>CM021103.1:98609373-98687832 GCA_007115665.2 Sequoiadendron giganteum
GAGAGAAAGAGAGTGGGAGGGGGAGAGTGGGAGATAGAGAGGAAGGGAGAGAGGGGGCGAGTGGGAGAAAGACAAAGAGGGAGAGAGTGGGAAAGTGAGAGATAGAGAGGGAGGGAGAGAGGGGGAGAGATAGAGAAAGAAAGAGTGGAAGAGTGGGAGAAGGGGAGAGTGGGAGAAAGAGATGAGTAAGTAGGGAGAGAGTGGGAGAGATAGAGAGGGAGAGGGATAGAGGGGGAGGAGTGGGAGAAAGAGAGGGAGAGAGTGGGAGGTGGGAGAGTGGGAGAAAGAGAGTGGGGAGAGTGGGAGAGTGGGGAGTAGAGGGAGGAGAGAGGGAGGTGGGAGAAAGAGAGTGGGAGAGGAAGCCGGGAGAGTGGGAGAATAGGAGAGTGGGAGAAAGAGAGAGTGGGAGAGAGTGGGAGAAGGGGAGAGTGGGAGATAGAGAGGGAGGGAGAGAGGGGGAGAGGGGGATACAGATAGAGTGGGAGAGAGTGGGAGAGCGGGAGAGTGGGAGAGTGGGAGAAAGAGAGAGGGGGAGAGTGGGAGATAGAGAGGCAGGGAGAGAGGGGAGAGTGGGAGAAAGAGAGAGTAGGGGAGAGTGGGAGAGTGGGAGAGTGGGACAAGGAGAGAGTGGGAGAAAGAGAGAGGGTTGAGGGATTAGGGTTGAGAGATATACCCTCAACCCTCAACCCTTAAACCCTAATCCCTCAACCCCTATACCCTCTTAATCCCTCAACCCTCAATGCTAAACCCTCAACCCTTCAACCCTAATCCCTCTACCCCTATACCCTCTTAATCCCTCAACCCTCAATGCACAACCCTCAACCCTTCAACCCTAATCCCTCTACCCCTATACCCTCTTAACTCCTAAACCCTCAACCCTCAACCCTCGACCCTTAAGTACTAATCCGTCAACCCCTATACCCTCTTCATCCCTCAACCCTCAACCCTTAAACCCTAATCCCTTAACTGCTATACCCTCATAATCCCCCAACCCTCAACCCTCAACCCTTAAACCCTAATCCCTCAACCCCTATAACCTCTTAATCCATCAACCCTCAACCCTCAACCCTCAAACCTCAACCTCAACCTCAACCTCAACCCTTCAACCCTAATCCCTCTACCTCTATGCCCTATTAATCCCTCAACCCTCAACCCTCAATGCTCAACCCTCAACCCTTGAACCCTAATCCCTCTACCCCTATATCGTCTTAATCCTTGAACCCTCAACCCTCAACCCTTAAACCCTAAGCCCTCAACCGTTATACCCTTGTAATCCCTCAACCCTCAACCCTCAACCCTTAAAACCTAATCCATCAAATTCTATACCCTCTTAATCCCTCAACCCTCAATGCTCAACCCTCAACCCTTCAACCCTAATCCCTCTACCCCTATACCCTATTAATCCCTCAAACCTCAATGCTCAATCCTCAACCCTTCAAACCTAATCCCTCTACCCCTATACCCTCTGAATCCTTGAACCCTGAACCCTGAACCCTTAAACCCTAATCCCTCAACCCTAATCCCTCAACCCTCAACCCTTAAACCCTAATCACTAAACCCCAAAACCCTCTTAATCCCTCAACCCTCAACCCTCAACCCTTAAACCCTAACCCCTCAACCCCTATACCCTCTTAATCCCTCAACCCTCAACCCTTAAACGCTAATCCCTTAACCACTATACCCTCTTAATCCCTGAACCCTCAACCCTCAACCCTTAAACCCTAATCCCGCAAATCCTATACCCTCTTAATCCCTCAACCCTCAACCCTAACCCCTTAAACCCTAATCGCTCAACCCTTATACCCTCTTAATCCCTCAACCCTTAAACCCTAATCTCTTAACCACTATACCCTCTTAATCCTTGAACCCTCAACCCTTCAACCCTAATCCTTGACCCCTATACCCTCTTAATCCCTCAACCCTTCAACCCTAGTCCATCTACCCCTATACCCTCTTAATCCTTGAACCCTCAACCCTCAACCCTTAAACCCTAATCACTCAACCCCTATACCCTTTTAATCACTCAACCCTAAAACCCTAATCCCTCTACCCCTATACTCTCTTAGCCCTTGAACCCTCAACCCTCAATCCTTAAACCCTAATCCATAAACCCCTATACCCTCTTAATCCCACAACCCTCAATGCTCAACCCTCAACCCTTCAACCCTAATCCCTCTACTCCTATACCCTCTTAATCCCTCAACCCTCGATGCTCAATCCTCAACCCTTCAAATGTAATCCATCTACCCCTATACCCTCTTAATCTCTAAACCTTGAACCCTGAACCCTTAAACCCTAATCCCTCAACACTTATACCCTCTTAATCCCTCAACCCTCAACCCTCAACCCTTAAACCCTAATCCATTAACCGTTGTACCCTATTAATCCCTGAACCCTGAACCCTGAACACTAAACCCTGAACCTTTAAAACCTAATCCCTCTACCCCTATACCCTCTTAATCCTTGAACCCTCAACCCTCAACCCCTATACCCTCTTAATCCCTCAACCCTCAACCTTTAAACCCTAATCCCTTAACCACTATACCCTCTTGATCCCTGAACCCTGAACCTTGAACCCTTAAAACCTAATCCCTCTACCCATATACCCTCTTAATCCCTGAAAATTCAACCCTTAAACCCAAATCCCTCAACCCCTATACCCTCTTGATCCCTCAACCCTCAACCCTTAAACCCTAATCCCTTAACCGCTATACCCTCTTAATCCCTGAACCCTCAACCCTCAACCCTTAAACCCTAATCCCTCAACCCCTATACCTTCTTAATCCCTCAACCCCCAACCCTCAATCCTCAACCCTTAAAACCTAATCTCTCAACCCCTATACCCTCTTAATTCCTCAACCCTCAACCCTTAAACCTTAATCCCTTAACTGCTATACCCTCTAAATCCTTTAACCCTGAACCCTCAACTCTTAAACCCTAATCCCTAAAATCCTATACCCTATTAATCCCTCAACTCTCAACCCTCAACCCTTAAACCCTTAAACCCTAATCCCTCAACCCCTCAACCCCTATACCCTCTTAATCCCTCAACCCTCAACCCTTAAACCCTAATCCCTTTACCGCTATACCCTCGCAATCCATGAACCCTCAACTCTCAACCTTTCAACCCTAATACCTGAACCCCTATACCCTCTTAATCCTTCACTCCTCAACCCTCAACCCTTCAACCCTAATCCCTCCACCCTTATACCCTATTAATCCCTCAACCCTCAATGCTCAACCCTCAACCCTTCAACCCTAATCCACATACCCCTATACTTTCTTAATCCTTGAACTCTCAACCCTCAACTCTTAAACCCTAATCCCTCAACCCCTATACCCTCTTAATCCCTCAACCCTCAATGCTCAACCCTCAACCCTTCAACCCTTATCCCTCTACCTGTATACGTTCTAAATCCCTCAACCCTCAACCCTTCAACCCTATACCCTCCTAATCCCTGAACCCTGAACCCTTAAACCCTAATCCCTCAACCCCTATACCCTCTTAATCCCTCAACCCTCAACGCTCAATCCTCAACCCTTCAACCCTAATCCATCTACCCCTATACCCTCTTAATCCCTGAACCCACAACCCTGAACCCTTAAACCCTAATCCCTCAACCCCTATACCCTCTTAATCCCTCAACCCTCAACCCTTAAACCCTAATCCCTTAACCGCTATACCCTCTTAATCCTTGAACCCTAAACCCTGAACTCTGAACCCTTAAAACCTAATCCCTCTACCCCTATACCCTCTTAATCCTTGAACCCTAAACCCTGAACTCTGAACCCTTAAAACCTAATCCCTCTACCCCTATACCCTCTTAATCCTTGAACCCTCAACCCCCAACCCTTAAACCGTAATCCCTCAATCCCTATACACTCTTAATTTCTCAACCCTCAACCTTTAAATCCTAATCCCTTAACCACTATACCCTCTTAATCCCTGAACCCTGAACCTTGAACCCTTAAAACCTAATCCCTCTACCCATATACCCTCTTAATCCCTAAAACCTCAACCCTCAACCCTTAAACCCTAATCCCTCAACCCCTATACCCTCTTGATCCCTCAACCCTCAACCCTTAAACCTTAATCCCTTAACAACTATACCCTCTTAATCCTTGAACCTTGAACCCTAAACCCTAAAACCCTAATCCCTCAACCCCTATACCCTCTTAATCCCTCAACCCCCAACCCCCAACCCTCAATCCTCAACCCTTAAACCCTAATCCCTTAACCCCTATACCCTCTTAATCCCTCAACCCTCAACCCTTAAACCTTAATCCCTTAACTGCTATACCCTCTAAATTCCTTAACCTTGAACCCTCAACTCTTAAACCCTAATCCCTTAAATCCTATACCCTATTAATCCCTCAACCCTCAACCCTCAACCCTTAAACCCTTAAACCCTAATCCCTCAACCCCTCAACCCCTATACCCTCTTAATCCCTCAACCCTCAACCCTCAACCCTTAAACCCCAATCCCTTAACCGCTATACCCTCTCAATCCATGAACCCTCAACCCTCAAACTTTCAACCCTAATACCTAAACCCCTATACCCTCTTAATCCCTCAATCCTCAACCCTCAACCCTTCAAACCAAATCCCTCTACCCCTATACCCTATTAATCCCTCAACCCTCAACCCTCAACCCTCAACCCTTCAACCCTAATCCATATACCCCTATACCTTCTTAATCCTTGAACCCTCAACCCTCAACCCTTAAACCCTAATCCCTCAAACACTATACCCTCTTAATCCCTCAACCCTTCAACCCTTATCCCTCTACCCGTATACCTTCTAAATCCCTCAACCCTCAACACTGAACCCTCAACCCTTCAACCCTAATCCCTCTAACCCTATACCCTCCTAATCCCTGAACCCTAAACCCTTAAACCATAATCCCTCAACCCCTACACCCTCTTAATCCCTCAACCCTCAACCCTCAAACCCTAATCCCTTAACCGCTATACCCTCTTAATCCCTGAACCCTGAACCTTGAACCCTTAAACTCTAATCCCTCAACCCCTATACCTTCTTAATCCCTAAACCCTCAACCCTCAACCTATTGTGCAATTTTTAACACACGCCCCTCTGAAAGTGGGAACCCTCTTTTGGCCCATTCCTATGGCTTGTCCCCTCTTTGTACTTGTCTTTGAAAATTTTGGGGTTTTGGTCTTTTGTGCTTTCCTTGGTTGTGTTGAGTTACTAGAGGTTTTGAGGTCTTGCGGGTATCCTCTTTGGGGTGGTCTTCTTTTTCCTTCTATTTTCTCCCTTGTTGTTTTTGTTTGGGTCCTGTAAAGCGTGAAAATCTTAAATACCAAAATTCGACAATTACTTTAAATAAGATCCATTATATTCAAAATAAATTCATCATTCCATTCATTTAGACATCAAAGATCTAGTCGATTACACAATAACGACATAAAAGTCGATAAGATAATTTCATTATAACTCAGTCTAAATCATACAAGTGTTGAATTACACAATTTCAGTTATAAATACAATGAATGATATAAAATCATTTACAATTTGAGACTTAGGCATTCAGTTGCCATAAGCTTGTCATTACATACATCAAGAATAATAAAGCATAAAAGAAGATACAGTCCGTTGATCTTCCATCTAAATACCAATCTTCAATAAGAAGACAAGAACAAGGATCAGGTGCTTTTTCCGCCCAACCTCAAAGCTTACGCTTCCCCAGAATTTCTTAGTCAATCAAGAAATGCCCGACCCTGCACGAATCGCTTAGCAAAAAGCAGTCTATGAGCAAGATGGAATCTGGTGCATGCCTAGTATTACTAGTATAACCACAAGCATTTTCATTTTTCTAATTCATTTAAGAAAGAAGCAAGTTCGATACTAGGATATGGTAGAGAGTTCAATAATCCATCTGTTTCAATGGTACAAAAATTACTTGGCCAAGTAAAATGTCATGCACGACAATAAAAGCAGTTTTGGAAAAGCAAAACTACACTCTCTATTTACCCATATTTGGCACTCGTCCCGGAAGGTAACTTTCCCAAAAACATAACATGCAAAATTATATATCATTCATGCATGGTCTAAACAGTCAAATACAGTCTTTTGCAATCTTTCAAAACATCAAACTAGAAACATGGTTTAAAACGAAAAAAATTTAAAAAGAGGTTCTTTCCATCGTTCAAACTCATAAAAGACATAAAATTAACATTTTAAATTGAGTAATTTAAAATGATCAATAAAGTTTAATGAAGGTGTAACTCCAGTTTGCTAATTAAATACATATAAAAATAGAAATTAAAAGAGTACACACTCATTCGTTTATACTCTCTTTAATTAATGTTGTTTCAAAATCATTCTGGATGTTTTCAAAATAAATCAAATCTCATGTTTAAACGTTTTATTTCTAGTTTATCCTATTTTTCAGCGTTTAAATAATAATCATGTATCAAGTTAAAAATAACTAAATTAATAGTTTCAGTTTCGACAGTTCGAAGAAAAGTGAAAATTTCAAGTTTCAATAATTTTGGTTTTAAAAATGGTGTTAAAATTCTGGCATTACTTTTCAATCTTTATGTATTATTTTCTATCAACAAATTTATCTAATTTCTGATCATGATTACTCTGCTCTTTTCTTCTTGGCACCTCTTCCTGTCTCCAATCTTCTTGTTTCCTTTTTTTAACTGTTAGAGTGGAAAGGATTGGAGAGTTTGATTCCTATGGCAGATTTTTGCCTTATGCGCACCTTCTACTGTCCCTAGTGCGTGGAGAGGAAAGTGCTTATAGCTACCAAAGTGACAGGACGGACACTTTATACTTACCCACTGTGTGGGTATAAGGGTCCTTGTTACTACGTGGATCCTTGTCTCACCTTCCTTTCTCCTGTGCGTGCTTCCTAACTGGCCGCACCTTCCTCTTTTGACTGTGTAGAAAGTGAACAATGATCATGTGGATGGTCGCGTAAGATGTGAAGGTTGCGTAGCTGTTGATAATTGGATCCCTGTGCATACCCTTCACTGGATGCGCTTTCCTTTACTGGCTCCTCTGTGGGACATATGATGCCTTGGTGGAGATTTCCAATGGAAAAATAGGGATTATCTCGCTGTAACTATCCTTTGTTTTAGTGTTCTTGCACAAAAACAGATATCTTCTGAGTCTCTCTCCCCCCCCAATTCAAAATGTTTTCTCTGCCTCCTCCTCTTTTCCATGCATTGTTTTAGTTATCAATAAAAAATGAGATCCGAAAAAAGCGATTGATCTCCAGATCAATCTCTAATCTCCCAATTCCAATTTATTGATTGCCTTTTTGATAAATTTAGATATTTTCTTTCCTCATTTAACTGAAGTTCCAATTTTGAATGCAAATCCAATTTATAATTTTGAATGGAACTTTGTTTCAGTTTCTAAATTTTCACTAAGTTTAAATATGAATTCTATTTCTAAATATTGAAATTCATAAATTTAAAATGACTTTATTTAACTAAATTTAATCAAATTTAGAATTTAGAATTCTATTACATTTAAATTTCAAATTTTCAACTTCATATTT
This sequence comes from Sequoiadendron giganteum, assembly GCA_007115665.2. Classification (NCBI taxonomy): domain Eukaryota; kingdom Viridiplantae; phylum Streptophyta; class Pinopsida; order Cupressales; family Cupressaceae; genus Sequoiadendron; species Sequoiadendron giganteum. The sequence goes on from CM021103.1 coordinate 98,616,909, forward strand.
CCAAATAGTAATAAAATTTTAAAACAAGATTTTTAAGTATTTAATTTATGTTAAATTTAATCAATTTAACAAAATCATCATTCAATCACATGCATTTTTGCAATTTTAGAGAAATCACACTAAAACTAAATTTTCAATTTGCAAGCATGATATATGCCTAATATATTAAAATATAAATCTACGTGAGTGTGTGAGATCCCATCTATTCGTAAACGTCAATCGGCTAAACAACTCTACCTGATCATTGTTCTCGCCTTCAACCTCGTTCACCTGTTTCCTGCATTCACTTGCACTCAATTTATCATCAGTAATGACAAACCCCGAAATAAACATAAATACAATAATTTTCATTTCAATTTCAACTTCATTTCATTTCGAATTTGAATTTAACCATCTTTAAATAATCATTAAATAATCTAAATTCGACATGATAAGTAAGGTCTGCATTTAAATAAGTGAAAAATCCATACGTGACAGGTCCTAAGGGTTGGTTTTCCCCTTTAGGTTTTCCTTGTTTTCCTTGCTTCTTGTGTTCTGCCGGAGGAAAAACTGGGATGGAATGGAACTTTGAGCTTTGGATAAGTTTCAGGTTCTGTTCCTGTTCCCGTTCTGGCTCCGCTTCCTTCTCGCTTCCTCGCTTTCTTCTTCATTTTTTTTGCTTTGTCCTAAGGGTCACTTTCCCTTTCTTTTGCCGGAGGTAGGACTGGGATGTAATCAAACTCTGAAATTTCACAAACTTCATGTTTCGGTTCCCATTCCTATTTCGGCTCCGCTTCCCGCTTTCTCATTTTTGTTGTCGCTTTTCCCGTTTTCATCCTAAGGGTCGCTTTCCTCCCTTAGTTTTTTCTTCACTTCACTTTTCCCTTCGCTTGTTGGAGTTGGAACCGGGATGGATCCAAACTTTGAAATTTGGCTAAGTTCTGGGTTTCGTCTTTGTTCCTGTTCTAGCTCTGCCTCCCACGTTCTCGTTTCTTCATTGTTCCATTCATCTTTGCCCTCCGGGTTGGTTTCCCGCCCTTGGGATTTCTCTCTTTGTCATTTTGTCGAGGCCGAGATCAGGATTGAATTTGGCTTTGAACTTTGGAAAATTTCACAGTTCCTTTCTCGTTCTCGTTCCACCTCTGCTTCTATCGGGGTAGGTTTTTCTTCCGCCTCCACCTGGTTTCCTTTTGGTTTCCTTTCCCATCCCCGTTCCGCCTCCACTTCTGCCGGGGTGGGTTTTGTTTTCACCTCCGCTTGGGTTTTTGCTTGATTCTCTGACCTTAGGAACTATTTTGGAACTGCTCGGATTTTGATGGTGTATTTGGCATTAATGGTGTCCCATTTGAATGCATGTTGGATCGAGTTGAGATTTGCATTATGTACTTTGAAGATTTGGGCATGATTTGCTGGCGCTATCAGGTACACTTTGCGGCTGCTGTCATGAGACCCACTCTTGCACGCAAGGTAGACTCATTTGGTGTTCATTGATGGTGGGCAGATTTGTTTGATGGATCCAACCTAGTTTTGTTCAATCTGGGTCATCTATTTTCCTGTCTCTAGTTCGATCGATGGCTTGTGTTCCTCCTGGTGTTTGTGTGTGTTGCTATTCACGCAGGTGTTCATTGATGTTGGGCATGGCTCGAGGGTCCTTCCCCTGGCTTTGTGTGATCCCAGGTTGATCTATTGGGATCCTTGCTACATTTATTGTTGAGCGGTAGGTTATTGCTATCTATCGGGGTCGATCTAGTTGGTGGTTGACTCTTTTGTAACCCTAGCTCTGTTTCGCGCGGACGTGTTTTCTATAAGTTATATGGCACTCTACCTCTATTTGTAAGGATCCAGTTCAAATGAGATTGAGATAGGTTTGTTTTGAATTAGCTAGGTTGAATCCGGATTAGCAGACTAAGTCAGAGGACTTGTAATCAGTAGATTTAGCAGTAGAGTAGCATCTTAGCAGAGTAGAAGTTAATTTTCAGATTTTCAAGCAAGTGTTGTAATAGACCAGAAATGTTGTTAATATGATGATTTAATATAAAGTGCAGACATTATGTTATGACTGGTGCCTCCTTTGCATTGAATAATATTGCATGTTTCTTGTTCTATCTTTCAAATCGCTTGGAAATGTTTGTATGTAGCTAAGATTTAGTTTGTAATGCTTGTGATTTAATATCTGAAGTGTTGTAGCAATCCCTGGTTCATATATTGGGTAGCTTCTTGATTGTGGGAATGATGTGCAAGGTCAACCTATACCCAATGTTCATGTGCTTAGTTCAATTGTATATATTCATTCACTCTTATTGAATGAATTCCTACAACCTGAAAATCTTTACAACTTAGAAGATTACACTATTCTCTACAAGATTGGAGGTATAGCTTGAGTCGACCAGGAACTAGTTTAAGGGATTGGTACATTCCAAATCTTTCATCATTTGCATGATTAGTCTTAGAAGTAGTGTTAACAATTAGAAATTTTGAAACCCTCATCTTTTGTTGTTTCTTTTATTAAATGGTTAGAACTTAAAGTTAAAGCATCAACATATCTTAAAATATGATAAGTTTAGAACTTCTAGCATTTGTACATAAGACCCCTTGTGATTACCAGCATATTCACATTTTATCACTGATTTTTCTCTACTGCATTATCATAATTTGACACCTGTGATACCTTGGGGTTATCTCTCTATTCATAGAGATCAACCTTTTAAGAGAGATAGGATAATCTTTATTCTGTCTGAGTTGTTGCCATGCAGAAAAACCAAAACAACAAGATTGGTGCTAGAAGGAGGGCCAAACAAGGACATTTGCTAGGAGGTTTGAACAAGGACATTGCTTCATTCACTTCACACCCTTCTCCTCCCAGCACCAAACAGTAGGATTGGCACTAGAAGAAGGGCCTGAACAAGCAAGCTAGAGCGTTTTCTAAATGCCATTTCTCCTGAGAAAATCAAGGAGTACCAGATCTATACTAGGAGAAGAAGAAGAGCACTTTTAAGAAGAAATCTAAGATAAGGATATCTCTTTTAAAGCACAAGCATAAAATCAAAAAAATTCAAAGGCAAACAAAGCTAGGTTGAGATGGAGCAGCATGTGCAAAATAACATCACTCAGCTACATGTCGTTTTAAACAAGAGACTGGGGAAACCATTGCAGCAATTCGCGTCGGCAAATAGATGTAGAATTCATGGCACCCATAGGCACAATGATTTGGAATGTCTAACCTTTTTGGGCAGAGTTGAAGGGGTCTTATGGGGAGAAATTTCCTTTTGGGAAATCTATCAGCCTTTAGCCCTGGTAGACCTGGAGGAAGAATTGAAAACCATGGTGGCCCATGCATTTGAAGAGCTGATCCAAGAATGTTTGGGCAGCAAAGACAAACCAAGATTGGAGGAGGTGTTGATATCTACTTGGTGCAAATTTCACAATGCACCACATTCAAAGTTTACTTGTCCATCATGTGCAAACATTATCACTCAAGCACAATTTCATTTGAATGAGTTGGAGCAACTAATTGTCGAGGAGAATGAGTCATCCCATGAGGCTGAAAATTTGTTAGCATCTGTAGGACAACACATTGCAGATCAACCAGGAAATATGACAAAAACTGGTGTTGGGACAACAAACACTGATGCTGAAAATCAAGAAGGAGAAGTTGATTTCCTAGGGAGAGCAAAATCCTTTGGTGAAGATTCACTAAGAACGGACTTGAAGGGCCTCTCCTTCACCAGTAAGGGGCAGTCCTCCACTCAGGAAGATGAGCCATTTGAAGTTGAGGATGAATCTCTAATAAAAGCATTTCAGCAAGCTAATGAGGAACGCCCAATAGAAGAGCCAATTGGCATTGGATTTGAGAAGGGCATAGCAATAGACACTGAGTTAGCCCTAGAGAGGATTGAGGTTTCAATTGAGGAGCCTCAACAGACTATCGATGAGTGGCCCATGAAGAAAATTGAAGGAACTGATGTTGCTAATGAAGGCGCTGATGTTCCTGAGGGTTGCAATTATAGGCCTGAGCCGGTACCAACAAAAGAATTCAGGGAGTTCTCTCATTCATCTAATTTTTTTATTTCTCTATTTGTTGATGAATTAAGCACTAGAACCATGATTAATGATGGGATAGCTAATGTGGTTCACATTGATAGGCAGGAAAACATGAGTGAAGAAACACAAAGAGGAATGCTACACCATCGATGGAGACCTCCTAACTTCATGGGAATCAAATCTTCACAATTGGGAAATGATGAATATAATTCTCATTCCATGGGAGTTCAAAATTAGGTTGTCTCTTTCCTTGATGTGAATTCTAAAACTTATCATTTTGATTATGTAGGTTTAGGAAAGACAACGTGTTTGTGGATTAACCATGGGTTTAATGAGCCTCCTCAATTGCTGATTCTTGATGATATTGGGGTAGAATTTGAATGTTGCAATATTGAATTTATTTTCTCTAACTATAAGGATAAATCTGCGTGGTCGAGAACTATAACAATTGCCCATTTTCTTGTACATGCATTTCCAAATCCAATGGGTAGTTTCAGTCGGCCTTTCCTGAATATAGTTCTTTGTAAATATCTCTGTACATAGCTCATTTTCTTTAGTAGATTAGGTTTCCTTTCTACTATTTTGTTTCTACCTTGCTTAGAGTAGGGTTTATGTTGTTTTCTCCTTGCTTGCTTGCTACTTTTGGTTTGGGTTTCTTTTGGTTCTGCTCTGCTTGGCTACTGCTCGGGTTTTCCCTACTGCTCTGCTTTTGGGGGTTTCCTACTTTCCTCTAGGCTTGTTGCATCTATACAACTGGCTGCTTGTTTAGGATTGCTCTGGGATTTCTTTTACAAACTCTTATCATATTTTTAGAGTCATTCAAATTGGTGGATTTCCTTCATTTGATGTTGCATTGGCTGGGAGTTAGTGTCACTTGACTAAGTTAAAATCTGGAATATATTTGGGTCATACATCCTCACACAAATCTTAAGATTTCTAAGGTTGCATATGGTATTTAAAAGGTCTGATTGGGTGAAAAATCTTAAATTCTGCTCCAGTTCCACTATGGTTCTCATCCTTGAGTGTGGAATTTGTTGCCTGCAAGGTGAAAAGTAAAGCTTTAAAAGAAAATCTCAAAAGAGAATATCAAAAGAAAAGAAAGAAAATATTGAAAATCAGAATGTTCACTTTTTCAAGGGTATCCTAGTATCTCTACCAGGGCTATCGATTCCTGGCTAGTAGTAGAGCTATGCTAGGGAGAGTCACAGTGATGACCTCATCGGGGCTATGGACACCTGATTGGCAGTGAGGCTCTATCCTGGTTGCTTTTGGAGCTAGAATCCTTAGGCAGCCCTATGAGACTCAATTTGGTCCTTGTTGCAACTTAGGAAAGGAAAATGAATGCATATGCACACACTTTGACCCTGGTATAGGAAAGGTTGGCTTGTTAGTGATGTCTGGCACCTTATCTATTTATAACTTGATGCTTGGATTGAAACCAAAGATTCTGAGTTCATGATGCCAGATTGTCATCGAAATGCTCTAGAGAATTTCCCTAGTGGAGTTGCCATTTGTTGTGCAATTTTGCAAACATGCCCCTCTAAAAGTGGGGACCCTCTTTTGGCTTTGTCTTTTGGTCCATTCCTATGGCTTTCCCCCTCTTTGTGCTTGTCTTTGAAAATCTTGGGGTTTTAGTCTTTAATGCTTCCCTTGGTTTTGGCTTCCTTTGTGTTGAGTTCCTGGTAGTTTTGAGGTCTTTCGAATATCCTCTTTGGGGTGGTCTTCATTTTCCTTCTCTTTTCTCCCTTGTTGTTTTTGTTTGGGTCCTAAGGGTTGGTTTTCCCCTTTAGGTTTTCCTTGTTTTCCTTGCTTCTTGTGTTCTGCCAAAGGCAGAACTGGGATGGAATGGAACTTTGAGCTTTGGCTAAGTTCTAGGTTCTTTTCCCGTTCTCGTTCCAGGTCCGCTTCCTTCCCGATTCCTCACTTTCTTCATTTTATTTTTTTTCCTAAGGGTTGCTTTCCTCCCTTATGTTTTCATCAGGTCACTTTCCCTTTCTTTTGTCAGAGGTGGGGACTAGGATGGAATCAAACTCTGAACATTTGCAAAGTTCACGGTTCGGTTCCCGTTCCTATTTCGGCTCCGCTTCTTGCTTTCCCATTTTTGTCATCACTTTCCTCCCTTAGTTTTTTCTTGGCTTCACTTTTACCTTCGCTTGTCGGAGGTGGAACTGAGATGGATCCAAACTTTGAACTTTGGCTAAGTTCTCGCTTCCGTCTTCATTCCCGTTCTGGCTCTACCTCCCTCATTCTCATTTCTTCATTGTTCCTTTCGTCTTCGGCCTCCGGGTTGGTTTCCCGCCCTTGGATTTTATCTCTTTTCCTTTTTGTTGGGGTCGGGATTGGGATGGAATTTGGTTTTGAACTTTGGAAAAGTCCGCGGTTCCTTTCCCATTCCCGTTCTGCCTCCGCTTCCGTCGGGGTGGGTTTTGCTTCTACCTCCACTTGGTTTCCTTTCTCGTCCCTGTTCCGCCTCTGCTTGTGTTTTTTCTTGATTCTCTGACCTTAGGAACTATTTTGAACCTGCTTGGATTTTGATGTTGTATTTGGCATTAATGGTGTCCCATTTGAATGCAGGTTTGATCGAGCTAAGATTTGTTGGATGTACTTTGAATATTTGGGTGTGATTTGCAGGTGAAGTCAGGTACACTTTGTGGCTTCTATCACGAGACCCACTCCTGCACGCAAGGTGGACGCATTTGGTGTTCATTGATGGCGGGCAGATTTGGTTGGTGGATCCAACCTAGTTTGTTCAATCTGGAGCATCTGTTTTCCTAGCTCTGGTTCGATTGATGGCTTGTGTTCCTCCTGGTGTTCGCATGCACTGCTATTCACGAAGGTGTTCATTGATGTTGGGTGTGGCTCGAGGGTCCTTCCCTTGGCTTCGTGCAATCCCAGGTTGATCTAATGGGGTCCTTGTTGCATTTATTGCTAAGGGGCGGGTTATTGCTGTCTATCGGGGCCGATCTAGTTGGTGGCTAACTCTTTTGTAACCCTAGCTCTATTTTGTGCGGGCGTGTTTTCTATAAGTATGACACTCTTCCTATTTTGTAAGGTTCCAGTTCAACTCAGATTGAGCTAGGTTCAGTTTGAATTAGCTAGGTTGGATCCAGATTAGTAGACTAAGTTAGAGGACTTGTAATTAGTAGATTTAGCAGTAGAGTAGCATGTTAGTAGAGTAGAAGTTAGTTTTCAGATTTTCAAGCAAGTGTTGTAACATACCAAAAATGTTGTTAATATGATGATTTAATACAAAGTGCAAAAATTGTGTTATGATTGGTGCCTCCTTTGAATTGAATAATCTTGCATGTTTCTTGTTCTATCTTTCAAATCACTTGGAAATGTTTGGATGTAGCTTAGATTTAGTTTGTAATGCTTGTGATTTAATATCTGAAGTGTTGTAGCGATCCCTGGTTCATATCTTGGGAAACTTCTTGATTGTGGGAATGTTGTGCAAGGTCTACCTGTACCTAATGTTCATGTGCTTAGTTCAACTATATATATTCATTCAATCTTATTGAATGAATGCCTACAACCTAAAAATCTTTACACCTTAGAAGATTGCACTGTTCTCTACAAGATTGGAGGTATATCCTGAGTCAACCAGGAATTATTTTAAGGGATTGGTCCATTCCAGATATTTCATCATTTGCATGATCAATCTTAGAAGTAGTGTTAGCAATTAGAACCTCTGAAACCCTCATCTTTTGTTGTTTCTTTTATTAAATGCTTAGAACTTAAATTTAAAGCATCACCATATCTTAAAATTTGATGAGTTTAGAGCTTTCAGCATTTTTACGTAAGACCCCTTGTGATTACCAGCATATTCACATTTTATCACTGAGTTTGTTCTACTGCATTATCATAACTTGACACATGTGAGAACTTGGGGTTATCTCTCTGTTCATAAAGATCAACCTTTCAAGAGAGATGATAGCTTTTATTCTGTGTAAGTTGTTGCTATGCAGAAACTCCAAACAACACAACCCTTAAACCCTAATCCATCAACCCCTATACCCTCTTAATCCCTCAACCCTCAACCCTTAAACCCTAATCCCTTAAGCGCTATACCCTCTTAATCCCTGAACCGTCAACCCCCAATACCCTCTTAATCCCTCAACCCTCAACCCTCAACCCTTAAACCCTAATCCCTGCACCCCTATACCCTCTTAATCCCTCAACCCTTAACCCTCAAACCCTAATCCCTCAACCCCTATACCCTCTTAATCCTTCAACCCTCAACCCACAACCCTTAAACCCTTATCTCTCAACCCCTATACCCTCTACCCTATAACCTATTAATCCCTCAACCCTCAACCCTAAACCCTTAAACCTAACCTGTAAACCCTCTACCCTTTACCATCAATCCTATACCCTCTACCCTCAACCCTAATCCCCCAACCCTTAAACCCACTTAGTAAACTCTCTACCCTAATCCCTCAACCCTCTTGACCCTTAAACCCTTAAACACTAAACCCTAAACCCTCGACCCTCAACCCTCAACCCTTAAACCCTAAACTGTTAAACCCTCTACCCTCTACTCTCTACCCTCTACCCTCAACCCAATACTCTCTACCCTAAACCCTAATCTATCAACCCTTATACCGTGAAATCCAATAAAACTCTCTACCCTAATTCCTAAACCCTCAACCCTTAATCTCTCAACCCCTATAACCTCTACCCTATATATTGGACCCTCAACCCTAATCCCTTGACCCTATACCTTAAACCCTCAATCTTCAACCCTCAACCCTTAAACCCTCTAACCTCTACCCTTTACCCTATACATTAAACCCTCAACCCTCAATTATCAACCCTCAACCCTTAATCCCTCAACCCTCAATCCTTAAACCCTAAACCCTCTACCCCTATACCCTCTACCCCTTACATTGGACCCTGAATGTAAATCCTTCAACCATATACCCTCAAACCTATACCCTAAACCCTCAACCCTCAACCAAGTAAACCATTAACCCTAAACCCTTAACCCCAAACCCTTGAAACCTAAACCCTTAAACCTTCTCCCCTATACCCTCAACCAAATACCCTCTACCATTGACCCTATTCCCTCAACCCTCAAACCTTAAACCCTAATACCCTAGAAACCATCAACCCTATAGGTCCTCCACCCTAATACCTCAACCCTATACCCTCAAGCTCTATCAATTTCTCCCTATCTATACATCTCACCTCTCCCTCCCACTCCCTCTCTCTCTCTCTTATGTCTCTCCCTCTAGCAACCTACCTAGGTAACTCTCTCTTTGTCTCTCTCCCCTCTCTCTATCTATCCCTCCAACCCTACCTAGATAAGTCCCTCTCACTCCACCCCCCTCTTTCTCTACCTCTATTAGGTCACTCCCTCCCACACCCTCTCCCTCTCTTAGGGTCTCTCACTCACACTCGCTTTCTCTCCCACTCCCTCTCTCTCACACTCCCTCTCTCTCACACTCCCTCTCACTACCTATCTCTCAAGTCTCTCCCTCTCACCCCCCTCACACTCTCTAGTTTGTCCCTTTGGCACCCTACCTACATAAATTTTTTTGTCTCTCTCTCCCCCCTCTCCATCTCTCTCCCTCTCCCTCAATTATATCTCTCCCATCCCCCCATCTCTCTCTCCATCCCTCTATCCCTCCCATCCTACCTAGCTAAGTCCCTCTCACTCCAACCCCTTCTCTCCCACTCCCTCTCTCTTAAAATCTCACTTCCACCCCCTCTCCATCTATCCAAACTCTCTCTCTCTAAATTATCCCTCCATCTAAAGACATACATAAATGGATACATACAGGCATAATACATATGTACATATAATCTTACATCTATACAAGCATACATACATACATGTGTAGATACAATCTAACATACATAGAGGCATACATACAATATATATGCATTGATAGATACATACATGACATACAAGCATACATGTACATACGAACATACAAATATATAAGAATACATTCAATATATAGGCATTTAACATAAAGGAAGACATAACGTGAATTCGTTATAATGCGCTCGCATTATGTCTTAGTTGACATGTTTCCCACACAATCAAAAACCATGTCAAAAATGAGATATAACGCGAGCGCATTACAACACACTTGCGTTATATCTTGCTTTGGGAATTCCCGAGCCTTAGGCTTGCTATTTTCCTTCGAATACCAACCCAAAGGCTTGGAGGGCATTCCCAATGACCAGAGACACGTTTTTAAAAAATCTACCATATTTATCATAATCGAGTTCATGCTCACCATTAGGATTACACGTGGTTCAATATCGAAAATATCGAACATATGGGTAATGTTGGGTTCTCTCTTAGCTATCCAACGTTGTAATTTTTTTCACTTTTTGAAAATGTTAAGCGTTTCATCTATAATTTATTTTATCTGTATGTCTTTTTTTTTGCCAAAAAGCAGTGTTTGGTATTTTTTTTGGTATAAATTAACCATTCATCGATTTTTCAAATAAATTACATTTTTAGAAACTAGACTCCATTCTACAAATTTAGAAAAAAAATAAAAAATAAAAATCAATTAGTTTCCAAAATTTGTAGGGGTTGCATGACCAAAATTCTATTTTTTTGGAAATGTCCACTTCAAAAATTAGTAAAAAATCAAATATTCATTAAAAAATTATTAGAAAAATCGTGCATCAATTGCATATTGTTAGCTAACTTCTAACCATTATGATTTTTAAAAATACAAAAAAAAATTTCACAGTATGAGGGTCGTACAAGAGTTGCTATGTTATTTTTTTCTGACAAGAACAACACCAATTTGTGTATGTCCCTCATTTGAACCCCTTAATCTAAACCATTTTCAAAATAAATTAGTAGTTTAGAAAGCAGACTTGGAGTAATTGAATCCTTCTTTTTGTTCCATCTCAAAATTTTGAGTGTAAGTGTCCTCAATTTCATGTCCAAGGTCAATATTTCCTGATTTCAGGAAAAAATTGTCCACTTAAGTCCGCTTTTTGGGAGCCATCTTGGTGCACTTACCCCTTGGGAAATTGGTAAATTGGGATAAAAATAGTATAACTCCTATTAGGGACATTACAAGATGATTATTTAAATGTATTGAAACCATGCTTAATTGATGAATTATATTTTATGGTTGAAGCCATATAATTTATGCCTACCATACAACACTAATTCTTGAATTGATTGCATGGGAGTTGAGATGAATTCTAAGAATCTACATGTTGCATTCTAGTGGCCTAGTGATAAATTTTGTTCAATAAAAAGCTTAATTATTTTTAGTGATTTGTTCCTTGTGGAAGCCATACATTTGGAGGATTGGGTAGGGAGAAAGGTGAGGCTTTCTCCCACAACAGTTTTATAATGAATAATATTCCTTATTATAAATTGTGCTTTAGCTTCAACTTTGGATTTCTAAACAATGAGGCTCAAATTGAACCACTTGGATTTAGACCAATTCACTCTCCATTTAAAGTTTGACCTTGGTTGCATTTAGATTGGTGGAAGAAGCTTATTGTAGATTAACTTTAGAGGGAAATTTTCTATATTAAAAATTGGAAGCCACCTCTAATATTTAAAAAAATTGCATCAAATTGGAGTACAAAGTTTCACTTGAAGATCTAGAGGGACAACATCATGCACCTTTTGGATTTAATTGATTAGAGAATTTGACATATTAAAATAATGTTTGAGTTGCAAGTCATATTTCAAAGTTAATGATGATAACTCCCAAATGTCCCTAAATTCGGTGATGTCATTTTTGAATAAGATCTTGCTATGTAAATGAGGATTAATAGAAAGAGGATTCTAATGTAAACAAATCAATCTATTCCACCAAATAGATGAAGCAAAAAATCTCATCCCATGACTAAGATATTATCCTTTCCATTCAAGAAGAGAGTCCACACTTTTTTCCATACTTTCTATATGCTTAAAAACTTTCTAGAAGGTTGAGGTCTAAAGTTATTTTCCATAAGAATTTTATCTTTCCATCCAAACTCTTTGCAAGAATTGTTGGCTTTAGTTGTAGCTATTCTGTGTCTAATAAGATACTTCCATGGAGATGATCAATGAAAAGATCTAATAATCCATTTGGCTATGAGGCAAATCCCTTGTGTAAGGGGATCAATCACTCCTAAACCCCCTTTATTTTTTGGTTGAATACAATATAACCATGAAGCCACTAGATGACCTTATTTATTCTTCCATTTTCCCCAAAGAAACCATCTAATTAATTGGTTATAGATTACCTCCAAAGGAAGGCGACATGATGAAATTTAAACATCAATATCTTTGAGGATTTTGTTTGCAATTTGAATGCATCCAACCATAGAGACAAATTTATTTTTCCATAGTTCAAGCTTGCTTCTTGATTTTTGGATGAACCATTTCCACCTTTCAGATAATGAAACTCCTATCCTAAAGGGGATTATGGGGTATCTTAAAACTAAACCATGGTTGTTAAGTTTTCATTGTGGGGTTATCCAGAGAGGTGGCCAATTCGAAAAATTCATCCAAAATTTAGTTTTGTTGAGAGATAATTTGGAGCCAATAGTTGAACAAAACAAGTGCAATACTTTCAGGGTGTTGTTGAGATCTTCTTGAGAGTTTTCAATGGAGAATAATATATCATCAAAAAAATGATAATTAAGAGAAACTTCATCACCAGGTAGATAAATGCCATGTATGAGGTTTTAATTTTTTGCATGATTTAAAGGTATCCTAGATCATCAACAATGAGGACAGAGGAAAGGAGGTAAGGGGAAGCCTTGCCTTATCGATATTTGAAGAGGAAAGGTTTGAGATAGTGACCCTTTAATAGCTAGGAAAACATTAGTATCAACATGGAAGAATTTTATGTGGGCAATGAGTTTGGGACCAAAGCCTAACCATTTAATCATTTTTGTCATGAACCACCATCTAATCCTATCATAAGATTTGTCAAAATCCAATTTGATGAGGAGACAATTTTATCCAGTTTGTTGAGTCCATTCCACAATTTCCTAAGCCAACACCAACTTATCTAGTATGAATCTTCCTATAATAATTTTTTTTTGCTTGAGCCTTATTATTACACTATATGTTTAATTATTTTAGCAAAAACTTTGGTTATAATCTTGTATGATATGTTAAGAATAGTAATTGATCTCCATCCTAAAATTTTGTTCTCATTTTTTTCTTTTAGGAATTAATTTAATCAACCATTGATTAATAGAGGAACCTAGGGGTCCTTGTGATAATTCTTCTTTATAGACTTCATAGAAGCCCTCCCTAATGAATGACCATATTGTTTTATAAAATTGTGTAGGTAAGCCATCAATATTGGGAGTTTTTGAGTCAACCATATCCTTCAAAGTAGCATCAAACCCTTCAAGGGTGAACAAGTAGTCTAAGTAGGTTTGTCATTCAGGATCAATTTTATTGGGTGTAATTTCCAACCATATATTCAATAATATCTTGAAGTTCATCACCTTCCATGGGATCCATAAACAACTGTTGGTAGTGCTAAAAAAGATAGATTTGATATCATCCTAATTGTCATGTTTATGTCCATCTTGATCATATCTAGACATTATTATTTCTTTAGAATGTTGTGTTTGAGATAACTAAAAAATAATTTTATTCATTTGTCTCCTCCTTTCATCCAATGAAGCCTAGCCCTCAATTGAGCTCCTCAGCCTCGGTAATATTCAAATATTATAAGTTTTGTTTCACCAAGAACCACCACATGTTGAAGAGAGTTGTTAGTTGGCACTAAATTTAAAATAATTCTTATTGTTTCTAATTGGTATCTTAATGTTTTTCCATTCTAGATCTTTTTCTAGCCATTATTTTCCCATAAGATCTTAGGAAAGTGGTGCAATGGATAATAGCTTCATTCCACCATTATAGCCAACCCATTTTTTGTTGAGGTCTTGGGGCTTAATTCCAAATGGAGATAAGGGAAGAAAGGTAGTTATGATGGTTAAGGTGAGAGGTATTGATCTTGAAGGGTGTAGAATAGGGTAAAATCAAAGTTAAAGGCATGAATCATCAAAACTCAAACCCTAGAGCCCTAAACAAACAATGAAGCAAAAATGAACATAGAAACATAAAATATGAAGCAATATTACCAATATCTCTATTCCATGGTTGATTCAACTCCATTGTCCTTCTCCGTCTTGGTTTATCTGCTTGATTGCCCTCAAATTTTGAGTAAGCAATAATAAGACTAGTGATAATGATAGAAAAATATTGAAGATTGTACTCTTCTCCTTGAATGTACTTACATTGGATGTACTCTAGCTACTATTTTAAAATGAAAATGATAGGTCACTTTTATAGTAAACCAAATTGGAATGAAGGGATAGGATTGAAAGCCAATAAGCTATGAAAATCAATGGCTAAGATTAAAAGATGTAGTATGAAATAGAGTTAGGGATAAATTAGGGAAAAGATAGGACTAGGTTAAGGATGGATGGTTGAAATTGAGTTATAAAATAATTCAATCAAGGGTGGAAATTTAATGAGATGTGAAGAGATAAGAATGACAGATAAAGAGGTTGAAATAGAAAAAGAGGTTGTTGGAGAAAATTAAATAATAAAATTATTTAATTTATGAGGGAAAGTGAATAATTAAGTAATTTAAACAATTATTTAATTATAAAAGAAGAGGGAAAGTTGAATATTTAAGTAATAATTTAATTCAAAAGTGGGAGAAGAGGAAAAATTAGTGGATAATTAAATAAATTAAATTTATTTAACTATAGAAGAATAAGACAATGAATAATTAAATAATTAATAATATTTATTTAATTATAGAGGAAATGGAAGATTAGTGATGTAATTAAATAAATATAATTTATTTAATTAATTAAAAGGAATAAATAAAAGAAAATCGATGCATTAATTAAATAGTTAAGATTATTTAATTAATAGAAGAAATATGAATTTAGAAAATAATTAAATAATTAAAATTATTTAATTTTGTAAGGAAGATACAAGAATTGACAAGGAAAAATGGTGTTTGCAGGCTTAGGACATTTTTCAATGTCTACATTTTCTCCCGCTTTGATACAATGCAATTTATCACATTGTGTCGAAGAAATTTAGTTCAAAAAAATGCCCCAATGTGCTAATAGGAAACGGGGTAGACCTATGACCCCTCGGACTTTTTTTACAAATTTTCAAAAAAATTGCAAAAATTATTCCGATAAGCAATTTAGACATCAGACAATGCATTTATGACAAAAGGATCGATTTATAGGACCTTCGAGATAGCCAAATTAGAGTTTAGGACCCCTTAATGAGTGTGCCTAGTAAAAACCCTAACCCTAACCCTAATAGGGGAGGTATAAATAGAAATTGGGTGGTAAATTTTTCTCATTTACATATTTTAGCCTTGGTGATTTCAGATCTTTGATAGTGACTTGTTACCAAGATTCCACCTATTCCACATGATGCTCACAATAGATTTAGAGTTAGGACCTTTTGATGACTAGAGGGCTCTAGGGACCAGGGAAATACTCCTTGCCCACTTTGTCATTTTTTCATTTTTGAGTAGTTTTAGGGCTTTGAACATGAGAAAATAGATGTGGTGAATGGAGTTTGTTGCATCTACAATCGTGTTCATCGCATGTAGGGGTGGTTTGATGCATCCACGTGGTGCAACACAACTACTAGACTAGGGTTTGGTGAATGCAGTGTGACACGATTGTGAAGTGTGTCGCATTTGCTTCCTGGATCACATCCATGGTCAAGAATGACGCATTTGCAAAATTGAGCTGCATGTGCATGATAAAATGACCCATGTGATATTAGGACATGCAGATTTTAGGGGTTAACCGCAAATGACCTAAGCAACACATATTCTTAGGCATGTGACACAATTGTGATAGTGCAACACATATAAAAAATGTGACACATTTTCCCTATGAGATGCATGTGCATTTGGAGTGTGACACAATTTCTTGTTTTAAGCTTTGCCCTAGTTTAGGATAAAATTTATTTTGAAATTAGGGTCCAATAGGTCCGACTAGGGTTTTTAATTGAAAAATTTCTTTTGCTTGTGACTGTTGGAAAACAAGTGCCTCAGCTTCTGGCTTGTACCTTTGTTTAAGACTTGGTAGATTTCCTTCATTTCTTGCCTTTACTGCTCTACCACTAGGAGCATCTATTGGAGGCATGGTTGCGTGGTTTACCACCTTACCATGAGACTCTTCTTTCAATCTATAGTTGGGCGGTGTTACTGTCATACCATGGAGTCACTTTCCTTTGCTGGCGGTAGCGTGGTGGACTGGGCGGTTAGATGAAACATTTACCTTGGTACCGCAGGGGTTGCTTGGAGATGGTGCGATAACGTGGTGAAGGGTGATGGTTAGAAAAATAGATACCTCCTTACCACAGAGGTCTTGCAATCATGGCATAGCAATGTAGTGGATGCGATGGTCAACTCAAAGAGTTACTGCCATAGCACAGAGGGTTGAGCTAAGCTCGGCGGTGGCACAGTGAAGGTGGTAGATGGGTGATTGAGTGCCTACTGCAATACCATGGTGGTCTCGTTGCTTAGTCACAGTGGTGTGGTGTGTGTACCACTAAACTACGAAGCCTATGTCAGAGTTGGGTGATAGCATGATACACCATACTATTGCAAGGATCGATTGACTAGCATGTGGTGGCGCAATAAAAGGAGCTCAGTGCTCAATTGGCAGGTCTGACTTGATGGTCAAAGTAATGGACAAGTGAAATTATGACACGTGGTGCGATAAGACTTGTTGAGTTTACATTGCTATTGTAAATCAACGATGATTGGTTGAAAGCTTTATTCTTTGGTAGCGATTAAATACGGGGGTTGACAGAGTGCAGTTTTGGTAAGTCTATAATCCAATTCAATGTTGGATGGCTCGATGCATGCTGCAGGGTGGTGTTTCCAGAGAGTGGTGGAATCTTTTCAATGGGGTAATTAAATACCTTGATGGTTGTTGGTTTAAATATAGAGATCAGATTGATCAAATTAAGTGTTCGAGCAGTATGCACAGAGCATAGTAACTGTTAACACTAAGACACTCAGAACAGGAAAGAATTTGAACCTAAGAGGCCTCGAGGCTATGCTAGCTGAAAGGCTAGCTGAGCGAGTGGGCTGGTGAGATGAAATGAATCTACATTGTATGTCATGTGAGGAAATTGTAATAGTGCGAGGATTCTAAACAATGTTGTTTCCTGTATTCTGTAGATGGACAAGATGTAAACTCGTGAAGAGTGTAGCTCTGAGATTGTACTATAACTGTTCTTGTTGTTGATTAATACAATTGAGTTGAGTGTTTTGGAGGGTGGGGTTTTTTACCTAAAAGGGTTTTCCCCATGTAAATCTATGTGTTCATATGTTTGTCTTTCATGTTGTTTGATTTTGTAATTTGAATCAATGCATGTGTTTTATTTGGTTGAGTTGTATGTACTTTTCTCTAAAGGGTTAATGGGGGAAAACAACTATGCATGTTTCCACTTTATGACATAGTAGTTTGTGTCTTTGAGGTGATATGAAGAAATTAAAGTCACTAAGGCACTGTTGTTCTTAGATGTTTCATTCTAAGTTGACCCGTTTATATCCACAACAAGTGGTATCAAAGTTGGTTAAGGGAGGCCAAGGTTTGTTCATGATACCAACAAGTGGTATCAGAGCCTTCTTTTGGATGCTAGTTCTGGGTATTTCTCTTGTGAATATTTCTTAGTCTGTTAGGCTTATGGTTGTGTTGCAGTAGAGCATGGTTCATACTGGGTGTTTCTATGAGGGGCTCCTTGATGGTATGGAGAGGCTTGGGTTGTTATTCGTCCATGGAGAATTGTGCTTGTGTTGGGTTCTTTGACTTGGCATTGAAGGCATTTTTCTCTATTACCTTGATTGCATGAAGGCTATGAAGTTGATCTTGGGTGGTCTGAAAACTTCTAAATATCCTGGCTCTCTCATATGCATTGCATGCTTATGGTTTTGGAATTGGTCTAGAAAGGGCCTGGAGTTCCTATACTACTTGTTTTCTTTTATGGATACTTGTATTTGCATAGTTCAGATTCATGTTCTTTGGTTCTGAAGGATTTCTATAGATTTTCCTAAAAAGTATATGATGCATATTCATGTTATTTTCCTATTGTTCTGGTTAACCATGATGGTTATGTGCAAACTCTTAGGTCATCCTGATGAGTAGTGAATATGGATGTGCATGAGTGTTTTGGTAACACGGTGGTTTTGTAGATTTTGCATGATTAAGAAAAAACTTGTGGTTATGTGGAGTTGTTGATAAGCTACTTTATATACCCTGACCTTTAGGGTGTGAGTGGATGAGATAGTTGTAATTCGACATGGTTTTGAGGAGGTGTGATGTCTTCTCTACATGGGAGTGTTGGTATGTGATTTGTCAATCAACATTCTTGTGGTGCTCAAGTTGTGGACATGATTGGAAAATCAGATCTGAGATTGATCTGGTGTTTGAGTCAAGTTGTCTACGTGGTTGTTCTCTTTGAGATCTCAGTTTTGTAGTTTCCAATGCGATGATAGATTTCTAGGCTTCTTTGAGTGGATCTACTAGTTGTGCAATTTTGTGGGCTATCTTTACCTACATGTTTTATGTGGGAGAACTCAGAAGTGGACTGTCAATATCCATGAGGTTGCTTCAGTGGTGGTGTAGATCTATTAGTTGGCCTTGTCTTTGGTCACTTGTGCATTGGTGTAGCTGCTTTGAGATGAAAGGATGGATGGCATTTGAGTACCTGAATAGTCAGTTATGGGGACTTGTAGCGTGTATATCATGATGTTATGGAGTGCTTGGTACACATTACAGTGTAAGATTTTGATAGTGATGGTGTGGTCTGCGTGGTTTGGAGATCTTGGTGCTTTTTTGCATTGTTGTCAGATAGACATGCTATCGATTGTACCTGGAGGGTTTTTAGATCAGCAGATGTTCAAGTTCATGGTGCTTTCAAAGCTTGGATGTCACAGTTCAGTGGGATATTTAGCAATGATTTTGGATTCATCACTTGGTGGTGAATGATCTTCTTTGGTGTTGTAGATATTTTTAGGAGGGACTCTTAGATCCTGTTGCTGTAGAAGAGATCTATCACATTTGCATGAACACTAGTTGAGGATTTTCAATATCTTGGAACCATGGAGGACGTTGGGAGTCATTGGCTGAGATGTTGGTTTAGAGTTTGTTTTCTTGATTTCATGTAGACTTGTGCTTGAGTATTAGAGTTCTGGCATGTTGCGTTGCTCTTGAGACCATAGTTTGTTCACTTGAAGTATTGTATCTCCTAAGGGGGATGTGTGGATCATGATGTCATGATAGATTCCTTTTTTATATATTCAAAGCTTTGATAGTGGTTTGGTAATTCTTTGTGCTTTGGGTGCATTGGTCATATGCTTGATAACTTCATGTTAAGTGTAGTAATGCAGTTTGGAGTTTAGCATGAGATGATAGGTTGTTGGTGCTAATGGATACATGGAGAATAAGGTGAGGCTATGATTCTCTTGAGATGAGAAAGGTTCTGATTACAATTTAAATTACGAGTATCCTACACCTTGGGGTATGTGCAGGATCATCATGGAAAAAATAGGCCCTTAAGTGGCAAAAAATTCAGAAAAATCATAGTTAGGCAGTGTGAAATAAAAATTGAATAATTTATCCATATTATTTAAAAAATATGTAAGAATAGAATCTGTAGAAAATTGAATTTAGTTTCTAAGCTATTAGGTTTATTTAAAAAAAAAAAAAAACTATTTGGTGAAAATTTGAAATTTCAAAGAAGTAGTACTTAAATTTCAAGGAAAAAATAAGAATTAAGTGTCTGTCTGACCACCCTAACCACAATAAAATGATAATATTTTTTTATAATATTTTAGATATAAGTAGAGGACTCATGTCCCAATGTGATGCATATTTTTTTGTAATTTTTTTCCAAGTAAATAATTAATTATAAAAAAATTTATTGCAAATTTTTAAAAATATAAAAAACTGGTATATCTTACCACCTTAACTTGGTCAAAACTTCATGAAATTCATTTTTTTTTTTTAATCGTATAGTATGCAAAGCATAGAATGTGACGCATGTTTTGGATTCAAAAAATGTGATACCGCTTGAAATTTATAGTTGTTTTTCAATCAGCCTATCAATCAGGACTTTATTCATAATTCAAATAGAAAATGAATAATAATAATTTATTAAATTCAAAGTAAAGTATAATTTATATTGGTGGAAAGCTGAGAATCTCCTTTAAAAACCCCTTTTGTTTCATCAATTTTGGGTAAAAAAAATGTTGTCAGCCACATACCCATCATATAGCCACTTTTTGGCCCATCATGATCCTGCACATACCCCTTGGTTGAACGTGAGTTCAGAAAAGACCAGTGAGGAGATTGCTTTTGGATGATTAATGGTGGCTTGTATATCTTGAAGGAGCATTTTCTTTTTCCTCCCTTGGTCTGCTCGGCGGTGAAGTGTATTTGAGAGGTATTTGTCGATTATATCTTTTAGATATGTTTTATGCTTTATCTTTCATAGATATGGATCTTGAATTACTTTTTTAAGGTTATGGAGGATTCATAGTGGAAGTTCAACAACATATTTTATCTCCTTGAGCTTTTGTGTTACATCTTTTTGATGAGAACTGGAAGGAGATGCTTTATCGGCTAATTTCCTGAGATGGGAAATGAAGTAGTTTGATCTTCTTTGAGAGGCTTACATCCATGACTGTTGGTTGTTATGGATGTTGTTGAGGCTTTTCCTTTGGGATATGAAGGAGATCATACTTGACACAGTTGGCATTTAGAGGTGTGTGTAGGAGGGAATGGTACATGCATTTGGATTCTAGGTTTTGCATATCTTTGTGGATGTTCCTTGGTACTACATGGTTATGTTTTTTCTATGTGTTGTGATTGGTAGACTTGTTATGACATTGATCTTTCAGATTTGGCATTACCCATGAAGTGGGAGTACCTATATATGTTTGGTCTTCTTTGACTGGTTGGCACATGGTGCTTGTATCTGCGGTTGATGGGTTGGTTGTGCTATTGGGATGAGTGTACTAATGTGGATACCTTGAAGGTATGAGTGATTGGATGGATTAGAACAAGCTATGGGTGCTATTTTCAGTCAAGTGGGTTGATCAATTGGATGGAGAAGTTAGTATTCTAGTTGTTTTTCTAGATGATGATTATCTTGTTTCTGGAAAATAACTTCATGGTTATGTTCATGATTGAGAGCCTTGAAGTTGTTGTGGTATTTCTTGTGTATGGCTGGTGAGAATGATGGAGTGGTGGTAATGTGATGCCTTTGTCATCTATAGGATCTAATGCTTGTCTTCTTGAGATTGGTGCATATACGCCTTGGCTCATTCCTTTTTCCTATGGTGGATGGTTGGAATTGTTGCCTAAGTTGGTGGACATCTTGGATGATGTTGCAGGTGCCTTAGTTGGAGCATGAAATCATTGTGCTAGATTCTTGAGTTCAATTCTAGAGGAAGCTAGTAAGTTTTCATCAAGTGGGAGATTGCTGGAAAATAGGTGCCTCAACTTCTTGCTTGTACCTCTATTTAAGACTTGGTGGATTTCCTTCATTTTTGGTATTTTCTGCTCTATTGTTGGGAGCATCTCTTGGAGGTGCAGTTGCACACTTTATTTCCTTATCGTGAGCCTCTTATTTTGGTTTGCGGTTGGGTGGTGTTACCGCCATACCATGGAGTTAATTTCCTTCATTGGCGGTAGCTCAGTGGACTAGGTGGTCAGTCAGAACATTTACAACAGTACTGCAGGGGTTGCTCGGAGATGGCCCAATGGCATGGTGAAGGGCGATGGTCAAACAGATGGCTACCTCCTTACCCTGGAGGTCTTGCGATCATGGTGTAGTAGAGCGATGGATGTGATGGTCAGTTCGAAGAGTTACCACCATACCATGAAGGGTTGAGCTAAGCTCGGCAGTGGCTCAGTGAAGGTGGAAAATGAATGATTGAGTTCCTATTGCCATACCATGGTGGTCTCATTGCTTAGTTGCAGTGGTGTGGTGTGTGTACCACCAGATCGTGAAGGCTATGTTGGAGCTGGGTGGTAGCATGATACACCACACTACTGTGAGGATCGATTGACTAGCATGTTGTGGCACGGTAAAAGGAGCTCAGTGACTCGATGGTGAAAGTGATGGATGAGTGATTTTACGACACGTGGAGAGATAAAACTCGTTGATTTTACATCATTGTTGTAAATCAATGCTGATTGGGTGAAAGCTTTATTATTCAGTAGCAATTAAATGTGGGGGTTGATAGAGTGCAGTTTTGGTAAGTCTTTGTAATCCAATTCAATGTTGGATGGTTCGATGCATGTTGCAGGTGGTGTTGCCAAAGAATGGTGGAAGATTTTCAGTGGGGTAATAAAATGCCCTGATGGTTTTTGGTTTAAATATAGAGATCCAATTGATCAAGGTAAGTGTTCGAGCGATATGCACAAAGCATAGTAACCATGAACACTGAGACACTCAAAATAGGAAAGAATGTGAACTTGAGAGGCCTTGAGGCTGTCCTGGCTGAAAGGTTGATTGAGTGAGTGGGCTGGTGAGATGAAATGAATTTTCATTATATGTCATGTGAGGAAATTATAATAGTGCGAGGATTTTGAACAATGTTGTTTCCTGTATTCTCCAGATGGACAAGATGTAAACTCATGAAGAGCATAGCTCTGAGATTGTATTGTAATTGTTCTTGTTGTTGATTAATACAATTCAATTAAGTGTTTTGGAGGGTGGGGTTTTTTACCTAAAAAGGTTTTCCCCACGTAAATGTGTGTTTTCATATGTTTATCTTTCATGTTGTTTGATTCTGTAATTTGAATCTATGCATGTGTTTTATCTGGTTGAGCTGTATGTACTTTTCTCTGAAGGGTTAATGGGGGAAAACAAATGTGCTTGTTTCTGCTTTATGGCATAGTAGTTTGTTTCTTTGAGGTGATATGAAGATATTAAATTCACTAAGGAATTTTTGTTCTTAGATGTTTCATTCTAAGTTGACTTGTTTATATCCTGAAGTGACCACACATTAGATATAACTTGATCTACACCTATGAGTCTCAACCATCTACCTTTAGGTTCAAGAGTGGCTGAATGACACTTAGAAGAGTCAAATTATTTCCCTAGGTTTGTACTATGTGAAATTCATGCCCACCATCAAGGAAAATAGGGGAATTTTGACTATGCTCACTAAGAGATGACATTTTGAGATGATATCCTTCCACTTTTCAACTAGAGAGGCGACAGTGAGACTTGAGGATGTATATCAGATCCTAAGACTACCTATCTGTGGAGCGCAAGTGACATATAATCTAGAGCATAGGTACTGAGCTATTGAGGCCATGTATGAGCATGAATATTTTGCAAAGCTAGGAATTGAGGAGTATGAGATGTGGTAGGAAGTTCTAGAAGAGAGGTATGAGTGATGTGATTGCATATTGTGTAAATTCATTATGAGGATCATCATTCCAAATGACCGAGGGCATATATTTCTAGTTGGATGGGGCGAGATGCTAGTGGGTATGATGGCCAGGGGGACAGTTTACACATGGGGGGCCTATTTTCTAGCCATGATATACTTTTAGTTGCATGATGTGGTCTATTGCAGAGCTCAGTCAATCAACTGTGACACTACTCTTTTGATGATATGGGCTTGGGAGAAAATTTCCATGTTTTTTCCACTAGTGGGGAGGCAGTTAGGGGATGGCATGCCTTATGTATTCCTTTATGGTAGTGTGGTTACATAGACACATGTTGGGGATGTGGGATATTAGTGACATGTCATTGAATTATTGGAAACTTTTGTATGGAGACCCTACAAAGAATATCAATCATGGACGAATGAGGATGATAATTTTCCATGGTGCTGACAACTAAGGTACTTGATTGCAAGGATAGCCCAATGTCAACATATCATAGAGATATACCTACCAGAGCATGTGAATAGACAATTAGGTGAGATCTAGGGTGTTCTAGTTGGGAATGTGGAGTATGTGCAGTCATCATGTGAGATATAGCCATGGGGCCAGATGATACCAGTAGTGACAGCTGAGCAAGGTATAAACACATTATAGCCTATACTATGGGGTTGGGGAGATGGAGATGTAGATTCAGGTACCACACTTAACTATGATCCATAGTGGGCCACCCATAGGCCTGATCCTTTGACTGATCTAGACCAACCAACACCACTAGAGCATAGAGCTAGAGGCCCACAAGGCCAATTCAAGGGGCAAGGATGGAGAGGAGATAGAGGATGAGGAGAAAAATGGAGGGGTGATGATGGTGGGGATGGTAGAGGAGGTAGAGGAGGTTGAGCCTATCAAAGGAGGGTGACGGGATAGAAAGTGGTGGGAAATTTATCATTGATTCAAGAGGAGCTAGAGGATGAGGATGAGAGAGTGGAGGAGGAGTGTGTAGATGAGGGAACTCTTCCCCATGTCAGAAAATAAGAGGTGGTCATGGGGGAGGTAGAGAATGAGATGGAGGAGGAGGAGCGGTAGGAGGAGGATATGCATGGAGAGGAGGAGATGGGAGAGGTAGAGAAGGTCCTCTAAGAATGGATTGTGATGGAGGAGGAGCATGGAGAGGATTTGGATGATGTGCCCATCAAGGATGGGGATGGATCAGTGGATAAGGGGATAGTAGATGTACAAGCATGTCTCAAAGAAATGATGACCAATATATAGGAATCGAAGGTGGAGGTGGGTGCTCTTAGGACAGAGAGAGATGCAATAGTGATTGACCAATAGTAGGAAGATCAACAGTGCTTTGATTTTATTGCTACTCTTAGTGGTCTATCTATAGATATGGCTTGGGAGCTTCAAAGGTCTCGAAGGGGTGAGTAGTACTACAAGGATCTATATGAGAGGGCAGTGTCACCTAAGTAGAGAGAGCTAAGCTTAAAAAAGGTCATGAGTAGGTCTCAGATCTGATCACATTCTAGACAACCGTATAGTAGTGGGGGTGTCTTTGGGACAAGACAATCTTCCCCTTATGACCAACCCCCATCAAAGAATAGATCATCAGGTTCATCACAGTGAGAGGAAAGGTAGGACCATCAGCCGTCACCATGACCATCACCTTTAGGGGATCAAGGTAGCTCTAACTAGAGCACATTTTGATATTGTATTGGAACACTTATATTTTTAACCTTCGAGCCTACAAGCTCCATTTTGAGGGATATAATGATATTGTACTATGACACTTTTTGAGATATACATATATATATATGTGATGCATTATTTTAGTGGTGAGTGCATGATATGTATTCCTATGCTATGCATTTATTATTCATGTGATGGAATATTATGTCGTATGACATCTATACATTTTATATGTTGATGAGATAATTCTATGTGTTGATGCACTATAGATGGCTAATGTATGTTTTATACTTATATATGATTCCTAGATGTTAGATGGATACACCATGTTATGATGTTATGCTATCATGGACTTTAAATTATGTATGCAATGTTATGTGATGTTTATTGTAGGAAAATGCAATGTTATGTATGATTTCCTTCTATATGATGCACATGTAATATATATGCGATGTGATGTATGATAATAGATTGTGATTATGAAATGATGTGGATATACTAATATGCTAAATATGACATGTATTATACAATGCATGATATCTTATGGATATGTATATGCAATCATTATGTTGGACATCATGCAATGGTATATGTTAAATTATTAGCACTTTATGGATGCAAGATGACATGACATGATTATGATGTTGGATGCCTATTTGAAATGCATATATGCTATCTATATTTTTGTATTTTCTGATGCAATGTGGATGAACTAGTATGTATATATGATGACATATATGATTTTCTAACATGATTATGTATGTAGGATATATATATACACACATATATACATACATACATATATTTTATATCATAGGATTCCATCATGACGGGACTAGAAGAAATGTTAGCATGGAGGACATGGATGTTAGCATGGAGTTAGTGGAGACAATGAAAGACTAATATTTTTCTATGCTAGGCTTTGCATTTAATCATCATGGGGCATTAAAAATATGGAAAATGGACAATAAAAACCATGGTATGATATAGACCAAGGTGTGCAAAGTTATCCAATTGCAAAGAATATACAATCAACAAACAAGGAATGTCTTGACTCATACTAAGAGCTAAGTTGCCCCAGTCTTTTTGCCAAGATAATCGATAAGTAGCAGCCAAAATAAAAATAGACCATAAGACATAATTTCTCCTCTAAATCCTTCTTGGGACATCCTCGAGGGGTTAGTAACATGACCCAAAAGACAAATCAAAAGGATAAGACAAATTAGACCAACAAAGTCAACATCCATTTAGAGTGTTTTCCATCGATTATTTTCTAATAAGATTGATAAGATTTACTTGAATAATTGATTGATAGGTTGATTGACTGATAATGCCTGGTTTTAGGAGAGAAAACATGTCATATAAGATTTTAATTATGATTTCGATCATGTAACCACCTGTATAAGGCAAGTGACAATGTCTAATTTCAAGGACACATCTTATATAAGACAAATGATAAGATTGGGTTTGGTTTCAAGAAAAGAGGGAAGTCATATAAGACATCGAGTCTAGTTTCAACAATTCCCTTTCTTGTATAAACCATTGATTGACTATTTTGATGTTTGATGTTGATTTGAGATTTGATTGATTAGGCAATTGACTGATTTGACTTGAAGACTAGCTGAATAATTTGTCTTCTAGTTTATGATTTTAGTTGAAGTTAAGATGATTGTTTGTGTTTGATCAAAGTGTTTGATCTATTGTGTTCAATGGATGAGTGACTAACACGATGAACCCTAAGGGATTGACCTAGGGCCTCAGGGGATCATCAAAGATAGCCTTGCCTATGTAACAATGTGTAAAGAACTCATAGTTTGATGTACATTGAACTTGTTTTATTCATTTTGGATTGACTCGTGATTGACTTTATTTGACAAACCCAAATGAATTGACCTAGTGCCTCAAGGGCTCATCGATTGATGGCCTCACCTACATTGTACACATAGAGGCAATGAAGTTTGACTGACTTCGACTGAAATGACTAACTCATGACTTTATTTTTTGGAGTTTGAAGGTTATATGGATGTTTTTGGATTTTGACATGTTTTGATTTATTTATTTTTTTGAATTTTTGTTTTTTTTTTCGGATTTTTGACATGTTTTGATTTTTTTTTTTAAATTTCTGATTTTTTTGGATTTTTGATAAAGTGACCTCCAATACCAAGACTAGGATCCTTTGAATATGTTGGTTAAGTACTTTCCCCTAGTCAAGTATATGATAAATTTATTAGGAGTGAAATTGGGTAAGCCTTATTGTGGGTGGATATGCAAGGCAAAAAGACACATAATGTTAATTGTTCCAAGCTATGGGAAGGACAACAAAGTGTTATTATGGATGAGAAAGCATGAAGGTGAATTATTATGGGTGAAAAGGTGGAAAACTAGATAGAATGATGGTATACAATGGAGCAAAGATTTACTACACATGGTACTTATCCAAAGTGCCAATGAAGTGGTTTTCACTATTAGACCAATTATTTCTGTTTACTATTTTTTTTTTTGTGTCATCGAGACGCCAGATTTGCCAGGTTTTCATCAAGGTGATAATTTTTATTTTTTTTATTTTTTTGTATTTTTAAGGTTTTGACATGGCTCTCTAAAGCTAGGTGTAGAATTTTCACAAGTGCAAAATGTTAATAGGCTTGTACAATGGTTCCCCTTAAGGAGTTGAAAGCTGATAAGATCATGACCCATATACTATTGTGATGATGTATGGAACCAACTAATTTGGTTCAAACTTTCTTGGCTTCTCTCGCTCTACTTGATTTGTAGGATTTTCCATTAAAACAAGGTCACCAATGTCAAAGTGTCAGACTAGAAACTTCTTGAGCTGCAATGAAGATGATTTTAATAAGATTGTAAATGGATCAATGTATTTTTTCTTCGTTCATCTAACAATTCCAACTCATGCATTATGGATTCACGATATTCTTCATCAACAATAAGCCCTTGCATGGATACCCTCAAGGAAGGCAATTGGATCTTGATAGGTAATATGGCCTCATAACCAAAGATTAAGGAATATGGTGTGGATCTTGTGGTAGTGCATCTATACTAGTGTGGTAGGCCCATAATGTAGGATTAAGTTGGAGCTACCAGTCACAACCAATTTCATTTATAGTATTTTTGAGGATTTTAATGATGGTTTTCTTATATGCCTCGGCTTGGTTGTTACCTTGTGGGTATCATGGAGTTGCGAAGTGGTGCTGGATATGGAAATTTTTGCATAGTCAAGGTGGACATCTTGATTCTTCAAGGGATGACCATTATGAGTGATGATGGACTATGGGAAACCATATTGACAAATGATGTAATTAAAAATGAATTTAGATATTTTTTTACTTGTAATGTATGTCATGGGAATGACTTCAATCCATTTAATGAGGTACTCAATCACTGTGATAATGAACTTATGGCCATTAGATGAGGTGGGATGGATTTTACCTATGAGGTCAAGTCCCCAATGGGAAAAGGGACACGGTGATGTGATTGGATATAATTCTTGAGTTGGTGCCTGTATAAGGTCTCCATTAATCTAACACTATTGATATTTCTTGATGAAATGGTATGCATCACATTCCATCGTGGGATAGTAGTATCCTACATGCATGATCTTCTTAGCTAGAGTTGGAATACTAGAGTGGGCTTCACTTATACCTTCATGTACATCTCATAAGGCCATTATTGCTTCATCAGTATCGAGACATCATAGGAAGGTGTTGTCTAGGCTTTGGGAATAAAGAGTGTCATCAATGATGGCGTATCTAGATGTCTTTAAAATGAAATTATTGCATTGATTGGTTGATACGTAAGGGGGGATGATTTGGGCATATAAGTAGTCATAAAATCCTTGTACCAGGGGGAGTTAGGACCAACAAGTTCACACACCATCTCAAACTCAGTAATATCAAAGGTAGGAATCAATAGTTGGTCTACCAAGAACTCATATTGAGGCACATTATCTATAATATCTAATAGAAAAATGATTGTTTCCATAGTATCACCTACCTTGTTTTGAATGTGAGGTACTTGCCAAAAGTTGATTCTATCAAAGTACTATTTGAAACTATCAACCATCTGCTTATAAGGAGTGAAATTTTCTTCCTTTGTGTCATAGTCATCATTAACTTGTCAGATTACCAATTGTGAGTCACCATATACTTGAAGGATTTTGATCTTCCATTTGATAGCCATGCAAAGTCATGTAAGCAAAGCCTAATATTCTTCTATGTTCTTAGTACATGAGAAAGTAATTTTTAATGACTTGGGTATGGTATCTACTTGAGTGGTAACAAATAATATGCCTTCTCTTGAACCATGACTTGTGTGAGATCTTCAAAGTATAACTTCCATGTGGTAGGAGTGTCTAGTGTGAAGATAGACTCATCAAGAAAATTTGATACCAGTGGGTGGTATGCATTTTTAGGTGAATATGTGAGGTGGTTATCTATGAAGTTTGTCTTTTTATGGATTTTCATTCAACATACTGAATTTCACATTCGCTTAGTATCATGACCCATTTAGCTAATTGAACTATCAAGGCTTATTTTTTTAGAAGATATTTCAAAGGATCTATTTTGGCTATGAGCTTCGTCTAATGGTTCAATATTTAGTTCCTAAGAATTTTAGTGGAAAAAACAACCACAAGGTAGTCATGATCAATAGGACTATAGTTGAGCTCATATCCCACAAGTGTACAAATGATATAGTAAATTGTTCTTTTTTTTCATCATCATTTTGTGCAAGAAATGTCCCCAACATTGATTTAGTTGCTAATATGTGGAGTATACGATGTCTTCCATAAACAGGCAACATTAGGACTGGTGGTGTTAATAGGTAATATTTTATTTGTTGAAAATCTTCTTGACACTTGCTTGTCCACATAAATGGTACTTTTCTTAGCAAGTTCTTGAACAATTGACATTTGTTTGCTAGTTGTATGATGAATCGATAAATGGATTATAGTATTCCTTGAAGTGTTCATAGTTGAATTATGTATGCTAGAGGTGGCATGTATATGATAGCTTTGAATTTGGTAGGGTCGACTTTAATGCCTCTTTTGGAAACAATGTATCCTAGGAGCTTTCTTGATGTTACCCAAAATACACATTTATTTGGATTCAATTGCACCTTATATTCTTCTAATCACTTGAATTTTTTTTTGAACACTCATAGATGATCACCTCTTATTAATGACTTGGCTAATATATCATCCACATAATCTTTCATGGGAGTGTGCATGAGGCCATGAAATATCATGGCCATGGTGCATTGGTATGTAGCCCCAAAAAAATTCAATATAAAAGGTATGACATTTCAATAGTATGTTCCCCAAGGACATGTGTAGGCTATCTTGTGCTGATCTTTAAGGGCTGTCCTAATTTTATTTTATCTTGAGAAACCATACATGAGAGATAGCATCTCATAGCCTACCATTAAGTCCACTATGATGTCAACATTTGGTAGAGAGAAGTCATCTTTTGGAAATGCCTTGTTCTTGAAATCTAACAAATTCTAGTACAGATGTAGATTCCTCATGTTGGCTTTGTAATTGGTACTAGATTATAAATCCACTCGACATAATTGATAGTTCGAATAATGTCCACATCCAATAACTTCTTTAACTTAGCCTTGACTAATAGAGCGATTTGAGGATGTATTTTTTTGAGTTTCTTATTGACTATTTTAGCATTAGGAAACAATAGAAAATGATGTAAAAATAACTCAAGGTCCAAACAAGACATGTCAGCATAAGACCAAGCAAAGTTGATTTGTCATTCTATAAAGAAGGCACAAAAATCAGACAGTTCTATTTCTATCAATGATGTTGCAAAGTGGACAATCTTAAGATTTTCATATGTTCTTGTATTGAATTCCATAATATTTTCCACTAACATGGGTGATTTCTCTTGGTTGGTGAGAATTAAGTCCAACCCTCCATACTTGGGTGCCTTGGAGAGGTTTTTACCCTTGGATGCATCTTTCTTTTTTTTACTTTTTCATTGTCTAGATGTGCCTTACACTTTTCACCTAGAGACCTTTATTTTTTTGTTTTATGTTTTTCTCTTTTATGACTAGAGGGGTGGATAGACTCCCCAAAATAGGTTGTGTTATCCAAGTCTATGGTAAAACCATCTTTATTATCTCCATTAGGAATTCCTTCACATAATCCCATGAACTCAATGATTGCTTCATCATTTTTAAATACGTCTAGGATGGGTGGTCCTTGTTGGTCCCAATCTATCAATTGTGGGTACACTAAGGGTGTTCCATCATTGATATTATCAAGGTTTAGTAAATGGAAAGATAAGGTTAAAATAAAAGATTTTTCATGATCCCAAAAGGAATCAATCCAACCACTGCCTTGGGTCGAGGGGTTGGATAGTTCAAGTTTTTTGAATGTCTCAGCTAGATCATAATCGCTTGATGTACAAGAGTCCCACTCCCATTCATAGGAGTTAGTCTCGATATGGTAGTCTTCAGATGTCTTGATATATTTTTAAGGGCTTACTTCCTCACTCAAAAGTAACTTAGTACTAGGAGCCTTCACTTTTAATGGTTTGAATGCTAGCCCTAAGTACTTTGGTCACTTAGACAGTAGCAAAGGTTTTTTCATCCCATTTTTGTGCAAACCTAGTCTACTATGTCCATCATAACCTTTACGTTGCATGATTTCAAAGCCTTTCCCATATTATTCAATTGGGATTTGTTTGGGTTCAATGTCTTCCTCTTCCCTGTACAACCATGTAGTGAAATATTCTTCATTGATGACTTCCTTGCTTAGTTCTCCCCACTTCATGAAGGTAGTCATGGGAGTGAACCAAAGGAAATAGGGTTCCAGCTTTTGGGAGGTAGAACTAGAGGACCTATTTCACTCTTAGTTCATTATGAAACTAAGATCCCTCAACCAAGTGACTCAATTGAGGGAAGGACTGATACTAATAGGACTAGAAGGAGGTTTTCTTATGTGTGATTAAAGGGGGTTCACCATTAAAATGAAGCTTCAAATGACAAATGAAAACTCTTATGCACTAAACCCTAGAAAATTAAACATGAAATCAGATTGCTAAACAAAGAGAAATAGAAAAGTACCCAGAGGATATGAGATGTCTAAACAAGATCTGAAAACCCTAAACTTTTTTGTCTCTGAAGTGCACTAGGACTCATATGCTAGACTGGGGAATTTAGTCCTACTATTGGAATCTAGGCAGAATCTGGAATCTTTAAATGACAAACCAGGATCTTTAGAAAACTACTGAAAAGAGGTATACGAGGACTCATATGCCCAAGGTGGTGATTTAGTCCTAGTATTAGGGTTTGAATGAAACTTATGTATCCTCTAGTTATCTTTTTTAGCTTTTTCCTTTTCCGATCTCCAAGTCTGAAAGTTTGAATTCTAACCTGTAGGTGAGTTTCTATTAAGATAACTATAACTTGTTGACAAATTTGACAACTTTATTCAATCTTGCAACTTTGTCTTCAAAGGATCTTCAAGGTCCAAATAACCTAAATTTGATAGCACACATGAAGAGGGAAAAATTTTGTTGTGTTAGGGAATAGGGGTTTTCTTTGGTCAAACCCTATTTGGCTAATTAAACCTTGAAATGAAATGAAATAGTATGAAGGGATGATGAATGACTAATATGTAATATTACAACTCACCAAACATTTGAGATAAATGTTGGAAACTTGTGTGAAATGGATCCAATGGATGTGGAACTTGAATCTTGATTATTGATTGTGATAATGTCTTTGAATGCTTTCTTAAATCATGAAAACCTACATCACAAATGTTAGCTCACAAACACACATGATGCATGAAGTCTTCGATATGATGCTTGAATCTTAAATGCTACTCCAAATGATTAATTATTTTGTTTTAAATTCTCTTGTAATCACTCTTGATCATAAAATTTTCTATAGGAATGCTTGCATAAAACTTCGAGGAGAAACTATGTGAAATAACCTTGTATTTATACTTGTTTATGCCAAATTTCCCAAAATTACAATAGTAAAAGCCAACATCGGATCTAGGATAATAAAATACTACCAAGAATTTGATATAAAATAGGTCCTAGTTTAAGTGGGACTCATACGCAACCTTGGGAATATGAGTCCCAGTGTCTTAAACATGGAACAAAAACTCCAAGAAGTGTCTTATTTAATGCAAAGTTTAAAATCGGGCCTCGAAACCTAGGTGGGACTCATACACCCAAGGTGGCATATGAGTCCCAGATCACCAGATTTGGAACACATAACCTCAAACATTCAATAGTGATTTGTCATTTGTTAAATGTTAGGATTATCCTAAAAAAAATGCATTTAATTAGGCTTGTGGATGTAAAATAGGACCAATTAGAGAATAAAGAATCCAAATTTTAATGAAAAGGGCCCAAGACTTAATGTGAATATGTAAAACATATTACAAAAAAAAATTAAGGCATCACTTACCTCATTTTGTCAATTATCCCCAAATTAAGTGATGAAAAGGATACTTTTTCAGTCACTACATTTAGTCCCCACTTTAGTGAGAGGAGGAACTTGCTTCAAACTCGCACTAAAGTAGACATTAAAGAGGGGTCCAACTGTACCAATGTGGATGGTATAGAATGATAAGGATCAAAGAGGTGGCCAAGCTCGCAAGATCCAATATCCTATGCCAAACCAACATAAGCATAAAAGAACACGCATGTGAATGATGTATTAAGTAACAACAAGATAAAAGCATACACTACCAAAGAAATAAAGAAGAAAGAAAAAGGAAAAGGGGGGTGGATCAAGGCTCAACCACTTGTCCAACATGATGCGGATAAGATCTAAGCTATTTTTCCAAAAAAACATTTACAAGTGGAACACGATGTCCACTATGCATATCAAACACACACTCATAAGGTCTAGTGAAACCTCAGGCTATCCACTAGGTGATCCCAAAGAGAGGTGAGAAACATACACACACGGCCAGTATGCATGCTCAAACACACAAGCAAGTGTATATGGGAAAGTAACACCTAAGTTTGGCTACCATACACTAACCATACCAAATCTATACCTCTTGATAACTTTGATAAGGTGCCACTAAATGAAACTTCGAGCTTATGAACACCATACAAGTAAATATTTTTTCAAAGGGACTTTGGTTAGTTCATGTAAGGTCTCTTCTTAGGGAACATCGTGCCTAATGTCTCCAAGAGAGGACACATCAAAGAAATATCATGCTCTCAGAGGAAATCAAACCCAATGACACCACCAAGAAAATGATGCATTACAAGAAAAAAGAAAATCACACAGCGAAACATGATGAATTTCAAAAGATAATATTTATGTATGCCCCCACTTTAAACTTATTGCTAACACCATTTCTATGAGAAATTTTCTTTAAAGTATAAGACATGATAATTTATTCGAAAAGCCCTATGCCAAGCCATATGTTCTCGAATGAGACTACATCATGAATAAAGGGATACCCCCATAATGTAATGCTAAACATAACTCAGTAAGTCACATGCAAGATGAACCACCAAAAACAAAGAAAAAAGAAGGGAAGGAGGATTCCCCAATGAGCTTCTAGGGCTTTTCACCCTAGAAGCTATCTTTTGGATGAATTGCTCTCTTTCACCTTGGTAGTTTTAGTGTTTTTGGGTGTTCATTCAAAGGAGGGGGTTTAGGGGCTTAATGTGTGTGTATTGTGACACTGTAAATTGAAAGTAAAATGATATTAATCTAATCTATGGAATCTAAATCACATGAAAGTAAACTAATACAAGCTAATCTAAATGATCTAAATACATACAATACAGAAAGTAAATGAAAAGTTAAGGACTTGTGCACCTGGAAATGAGATGTTGCAAATGAAAGGCCCTAGAATCCTCTAAAAAATGTCTAAAATCTTCACAAGGACATTCTCGCCAAGTTGGGTGACCTAGTCCTCTTGTTGGGAAACTTTGTTGGAATAGGTTTTTGTCAAATGGGTACTCAAGAATGTGAAAATCCCCGAAACACAAGCTCAAAGGGACTAGGTCGCCATTATGGGTGACCTAGTCCTCTTCCAGGTTTTTGGGAACCTAAAAGAGGATGTTGGAGTCCTCGACCTGCACTCTAGATTACAATAGATTTCTTATTCAAATTCTACTGAAAACGGGCAGATAGAGACCTCCAAGCTTGAACTAGGGCTTGGTTTACTTGAATGATTTTTATGGATTGAGGACACCTTTATTCTTCACAAACTTGCAAATCAAACAAGCAAAGAGAAGACAAGGGTTAGGGTTAGAGATTAGGGGTTTTCCTTGGTCAAATCCCTTTTGAGTAATCAAACCAAATGAGTGAGAGAGTGAGTTACCTTGCCTTTGATGATTGATCTTGTGTTGTTGTAGTAATCAGCCCTTGAATACTTCAGAAATGGTGTCTTGTTGGCTTGGAATGATCAAAACTTAGCTTGCTTGAGAAGGAGTAGATGAGGATTGAAGAGTTGTGAGAGAGGAAAATGAATGCGAATTCTTGAGAAATTAGGGTTTTGGAGGTTATTTATACAATTTATGCCCTAACTTTCCTGAAATAACTTCATACTGATCGACCTTAGGGTTTTAGAGACCTAAATCCCGATAGAAATTAACTTAAAATTGAAGTTTAAGCCACATGGGACTAGGTCGCCCAAGGTGGCGACCTAGTCCACCTAGGCATTTTTAAGTGTTTTTTGGTAATTAAAATGTTATTATTTGTGTTTGTTGGGATTATCTTTCAAAAAATCACCAAGATAGGATTTGTATGAGGATTAAGGGTTCATTTTGCAATAATAATGTATTGATTAAGTGATGACAAGCCTAGGAGAGTGTGAAAATGTTTTGCAACACCTTACAATACTTCGTCACAAGGTTTGGAAATGGGTGAAAATAGGTTGAAAAGGGGCCAAGATCCATAGGCAAAGGTCCAAATGAGTGAAAAGTGACAAATTCCCCACTTTTTGGTGACACATTTAGCCCCCACTTTAGTGAGAGGATGAACTTTCTTCAAACTCACACTAAAGTAGTCCAATGGAGATGGCGAGGAATGACAAATAAGAAGTATGAGAAAGATGAAGGAGTTAGTCAAGCCCCAAAGGATTTAAGATTCTAAGTCAACTCAACATCAATGCAAAATACATTCAAGGGTGAATGCATTACAACATGAGATACATAACCATTCAATTACAAGGATTATTGTGAAGAGAATAAGAAATAATGTTCTCACTTTGGGGCCACAAAACATTAGGTTGTTCGCAGGGTGAGAAGTCCCAAAAGCTGAAAAACATACACATGGTTGGTATGTACTCACAAAGGTGGCTATGGGGAAAGTCATGTCTCTTGTTGGGCTTCATGTTCTTGGAGGGAGAGACATTAAATGATATTGTAAGAGTTTTGACAAGATACCCTCTTGATAAATAGTAGAGGATGTTCCTTTATTTTGCGACAAAGATATCTCTTTCTTAGTAGAAAGTGACATACTTACATAAGACTATTTAGATGGAAAGATTTTGTACTTTTCTTTAAAGAAATGTGAAAAATCTATTGAAATCCAATCATTAGTGTTTTGCATGATGACATTGATATTAAGCGAGGATTTATTTGATTCATTCATTTGTTTTAAAGGAAAATAGCCAATACCACTAGTGGTTTCTTGTATGTTAGGCTGTATTGGGACATAGATACCTTTTTCTATAGCACCACATCCTTTTCCACTATAACCAAGTTGTTTCATAAGTTCATAACCTCTTCCATATAGTTTCTTCATTACTTTTGGATTTGGTGGTTGCTCATAATCAACCTCATCAAAGCTTTTTGTGTTATTTGTTTCTTCTTCTAAAGTGGTTGAAGTGGATTCTTTTGCATCTTGTGTTGACATTACCACTTTTTCTTTTCCCTTTTCAGACTCTTTTGTTATGATCTTGAATTCACCCATGAATGTTGGTGTGAAATCCAAGGAATTCTAGTCATCTTCCAATAACTTTGTAACCTCTTCAATATGATATTCTTTGTCTTTCTCTTGCACGGGTTCCACTTGTGTAGTTGGTGTCAATGTTTTCAAAGGATAATCCTTGTCTTTTTCAAGTTGTAAGACACTATAAATCTCAGGATCAACTTTGATCATATGTACTTTGTTGTTGCAGATATACTTCATTTTATGATGAAGAGTTTAAGGAACTACATGCATCTCATGAATCCATAGTCTTCCTAAAATGAGGTTGTATGAAGGATTGTGAGGCATAACATGGATTGGGGTTTGTAATGTAACTTTTTCAACTATAATAGGTAATGCAATTACACCAAGAAATCATTTTCCCATGTTATCAAACCCACTAATAGATGAATATGCATTTTGAATTATTGATTTTTATATGCCAAGTTTATCCAAAAGGTTTATGCTACATAGATTAAGGGCTAAGCCATTGTCAACAAGGGTTTTCTTTATCCCTATCCTATTGTAGTTAGGTATTATCATGAAAGATTCATTTTGTTTTTGTGCTTCTAGCAAAGGTAACTCATCTTCATGGAAAGTAATTTCTAAGTTGATCAAAGTTATAGCTTGAATTTTGGTTGCCACATCAGTTGATTTCACATTCAGACGAGTAGGAAATTGTTGTAAGGCACTTTGAATAATATTATGATAATGAGGGGAGGCTTGAATAAGGTCCCATAATGATATCTTAGCATGAGTGTTCTTAAGTTTTTCAACAAGATCATACTCCTTTCTACTTTGTAGAGGCAAATGAGGAGTACTAGGCAAGATAAGTTGAGGCAATGGGAGGGATGTTGGAGTGTTTTTTATTTGTTTTAGATTGTATCGAGTGTTATATGTATGAGAAACAACATTGTAACTTGGAAACTATGACATATTATTCTTAGGTGGTTTGATGATGAGGATAGGTTTGTTTTAAGTTTGTGGTTGGTTTGAGGGTGGGTAAAGGACAAGTTTAGGCTCTGGAGAGTACTTCAAGTGATATCTAATGTGCATAACCTAAGAAGATTTATCCTTATTTTCATTATCTCTCAGTGAAGAAGAGTCTAATACCACTTAATCTTCTTCATTTGAGGAAGTCATATCACTATTGTTTGAAAAAGCCATATCATTGTTCTCATTTTCTTGCACCATTATATCCTCCATAGTAGGAGAGTTTTTAGGAGAGGAGAAAAAAAGATATTCATCACATTCCATGATTAGATTTTGTAAATTATCCTCATCACTAATAAGGGAGACATTAAGATATGAACAAATATCATTGTCATGCTTACCAATAATTGGATCCTTTCATTCAAATAGATCTCTCTAAATGGTAGGAGCATTAGGAAAGACAGAAATGATATTTTCATGAATCTCATGTTGTAAAAACAAGGATAGACAACTGAGAGGGGGGGGTGAATCAGTTGTTACCAAAATAAAACTTATACAACATTAACCAATCCTTATATCACAGATCTGATAATTAATAGTGCAAACAGAAGAACAATACATCAGACACATGAACACCAAGATTTTATATGTGGAAACCTTGTTAGGGGAAAAACCACGGTGGATGTTAGTCCACAATATTATACCTTGTTAGAAGTATAATGAAGAATAAAAAGAGAATTCTCTTGCATTCAGGCACACTTCCTAGAGCACACTACTCAAAGGGAAGGCTCACTGCCTTATGTATATAGTAATTAGATTAAATCCATTTGATGAATTTGAATTGAGAAAATAGCTTCTGCAAAAGCCTAATTATAGTTCCAATTAGGCACACGAAACTTCTTCAAAATCTTCCACACTCTGCTCTGAATGATATAACCTTTATTCACACTTGTACATCACTTTTACACTTGAGCACTTGTAATAAATGAGGAAAACAATCTTGTACATATATCTGCTACACAGATTTGCATCCACTATTCAGTCGGCCACCAATAAAGAATAAACTACAATTGTCGGCCTTGATACATGGATAAATTTCAATGCATACCAACACAAGTTGGTCACAACATAGTGAGGACCCAAAAAAACATCTCCAAACATAACAAACAATAAAATATTAATTCTCATGGATTCACAACATGCTAACACCACAAAGTCGGCCAAGAACATGAACACTCGGGCACATATTAGTAAAATCTCTGATCACGAACACTCCAAT
This sequence comes from Sequoiadendron giganteum, assembly GCA_007115665.2. Lineage (NCBI taxonomy): Eukaryota > Viridiplantae > Streptophyta > Pinopsida > Cupressales > Cupressaceae > Sequoiadendron > Sequoiadendron giganteum. The sequence continues at coordinate 98,656,168 of CM021103.1, forward strand.
CATTGAAGACGTACAACAAGGATAGATTATGATCTAGACTCATCAATGAACATCATAGGTACATGTGCAACACATGAGATTACCATAATTTCATCCGCTTTGACCAAGAACACCAGCTATAGAAATTGAATAATTGTAGGCACACAAATCTTCATAACTTCCACAAAATTTCAAGCACACCTCTAAAAATTTTAGACAACATACTAGAAAGGTTAAAAAAAGAAACCTTTGAATCCCACCTTTAGATCTTAAACACACAAATCTTTCCAACATTCTGACCTTCTCAACTCCACTAGTTGCATGTACTATAGTTTTTACAATTTTCTCAATCTCCTTGACATATACAACCTTAAGCAGATTAAAATGCTAATATTGTTGACATAAATGACAACAATATATCAAAAACACAACCACACCAATATATCAAAAACACAACCACACCATCCAACAATCTCCCCCTTTAGCATTTATGGCAGCACGTGATGTGAAAAATAATACCATCAACCCAACTAACTCTTCTTCAACAATCTCCCCCTGAGATTGTGGACTTTTTTCTTGTTTCCTTCATTGCTCTTCTTTCCCATTTTTTCCACATTGCTTCTCTCCCCCTTTGACATCAATGGAAAAGGTACATATGCCCTGATTTCAATTTTGAAAACATCTGACTACTCCCCCTAAGTAGCAATCACCACAACATCAATCTAGAATATGATATAGCAATGAATTCATGGACTGATGCAAATACCTACATCTTAGCTCTAATTAGGAGGGAAAATTATCCCTAACTTTCCTCTAAGGTACTCAAAAGTATCCTTAGGAAATGGCTTTGTAGAGATATCTACAATTTTCTCTTTGGTAGGTATGTACTCTAGCCTGACTTCTTTGTCACTTACTTTGTCTCTCAAGAAGTGATACTTGATGGATATATGCTTTGTCTTTGAATGCAATACTGGATTCTTAGAAATGTTAATGGCACTTGAATTGTCACAGAATATAGCAATGGGTTATTCATACTCAATTTTGAATCTCTCAACATTTGCTTCATCCATAATACTTGGGTACAACTATTTGTAGCAACAATTTACTCTGCCTCAATAGTAGATAATGAAACCAAGTTTTTCTTTTTGCTTAACCAAGATACCATCTTCTTACCTAAGAATATTGAACCACCACTGTTACTCTTCCTATCATCTACATCTCTTGACCAATTAGCATCAGTAAAATAACTTAGAGTAAGATCATCATCCTTAGGATACCAAAGACCAAGATTAGTTGTCCCTTTTAGATATCTGAATATTATTTTCACAGTAGTCACATGGGAATCTTTAGGATCAGCTTGAAATCTAGCAACCATGCACACAACATTCATTATGTCTAGCCTGGTCTGAGTCAAGTAGAGTAGTCCACCAATCATTGACCTATATCTTGTTTGATTTTCTTTGGGAGTATCATCTTTCTGTGAAAGTTTGCATCCAGTCATCATAGGTGTACCAACTAGTTTCAAATCTTCCATGCCAAACTTTTTCAGTAATTCTTTCACATACTTAGATTGAGATACAAAGATTCCATCATCTAACTAAGTAATTTTCAATCCCAAAAATAATTTTAGCTCTCCTATCATTGACATTTCAAATTCACTTTTCATTTCATCGGCAAACTTCATACACAAATCATCATCACCTTCAAAGATAATATAATCAACAAAGACTTCAATGATCAATTCTTTTCTCTGATTCAATTTGAAATATAAATTGTTGTCAACAGTACCTTTATTGAATCCAAGTTTCAACAAGTATTTGTCCAATCTAGCATACCAAGCTCCAGGGGCTTGCTTTAGTCTATAAAGAGATTTCTTCAATTAGTATACCATTTCCTTTTCATTAGTCAACAGAAATCCATCTAGTTGTTGAACATAAACTTCTTCTTCTAGTTCACGATTCATAAATGTTGACTTCACATCCATTTGATAAACTTTGTAGTTATTGAAAGTAGCATAAGCAAGAAATAGTCTAAAAACCTCAATTCTACAAACATGAGCAAAATTTTCTTCAAAATCAATACCTTCCATCTATGAGTAACCTTTGCAAACCAATCTTGCTTTGTTTCTAGCCACATCACCTTGTTCATTCAGATTATTTCGGAACACCCACTTGGTTCCAATCACATTTTTGTTTTGAGGTCTAGGAACAAGATCCCATGTATTATTCTTCTATATCTGCTATAGTTCTTCTTTCATGGATTTCATCCAATGCTCATCCTTGCATGCTTCACTTATATTTCTAGGTTCAGCTTTAGAAATTAGACAATATTCTTCTAGAATTCTTCTTCTAGTTTACACAACTTTGGTTTTTTCTCCTATGATCTGACTATCAGAATGATTTCTTCTCACATACTTTGGATTTTTGAATTTTTCTCTTACCTCTTGTTCTTGTGATCTTTCTTCTGCACTTTTTCTTGCTTCTTCTTCTTGATTTCCTTGATTCATCAGAATAATATGATGTTGATTATTTGTCTGAGCATCATTTTTAGCATCATCATGTTGATCATCTAAATCATAATCACTAACTCTAGATGATTTACCAATATCTTCATCAACCTTAACATTTTCACTTTCAACCACTTTCTTCAACCTTTTATTAAAGCACTGGTAAGATTTTATTTTAGTAGAGTATCCTAGGAAGATTCCTTCATCACTTCTAGCATCAAAATTACCTATATAATCATCTCTCTTGATGTAGAATTTGCTTCCAATTTTTTTGAAGTATTTGAAAATAGGCTTATAACCAAACCATAGCTCAAAAGGTATCTTACTAGAATTATTGTTGACATTCACCCTGTTAATAGTATACACAATAGTACTTACATCTTCTCTCTAGTAGAAATGAGGAACATTTTCTTCCAACATCATGGTTCTAGCAGTGTCTAGAATGGTTATGTTCTTTCTTTCAACAACTCCATTCTGTTGAGGGGTCTAGGAAGTAGATATTTGTCTTTGAATTCCATGATTTTCACAAAAAGAATTGAATTCCTATGAAGTAAATTCACCACCTCTGTCTGACCTTAGACATTTGATCTTTTGACCTGTCTCATTTTCTGCCATAGCTTTGAAAATTTTGAACTTTTCTAATGCTTCATGTTTTTATCTCAAGAAAGCAACCCATATCATTCTAGAATAATCATCAATGAGTAACATAAAGTACCTTTCATCTTGTAGGTTTCTAATTCTGGTAGGACCACATAGATCAGTATGTATCAAATCCAGTACTCCATTAGAGCTATACAGTTTTCTTTGGAAGGAATTTCTTGTTTTCTTTCCCATATGAAATTCCTTGCACAAAGTGTTAGTAGGCTTCACTAAATTAGGTAAATCTCTGACTGCTTCAGTAGAAATTATCTTGACAATGCTATCAAATTTGACATGACATAACCATCTTACATGAATCTGAGCAATCAAACAAATTTGACTAGGACTACTTAAATGAAAGATATTACCTTTTGTCTTTGTTCCTGAAGCAATTATATTTCCCGAACTTCCTATTATTCTGCACTTACCATTCTTGAACTACAGATTGTAGCCTTTGTCTACCATTTGTCCAACACTCAACAAGATATGCTTTAGGCATTCTAATGGTTCTAAAAAATGCAGGTTTTAACCATAAGAGTTTGCCAGACCCTTAAAACATACAAGGCCAATTATACAATTAAACCTTCTACTCTTTAGGTTCTACAAGACCTCGGTGGGTGAACCTATGTGAAACATGCAGATTTAAAATGAATTTCCTGCCAAACAGTCTACCCACAATGGCAAAAGGTAGTGAATAGACAAAAATACTACAACTAATCCCACTACATAAAAGAAAAGTTTTGAATATATTACTTGTTAGGAGTTTTATCCTCTGGGATATTGCTGATTAGTGCCTCCTATCTGTTGGGCAATGGAGTCAAAAATAACAAGGATCCAGGGTATTTCCCTATCCAATCTTATTTCAAATTGTTGAGCATATTTAAAATATGAAATTCTATGACTGGCATATTATTTCACCCAATTTATGGCTTGCATAAATTACTCTTGAATATTTTCCTACCAGGTTCTTCTTTAAACAACCAACCTAAATTCCAAAATCACTATGACTTGATTTAAAGAATTTAACTGTGACCTTGCAGACACCTATAAATCAAACCATACAAAGTGATAATTGCACCATGATAAACCAGACACATACTTTTTATTCAAATTTAAATGATTTAAGAAATTCTAATTGAAAATAACTAGATAAGAAATTCACAAATTATGTCATCTCAACAAACGAACTTAGAAAATATTGCACCAGTTTGAAAATGTCTACTCCATTACACCAATTTCAAGAAGGATTGTTCATTGCTTTTTCCTAGTTCTATTATTACAGTGGAAAAAATCCCCACTTCTCGAATCCCTGTGACTAATTTTTCTCAAAAAATTATACAGCATAGCTCAACAGTCACGAATTTTCATTTTACCCACCATAACCATTTTGCATTCTGATAGAAATGAAATATTTAAATAAGTTGCCTTATCAGCAATTTAAATATTTTTTACTATAGTCGAGCATTAAAATTTTCACTCTAATATTTCCCGTAGCTTTATTTATCTTACCACTTTATCACAGTCAACATGTTGACCATCCGTGGTATCGTGGTGTGACTATCACGGTCTCTTCTTCTCCCAACCGCCTTACCGCGGTTTGATTTTACACTGTGGCGGTTGCGCGGTATTTGAATTTTTATGCTACCTCCTCCTCGCTTTCTTGATACCACACCACCGCGATCACTATGTTAATCACGTGCAGTATAGCGGTAGGCATTTCTTGTTATCTTCCCTATTACTATGGTTACCGCGGTCTGTAGTTTGACCGCGCGCGGTACCATGGTATGCTCGTTGCTGACCGCTAGCCACTTGCCGCTATCACCATGGTCATTATTTTAGTGGCTACGGTATCGCGGTAATTGCTACCCATTTGCTATCTCCCTTCACCATCTACTAACCACTATCTCACTGCCTCGTCAGTTGCTAAACCTATCACTGCAGTCACCGTGGTGACTGGCCTGATTGCCAGGGGTACTGCGGTGACTGTCTTCTACCTACTCCATTAGTTGCTACCGCCATACCATGAGCCCATTGTTGGAGGCTGCGGTAAAGTGTTAAGTGATGTAAAATTGAACATTAAGGCAATAGTAAAGGGTATAGGCTATATATGAGTGGAAAAAATGAATTTTAAATGGAAAAGACAGCAAATGAATGGGTTAAATTGAGCAAAAGGCCTTAATATTTTCATTGAAATTCTAGTTCTAACACCTTCTACATAAAGAACATCATTATTATTGTTCTTACCATCAAAATAAATAGAACCTCTACCACGAATCACACCAAAAGTGTTGTCACCAAACCTCACTACACCACCATCATAGTTTTCCAAGCTTACAAATTTTCTTTTGTCACCAATCATATGATGTGAGCATCTATTGTCAATTACCCACTCATCTTTCTCTTAAACTTTGGCTGCAAGAGATTTCTCAACATTTACATTACTGGCAAATTCAGTGGACACCTGACCATTTTCTTTGATAGCAATAAATACCCATTCATTTTCATTTCCAGTTTCTTTATCATATTCTTCATTAGTTACACCTTCTTCAACATAATAGCACTTTCTTTGAAATCTAGTATTCTCAAGCTTATATTTTGAAACTCTTTCAAGACATCTAGAAGAAAAATGACCTATCTTACTACAAGAAAAGAATTTAATACGTAACTTTACTTTGTACTTACCATGACCTCTTGATTCTCTTTTCACAATCAATGCTTCTAGTTCTTCCAATTCCCTTTCTTCATCTTCAATCCACTTCATCTTATCTTCATATCTAAATGTTCTCTAGGGACTCTCTCCTGAATCATATCTCTTTTTCCCAGATCCAGTGGCCTTGGAAGTAGATTTAGTCTTAGGAGAAGACTCACCAAATTCACTTAATTCAAATACAACAAGTTTTCCAATCAACATTTTTTTTGTAATATTTGCCATTGTTCTGAGTTCATCAATAGCATGAGCTTTTGTCTTGTAGGAAGGGGGCAGAAATCTAAGTATCTTAGCCACAATTTCATCATCATTCATAATTCCACCAACACATCTAATGTCCATGACCAATTCATTTATCTAATGCGAGAAGGAAAATATGTTCTCATCTTCACTCATCTTCAAGCTCTCCCATTTTCCTTTTAGACTTTGTAGCTTATCACTTTTCACTAGTGCATCTCCTTCATACAATGTTTCCATCTTTTTCCAAATCTAGTATGCAGTCTTCAATCCCATCACATTTGTCATTTTCGAATCTGTCAAAGCACTCACCAATGTTTCTATTGACCTGGTATTAATTTTAGCTTGCTTGATCTCATCTTCAGAGGAGCGACCATTCTAAGGAATATTATATGCAATTTGTGTCATCTTCCAGAAAGGTTCACCAATGCACCTCAATTGACATTCCATCCTAACTTTCCATAGAGATTACTTTGTACCATCGAATCTAGGACTATCCTTCTTAAATGATTCCATCTTGGATCACCTCAAGTTGTTAAGATTCTTTCAAAGGAACTAGCTCTGATACCAATTGTTGGAAAAACAAGGATAAACAACTAAGAGGGGGGGTGAATCAGTTGTTACCAAAATACAACTTATACAACATTAACCAATCCTTATATCACATATATGATAATTAATAGTGCAAGTATAAGAACAATACATCACAGACACATGAACACCAAGATTTTATACGTGGAAACCTTGTTAGGGGAAAAACCACGGTGGATGCAAGTCCACAAGATTATACCCGATTAGAAGTATAATGAAGAATAAAAAGGGAATGCACTTGCATTCAAAAACACTACGTAGAGCACACTACTCAAAGGGAAGTCTCATTTCCTTACATACAGTAATAAAATTAAATCCATTTGATGAATTTGAACTGAGAAAATAGCTTCTACAAAAGCCTGATTATAGTTCCAATTAGGCACACATAACTTTTTCAAACTCTTCCACACTTTGCTTTGAATGATCTGACCTTAATTCGCACTTGTAAATCACTTGTAAACTTTATCAATTGTAATAAATGAGAAAAAAATCTTGTATATATATCTGCTACATGGATTTCTATCCAGTATTCAGTCAACCACAAATAAAGAATAAATAACAACTGTCATCCTTGATACATGAATAAATTTCAATGCGTACCAACACAAGTCAGTCACAACATTGTAAGGAACCAAAAAAACATCTCCAAACATTCCAAAAAATAAAATATTAATCCTCATGAATCTGCAACATGCTAACACCACAATGTCGGCCAAGAACATGAACACTCGAGCACATATCGAAAAAATCTTCGATCACGAACACTCCAATCACTACGGACTTACAAAAAGGATAGATTAGGATTTAGAATCATCCATGAATGTCATAGGTACATGCAAAAAAAATGAGATTACCATAATTTCATCCACTTTGACCAAGAACACCATCTACAAAAACTGAATAATTGTAGGCACACAGATCTTCATAACTTCCACAAAACTTCATGCGCATGTCTGGAACTTTAAGAAAACATACTAGATAGGTTCAACAAAAAACCCTTTGAAGCGCACCTTTAAAAATTTAACACACAGAGCTTTCCAACATTCTGACCTTCTTAGCTCCACTGGTTGCTTGCACTATATTTTTTACAATTTTCTCAATCTCCTCGACATATACAACCTTAAGAAGATTAAAATGCTAATAGTGTTGACATCAATGACAACAATATATCAGCAACACAACCACAACATCCAAAATCTCAATGATTGTATCTTCTAACACCAAACTATCTTCTTCACAGCTAGGAAAGATATTAGGAGAAGAACAAATGTAATTATCATGATTGTCCACGATTACATCCTCTTTCACTAAAGCATTTTCACAAGTATGGGAGGTGTTGGGAGATGAATGAAGACTAGGTAGATTAATGTTAAGGAATGTCTCAATTATCTCATCTTCTTGTGTCATAATATCTTTCTAAGAGGGAGGAGGAGAGAGACAATCAAGACTTTCATGATTCTTAATGATTGTATCTTCTTCCACCAAGATACTTTCATCACTAGTAGGAGATGTACTAGGAGAAGAAAAGTTATGATTTTCATGATTATCTATGCTTGTATCTTCTTGTATCATACCATCCTCACAAATGGGAGAGATAGTAGGGTTTGAATGAGTGATAAGTAAGGTAATATTAAGGATTGTGTCAGTGGTTTGTTTCTCTTGCTCTAAGATGTTTTCATAACTAGAAAAGAGAGTGGAAGGATGGATAACATGTTTTGTGATGACCTCTTTGTTGTACTCTAAATTTAACTTATAAGAGTGGATATTGTATTTATGCAATCCATTCTTAACCATATCAAAACCACATCTCTTAAAAGGAAACATGCTAACATGATAAAATAAGCTATTCAACTTATGCAATAATTCAAAAATTTAAATGAATGTCCTACATATTTGAAGATTTTCACTACTAAAATGAATTTTTTGGAATGATTTTTAAAAAAAATGACTATACTAAATGGATTATGTGACCTAGATGCATGAAACAAAAATTATTCAAACTTTATAAACTAATATAGTAGGTTACCAACAAGCCTAAAAAGTATGTAAAATCATCATAAAGCTCAAAAAGGTTTTTTGTAGGCCTCCAAGGAATCATTCACCCAGTTGTGTGTATGAGTACCACTTAGGGTTTTTGATAGTTTCAAATAGTGAAAAATAGAGAGCAAACAGTATTCAAAAATAAAGTAAAATGACTTGTACAAGGACTAAATCACCCAGGTGGGTGAATAAGTCCTGATTAGGGTTTTTAAGTTTAAATCAACAAATTTTGAGTTGTTTTTAGGGTGTCTAATTTGTATGTTGACTTGACTATTTGTAATTACAAAGTTTCAGTGAAATTGAATGATTCAAAATGCAAAATTGCAACCTATATGCACTTTTCACTAATACAAGATCTAATGCAAAGTTAATGTAAGTTGGATCTAGGACTATAGTGTTCTTGAAATTAGAAGTAAAGGGTCAAAACATTAGGTTCACCATAATGAACCAAAGGAAACAGGGTTCCAACTTTTGGGAGGTAGAACTAGAGGACCTATTTCACTCTTAGTTCATTAGGAAACCAAGATCCCTCAACCATGTGACTCATTCGAGGTAAGGATTTCTACTAATAGGAATAGTAGGAGGTTTCCTTAGGTGTGATTAAATGTGGGATTCACCATTAAAATGAAGCTTCAAAGGAGAAATACAAACTCTAACGCACTAAACCCTAGAAACTTAAAACATGAAATCAGATTGCTAAACAAAGAGAAACAAAAAAGTACCCAGAGGATAGGAGATGTCTAAACAAGATTTGAAAACCTTAAAATTTGTTATTTCTGAAGTGCGCTGGGACTCATATGCTAGATTGGGCAATTTAGTCTTGCTATTGGAATCTAGGTAGAATTTGGAATCTTTAAATGACAAACCAGGATCTACTAAAAAATACTGAAAAGAGGTATACTAGGACTCATATGCCCATGGTGGTGATTTAGTCCTAGTATGAGGGTTTTAATAAAAAATATATATCCTCTAGTGATCTTCTGTAGCTTTCATTTTTTCTAATCTCCAAGTCTAAAAGTATGAATTTGGCCTATAGGTGAGTTTCCGGGAAGATAATAACTTCTTGACAAATTTGACAACTTTCTTCAATCTTGAAATTTTATCTTCAAAGGATCTTCAAGCTCCAGCTCACCTAAATTTGAAATCACACATGATGAGAGAAAAATGTTGTTGTGTTAGGGAATAGAGGTTTTCCTTGGTCAAACCCTGTTTGGGTAATTAAACCTTGAAATGAAATGAAATAGCATGAAAGGATGACGAATGAACGATATGTAATGTTACAACTCACCAAAAATTTGAGATAAAGGCTGCAAACTTGTGTGAAATGGCTCCAATGGATGTGGATCTTGACTCTTGATTATTGATTGTGATAATGTCTTTGAATGCTTTCTTGATTCATGAAAACCTACATCACAAATGTTAGCTCACAAACACACATGATGCATGAAGACTTTGACATGATGCTTGAATCTTAAATGCTGCTCCAAATGCTTCATGATTTTATCTTGAATGATCTTTTAATTACTCTTGAGGGTGATCCCACAATAGTGGTTTACAATTTTTGGCCAAACTAGACACCGCAATTATTATTTTTAACTAAATCGTCATATTCGGGCACCTATAGCGGCTAAACCGTGAGGAATTTGAAGATGATGAAAACTAAAGTCTCATCACATTTTGTCTGTAGATTCTAAAATTATTTTTTTCAAAATGTTTAGAATCAGATCACAATTTGTTTCCATCTCTCATGAAAATTGATTTTTTTCAGAAAACATCATTTTTAGAAAGTGACGCTCACCGTATACAACATAAATTTTGTTGTATTAAGGATAACTTTCTATTTTTTTCAAATTCAGATTTGTAACTACGATATCTAGAACTTTAATTTGGTCTCATAGTTTTTTATTGAATATTTTTTTCTTAATCAAGTTTCAAAGTCAAACCAATTGCAATTTAGACATAGGTGGACTGTATACAATATTACTTTTTTTTTATGTATCGAAATTCAATTTTTTTTTTTGAATGGATGAAGGACATCAATACCCAGCTTGAACGTATTTTTTAAAATTTTATTTTGATAATCTTCTATTTTTCCACATGTGCAGAACAAAGAGCTTGATTTTTAGTGAAAAACCTATGTTAATAAAAATAAAAAATAAAATACATAATAAAAGCAAACCATATTAAAATTCTATTCGACAGATAGCTCATTCTGAGGACTATCATTATCTAGTTGGGTTTTTGAAGTTTTCTTCATTTTCATCCTCAAATTGAGCTTTGAAAGATAATTTTTTACATAAATTTACAAATATTTGAGGAGATAGGGAAAGAAGGGGGTTTGGTCGAACGTGGGTTAATTCGAACCTTTTTAAAATAATGAGCAAAATTATTGTTGGGTGATTCAATCGAAACCCCATTAAATGGGTTCGATTGAACCCCCGACATATACATACAAAAGTCAAACAACTTTTCCAGGGTTTTTTGCGTTTTTCTGAGATCAATTTGTGTAAACAATGATTTTCAAGCAACCCTCATGCTTCTAAATGTTTCGGCTGAAAAAGACAATTCACAGGTGAAAAATGATGAATTTTTTGAGAATTTTATATATCTTATTTGTTATTGTTGCATTTGTTTTTATTATTTTATATTGTTGTAAGTTTTTTCAATTCTTTTGTCACAGATTTTTTGCATTTTGGAGGAGAATTTGATGTTAGCTTTTAAACATTTTTAATTTGAAGAATAAAATGGGACAAAAAGAAAAAAGAAAAAACAAGGCTCAATGAAAATTTTCAAAAGATAAAGAAGAAAATAGACACAAACAAAACTTGGCAAATTATCATAGAAGGAAACAAGGTACGTGTTTATTTCTTCTCGTTCTCGTTAAATATGGGTAAATTTATTTACTTACAATAGTGGGTTTATCATATGTTTTATCTAGAAACAAGGAAAAATGCATCAAATAATTGATATATAAGAAAATTGAAGGTTCCTCATTTCAATTTTATGAAAATGAAAACTCAAATGCACATCATCAATGAGTTCTATAAAACTAAAAACTGCAAGTTATCACTAGATTTCATAGTACCGCATTAATCTCAATTTCCTCTCTCTCTTCATAAAAAATTATTTGTAGCATAAATGGTTCATCTTTATACATTTTTACTTTAAAATTTTCTTCATTAGATCCATGATACTTTATCACAACTCTATATTCTTACTTCTATGCTACAACCTTCCTTTTCATCACCATCTATCCTTTCTTGCACATCCTTGATTTTTTTATTCTACATCATCACAATTTATCATTCCTTCATATTTAGATTATCTTGAATGTATTTATTATTGTTACATGAGCTTATGTGCATTCTTAGATTCAATTTCACTTAGCATCCCTTTTGCATTCTCTACTAGTGTCTCCTCCTTCTTGAAATATGTATTTTGATCCTATGGCCTTCATCTTCCTTCCTTACTTGGAAACAACCAATATGTAGTGCCCCACCTTTTTTTGCATTCTATTAATAATATTCCATTTATCTCCTACCTCCTAAAATAGGTTTCTAAATTTTTGTACTACTCTAGATCTAATCTCCATATCAATTGCAAACATATTTGTGGTGCCTACTACTACTCTTTTATGAATCCTTATACTAAATTTTTTACTAGTTTTGATCTACAATATATTCTCTTTATTTTTAGCACCCAATTTTGCATCTATCTATGTTTATGTCCTTTAAATCCTTATATTTATTTCATCCAATTGTGCATCATCAATTATATCTATGGTAGAAACATCATCTTTCACTAGTATTTCCCCCTCTATCTTGGTATCTCCCTTTGTATCAATACATGAAAATCAATAGTAGGGAAATCATTATGTATAACCAAATTAGATAAAATAAGATGACACAAGATATTCAACAAAAGAGAATTTCTAAACTCATCTAAAAACCCTAAATAGTGATAATTAGTTGAGAAGGTGGGGATAGCTCAAACACCCCACAAACACACAAAAATTGGTAAAAATTATAAGTATTATAATAAATAGAATCGTATTAGTTAACAATGACTATTTTTGGATTAGGATATTTAGCAACAAGTACGATGAATATACACATAAAGCATACATTAACTAAATAAGTTTATATGCAAGGAACATATAATGTAGAAGTATGTATCTAAAATAATATCTTCTAAATTTTCTAACACATAATCTAACAGAGAATTAGAATATTCTTCAAAACAGTGAAATAATTCATAAATAAATAAAACATATTGATGGTAAAAAGAAAAATGTATTGAATTTGATTACCTTTAAAAATTTGAAAGTTTTAACTAACTTTATTCCTAGATAAGGTTAATAACACAAAAATATTATCCAAAATAGATAAATCAGCAAGTGTAAATAGTCTTATCTAAATTGGTTTCACCTATATAAACTATGCAAGCTTATTTCTCCTATAAAAAAAAAGTACTATGTTTTTAGTAAACAAAATATAAAAATGGGAAATTATAAACAAAGAAAAACCTAGAATGAGAGTTGAGAAATAGATATCTCATCATGATAGGAATATAGAATATGAATCAATAGAAGATAGCAAAAATTACATCATGTTTCCTAGATGGTAGCATGACTAAATTAAGGTCTATATGACTACATAGTTTTTTGTTGTACATAGAAAATACTAGTTTATACAAAAAATTGAAAGTCTATAAAATAAGAATAAAATACACAACCAATAACAAGAAACTTTAGTAGAATAACATGATAATTTTAAAATAAATTAAATGATATAAAATGGTCATAATGTTATTTAATCTGAGCTCTAAGATAATATAATTATGATAGATAGGAAAAGACACAAAACCTCCATATGAAGATATTTCCAAGAATACATGTAGCTAGTGCCACAAAGGGAAAGGGGTGAATTTTGGTTATCTTACCAATATTGTCAAATCCCTAATTTGGTATTTTTACCTCCACAAATAATCAAATAAAAAGACATTAGATTAATATGGTTGCACTCTTATCCCATGTGAATCTAGAACTAAGATGAGTACAACATAAAAAATATATATAATCTATAGCAATAAGTGTATCCCTTAAATATATGAAAAAAGAAAATTTGAGAAGATGGATCAACAAGCATTTCCAAGAGAGATATGAATCTACAAGAATAAATATGAAAATTTGTGATTGTGATATTTTCTTAGGTAGCTTCCTCAATGAATATAGCCATCTAAATACATTATCTTCTTCTATATCTCTTTCTTTTGCTATCTTCTTGTCATAATATTAATCTATATTCATATTCAATGATATATGCACTATCTAGCCCTCCATGCATAAAATGTCAATTCTTCTTTTTGGGAGTCAAAGATTTCATTACATTCTACATGAACCAATTTGAGATTAAGAAAAATTTTAAAAGCACCAAAGAGTCCTTTTGAATCTCAAACACCTCAAAATTTATTCTTCCTTTAAACCCAATAGGTTGACCTTTATATTAGATACCATGTGCTAATGAAAATTTTGGATCTGCTCCCTCATCTAGTACTATATCATAGGGAGTATCATGTAAATTTGGTTTCCCAAGCTCCTCCCAATTTATTTTAAGAATAATTTTAACATCTAATCCCAAGTTTATTAATATATTTTTCATCCATAGAAATGAGTTCTATATGATTGTGCCCATTTAAAAATATTAAGATGTGAAAGAGATGCATTTTTTTGTAATTATCATGTTCTTAGAATTAATGTCTATTCTAACATGTTTCAAGCCAAAAATTAAATTATTTGAGTGTTTAAATTTATATATATTTGTTGTTTTATAACTTGAAAATTAGATTTTGTTCAGTATTAATATATAGGGACTGAAGGTTGAGACACAAATCCTAATGATCTCCTGTAATGGGATACCTTATCTAAGAAAAATAAAATATTTCAATTTACTAGATCAACTATCTACCTAGGTACAAAGAGGCTCATAGACTTACCACACTATCTAATAACATGCTAATTTTTTATGGAAACCATAACATTCTTATGTTATATAACATGAATGAGTTATAGAGCTTGTAGCAACAAGTCTAAAGCTTAGTCACTAGCATGCATAAATTTAATTGCATTAAAACATGAAAATATAATAGTTCAAGCTATCATGTTGTAACACACTCATATTTTTGATGAAAAATAGTCATAAGTAATGTGTGTTATTTTCTTCATGTAATACCTGATAAAATTATTGTGTACTATAAAGTGTATTTTTGTTGATTTGGGGTAATTTTAATTTAATGAATCATTTATCTATAAGATGGGAGAGGCAAGTTTCTTTAATTTTTTAGCAATTTGAGTTCAAAATTAAATCACTTTTATTTTCATTTATGTTGAATCATTTTTTAATTATAATCTGAAATTTGAATTTGTTGACACCTCCAAACACTCATCTCTAAGTTGAAATAAATTATGCACGATAAATTTTATGTTGAATGAATTGCATAAAATAAACCCCTCAATTTCCTCCATCAATTCCAAGGCATTCTTGTGATTATTTAGTATAGATTTTAAGGTGTCTCAAAAATAAAAACATGGAAATTTTCAAACATTAGTAGAAATCTAAAAAATTTAATATATAAATATAAAAAAAATGCATTGGAAAGATTTTTGTAACATCATTTGAGTTTATAATATATATATAAAATATTCAATCAAAAAGAACATAAATAAAGGTCCAGACAAATTTTAGATATATATATATATAGTGATGTCTTGCATATTTTTACTTCAGGATGTCTTGTTAAAGACTAAAAATTGGAACTACTAACTAATTTTGTGCAGGATGATTGATTGAAGACTTGATTTTGAAACCGACTATCTTTTAGCTTAGAACACATTTCAATTTTGGTGCTTTAAAACGAACATCTGTCTTCCATCATATAGATTTAATTAGGGGGTGAATGAACACTGTTTGTTATGCTTGAGATGGTAGAGAATATGATCTCACCTTGTGCGAATTTGGTGATCAGAACCAGACCCATAATCTTTGTATGTGTTTAATACCTTAGAGGGGCCTGCCTCACAAGAGGAAACGAATCCAACTGGTTTGTCACTCGGGCCGGTATATAAAAGGATGAGTCTAAATTTTCAAGTCCTCATGGTATGTAGGCCTTAGTCGTACATGTGCCATTCAAAAATGGGTACTGACCTTTTCTTTTAAAGGTATAGGAGCCCCTAGTAGAGTGGTTAAAGCCTTAAGTGGCTTGATGTACACTCGCAAGGTGCCATGTCCCTAAGTATTCACTAGAACCCTCTTGTTTTAGAAAGCCAAAATCCCTTCTATTCATTGGTGCAACAACGGTCGTTGCCAAGGCATCCACATTCTCATAGTTCTTAGTAGAGGTGAAGAGTCTATCATGGGAGATTCATGAAGGCTTGAAGCTTGGTTGACCTGAGAAGTGAGTGCAATGTAAGGGGGAGCTAGTGTGGCCAAGCTTCTAAGTCACCCGCTAATAATAAGTGTGGCTTGGGAAACCCACGTGGAATCTAGTGAATATAGTCCTTACCAACCTTAGGATTTGTGCTTGTATTGTTCAAATCAAACATTTTGTCTGCTATGTCTTGCGTGTGTGTTTAAAAATAAACCTTGAACAAACATCACACCTAGTACTTGGCAACACCTTAAACCTTGCAAAATCCCAAAACATCAAACAAAAAAAACATACAACATGAACAAGTATCACTTAGATTTCTTGGGGCCATCATCCTTTAGTTTTGATTTTTCAATCCTTGCATTCCACCTAGTCTTTCTATCCCATATTGTCCTTGCATATTCATAGCCCTTTCATCATAATCCTTACATATTCCTAGTCTTGCATACATAGATCATAGATCACATAGTCCTTGCATAGATATATATCATTCCACCTAGTTCTTACATGTACGACCCCTTGCATATCAAGATCATATCACCTAACCTTTGCATGTTCCATGAGTTTATTCATGTGCATATTCATCATTGATCAAATAGAACCCTTAGCTTACACTTCCACTACTCTTCCTAGGTCTCAAAATCAATTGATTGGCTATCTATCACCCACATCACTTAAGGTTTGTCATGGATTTGAGCTAGGGAACATACCATTATCCTTGAGTCTAGGAAAATCCTTTTGGATTCCATCATCTCCTACATACCCTCTCTTAGTCATTGTTCCCTTGTGTTTATCCATCATAACACAAGTCACGCCTTGCATCGTAACCAAATTTGGACCTAGAGTTGCATTTGACCTCTTGCATTCTTAGCTTATCACATAATATCATACCATTTTCATATATCCCATATTAGAATAATATCCTTTCATTGTATACTAGTCCTTACATATTCCTAGTCTTGAATACATAGATCACATCACATAGTCCTTGCATACATATATATCATTCCACCTAGTTCTTGCATGTACAACCCCTTGCATATATCAAGATCATATCACCTAACCAAGTTGCATGCATTCCATGAATGCATATTCATCATTGATCAAATAGAACCCTTAGCTTGCACTTCCACTACTCTTCGTAGGTCTCAAAATCAACCCATTTGCTATCTATCACCCACATCACTTAAGGTTTATCATGGACTTGAGTTAGGGAACACACCATTATCCTTGAGTCTAGGGAAATCCTTTTGGATTCCATGATCTCCTACATACCCTCTCTTGATCATTGGTCCCTTGTGTTTATCCATCATAACACAAGTCAAGCCTTGCATCGTAACCAAATTTGGACCTAGAGTTGCATTTGACCTCTTGCATTCTTAGCTTATCACATCATATCATACCATTTTCATATATCCCATCTTAGAATCATATCCTTTTCATTTTATCCTAGTCCTTACATATTCCTAGTCTTGCATACATAGATCACATCACATAGTCCTTGCATACATATATATCATTCCACCTAGTTCTTGCATGTACAACCCCTTGCATATATAAAGATCATATCACCTAACCAAGTTGCATGCATTCCATGAATTTAGTCCTTTGCATATTCATCATTGATCAAATAGAACCCTTACCTTGCACTTCCAGTACTCTACGTAGGTCTCAAAATCAACCCATTTTCTATCTATCACCCACATCACTTAAGGTTTATCATGGACTTGAGTTAGGGAGCATACCATTATCCTTGAGTCTAGGAAAATCCCTTTTGAGTCCATCATCTCCTACATACCCTCTCTTGATCATTGGTCCCTTGTGTTTATCCATCATAACACAAGTCAAGCCTTGCATCGTAACCAAATTTGGACCTAGAGTTGCATTTGACCTCTTGCATTCTTAGCTTATCACATCATATCATACCATTTTCATATATCCCATCTTAGAATACTATCCTTTTCATTGTATCCTAGTCCTTACATATTTCTAGTCTTGCATACATAGATAACATCACATAATCCTTGCATACATATATATCATTCCACCTAGTTCTTGCATGTACAACCCCTTGCATATATCAAGATCATATCACCTAACCAAGTTGCATGCATTCCATGAATTTATTCCTTTGCATATTCATCATTGATCAAATAGAACCCTTAGCTTGCTCTTCCACTACTGTTTGTAGGTCTCAAAGTGAACCCATTTTCTATCTATCACCCACATCACTTAAGGTTTATCATGGAATTGAGTTAGGGAACATACCATTATCCTTGAGTCTAGGGAAATACTTCTGGAGTCCATCATCTACTAGATACCCTCTCTTGATCATTGGTCCCTTATGTTTATCCATCATAACATAAGTCAAGCCTTGCATCATAACCAAATTTGGACCTAGATATCATCCCGCATAGTCCTTGCATATATATATATATATATTTATATCATTTCAAAAACAAACAAATCTACGTGTCCTCCAAGTCAAGTTGTGTAACGCCCCACCACACAACCCTAGAGGAAGTTGCAATTAACTACTCAAACATACTAATTTTTTTTTTGTTTAAGTAAAATTAACATGAAAGTTCACTACCCATTGTCAACAACCTCTAAGGTTGCGAGACTGAGATTACTTTAAAATACAAACAACAAACATGAATTGAAACCAAAATTTAATTACTTAAGAAATTAGGAACACATACATTCCATACATGATAAATTAAATCAAAGAATAAGAGATACCATATGATTTCATATAAAAATAATATTACATGTCTCATTCCCTGAATGAGGTAAATCCAATAAGCATGATTACAAATTACAACTTTCCACCTCAATTACAACGAGGGGTAATAAATTACAAGATTCAACTAAAATGAATTAAAGCATGAAATATAACTAGGTCCCATGAGCTCTCCAACTGGAAATCTCATCCACATGAACAAGAAGAAATCCCAACGGAGTAAGGTGCATGTTCCACCCAACCAAGTGGTACTCAAAGGCCCACCCCCCGTGCTAGGAGATAGTAACAATGATTCCTAGCCAAGACCATCTAACTCTAGACATAGGCTGACTCATACTGACACAACCAATCACATGCACAACACAAGTACAAATCTAACATGGTCACCTTGCTTCCAGATATAAAACAGATCAGATATGCTAAGAGAACCATACACATAATAATCAAATACCAATGGTTGTCCTAGACAGAGTGTCATCACACCATTCATCATGAGTTACCCACCGTGGATCTTCATAGGCCCCGACCCCCTAATTAAGGGATATCCTGGAAACCTCAACCGACCCCCAACCCTCATACTTACTAATGTGGAATCAAATACCTGACTTAAAGACCAGATAGAGGACCTTGCCATTCCAGGCCTTCTCACTCACCCCAAGCCTAAAAAAGCACTTGCGACTATGAGTGAGGCTAGAAATTATCTTGATTAGTGTGAAATACAACCTAATCTTCTAAATTCATTGTTTTAGTTCTCACTTGATTAAACTACCTCTGAAGGTTACCCAATCTTACCTCTTGTCGGATCTGGCCCCTAACGGAAGCCACTGTTCTACTTGACAACACACATTCAAAACAAATACCAAGGGAACCCAAGTGCATACAAAATAGATATTACAACCACCTCCAACTCTAGGAGGAAACATATAATGAAACTCACTCCAAACATTGGAGGCAACAATTCACATAATCCACTCCTTCGAAAGGAGGCACAAATCATCCCCGTTCATGGAAACTAGGTAATTTACTAAGAACGTACCATGCACTACCCAAAGGATTCAAAAAAGGTTGACAAACATATTACGACAACCCCAACTAATTAAAAAACCCATCTGGAAGATGTATTAACCTCTACTGAAAAATTTCCCCCAAGCAAAAATAGAAGAAAATTTACATTCTTTAAAAGATAATTAAACATGAATTAAATCTACTTTGGATTTCCTAAATCCACTTCCTTTAATAACAACCAGTAATTTATTGCTCAATAAAACTGATTTAATACTCTCTCTTTTAGACAAGGGAAGAAATTTAAAACAAATATCTAATTCCCTAATTGCTTTTAAATCATAATAAAATAAACATTTACTTCTTCGATTCAAAACATAACATTTTAAAATAACTATTTGTCCTTTGCAAAACAAATAATTTTAAAATCAATTAATATTGCTATTAAAATATATTACCTTTAAATATGATATTTGTTCTTTCAAAAAATATATTATCTTAAAATAAATTCATTAATTCGACTAATGTCTATTGATTTAATTTTTTTCCCAATTACAATTAAAACATGATATTAATCAAATCATCATTTGAATATATATATATATATATATATAATATACATATATATATATATATACATCTTCATATGATATATATACATATATAAATATATATCATTTATATATTTATATATACATTTAATTATTTAATTTATATTAATATTTTAATATTATATTATATAATATTAAATATTAAAATTTATTTTATTAAATAAATATATTAATATTCTAATATTATATTAATATAATATTAAATATTAATATTTATTTTATTAAATAAATATATTAATATATTAATATTATAATATTATATTATATTAATATTATATATAATATATTTTATTTTTTATTTTGTAAAAAAAAAAGAAATTCCAAGAGGTCAAGCATGGATTCATAGGGTTGCGCACCAAGTATTTTGGGGCCGATTGTGTGAATACATAGTCGACCCCTTTTTCATGGGGTGGTTGTGTATTCACACAACCTAACCCCAAGTCTATGGGCGTGACCAGTGTGGGGGGTCACGTTGGGCGTGGCTCCCCCACATGCCTCCCATGGGGGGTGCGGTGGGGTGAGCCCCCAGCGCCTCCCCCCAAACACTGCATTTTAAAAAAAATATAAAAATTATAAACCCCTGCAGATTTTTAATCCGCGATTTTGACAGGGGTTCTTTTGATTTAAATTTAACAGGCACAACTTCAATAAAATACATGAATATATATATATATATGTATGTATACATATATATTCTTCAATATGTATATATACATATATATATTCAACTTTAACCAAAATTATAAATCTAGAAGAGCAAATAATTCCCAGAAATATACATCTACAGTCATATTGAAATTTTTCCTTGAAGAACATTATTTCCAAATAGAGGTTTTCAAAGTTTTGAACCAAGATTTGAACATGAGTTTTTCTTGCATTTCAAATAGAGTTTATGTATTTTCAAACAACATATAAAATTGTGAATCTTTTCAAAATGAAACTAATATAATAAAAGAAAACCTGATCTCCAAGTGCTTGCAAGATTGACAAAATGGTGCAAAGACTTCTCCTCAGATGCAAGCTCCTTCCCAGCAAAACTAACCGAGATTTTCCAAGAATCCAAATCCAAACCCACAAAACAACAATTCTTTTCTTCCTTCCCTTCCTTATTTTAATTTTTTTATCCACTCCCAAAACTCCATGAAAATTCCAAATAATAGAAAAAAAATGAAAATATCTATTCAACCACCCTCATAAAATTTTGAAAACAGAAAATAGAAAATATCTCCATTTTTCATTTTTGCATTTAAAATTTTCAACAATGAAATTAAAAAACCTTTTTCAATTTTCCAATTTCAAACAATATATCTATTAATTTCAAAATGAATAACTTAATTCAATTCAACACAATTAATTTAATTAATCAATAAAATAAATCTAATCCAAGATTAAATTATTTAATTAATTAAATTAAATTAATTAGTAAATTAAATATCATTTCTAACATTATAACCAGATTAATGTAATCACCCACTTAACTACATAAGCCATTTATTTATCTTTTTCTAACTTGCAATTAAATAAAATGAAGGCAAATTAAACAATATTAAAACAACTGAACCAGACTAACACCAATGACACACTATGACCAGGGTGATGACTTGGCATGGAAAACCTAGCTACTATCTCCCAATCGAATGTCATTGGACAATGGACACGCTCAAACCTGTAAAACCAAGTGGAGTCGATGTCATGTATCTATCAACCTACGAACAAAGAGTATATCCACATGCATATATATATATATCCTAATTAAAACACACCATGAAGAGGAAGTCATGGAATTGCAGGGTGCTCACAAGCGAGTGGTGCAATTTCATCCCCTTCACCAATACAGTGTTACTAACTGACGTATCTAACATCAATAATTTAATCAAAGCATAAAGCATCATTAATTCAAATATCCACTTAGCTAATCCAAAGCATGCCATAGTGATAACATCAGAATAAAATACCATCACATCAAAATATAGCATGCACATCACTTTAGAGATAGGGATCAAATAGTAACTGAGTACTATAGTCAAATTTCTAACAAAAAACACACATAAAGGAGAAAACTATTCGATCAAAAGAGAAAAATGGAGGGGTATTACATCCTTGACCCTAGGGTCAGGCTTACTCCTAGAAGCCTGCAAACAAGTAGGGATATAACTCCCTCATACAAAATGAATCCAAATCAAAACCTCGACCCCTAAGCATGAGTATACTGCACTAAGCGTCCAACTCCAGAAGTCTCAACTATAGCTTCCTGATACCCACACTAACGGTTATCAACCACAACATAAGCTCGATGAGATCTACCTACATCCCCTATTGTTAGCTCTAAAACTGCTAGGCCCTGACCAAATCCAGAATTGTTATGATGCAGACAGTTCCTAGCAAGGTGGCCCTATTGGCCACAAGAGTAACACCCCATGTTACGACCAAACCCTCTATCTCCTAAACGTGCAATAGACTATTGCATACTACTCTAGTCAACCATAGACTGTTAAATCTAGGATGGCTGCTCCTATCGATTGTGCTTGTTGCGCCACCAGTTTCGGTTCCTTCTAGGCGAAGAACCACCATCATCCTGATATGACTGAGAGTCCTTAAGCTTTCCAAGTGCACTCTGTTACTGCCCACCACTCTACGATGGTCCCTACTGAGACCTAGAAGGTGCACCTCCCTGAGGCTGACCTCTTTGAGCACTAAACCCTACTACTAAACTATTGCCAATCTGAACACCCATGCGAGCTCCTAATGCCATGTCCAAATTCTCCTCTACAAGATGTGCTTTCTCCACTGTTGTCTGCATGGTTTTGGGTTCGAAAAACCTCACACCTCCACTAAGATGAGCCTTTAAGCCCCTGAAAAAGTGGTGAACCAACATCCCCTCATCGTCTCCTATCCCTACAAAATTCTTGAGCTCGTAAAAGTGTCGCTCATACTTCTCAAGTGACAAGGCTAACTGACGCAAAGCGTGAAACTCATCGCCTCGACACTAATGCCAATGCTCGGATAGGAAACGACCTCTATACCTCTCTAGGAAATTCTCCCAAGACAATGAGTTAATATCAATATGGAGCCTTTGCTCCTCCAGCCTCCACCATGTGGATGCAAACCCTCATAGATGCATCATAGCACACCATGCTTTGGTATTGCTATCGTAAGGGTGCATAGCAAAGCACCTATCAAGGTCTACGAGGTCTCAGCCTCTAACCTAGTGCCCGATCCATCATACATGGGTGGATGTTTCATGAGAAAATATCTCATATGCGCCTCTGACTAAGATGGGACTTCCCTCACAACAGGATTACAGGTATGTGCAAGATCATGATGGCCAAAAAGTGGCAATGAGAAAAAATCATATTTTGGATCGACTCAAAAATGCGGAAATGCTGAGTTGACTTTTCTAGGTTCAGATGTCACTAAATTTATCCGAACCAAAAACCAAACTTAGTTTCCACAAATCGGATATCC
Source organism: Sequoiadendron giganteum (assembly GCA_007115665.2). Classification (NCBI taxonomy): domain Eukaryota; kingdom Viridiplantae; phylum Streptophyta; class Pinopsida; order Cupressales; family Cupressaceae; genus Sequoiadendron; species Sequoiadendron giganteum. The sequence continues at coordinate 98,680,113 of CM021103.1, forward strand.
GATCGAAATTGGATATTCGATTTCTGGAAACATTATATAAAAAACAACCGACTCTTACAACTTCATTTCTCACAGTTTGCATGCGGGCGCACAAGGAAAAACCAAAATCCGATTTCAAAGCTAAGTATTTGGTTTTTTCAATCTTGTAATCGATTTTTGAAGTAGATTCTCTTAAGTTTAAGTAGGTTTTATTAATTTTTTTTCAAAAATAGGGTTTTCTATTGATTTTTAAAAAAAACTAGAGTTTACATTGATTTTTTATTAAAAATTAATGTTTTGAAATGGATCTTGATTAAAAATTAGTGTTGTTGATGTATTTTTATCAAAAAATAGAGTTTTTTATTGATTTTTGTGAAAAAGTATGGTTATTTTTGGATTTTTATTAAAAACTAAGGTTTTTTTACAATAATTTCATTTATATTGTGTAATTTCAATTAGTTTAATTAGTTTTTAACTTTAATCAGGAATTATGGCTGCGAATGAAAATCCACAAATGCCAAACGCTCCACCACCTCTGCAGCCAAATGCTCCACCACCTCCGCAGCCACCAATTGAAGACTTAATTGGTGAAAAATTGGGGCAATTGAGGGGCATTTGTGAAATTTATAAGACAATGCCTCGATTGAGAGATATGACAAACACATTGAAGGAAATAATTAAAATTATAGAAACCCTCTCCACCCAACATAATTCCTTTTATTCATGGCGAGAATACATGAGGATATATTATCAATGTGGATTGTCTTAAGATGATGTGAAAGATCTCCAAATAACCAAAGCCCAAATAGCCTCTTTCTTCATTGACCCCCGCACTAGTTCACTAGTGAATGTTAATAAATCAAAACTTTCCATAAAATGGTGCATGCATAGGGACATTGTAGCTAACTTTTGGGATCATTGGTGTATGATTTTTGATAAACCACCAAACAATAATTCTGATATACCATTTTACTTTATTAAAAAATTATATGCTGAGTTTGTTTTAGGGCATCATGTCAATTAATTTTACATTAAACCCTTCTAGGGCATCAGTGGAGGTATGCCCCAGGATAGACCAGGGGCAGTTAGAGTAGTCCCACACCCAAATGTTCCCCTTCCTCCCCTTCCTCCCCTTCCTCTGCCACCTCCAATATATCATCCAGAGATTATCCAGGATGCATCCACACAGACTATTCACGCTATTCACTCTTTGAGTGGTCATTTGGTTTTGCATGCTTCTAGAGTAGCTCAGCCACATTTTGGTGATGTTAGTGAAGGCTCGAATGCTGTTGCATCATCCTTCTTAGGTCCACATATTTGTGTGCCACATACTTGCACTATGTGTCGCCAGATATGCTTGGGTCCTCTTGTACAGCCCGATGAGCATCCCTTGGACACTTTTGATTATGACCTCCATGATGTGGACATTATAGATCAATCGCAGGGGAGTGGAGCACACCCTACAGAGTCCTCTCTTGCTAGAGAGGGAGATGTTGGAATAGTGACACAGGTAATATTTAAGTTGTAATTTCATAACTTGCATTTGTTTTTAAATGAATATTAATAAGAGATAGTATCAAGTACTAATATTTATTTGCATGGTCTATTTAATAGTTGATGTCTGAGGAGGAGCTCACTCGGGTGACTGATAGCACCCTTAGGGACATTTCATTTGGATTAGAAACACTCACACAGTATATATTTTTACACTCACTCGTTTACATTTTACATTATATACTTGCTTGTCATTTGAATTGTCATTAATTAAATTATTTAATAACTTATATGTTTATCTTGTTTTCCTCCTGTAGGAAATACCTAGTGCAAGTGAGGTGTAGCCTCGTCCAGACTATGGAGGCGCAAATCTAGATAAGGGGAAGGTAATTGAACTCAAATTGGATTGAATTAAGATTTTTAAGATCTTATATTGATTATACATATGTCGACATAGATTGGTAGTTTCATATGTACTTGTCAATTTTATGTACAGGGAATTATGAGCTATACAGATATGTTGATGAGGGACACACCGCCTAAAGGAGTAGGTATTGGAACACCTCAAGGAGTAGGTGTTGAAACACCTCAAGGAGGAGGTGTCGAAACACCTAAAGGAGATACAGAAAAATATCAACCTAAAGAGGTATGTGCTTATTTTATTTTGTGTTTGGTAAATAAGTTCCTATTACCAATAATCGTATGCTAACTTGGATCAATTTATGTTTTTGCTCACATATATAGATTTTCATTTCAAAAGTTGATTTGGTATATTCTAGGACTCCTGACCCTTTGAAGAGACGTATATTTCAGGTAATCAAGATTTCAATTTTAGAGTTCAATTAAAATTCAATGTATATTGATTTTGATGTTAATTATTCGATTTTAAATTATATAGTATAACTAATCTCAATTGTGGTTTGAATTTTTCTTGTGCAGCTACCTTCAGAGCCAACGAGTGCTTCAAAGAGGCTCCATTTTGATGATCCACCAATAGTTTAGGATGAAATAGACATTTCGGCATGTAATTTTTGAATACATATTGAGATGGCATATGCCACATTTTGTAAAACTTTGTTTGAGTTGGCGTCGATGCCATTTTTGTATATGGACATACACTTGAATATTGAATAATTTGATATATAGAAGTTGACAAACGAAATTTAATTTGTTCCTCATGTGCATGATTAAAATCTTTGAAAATTTTATCTTGGGCAACGGTTAAATATCAATGTACAATAGCTTAAAGCTGAATGGTTATATTATGTAGTTTATATTTATATCACTGATTACATTGCATTACACATCTTTCAAACTCAAATCATTACTTCACATTGCATAACTAACAACTAGATGTTCATTGATGAAATTTTTTCAATTACAATATAGTTCTTACAAAGTCAACCTAAGCAGTTATGCAATTAATTCACGTTGCATAACTAGAAACTATGAGTAGTTGTCAATTGCATTTGTTTGTCATTGAATTCTATGAGACCACATTTCTTTGAAGCTTTTATTCAAATAGTCCACTGCCTTGTCTATGCTACCACATTTTTCATACATGATAGCAATCAAATTAAGTTGTAATAAATTAAATGATAGCCTATGGCTATTTATTTTATACTCATTTTATTTAAATGGATGAGGCTGACCTTCCTTGATATTATTTTGTAATTTATTATTTTCAAGACTTCCTTGAAGAGTCACCTTATTTTGTATAAATACGAGGTGATGTTTGTTCATTTCCTCAATCAAGTTCATTCAACATAATTTGCAATCCAAGCAAAATTTTGCACTTGAGCAGCAACGCTTCATCTTACAACAATAGGCTGATTTCCACGAGAAGCATATTCGATTATATCTTTGCATCTAGGAGAGGTGCTATTATTCATTGTATCAAATTCAGCCATGAGCTAGGCTTGCGTTGTAAGCAAATTTTTTGTTGTGTTTATTGTCTTATGTGTTTCATTTTTTGAGTGCTTTTAGTTTTATTATCTGATCTCTAAGTTGAAGACAACGAGAGAAATGGTCATATTGTTGATGACAAATATTTGACCATGTTGGCTCTAAATGGTCTTCCTTCATCTTGGGAGTCTTACATTCAAGGAATCAGCGTGAGATCAAAACTTCCCAAGTTTGATCGGTTGAGGGCTAACTATATTCAAGAGGAGTCAAGGTTGGTTGCGAGAGGCATTGAACGAAGCCCTACAAATGAAGACATTCATGTTCTTTCTGCTCAATCCTCGAAGAAGGAAGGAAAAGGAGGAAAGAAAAGATGCTTCAAGAGGAATGGAGATAAAGGGTTGGATGGTGCTCCTGCATTCAAGAAGAAGTGGGAACTCTATCATGCTCACTGGGATATGATTTTCTCAAAGTTAGTCAACTTGGATTTAACATTGGTAGCTCTGCAAACCTATTCAGAATAGAGTGATTTGAAGAGGACATCCCTAAATCTCTACAGAGGTGTAAAGTTGCAAAGTGGTACAACTTTCATTCTCAAACTCATAAGACCCAACGGACTATTCCAACACATCCGGATGGGTACGTTTACACTAGGTATGGTTCTCTTGTGCACCCAAATATGCCGAATCACTTTGAGCTGTATTGGAGCGGCGTTTTCCCTTAAGAGTCCAAAGTGCTAAAAGGCAGCAATCTTCAATGGACTATTTCTCAGAAACCGTGATGCTTACAGAATCTTTGTCTGAAGATATGGGATTGTGTTGAGACCATCTACAATAACCTCTCTCGGTTTTTTCTATCTCGAAGGCATTTTCCCGTGGTGATGAGTTTTCAGTTGAGCAAAAAGTTGCCAGATGCAAGTAGTGTAATGTTGCAAAGTGGAGCATCTTTCATTCTCGAACTCGTACGACCCAACGGACTTTTCCAACACATCCGAGTGGGTATGTTTACACTAGGTATTATTCTCTTTTGTGCCCAAATACTCCGAATCGCTCTGAGCTGCATTGGAGCAGCGTTTTCCCTTAAGAGTCCAAAGTGCTAAAAGGTAGCAATATTTAACGGACTATTTCTCAGAAACCATGATGCTTATAGACTCTTCGTCTGAGGATATGGGATTTTTTTGAGGCCATCTACAATAACCTCTCTCATTTTTTCCTATCTCGAAGGCATTTTCCTGTGGTGATGAGTTTTCAGTTGAGGGAAAAGTTACCAGATGCAAGTAGTGTAAAGTTGCAAAGTGATGCAACTTTCATTCTCAAACTCGTACAACCCAACAGACTATTCCAACATGTCTGGATGGGTACGTTTATGCTAGGTATGGTTCTCTTTTGCACCCAAATACGCCGAATCACTCTGAGTTGCATTGGAGCGGCGTTTTCCCTTAAGAGTCCAAAGTGCTAAAAGGCAGCAAGCTTTGATGGACTATTTCTCGGAAACCATGACTCTTATAGACTCTTCATCTGACAATAAAATCTCTTATTTTTTGTTATCTTGAAGGCGTTTTCCCATGGTGATGAGTTTTCAGTTGAGGGAAACGTTGCTAGAAGCAAGTAGTGTAAAGTTGCAAAGTGGTTCAACTTTCATTCTTGAACTCGTACGACCCAACGGGCTATTCCAACACGTCTGGATGGGTATATTTATGCTAGGTATGGTTCTCTTTTGAACCCAAATACACCGAATCACTCAGAGCTGCATTGGAGCGACGTTTTCCCTTAAGAGTCCAAAGTGTTAAAAGGCAGTGATCTTTGATGGACTATTTCTCAGAAATCGTGATTCTTACAAACTCTTCATTTGAGGATATGGGATCGTGTTGAGACCATATACAATAACCTCTCTCGGTTTTTTCTATCTCAAAGGCATTTTCCCATGGTGATGAGTTTTCAGTTGAGGGAAAAGTTACCAGATGCAAGTAGTTTAAAGTTGCAAAGTGGTGCAACTTTCATTCTCGAACTCGAACGACCCAACAGAGTGTTCCAACATGTCTGTATGGGTATGTTTACACTAGGTATGGTTCTCTTTTGCACCCAAATACGCCGAATCGCTCTGAGCTGCATTGGAGTAGCATTTTCCCTTAAGAGTTCAAAGTGCTAAAAGGCAGCAATCTTTGATGAACTATTTCTCAAAAACCGTGATGCTTAAAGACTCTTCATCTAAGGATATGGGATTGTGTTAAGACCATCTACAATAACCTCTCTCGGTTTTTCTATCTCGAAGGCGTTTTCCCGTGGTGATGAGTTTTCAGTTGAGGGAAAAGTTGCCAAATGCAAGCAGTGTAAAGTTGCAAAGTGGTGCAACTTTCATTCTCGAACTCGTACGACCAAACAAATTGTTCCAACACATCCAGATGGGTACGTTTACGCTAGGTATGGTTCTCTTTTGCACCCAAATATGCCGAATCGCTCTGAGCTGCATTGGATCGATGTTTTCTCTTAAGAGTCCAAAGTGCTAAAACGCAACAATCTTTGACGAACTATTTCTCTTAAGAGTCCAAAGTGCTAATGTGAATGAAATGTGGGGGAAAAAAGATTTAAGGTTGGATCAAGATTCTACAAGTCCTAGCTCTTGCATCAGAAAACTCTTACCCAATCAAATTGAATCAATTACATGGGAAATGAAATTCACAATGAAATTTTTACTTTTTTGTTTTTCAAAAAAGTGGCAAGCCACTATAATTTGTTATATATAAATAGGAGATATTACAAAACTTGGTTTAAATGAGCATACCGACAAGAAAGAACCAGGAAGAAAATCTCTGGTTGTAGCTCGATTAAGTACAAAAATCTTTTTACATTTTAAACATACCCTTTATACAATGCTAGACATTTGAACTGTATTTGGAATACGTCTTTCTTCCACACAAGGTTCTTCATTTCTCGTGTAATTTAGTGAAACATAATTTACACTTGCTTCAATATTATGTTCAACATCTTCATTTCAAACATTTTCACCTTAAACATTTTCAATATCAATTTGAACAATTTCATTCCCAATTTCAATATCATGTTCAACATCTTCAATTCCAACATTTTCATTATCAATTTCAATATTTTCATTCCCAATTTCAATATCATGTTCAACATCTTCAATTCCAACATTTTCATTATCAATTTCAACATTTTCATTCCCAATTTCAATATCATGTTCAACATCTTCAATTCCAACATTTTCACCTTGAAAATTTTTAATATCAATTTGAGCATTTTCATTCCCAATTTCGATATCATGTTCTACATTTTCCCCTTGAACATATTCAATTTCCTCTTCACTTGATAGACCATAGGGCTCAAGTTCACCAATATTTAACATACCTTGTCTTTTCTTCCTATGACCTTCTCCATCTCTTTGTCTATATCCTTCAATTTGTTCTTTTGTCAGCTTTCTCCTACGTTTTTGCTTTTGACGACTACTGCTCCCCATTATACCAAATAAAAGATGCTAAAAAATCATTATGTATGACAAATTTGAGTACAAGATGCTCCAAATTTTTTATCTTTGTCTCTTCCTATCTGAAACTGCACATTTGTCACCTGCAAAGCGCTACAAATAGAATGCAGGGTCCATTGGAATGCACAAAAATGGCCCACATGGGGTTTTTCTATGGCCCACAAATTGGATATCTGATACAATCAGATATCTGATCTGTGAAACATGTTTTGCAATGGTAAGATTTCACCTCTGCACAATGAAGTTTCACAAATCGGATATTCGATTCAAATCAGGTATTCGATTTGTACACAAATAGACCTAAGGGTTAATGATAGGGAGTGGGAGAGAGAGAGGGAGAGGGAGTGGGGGATAGGGAGAGAAAGAGTGGGAGAGGGAGAGGGAGAGGGAGAGGGAGTGAGAGGGAGAGGGAGAGGAGAGATTTTAGAGGTCAGGGAGAGAGGGGAGAGGAGAGGGAGAGGAGAGATAAAAAGAGAGAGATAAAAGGAGAGTGGGGAGTGAGAAGGAGAGGGGAGAGTGAGAGAGTGATAGGGAGAGTGGGAGAGTTAGATGGAGAGGGAGAAAGGGCAAGTGGGAGCGTGAGAGAGTGAGGTAGAGAGGGAGAGTGGGAGAGTGGGAGATTGAGAGATAGAGAGGGAGAGTGGGAGGGAGAGATACAGGAAGGGAGAGTGGGAGGGAGAGAGGAAGGGATAGGGAGATAGAGGGAGAGGGAGAGAGGGAGAGGGAGATAAAGGGAAGGAGATAAAGGAGGAGAGAGGGAGGAGGAGAGTGAGAGGAGTGGAGAGAGAGGGGAGGAGAGGAGATAAGAGAGAGGGAGAGAGAGGAGAGAGGAGAGGAGAGAGGG
>CM021103.1:98687852-99016713 GCA_007115665.2 Sequoiadendron giganteum
TGGGAGAGTGAGAGAGAGACAGAGGAGTGGACAGAGAGAGAGATGAGAGACAGTGAGACATGGAGACACAAGAGGAGACAAGGAGGAGGGAGAGAGAGACAGGAAAAAGGAAGAGGAAAGGAGGAGAGTGGAGGAGAGAGGAGAGAGTGGAGATAGAGGTGGAGAGAGAGAGAGAGTGGAGGAGAGGGAGTGGAGAGGAGAGAGTGGAGGGAGGAGGAGAGAGGAGAGAGTGGAGAGTGGGGAGAGGATGAGTGAGAGGGAGAGAGAGGGAGGGAGAGTGGAGGAGAGGAGTGGAGAGAGAGAGAGAGAGAGGGAGAGGGAGAGGGAGAGGGAGAGGGAGAGGGAGAGAGGGAGAGATAGAAGGAGAGGGAGTGAGAACGAGAGTGAGAGAGTGAGAGACAGAGTGAGAGGGAGTGAGAATGAGAGTGAGAGAGAGAGAGAGAATGAGAGAGAGAGAGAGATGAGTGATTGAGTGAGAGACTTGAGAGAGATAGAGGTGGAGAGAGTGAGAGGGAAAGAGATAATAGTTAAATATGTATGGATTAACTAAAATATTGAAATAATATTAAAATATTTATAGATTAACTAAAATATTGAAATAATATTTAAATATTATACATTTAATAATATATTATATATTAAATACATAATTCGGTAAGAGATTATCATAAATTTTATATTAAATATATTACATTATAAACTTTATTGGATATTATATATATTAAATTTTAGAATTAATTGCATTTTTAAATCATATATTAAAGATTGTATAAATTGTTTTAAAACTGATCTAAAAGATATCATATATCGAATTCAAATCCGATATCGGATTTGAATCGGATATCTGATTTGAATCAAATATCCAGTACTTTGACACAAAATTTAATGCCTAGGGATTAGGCACGGTATTAGGCTCGTGATTTGGTTCAGACCTACCAATCCTAAAAATTCAACACGTAAAACGTGTTTAACAACTTACCATGCTTTTCCAGACTTCACCCATGTGGCTGACGACTTTTATTTTACCTAAAATTGATGAAACGAAAAGGGTTTATAAAGGAGCTTATCATCTTTCTACCAATATAAATTATATTTTACTTCGAATCTAATAAATAATTATTATTTATTATTTATTAGAATTACAACTAAAGTCCTAATTGATAGGCTGATAGAAAAAAATCTATAGCTTTCAAACAGTATCACATTTTTTGAATCCAAAACATGCACCACATTCTATGCTTCACATACTATAGGATTAAAAAAATAAAAAAGAATTCCATTAAGTTTTTACCAAGTTAAGGTGGTCAGACATACGAGTTTTTATATTTTTTAAAAGTTGTAATAAAAAATTCATAATTAATTATTTATTTGAAAAAAAATTACAAAAAAAATGAATCACATCCAAACATGAGTCCTCTACTTATATCTAAAATATTATAAAAAAATATTATAATTTTATTATGGTTAGGGTGGTCAGATAGACACCTACTTCTTATTTTTTCCCTGAAATTTTAGTACTACTGCATTGAAATTTAAAATTTTCACCAAATAGATTTTTTTTTTACAAAAATTAGCCTAGTAGTTTAGAAACTACATTCAATTTTCCACAGATTCTATTGTTACATATTTTTGAAATAATAAAGATAACTTATTCAAATTTTTATGTCAAGTTGCCCAACTCTGATTTTCTAAATTTTCATTGCCACTTAAGGGCCTATTTTTTCCATGATGATCCTGCACATGCCCTTACCTTGAACCTCGGTCGACCTCTGACCAAGGAGTGCCAATGCCTCCTCAAGTGCTCTACATGCAACCTCAATCCCTAGAATAAGTGGTACATGGGGAGGAGATTCATGCTAACTCCCATCGAGACCACCTACACAACCACGTCCACGCCCTCTACCTCTTCCGCATCTAGCAGTAATAATCCTGCACAGACAAATCAAGGTATTAGGTAAGGTACACAACTTAAAACCTACACAACTAAAAGCTTAATGGGTTCATCATAATCCCAGAGTACCCAGTGTTTAAACCTGGGCTCTGATACCATGTGTGATACAGGAAGTTGCAATTAACTACTCAAACGTACTAATTTTTTTTTTTCTTTAAGTATAATTAACATGCAAGTTCACTACCCATTGCCAACAACCTCTAAGGTTACAAGACTGAGATTAATTTAAAATCCAAACAACAAACATGAATTGAAACCAAACATCTAATTACTTAAGAAAGTAGGAACACATACATTCATTACATGATAAATTAAATCAAAGAATAAGAGATACCATATGATTTCATATAACAATAAGATTACATCTCTCATTCCCCGAATGAGGTAAATCCAATAAGCATGATTACAAATTACAACTTTCCACCTTGATTACAATGAGGGGTAATGAATTACAAGATTCAACTGAAATGAATTAAAGCATGAAATATAACTAGGTCCCATGAGCTCTCCAACTAGAAATCTCATCCACATGAACAAGAAGAAAGCCCAATGGAGTAAGGTGCATGTTCCACCCAACCAAGTGGTACCCGAAGGCACACCCCCCGTGCTAGGAGATAGTAACAAGGATTCCTAGCCAAGACCATCTAACTCTAGACACAGGCTGACTCATACTGACACAACCAATCACAGGTACAACACAAGTACAACTCTAACATGGTCACCTTGTTTCCATATATAAAACAGATCAGGTATGCTAAGAAAACCATACACATAATAATCAAATACCAACTGTTGTCCTAGACAGAGTGTCATCGCACCGCTCGTCATGAGTTACCCACTACAGATCTTCATAGGCCCCAACCCCCTAATTAAGGGATATCCTTGAAACCTCAACTGACCCCTAACCCTCATACTTACTAATGCAAAACCAAATACCTGTCATAAAAACTAGATAGATGACCTTGCCATTCCAGGCCTTCCCACTCACCCCAAGCCTAAAAAAGAAATTGCGACTATGAGTGACGCTAAAACTTATCTTGATTAGTGTGAAATACTACCTAATCTTCTAAATGCATTGTTTTAGTTATCACTTGATTAAACTACCTCCGAAGGTTACCCAGTCTTACCTCTTGTAGGCTTTGGCCCCTAACGGAATCCACTCTTCTACTTGACAACACACATTCAAACCAAATACCAAGGGAACCCAAGTGCATACAAAATAGATATTACAACCACTCCAACTCTAGGAGGAAACATACAATGAAACTCACTCCAAACATTGGAGGCAAAAATTCACATAATCCACTCTTCCAAAGGAGGCACAAATCATCCCTGTTCGTGGAAACCGGGTAAGTTATTGACAATGTACCATGCACTACCCAAGGGATTCAAAACAGGTTCACAAACATAATACGACAACCCCAACTAATTAAAAACCCCATCTGGAATACTTATTAACCTCTACTAAATAATTTCCCCCAAGCGAAAACAAAAGAAAATTTACATTTTTAAAAAGACAATTAAATAGGAATTAAATGTACTTTGGATTTCCTAAATCCACTTCCTTTAATAACAATCAGTAATTTATTGCTCAATAAAACTGATTTAATACTGTTTCTTTCAGACAAGGGAAGAAATTTAAAGCAAATATTTAATTCCCTATTTGCTTTTAAATCATAATAAAATAAACATTTACTTCTTCGATTCAAAACATAACATTTTAAAATAACTATTTGTCCTTTGCAAAACAAATCATTTTAAAATCAATTAATATAGCTATTAAAACATATTACCTTTAAATCCGATATATATTATCTTAAAATAAATCCATTAACTCGACTAATATCTATTGATTTAAAAAATTTCCCAATTACAATTAAAACATGATATTAATCAAATCATCATTTCAATATATATATATATACACATATTGAAATTTATAATCTCAACTATATATATATATATAATATACATATACATATATACATATTCATATGATATATATACATATATAAATATATATCATTTATATATTTATATATACATTTAATTATTTAATTTATATTAATATTTTAATATTATATTATATAATATTAAATATTAATATTTATTTTATTAAATAAATATTATAATATTATAATATTATATTAATATAATATTAAATATTAAATATATTTATTATTATTTTTTGTCAAAAATAAATAAAATTTGAAGAGGTCAAGCGCAGATTCATAGGGGGCCGCTCCAAGTATTTTGGGGCCAATTGTGTGAATACACAACCGACCCAATTTTCATGGGGTGGTTGTGTATTCACACAACCTAACCCCAAGTCTATGGGCGCGACCAGTGGGGGGGGTCGCACTGGGTGCGGCTCCCCCACATGCCTCGCATGGGGGGTGCAGTGGGGTGAGCCCCCAACGACTCCCCCAAAACACTAAATTTTATTTAAAAAAAATAAAAATTTATAAACCCCTACAGATTTTTAACCCATAATTTTGACAAGGGTTCTTTTGATTTAAATTTAATAGGCACAACTTCAATAAAATACATGAATATATATATATATATATATGTATGTATGTATACATATATATTCTTCAATATATATATATACTCAACTTTAACCAAAATTATAAATCTAGAAGAGCAAATAATTCTCAGAAATATACATCTACAGTCATATTGAAAATTTTCCTTGAAGAACATTATTTCCAAACAAAGGTTTTCAAAGTTTTGAACCAAGATTTGAACATGGGTTTTTCTTGCAATTCAAACAGAGTTTATGTATTTTCAAACAACATATAAAATTGGGAATCTTTTCAAAATGAAACTAATTTAATAAAAGAAAACCTGATCTCCAAGTGCTTGCAAGATTGATAAAATGGTGCAAAGCCTTCTCCTCAGATGAAAGCTCCTTCCCAACAAACAAACTAAGCTTTTCCAAGAATCCAAATCCAAACCCAGAAAACAACAATTCTTTTCTTCCTTCCCTTCCTTATTTTTCAAGTTTTCATCCTCTCCCAAAAATTCCATGAAAATTCTAAATACTAGAAAAAAAATGAAAATATCTATTCAACCACCCTCATAAATTTTTGAAAATAGAAAATAGAAAATATCTCCATTTTTCATTTTTGCATTTAAAATTTTCAACAATGAAATTAGAAAACCTTTTTCAATTTTCCAATTTCAAACAATATATCTATTAATTTCAAAATGAATAAATTAATTCAATTCAACACAATTAATTTAATTAATCAATAAAATAAATCTAATTCAAGATTAAATTAAATTAATTAATAAATTAAATATCATTTCTAACATTATAACCAAATTAATTTAATCAAGCACTTAACTACATAAGCCATTTATTTATCTTTTTCTAACTTGCAATGAAATAAAATCAAGACAAATTAAAGTGTAATACCCCTCCGTTTTGCTCTATTGTGCGAACAATGTTGTTCTCCTTTTTATGTTTTAGTTTTTGTTTGTACCTTGACTATGGTACCTGGTTACTATTTGATCGCTATTTATAAAGCGATGTGAATGTTATCTTTTGATGTGATGGTATTCTATTATGATGTTATTATGATGGCATGTTTTGAATTAGCATAAGTGGATATTCAATTTAATGATGTTTTATGCTTTGGATTATATTAGTATGTTAGATTGTCATTTAGTTACACTATATTGGTGAAGGGGACGGTATTGCATCACTCGCTTGCGAGCACCCTGCGATTCCGTGATTTCCTCTTCACGGTGTGTTTTAATTATGACATATATATGCATGTGGATATACTCTTTGTTCACAGGTTGACAGGAACAAAACATCGACTCCACTTGCTTTCATAGGTTTGAGCATGTCCATTGGCCAATGGTATTCGATTGGGAGATAGTAGCTATGTTTTTCGTGCCAAGTCATCACCCTCGTCATAGTGTGTCATCGGGTCTTAGTCAGGTTGTGTTGCTTTGAATATTGTTCCCTCTCTTTGATTATTAAATTGCAAGTTGAAAAGGGTAATTAAATGACTTTATGCATATAAGTTGTTGATTAATTTGATCTAGAATTATGTTAGTAATGTAATCTATTTTATTATTAATTTAATTTAGTTAATAAATAATTTAATCATGGATTAAATATTTTTTATCAATTAATTAAATTTATGATGTTGAAATAAGTTACGTTAGTTATGGATATATTGTTTGAAATTGAAAAATAAGAAAAAATATTTAAATTTCATTTTTAGAAAAGTTTGAATTCAAAAATTAAAAAATGGAGATATTTTGGCTATTCTGTTTTTGAAAATTTATGAGGGTTGGTGCATGGATATTTTGAGAATTTTCTTTATTATTTGAATTTTCTTCATAATTTTTTCTTAACAAGTATGAAAATTTGAGAATGGAGGAGAGGAAGAATGTAAAAACCCTCCATTTTGCTCTTTTGGGAATAGTGTTCTGTTTGGTTGGGCCTTATTTTTCTGATAGTTCTTTGACCTGGGTGCTTGGTATTTTATCCTGATGTTATTATTATGTCATGCTTTGGATTAGCATAGTGGATAATTGAATTAATGATGTTTATGCTTTTGATTATATTAATGATGTTAGATTTGTCAGTTGATAATATTGTATTGGTGAAGGGGACGGATCATATCACTCGCATGCGAGTGCCCTGCGATTCTGAGATTACCCCTTCACGGTGTGTATTTTATGATGTTTATACTATATGTTGTTGTTACTTGACTTGTAGGTTGACAGGTACAGGACATTGACTCCACTTGGTTCACAGGTGAGAGCATGTTCAATACCCAACGGTATTCGATTTGGAGATAGTAGCTAGGTTTCTGTGCCAGGTCGTCACCCTAGTCCTTGTATGTCATCAATTGTTGCCAGGGTTGTGTTGCTTTGGTTTTGGTGCCCTCTCTTCGTTATTTAATTGCAAGTTAAATTGGGTGATTTAAATGGCTTAATGTATTTAAGTTGTTTATTAAATTAATTGGTTATTAAGTGGAAAATGTTATTTAAGTTATTAAATTAATTTAATTTAATTAATAAAATAATTTAATCTTGGATTAGATTTATTTTATTGAATTAATTAAATTAATTAATTTGAAATTAAGCAAATTCATTTTGGAGATTATTTGAATATTTGTTGAAAATTGAAAAAAATAAAATAAAATAAATTAGAAAATGAATTTAAAAGTCAATTTGAAAGTTTGAATTCAAAATTGAAAAATTAGGATATTTTGCATTTCTATTTTCTGAAATTTATTACAGTTGTTGAATGAGATATTTTTGGGAATTTCATTATTATTGAATTTTCTTTCACAATTTTGGATCTTGGAGTTTTTTTGGGAAAATTTGAAATGGAGGAGAGGAAGCATGTTTCATTTTTGTGTGTTTTGGATTGGAGTGGTGAAATTTGTTGAAATGAAGAGGGGATCAAGGAAGAAGTTGAGCATCATCTGGATCTTCTCCAAGTTCTTGCAATACCAGGTTCATGTCTTTGGATTTTAATTTATTTTGAAATTTATTTTTAGAATGTGTTTTGTTGTTGAAAAATATTTCAATCCTTTGTTTGATTTGCACATGAACCCATGTTTAATACAGTGTTTAAAACCTTGGAAACTTGGTTTGGAAATGGGAGTTGTCAAAGAAAATTGGTCTTCTTGGCTAGGGAATGATCCTTTTGAAAATTATTTGCCCAATTAGATTTATAATTTAAATGTATTTGCAAAAGAAATCATGTATTTTTACATGTTTATATGAATATATATATACATATATTCATATAAACCTTCTATTAAATTATCATTGTTGTTTAAAAGAAAAAAAAATGGAATTAATTAATATTGGGCGGATTTTTCTTGTAAAAAAAAATTTTACACAGTAAAAAAGAAAAAGATATTAAAATAATTTTTCTTTTATTTTGAAGTTTTGGGTGGGGAGGCGCTGGGGGCTCAACCCCCACCATGCTCCCATGGGAGGCAAGTGGGGGGAGCTGCGCCCAGCACAACCCCCCACGGACCGCCACGGTCGGCTGTGTTACATAGTCGTCGCCGCCAGTAATGGCAGACGGTTGTGTAACCTAGCATCGCCGCCTCCTCCACCTCCGCCCGGCCTCCGCCCCACCGAAAAGAAACCCCCGCCCTACATACGCGCTACCGCCACTATGAAGGGTGCGACCCTAAAACAACCACCGACCCCTGCGTGGGAAAAAAAAAAACCGCGGCCGACTTAGGGTTGCATGTGGCCCAATGTAGTCTGCCCTTGCCTAAAACATGGGCACGCGGCCCAAGACAGCTGCCACATGATTTTAATATGGCACGTAGCCCGAGGATAATGCATTTAGATAATACAAATAAAATAAATTAATATTTCTAAATATTAATATTTTATAAATTATTATTATAATACTAAAATATTATTTAATAATATTTTATATTATAATCTATAAAAATAAAATATTATATTTATATATATTATTTTAGATAATATTTGTATATTAATATGGTAGATCTAAAATTTAAATATGTATGAGGAATTATTATTCTTTTTATTCAATGGCAATTGTAATTTTAATTGAGGAAATTGAATATTTAGATAAGGTATGATTTAATTATAATTGTGGAAATTATATTAATGTGCAACCATCGAATTATTGAGTTTTATTTTAAATAATATAACAAATGAATTATTTTATTGGATGTTAAATAATTCATTTATTTGAGATACATTAATTGGTTGGGAATGATTTCGTCGAAGAGAGGGAGCATTTATTTATTTAAAGGTTATTTTTGAATAGTTGGAAATGATTATTTTATTAAGAGAAATTAGGGAATTAAATATTAGTGTTAATTTCTCCCTTATCTGAAAAGATGAATTTTAATTCATTTTTATCGATGCGAAAGATTACTGAACGTTAATGAGGAATGGATTTAGAATATCCAAAGGTAGTTTCCTTCAGTTCAATTCAGTGAACATGTCCTTCGTGCTATGTTTTTGGAAATGGAAGTAAGTGCCTGTTATTTAATAAGTCTTCCAGATGTGAATTTCAGTTCTATGGTTGTCGTTGTGATGTCAACCTGTTGTGATTCTCTTGGGTAGTACATGAGGTTTGTGTCTATGTTAGTACCCAGTTTCCGCGAACGGGGATGTTTGTACCTCCTTGGTTTAGGAGCGGATTATGGGATCTGTGTCTCCTTGTATGGGTGACCTTGTTATGTGGTTTTATATTGTCGCCTCCTGAGAAAGGAGTGGACGTTTTATCTTGTTTGTTGCACCTTGGTTCCACTAAGGTTTGGATGGTGTGTGTGTGTGTTGTCCAGTAGAAGAGTGGCTTGTAATGGGGGTCGGCACCCGAAGTGGTGTCAAGGATAACTCGTTATAAGTTATTTAATCAAGTGATAACTAAAACAATACTTAGAAGCTTAGGACTAACTTCTCACTAAGCAAGATTTTTTTTAATGCCTCACTCATGGACCTAAGTGCTCGATTAGGCTTGGGATGAGATGGGAAGGCTTGTAATGGCAAGGTCATCTATCTTGTCTGTACGAAAGGTATTTGGCTCCGCATGAGTGAGTATGGGGGCCAAGATTCGGTAAAGGTCACCAGGATAACCTTTTCTTGTGGGGGTCGGAGCCTAGGAAGATTCCCAAGGATAACCCATGACGAGCTATGTGATGACACTCTATCTAGGACAATAGTCGGTTTTGTTTTGTGGGTATGGTTTCCATAACATACCTGATGTGACCATAGTTGGTTCTTGTTTCTAGTTGGTATGGTTTCCTTAACATACCTAGTGTAACCATAGTTGCTATTCGATTATTGTGGGTATGTTTCTCATAACATACTTGTTCTGCTTTATTTCTGGAAGCAATGTGACCATGTAGAGTTGTCATTGTGTGTTACTTGTGATGCTCTTGAGTTGTACTTTTGGTGTACTTATGTTGTACGTATGTGGTACTTGGGTTGTACTTGTGAAATGCTTGTGTTGTACTTGCATGGTATCTGAGTTGTGTTTGAGTTGTTCATGTGTAGATCTTATGATGTAATTGTGAGGTTCGTGTATTTGGATGTTTCAGTTTACTTCAGTGGTTTTTTAGCCTGTGTCTAGAGGTAGATGGTCTTGACTAGGATTCATATGGTTTATATTCATGTTGTTGTTTGTGGGTTGTTAATTTATCTCAGTCTTGTAACCTTAGGGGATGGTTGCATTGGGAAGCGAACTTGTATATTAATTGTACTTAAACAAAAAAAAAAATAGCCTGTTTAAGTAGTTGTTTGCATCATCCTCTAGGGTTGCATGGCGAGGCATTACAAAGAATTTTGCATTTTGTGGGTTTGGATTGAATCTGAGGAAATTTCTTATTTGAAGAGGGAATCAAAGCAAGGATCTGTGCACCATCTAGATCTTCTCAAACTCTTGCATACAAGGTTCATGTTATTTAAACTATTAATTGAATTTGAAAAGGTTCATGTTTTTGGAATTGTTGTTTGCAAAATCATTGTTTGGAAACTCAAATGATTTATGTTAAAAAAAAAAAAACCCCTGTTAGATCTCATTTCAAAACCTTGGAAAAACCTCTGTTCTATTCAAGTGTTCTCAAGAAAAATGGTGTTCTTGGTTTAAAAATGGTCATTTTATATATTATTTTCTCTATTAGTTCTGCTAATTTAATTTGAGAATATATATATATTGCATCCATGTCATTTGGGGATATGCTGTCAAATTTCTTTTGAAAAAAAATCATACCCCAAGCCAAAATCATGGATTTAATCTGCAGGGGTTTGTATCAAAATTTAAAAAATTTAAAAAATTTAAAAATTTTAAAAAACCAAAGATGGGGGGGTCGCTGGGGGCTCACCCCCACTGCGCCCCATAGGAGGCGAGTGGGGGGAGTCGTGCCCAACGCGCTCCCCTTCACTGGCATCATCACCGCCCACACAGGGACGACTGTGTTTACACACAGTCACCCCCATTAATGGGGGTCGGCTATGTGTAAACACAGCCGACCGACCCTTATGTGGTGTGCAACCCTAAAACAATGCGCCTTGTTTCTTTCCCTTCGTTTTTTTTATATATTAAAATATATTATAATATTTAATATTATATGTTTATAATATTAAAATATTAAAATATATAAAATAATAAATTATATATATTAATATTATAATTATATATTATTAAAAAATATTAATATATATTAATATTAAATAATTTATATTTATATAATATATAGAGTATATATACATAGGTATATAAATATATATTCCAGGGGGATATATATATATATTAATAGGTATTATATAGTTGTGATATTAATTTTGTTATAAATGTATATATGTTTTTTTTTTTAAATATATACATAAATAATGATTTAAATGATGGCAAGATTTAAGTGTAATCGTGGAATTGTATATTAAATTAAAATAGACAAAATATTGGATTGATTTTAAAAGATTAAATTTTGATAGGTCAGTATATTTGATTTTAAGGAATATGTTTAATCAGATGAGTTAATTAATTTTGAAATAGTTATGTCGAACAAGGGAAAGAGTTATTTATTTTAAAACGATATTTTCTAAATGGTGGTAACAAATGTTTATTTTATATTTATTTCAAAATAATTAGAGAATGAAACATTTGGTTTAAATTTCATCTTTCATCTGAAAGAGACGATTTTTAATTCAACTTTCTTAAGGCAATTAAGTACTGAATGTTAGTACAAGAAGTGGATTTAGGAAATCCAAAGTAGTTTAATTCTGGTTAAATTGCTCATTTAAATATAATATCTTCTATTGTTGCATTGGGGGGGGATTTGATCAAAAAGGTTGTTAAGTCTTCTAGATAGGGATTTTAAATTATATGGGTTGTAGTATTATGTTAGTCAACATGTTTTGAATTTCTTGGGTAGTGCATGGTATGTTTTCAGTAATTACCTGGTTTCCACGAACGGGGATGTTTTGTGCCTCCTTGCATTAGGAGTGGATTACGTGGGTTGTGACTCCTTGTAAGGAGTGACTTTTTTATCCTATTACCTTCAACGTTAGGAGAGGGTTTTGACTTATGTTGCCTCCTAAGAAAGGAGTGGTTGTGATATCTAGTTTGTATGCACTCTAGTACCCTTGGTGATTGAATGGTGTGTATGTTGTCAAGTAGAAGAGTGGCTTCTGTTAAGGGCCAAAACCTGTAAGAGGTAAGATTGGGTAACCTTCAGAAGTATTTAATCAAGTGATAACTAAAGAAATTTACTTAGAAGTTAGGTGGTACTTCTCACTAATCAAGATAAGTTCTATCATCATTCATAGTCACAAGTGCTTGTTTAGACTTGGGGTGAGTGGGAAGGCTTGGAATGGCAAGGTTATCTATCTGTTCTTTATGAAATGTATTTGATCCCGCATTAGTAAGTATGAGGGTCGGGGATCGATTGAGGCCACCAAGATAGCCAGAGCCTATGAAGATCCGTAGTGGGTAACTCATGACAAGTTGTGTGATGACACTTTGTCTAGGACAACAGTTGGTATTTTGTTTTGTGTGTATGGTTCTCATAACCTACTTGATCTGCTTTATATTTGGAAGCAATGTAACCATGTTGTGTTGTACTTGTGTTGTACATGGGATTGGTTGTGTCAGTTTGGTTTAGTTATGATTTAGCCTATGTCTAGAAGTGTTGGTTTGGCTAGGATTCCTTGTTACTATCTCCTAGCATGAGGGGTGGGCCTGTGGGTACCACTTGCTTGGGTGGTGTGCACCTTACTTTGTTGAGATTTCTTCTTGTTCATGTTGACAAGATTTCCAGTTGGAGAGCTCATAGGATCTAGTATCATTTCATGCTTTATTCATTTCAATTAATCTTGTAATTTAATTACCCCTCATTTGTTATTGAGGTGGAAAGTTGTAATTGTAACCATGTTTATTGGACTTGCCTCATTCGGGGAATGAGAGATGTAATCATATTGTTTAATAATGGATAAATGAAATTGAAAGTTATCTCTTATGCTTTGGTATTTTATCTTATTTGGAATGTATGTGTTTAATTTCTTAAGAAAATAAATGACATGGTTTAGATTCATGTTTTTTGTTGAGGTTCTATATAACCTTTGTCTTGTAACCTTAGAGGTTTTTGGCATTAGGTGGTGAACTTGCATGTTAATTGTACTTAAACAAAAAAAAAAATAGTCTGTTTAAGTTGTTAATTGCAACTTCCTCTAGGGTTGTGTGGCGGAGCGTTACACATGGTATCAGAGCCTAGGTTTAAACACTGGGTACTCTGGGATTATGAGACCCATTAGGCTTTTAGATGTTTAGTCTTTTAAGTTGTGTACCTTTCCTAATACCTTGATGTGTCTGTGTAGGATTATGTCTCCTAGACATAAAAGAGGTAGAGGGCATGGTCATTTCTGTATAGGTGGTCGTAGTGGGAGTCAACATGACTCTCCTCCTCTTGTTCCTCTTATACCAAACCAAGAGGAACACCAGGCATCTCAGAATGCACCAGGGGTCATTGATCGTCAACATGATCCACCAGGGATTGAGGCTACACATAGAGTGCTTGAGGAGGCTTTGGCACTCCTGGGTCAGAGGCAGGTAGAGGTTCAAGTTAGTTCGGTTGTGAGGGAAGTTCCACCCCAGTCTGATTCACATATGAGGGACCTACTCAGGGCACATCCTCCATTGTATGATGGATTTGGTACTGGTTTAGAGGCCAAGACTTGGCTTATAGCCATGCACCCGTATGGTAGAAACACCAAAGCTCGTTACACTATCATGTAGCTGAGAGGGTTTGCATCCACTTGGTGGAGACTAGAGGAGAAAATGATCCATATTGATATTCACTCAGTGTCTTGGGAGATCTTCCTAGACCAATTCAAAGCTCATTTCGTATCTGAGCATTGGCATCAACGTCGAGGCTACGAGTTTCATGCCTTACGCCAGATGGCCTTATCTATTGAGTAGTATGAGGGATGATTTTATGAGCTCAAATAGTTTACAGGGATAGGTGATGATGAGAGTATGTTAGTGCACCATTTTGTTAGGGGCTTAAATGCTCATCTTAGCGGTGGTGTGAGGGTTTTTGAACCCAAGACAATGGAGATAGCAGTGGAGAAAGCACGTCTAGTTGAGGAGAATCTAACCATGGCACTAGGGGGTCACATGAGTGTACAGATTGGCAATAGTTTAGTGGTAGGGTCTAGTGCTTGAGGAGGTCAGCCTCAGGGAGGTGCACCTTCTAGATCTCAACAGCGACTATCTTAGAGTGGTCAACAGCAAGAGATTGTGCTTGGGAAGCATAAGGACTCGTAGCAGTGTCAGGATGATGGTGGGTCTTCACCTAGGAGGAACCAGAACTGGTGGCACAATAAGCACAATCAACAGGAGCAGCCAACCTAGAGTTCTTAGTCTATGGCTAATTGGGGTAGTATGCAGCAGTCTACTGCACCTTTAGGAGACAGAGGGTTTGGTCGTAACATGAGGTGTTAGTCTTGCGGCCAAGAGGGCCACTTTGCTAGGAACTGTCTGCATCAGAACACTTCTAGTTTTGTTCTTAGGGCCTAGCAGTTTCAGAGCTGATAGTAGGGGATGCAGGTAGATCTCATCGAGCTTATGCTACGGTTGATAACCATTAGCTTGGGTATCAGGGAGTTGTCTTTGAGACTTTTGGAGTTGGTCATCCAGTGCAGGATACTCATCCTTAGGGATCGAGGTTTTGATTTGTATGCAGATTGTATGAGGGAGTTATATCCTTGCTGGTTTGCAGGCTTCTAGGAGTAAGCCTAACCCTAGGGGGGGAGGATGTAATACCCCTCCATTTTTCTCTATTGTGTGAACAATGTTCTCCTTTTTATGTTTTAGTTTTTGTTTGTACCTTGACTATGGTACCTGGTTACTATTTGATCACTATTAATAAAGCGATGTGAATGTTATGTTTTGATGTGATGGTTTTCTATTATAATGTTATTATGATGCCATGTTTTGAATTAGCATAAGTGGATATTCGAATTAATGATGTTTTATGTTTTGGATTATATTAGCATGTTAGATTTGTCAGTTAGTTACACTGGATTGGTGAAGGGGACGGTATCGCATCACTTGCTTGCGAGCACCCTGTGATTCCGTGATTTCCTCTACACGGTGTGTTTTAATTATGACATATTATGCATGTGGATATACTCTTTGTTCGCAGGTTGACATGAAACCAGGTGGAGTCATTGTCCTCTACCTGTCAACCTGTGAACAAAGAGTATATCCACATGCATATATATGTCATAATTAAAACACACCATGAAGAGGAAATCACGGTATCACATCACTTGCTTGCGAGCGCCCTGCGATTTTGTGATTTCTTCTTCATGGTGTGTTTTAATTATGACATATATATGCATGTGGATATACTCTTTGTTCGCAGGTTGACAGGTAGAGGACATTGACTCCACCTGGTTTCATATGTTCGACATTGGCCAATGATATTCAATTGGGAGATAGTAGCTAGGTTTTTCGTGCCAAGTCATCACCCTAGTCATAGTGTGTCATCGGGTCTTAGTCAGGTTGTGTTGCTTTGAATATTGTTCCCTCTCTTCGATTATTTAATTGCAAGTTGAAAAGGGTAATTAAATGACTTTATGCATATAAGTTGTTGATTAATTTGATCTAGAATTATGTTAGTAATGTAATTTATTTTATTATTAATTTAATTTAATTAATAAATAATTTAATCATGGATTAAATCTATTTTATTAATTAATTGAATTTATGATGTTGAAATAAGTTAAGTTAGTTATGGATATATTGTTTGAAATTGAAAAATAAGATAAAAGATTTAAATTTCATTTTTAGAAAAGTTTGAATTCAAAAATTGAAAAATGGAGATATTTTGGCTATTCTGTTTTTGAAAATTTATGAGGGTTGGTGCATGGATAGTTTGAGAATTTTCTTTATTATTTGAATTTTTTTCATAAGTTTTCCTTAACAAGTATGAAAATTTGAGAATAGAGGAGAGGAAGAATTTTGCATTTTGTGGGTTTGGATTGAATCTGAGGAAATTGTTGATTTGAAGAGGGAATCAAAGCAAGGATCTGTGCACCATCTGGATCTTCTCAAACTCTTGCATACCAAGTTCATGTTATTTAAATTGTTTATTGAATTTGAAAAGGTTCATGTTTTTGGAATTGTTGTTTGCAAAATCATCATTTGGAAACTCAAATGATTTATGTTAAAAAAAAATAAACCCCTGTTAGATCTTATTTCAAAACCTTGGAAAAACCTCTATTCTATTCGAGTGTTCTCAAGAAAAATGGTGTTCTTGGTTTAAAAATGGTCATTTTATGTATTATTTCCTCTATTAGTTCTGCTAATTTCATTTGAGAATATATATGTTGCATCCATGTCATTTGGGGATATGCTATCAAATTTGTTTTGAAAAAAAATCATACCCCAGGTCAAAATTATGGATTTAATCTGCAGGGGTTTGTATCGATTTTTTTTTTTTTTAAATAAAATAAAAAAATAAAAAAACTAGAGATGGGGGGGTCGTTGGGGGCTCACCCCCACCATGCCCCAGAGGAGGCGAGTGGGGGGAGCCACACCCAGAACACTCCCCTTCACTGGCGCCGTCGCCGCCCACACAGGGATGACTGTGTTTATACACAGTCGCCCCCATTAATGGGGGTTGACTATGTGTAAACATAGCTAACCAACCCTTATGTGGTGCGCGGCCCTAAAACAATGTGCCCTGTTTCTTTCCCTTCATTTTTTTTATATATTAAAATATTTTATAATATTTAATATTATATGTTTATAATATTAAAATATTAAAATATATAAAATAATAAATTATATATATTAATGTTTAATATTATAATTATATATTATTAAAAAATATTAATATATATTAATATTAAATAATTAATATTTATATAATATATAGAGTATATATACATAGATATATAAATATATATAATGTATATATATTAATATGTATTATATAGTTGTGATATTAATTTTGTTATAGATGTATATATGTTTTTTGTTAAAATATATACATAAATAGTTATTTAAATGATGGCAAGATTTAAGTGTAATCATGGAATTGTATATTAAATTAAAATAGACAAAATATTGGATTGATTTTAAAAGATTAAATTTTGATAGGTCAGTAAATTTGATTTTAAGGAATATGTTTAATCAGATGAGTTAATTAATTTTGAAATAGTTATGTCGAACAACGGAAACCGTTATTTATTTTAAAACGACATTTTCTGAATGGTGGTAATAAATGTTTATTTTATATTTATTTCAAAATAATTAGAGAATGAAACATTTGGTTTAAATTTCATCTTTCGTCTAAAAGAGACGATTTTTAATTCAGTTTTCTTAAGGAAATTAAGTACTTACTATTAGTACAAGAAGTGGATTTAGGAAATCCAAAGTAGTTTAATTCTGGTTAAATTGCTCATTTAAATATAATATCTTCTATTGTTGCATTGGGGGGGGGGGGATTTGATTAGAAAGGTTGTTAAGTCTTCCAGATGGGGATTTAAAATTATGTGGGTTGTAGTATTATGTTAGTCAACCTATTTTGAATTTCTTGGGTAGTGCATGGTACGTTTTCAATAATTACCCGGTTTCCATGAATGGGGATATTTTGTGCCTCCTTGGATTAGGAGTGGATTACATGGGTTGTGCCTCCTTGTAAGGAGTGAATTTTTTATCCTGTTACCTTCAACGTTAGG
Organism: Sequoiadendron giganteum; assembly: GCA_007115665.2. Classification (NCBI taxonomy): domain Eukaryota; kingdom Viridiplantae; phylum Streptophyta; class Pinopsida; order Cupressales; family Cupressaceae; genus Sequoiadendron; species Sequoiadendron giganteum. Next base: position 98,705,530 of record CM021103.1, read on the forward strand.
AGAGGGTTTTGACTTATGTCACCTCCTAAGAAAGGAGTGGTTGTGATATCTAGTTTGTATGCACTTTAGTACCCTTGGTGATTGAATGGTGTTTATGTTGTCAAGTAGAAGAGTGGCTTCCATTAGGGGCCAGAGCCCATAAGAGGTAAGATTGGGTAACCTTCAGAAGTAGTTAATCAATTGATAACTAAAGAAATTTACTTAGAAGTTAGGTGGTACTTCTCACTAATCAAGATAAGTTCTATCCTCACTCATAGTCGCAAGTGCTTGTTTAGACTTGGCATGAGTGGGAAGGCTTGGAATGGAAAGGTTATCTATCTGGTCCTTATGAGAGGTATTTGATCCCGCATTAGTAAGTATGAGGTTCGGGGATTGGTTGAGGCCACCAGGATAGCCGGAGCCTATGAAGATCCACAATGGGTAACTCATGATGAGCTATGTGATGACACTCTGTCTAAGACAATAGTTGGTATTTGGTTATGTGTGTATGGTTCTCGTAACCTACTTGAGCTACTTTATATCTGGAAGCAATGTAACCATGTTGTGTTGTACTCGTGTTGTACATGGGATTGGTTGTGTTAGTTTGGTTCAGTTATGATTTAGCCTATGTCTAGAGGTGTTGGTTTGGCTAGGATTCCTTGTTACTATCTCCTAGCACAAGGGGTGGGCCTTTGGGTACCACTTGGTTGGGTGGCATGCACCTTAATCCGTTGGGCTTTCTTCTTGTTTGTGTTGACGAGATTTACAGTTGGAGAGCTTGTGGGATCTAGTATCATTTCATGCTTTATTCATTTCAGTTAATCTTGTAATTTAATTACCCCTCATTTATTATCGAGGTGGAAAGTTTTACTTGTAACCATGTTTATTGGACTTTCCTCATTTGGGGAATGAGATATGTAATCATATTGTTTAATAATGGATAAATGAAATTGAAAGTTATCTCTTATGCTTTGGTATTTTATCTTATTTGGAATGTATGTGTTTAATTTCTTAAGTAAATAAATGACATGGTTTAGATTCATGTTTTTTGTTGAGGTTCTATATAACCTCTGTCTTGTAACCTTAGAGTTTGTTGGCATTAGGTGGTGATATTGCATGTTAATTGTACTTAAACAAAAAAAAATATAGTTCGTTTAAGTTGTTAATTGCAACTTCCTCTAGGGTTGCGTGGCGGGGCGTTACATAAATAATATTAAAACAACTAAACCAGATTAACACCGATGACACACTATGACTAGGGTGATGACTTGGCATGGAAAAACTAGCTACTATCTCCCAATCGAATGTCATTGGACAATGGACATGCTCAAGCCTGTAAAACCAATTGGAGTCGATGTCCTGTACCTGTCAACCTGCGAACAAAGAGTATATCCACATGCATATATATATCCTAATTAAAACACACCATGAAGAGGAAGTCATGGAATCATAGGGTGCTTGCAAGCGAGTGGTTCAATTTTGTCCCCTTCACCAATATAGTGTTACTAACTGACATATCTAACATCAATAATCTAATCAAAGCATAAATCATCATTAATTCAAATATCCACTTAGCTAATCCAAAGCATTCCATAATGATAACATCAGAATAAAATACCATCACATCAAAATATAAGATGCACATCTCTTTAGAGATAGCGATCAAATAGTAACCGAGTACTATAGTCAAAGTATTAACAAAAAACACACATAAAGGAGAAGAACATTGTTCGATCAAAAGAGAAAAATAGAGGGGTATTACAAGTTGTCCACATCATCTCCAAGTCAAACTTCTCATCCTCCATACCAACCATGAATTAGCTTTCATCCTTCGTCCACCTACCTTCACCATCAAGAGTTTCCTAACAGAATCCATGCCATTAATCCATAGTTCAAGTGTCCACTTATCATCCTTAGCCTCTATTATTCATTCAAAGCCTAATAATTGCTTATCATCTATTTTCAAATCCATTTTTTCCATGGAATTCTTAAGTTCAAGAATCTTTGATTTGATTTGATTTCATATGTTCAACTCCACTTATATATCATCATCTCTCACTTTATTTTCACAATATTTTGTGACATGTACAAATGGTTCAACAAGTAGGAACTTCTCAAGCAGAAGTCGAGCCCAATCTAGATATTGGACCAAACGAATCAGTTGAAGAACACATGGAACTTGAAGATAGTGAGGAGGCCTGAGTTCAAACAATGCATGTTGGAGAGGGGTCGGGATCACTTCCTTCTACACCAATGGATGAGCATATAAAAGTAGCTAAAAAGATGGGGAAACAAATTTCTTATAGAAATTTAGATCATTTACTTGAAATGGATATGGAGAAACTGAAATGTTATGCCGACCAACCTAAAAATACGAGTAAGAGGTCAATGACTAAATCTATAAATAGAATAATCCATGATCATTTCAATCATCTTGAAACACTTGAAAAAACCCAATTGTTATCACGTTTACTTCTTCGTAATGATCTGGAAGAGTCATTACAATTGTTGGGTGTACATTCTATATTGAATAAGAGGAAACACATGGGACTACAAAAAGATATTGTTGAAAATGTTAAAAAAGGTCTAGATTCTGTTGGGAAAGGATCTCAATCAGTCGATAAGGCCATTGCAAGAAAGGTGATTTTGACATCTGTTTTAAATAAAGAAATATCCTGAAAAAGAAAAATGAAAGCACTTTCCACTGAATTTCATTATAGTAGAACCACACTAATAAAATATGAGAAAAAAATAAAGGAATTGGATGATAGTTCTGACGGAAATTGGGCAATTATGTGTAGAGCTCCCCATTCTGATAGGATTGAAGATGTTGTTAGGAACTTGATCTCAAGTTTTTGGAATGATAAGACTCATCTATCATCAAATACTACAGATGTTATGAGGCATAGGATTGGACTTGGTATTTATGAAGAAAATATTAAACATTGGCTAGACATAACACAACTTGAGATGTATATGAACTTTTGTAATATGTATCCTCATATAAAGATTGGGAAAACAATGTTTGAAAGCTTAAAGCCATATTATGTGAAGATAAACAAGGTTTTTGAAACTTGTTGTTGTCATTATCACATTTAATTTGATCTCTACTATAGGTGTTTCAAAAGATGAGAGAAGAAAGATATGGTTTTCAAAAGGCACCTCCTAAATAGGTAATGTTGTTCATAAAGGATCTATTATGTGATCATGAAAATGGACCTCAAATAAAATGCTTAAAAGGAATCTGTGAAACATAAGGAAATTTGGATAACTTTCCTTCAACAAATGAAGATGTTGACCTAAAAAAGACACTAAATTGCAAGAGTTACAAGTATGTAAAGTTTCAACAAATTTTGGGAAAGAATCCACAAGGTTAAACTATGTAGAAGAGGAGATACCTATTGGGAAATTTATGGAAGATTTCCAAAAATTGATACAACCATGCATACAACATTCCTTTTATGCTAAGTGGAAAGCACATCAATTTGAAAGTTTCTTTGAGAGTGGGCATGGAAAGGGTGAGCATGATGGCGCAGGAGCTTACATCAAACGTGCTTTAAGAAAGCATCAAATGAGTTATTTAGAAGATCATATAGACGATGCATATGATGTTGTTGAATGGTGCAAGAAACACTTTGCATCAAATGAGGTCCGCACATCTTCAAGAACAAACCAAAACATTCCACATAGAGTGTTTTGGGAGATATTGGGTATGTATAAATTACATTTAAAATAAATAAATTTATTTAAATTTAAAATTTACATATATATATATATACACACACACATGTTTTTTCACATAAGTTTGTTGCAAGTACATGTATATAGGTGTGGATATAAGATCGATGCATGGATAAAAGAGGGTAGAAAAAACAAGATCTTTGCATTGTGTTATGAGTTCAGATAGTCACCTTGGATGGATATTATACACGAGGGATTACTCTTGTTTCTGCACTGAGTGCATTGCGGGAAACTCTCATGCATTCAACAATGAAGAAATTGAATATGTTAGTAAATGGGATATGGTACCACTATTCATTTTAGACACATACAGCGAAAATGAGTATGAAAGATTTCAAGACATTCCTTTAATTTCAATTGATTATGACCATATTTAAGGATTGGTTAGAAAATGTACATGTGTAAGTTTTCAATAATTTAAATATTATATAAATTTAATGATATTTAAAGTCTAGAGACAATTCTATGTTTTTTAGAATTTTATTGTGTAAATTTGGTTTACAGGAGATGTTTTTGCAGTCATAGCAAAGCCTGAAAACATAGAAGGTGTTAGATATTATTTACTACGTTGCACAAAAGATTGGAATAAGCTAACACAACCTGAAAAAATGATGGAATTTCATTTCCCAAAGGTGAGTTTGAATTTAAAATTATATATATACATTGTGCACATGTGTACATTACCATAAAAACATTAAATATATATTGTACAAAACTTGAGCACGAAAATGTTGTACACGTGCACATGTCTTACCTCAGGTTCATGTTTACCGTGCAAGCTCTGTTGTTGTGCAAGGGATATATCTAAAATAAGTCAAAGTTGCTCAACATGGGATTCATTTTGTGGAATATCAAGTTGATAACAAGGTATATCAATATAGTCACCTTATAATTGCTACCACCCTACATCTTCATACAGTTCCATATGCACGTGGACAAGAAAAATGGAGACTAGATAGTGATGACCATAAAAAAAAATTACATGTTATTTAAGAGCGGGTTGAACCAGAATATTTGAGTTAGATTATATCCATGATTTTCAAGTTCACTTGTACATGTAATACATGTTCAAGACGAGAACTTATAGTAACTTGTTTGAACTCTAGATTGTTTTAGTTACTTAAAAAATATGTTGATGACAAGTGTTTTAAATTTGGTTGGACACAAATTAGGGGTTGAAATACATTGAGAACCTTAAATTGAGTAGATATTTCCAATTATATATTTGTTCCATGGAATTCAACTAATTTTTAGGTACATAATGTGCAAACCTTGTTACAACAATTGCAATGTTTATATCTATTTAATATGACTATCTATTTAAAGGTGAGTATTTAAACAATGAATATTTTCTACAATAAATTTATTGGTCCATAATTTGAGTATTCTATAGTATCTAATTTTCATAAAAAAAGTCATTGGAAGAGTGATGGTTGGAGTAGAAGAAAATTTAGTGTTGGGTTTCAATGATCCCTAAAAGAGCATGTTTATTTATTTATATCTTCAATAATGTTGTATTTATGTATATAGTTGTATATATTTAATTGATGGTTAATATTATAGTTAATTAATTTTTTCACATGCCCTAAAAATTAGCAAGTGATTGCATGTCCCCTTAAGCCATCCTCTTAGGCCCCTTCACTCATCTCCTACAGTAGTCATCACTTTAACATAAGAAATTTCTAATCTAATTATTTAACTTGATTTATTGTATTTTTTAGATTCAGGACTCATAAATATCTATAGTTAATTTATTTACTTCCTCTAATTATATGCATATTTACTTGTTCATTATATTTTTTTATGATTTTTATTTTAGGTCTCTTGTAACTAGTTGGAATGATTATGACTACTTGTGTATTGAATTTGTGACAAAATAATGGATAATTCTATAATAGTAGGAATCATTTGAATATAAAAATATTCTAATCTAATTTTCTAAGTTTATTTATTATAATTTTCTCACATGACTTAGAGTTTGACCCATGTATCTATAGTTAATTTATTTTCTATTCTATAAGGTGTATCAAATTGTATAGCTATGATACAAAAATAATTGATCTAATTGGGATGATGTACCCAAACCTATTCATCTACAAAAATTTTTAGAATATATAATTCATATTTATAAATTGATCATTTATATTTAAAATAGATCAAGCTATTTATTATTTTTAATATATATAAGGAGAAATTAGGGTTGGAATAGGCACACATCAATTTAAATTGACATGTGACCTTATGTTATGTTGCGACATGCCACCATAAACACCCTAGGATAATAAATATGAAAATAATTAAGTTTTAAATCCAATTCAAAATCTATTCATAATTTTCTATAAAAATATAATAGAACCATTTTATTTATCATGTTTGAATGGATAGGCTGATTTATGGAAGATTCAATAAATTATGGGGCTATGGTTGGTTTAGTAATATGTAATTCAAGGATCTATCTATATGATAGTCCATCCAAATAGAATTTCCTTATCTCCTCCCTTCAAAGCCAAAATGTACATCTAGATCCACATCAATTGATCTAACTAAATTAACATTTGCTTTCAATGAATATACAAACTATATAGCATATGGGGGCATATTACCCTCATATTGGATAAAATTGTTTTTTTCTTATTTAACATAGTTATGTTTTCATTTATAGTTCCTTACAAGTTAACCTCATCAAATGGAAGTGTTGGGGAGTTTTTCCAGGTGGTTTTTGGTGTAATACCCCTCCGTTTTGCTTCTTGTGCGGTTTGCTTTATGCTATGTTTGGTTGCAGCTACTTTGATAATGGATATATTTTGTTATAATGTTCTGATCTCTACTATTGAGTGACAACTATATTATGTGATGTGATTTGGTTATCTGAGGCTTTAGTTTACATGCTTTAATGATGTAATGATGTTAGTAGATATAACATGTGATTTTATATGAGATTATTGGATTATAATGGAAGTGTCAGTTTTGATGATTGTATTGGTGAAGGGGACGGGTTCGTATCACTTGCTTGCGAGCGCCCTGTGAATCTGTGATTTCTTCTTCACGGTGTGTATTATATGCTAGATATATTGTATGATGTTGTTTACTTGGTTTCAGGACTATAGGTACATGACATCGACTCCACCTGGTTTCACAGGTTTGAGCGTGTCGATCCAACGATTAAGTTGAACGGGAGATATTAGCTAAGTAACATGTGTCAAGTCTATGCCCTAGCCTTAGTGTGTCATCAACTTTGGTTGTTGAGTCATAGTTTACCTTATTTTAATATTATTTGATTCTGAAAGGTGCGTATTTATTTAATCAATGTTTAGAATAATTGCATTTAAATCATGTTGATGGTTATTTAATTTAAATTATGCAATGTGGATAAAAGTTTATATCTAAATTAATTAATTATATTTAATTTATTTAATTAATTAAATTTAATCCAAAGGGGTTGAATTTAGTTATTAAATAATTAAATTAATTAATTAAATGTGATGCAAGAAAATAAAAGGAAATAAAATAATTAAAATTAATTTTGGAATTTAATTTCAACTTGTGGGAATTAAATTAGAAATTGTAATTAAATGTTTACTTGGGAAATGAGTTTCAACTTTGGAAATTAATTTATTATTTGAAATTGCATTTTAACTTGAAAGTGGGTTTTCGAATATTGGAATTGAAATTGAAATTGAAATTAATATCTAATTTGCAAGCAATGTGAACTAGGGTTGTAAAAATTGAAATTGAAATTAATATCTAATTTACATGTTATGTGAATTAGGGTTGTATTAGGTATTTTTGATTTATAAAGAATACATGTTTTAATTTTAGGGCAGAAAAAGTCTTTAGAAAAATTCATTTTTATAGCAGAGAAGAAATTTTGGAAAATTTTGCATTAAGAAGGGTTTGAAGAGAGTTTTGATTGTAGAATTGATTGGAGGAAAGATTGTTTGCATTTGTTGGGTTTTGGATTGGATTCGTTGGATGATTGAAGAAAATTCAGGAAATCTTTGGAAGAGGCTTGCATCAGAAATTCAGCTTTTCCTGTAACTTCTTGAACCAGGTTTTCCTCTTTGTGTTTTATAGTTTTTGGTTACTTTTAAAATAGTAGTGATTGAAGATTTGTTTATTAAATCTGTTTTAGAAAATAAATCTGTTATTAGAAGAAAAGAATTAAATAAATTTACAACTGTTGTTTTTGTGAAAATTCTTGAGTGAAAATTGTGAAAACCTCAGTTGAATTTAAATTATTTGAAGAAATCGATTATTTTGTTTTTGGAATCAGACATAGAGGTTGAACAATACATTTAGAATGTTTTTAGAAAATGAAACCCTCTGTAGAAAAAAAAATATATTTTGAAAACCTTCTATAGAAATTTCGGTGGAGAAACATAGAAAGTTGAAAAGCTTGTGGATGCAATCTTGATCTATCTTAATTTTCTTGCTCTTTTATTGTCTATTAATTTGGGGAAATTGATTAAAAGATTTGATTTTTAAACTTCTGTAAATTCTGGTTTGTTTTCTGGAAAATATCATATTGTCGTCTGTAGGTGAATGTTTTAGAATTTTTTTCCCCAAATTATCTTTATGTTGAAATTATCATTTATTTATATATTTTGAATTTATGTATATACATATTGTTACATATATATATAAATTGTTACTGTGGGTTATATAAATTTAAATTTGAAGATTTAATTGCTGTACGACAATATCCATCATATACTTCGGAAGGCGTGCTGTTTATTCCCTGGTCGCTGTTTTTGTTTGAGTGATTTGGATCGTTGTACCCGCGAATATCTATTCGCAATTTCTTTGTTGGGCATATGGGTATGGGGTTGGGGAGGATCTACATCCCCACCGCCGCTCCCATATGGGAGAGGTGGTGTGGAGGTAGACCCTCCACCGCACCCCTTTCCTTGGTTGCTGTGGGTATGAGGGGAGGCTCGGCCTTGTGTGAACAGCCACGCCTCCTCTCTCCTTCTCCCTTTCTGTATTCGTTGAAACCCTTATAATTATGGAGAGTGCGGACTATGATTTAGGGATGTTAGTTGTTAAAGCTTGTCCGTCATTTTCTTTAAAATTACGGTGTTAGTTTTCAATATAATACTTATTTTTGTATAACATATATACATGTACAATGAGAGTACATATATTTATATATATTTGTATATAAATATATGTGGGATATATTTATCATTACATAAATTCAAAATATAATTATCTTAGGGAATTAATTTCTTAATGTATAAAATTTACATTCAAGTGGTTTGGTTTTAAATGAGATTAATATGAATTATTAAATTAAATTCATTGTTTATATTTATATTCAATTGCATTTTGAAAATCCAGATGTAGTAAGTTATATAGAATATATATTGCATAAACATATATTTTTATATATACATATTGTATATATGTAATATGTTGATATTGCATATTATTTCAATATGATTAATTGAGTAAAATAAATTATTTAATTATATTTAAGTTTGTATGGATTACTTGTACAATTTAACATATAGATAAAGTTGAATATTTAATGTGTTTTAGTGAATAATTACTTGCATGCAATGGAATACATAAGAAGGAATAGTTGATTGAAGAACTGAACATATTAGGTTATGGAAATGAAATATTTATTTCGTTAATATGATTGAAGAAGATATTGAGATGTATATATTACTTGAGTATTTTCATTAAGAATTGTACCCAATCCTTTATTTTGTCTTATATTAGTTAGGTGCATGTTATTATTGTAAATAGAGATTGTAAAAGATAAAATTATAGTGCATGGTAATTTAGATAAGGAAGAAGATATTTATTATATTGATGAAATTGCATGTTTTAATATAGGAAATTGAAAAGATATAGGTTTTGAGATAGAACATCGAAATTAGTATTTGCAATAGTTCTATATTGTATTAAAAGTAAATTTAGGAAATAATGATATTGAAGAAGGCAAATATTTAGTTTATTTAATTTATTTCCATTAGAGCAATATAATTGTTGTGATTGGATTATGAAAGAGTTATGGATTTAGAAATCTCTGAAAATAGTATTATTCTTCATGGTTGCCTTAGATGTTTTATTTATGTGTATTTCGCAAAGGGATGTGAGTTAAATTGTTTAAGATTGTCTTTTTATGAAAATGGAAAAAGGGGTATATGAGTATTTGTGTTACCTTGTTATCGTGCTTTGACCTTGTCATTGTCCTTATTGAATGAGTATGGATTTAGGAAATCCAAATCTTAGATTTGATTAATGATTTGAAAGATTTTGTGGCTATGTCGTTATGATGCACTTTGGGCTTTGGGATTGTGTGTCAGTCTAAATTTGTAAGTCTTCCGGAAGATCTTAGAGGATCTAAGAGGGTTGTTGATTCTTTATGTCAACCAGTTGTTCTTCCCTTGTGTAGTGTATGGTGTCCTTCAGTTATTACTCGGTTTTCATGAACGGGGATGTTTTGTACCTCCTGAAAAGGAGTGGACTATGTGTTTTGTTGCCTCCAAAATGTTTGGAGTGAGTTCTTAGATTTGTTTCCTCCTTGAGATCGAGTGGTTATGATTCTTAGGTTGTATGCTCTTGAGATTTCCTTGGTGATTGGTATTTGTATACGTGTATGGTTCTCTAAACATAATTGGTCTATTTTATGTCTGGAAGCAATGCGACCTATGTCAGTGATATTAGTGTTGTACCTGAGTTGTACTTGTTTAGTTCATTTATTTGGTTATGTCAGTATAAGTCTTTCTTTGGTTGAGGTAGTAGTATCTTGACCATGTTGTGTGGTTACTATCTCCTAGCATGGGGGGTGGGCCTTTAGGTACCACATGGTTGGGTGGAACATGCTCCAAAACCGTTGGGTCCTCCTTGATCTTCAGTTCTTGGTGGCGAGACATCCAGATGGACAGCTCGTGGTTCTCATTGTATTTTCTTGCATTGTAATATTTCAGATTGTATAAATTATTTTATCCCTCTTATGTTTATGAGGTGAGATTATGTAATTGTTATAATTTTGTACTATTGTCTCATTCTGGTAATGAGTGATGTAACTATTGGATTAAGTTAATATTTATGAGATTGTATCTTGGATGTTCATCTTATTATGTTATGTGGTATTCTCATGATGTATGATGTTTATTTCATAAAATTTATAATGCTATGGTTATATGTAATATTTATGTGTGGGTTTAAGTAATCCTAACCTTGTAGCCTTAGAGGTTGTTGTTAATTAGTAAGTGAATGTGTATGTTATTGCACTTTATAAAAAAAAAAAATTGGTTCACTTAAGTCGTTAATTACAACTTCCTTTAGGGTTACTTGGCGGGGCATTACATTTGGGAGGAGGTGGATTGAAGTAGTGGAGGGGTTTTGAAGTCGGGGTATTTCAAGTGGTTTATTTTCAAGTCGGGGTTGAATATTTTATAAAAAATATTCTAATAAAAATGTATACTCTAGTCATTTCTCTATTGAAATGTAACATGTTAAATATTATTGCAATTATCTAAATTTAAATAATTTTTTAAATTAAATTATGAATTTTATTGAATCATTGCATCATATTGGAGATGATTGTCAAGTCATAACATGGAAACATGATTTCATCTTCCTATTTCCTATTAGGTATATTCCTAGGACAAAACCCTATATTTATATAGATCAATTTGAGGCTTCTCTTGTGAAAAATATATATTTATCTAGATATATATTAATAAGGAAGAGGGCTTTGATCATTTATAACAACTTACATGTTAGTGATGATAAGAATAGGAATTTGAAACTCCTTAAGAAAGATAAAAATTGTTTATCATAGTTCTTATTCATGTTCCCTAAATACTAGTTCTTTACCATAGTTCTTATTCATGTTCCCTAAATACTAGTTTAAATGAATCAAGTGGTAATCAAACAAGTTATTTCATTGTGGAGTTTTTTGTTATTTAATGTATAGATATGCAACATATCTAGTAATTTTAGAATTTTGTTACAAGTCAAAAAGATAATAGAGGTATAATTTTAATTGAATTTTCTTAATGTTTCAAAGAATAAAATTTTCCTATAATTTAATAATGGTGTAGATTAAGAGATTATTTATGAAATAATTTAACATAAAATTTTATAACTTAGAGGGAAATTGTTTGAAGGATGGTATATTTAATTATAAAAGAAATGTTCCTACCTAGATTCTTTATAATTTTATATTTTTTTCTCAATTCCTCAATGGTTCATGTTAGGTCATTTTTAAAAAATAGGAGTTTTGTGTACAACAAAGTGATGCGCTTTATTTGTTCTTACTTTCTATCAAGATTTTAATTTCATCATTTTTAACAAATTTTAAAACTAGAAGAACATGTCCTTGAAATTAATAAATTATAGGCTCAAGTAAATACACTCATTTATAAAATATCATTAGTTTACTTGAGCTTGGGAGTCATTTATTTTATAATTTTTGACTGCTTACTAAAATTTATTAAATGGGTGTGCATGTGCAAAATATTTATTGTGATCAACTTGAATGAACTTAATTATAAAGTGGCATTCATTTCCTAAAAATCTACTCTAGAGAGATCAAATGTATATTCATATAAAGAAATGTAAGTTGTAAGAGATCATCAAATAAGCAAATGTATGTATATTGAATATAAGAAAATGTATACATATATCATATAAACATGTAAACATATAGAAATTGATCAATGTATAAACATGTAACATGTTATAAGAAAAGTGCCAAATGTATGTATATCATAAAATAAAATGTAAGTTAGAGATCATCAAATGTGGAATACTAAAGATCATCATATAAGCAAATGTCGAATACTAAAAATCATCATATATAGCAAATGTAAGTTAGAGATAATCAAATGTCAAATACTAGAAAGATCATCATATAAGAAAATACATGTATTAAAGATCATAAATATAATGCAGGGCCTAGTATGAATGTCGACTCCTAGTCAAACAATCATTTGAATGAGAACAGTCTTGCTCTTATAGATGTGTTGAGCCCTACAAATAAAATGGTGTATAAAATGTGTTAAATACATATAATTTATATTAAATATGTATCTAGATCTATGCATACATATTAATGTACATATACACATGTATATATATATATAAATTTAAAACTCACATGTCCACTAGCAATAAATTCATCCACAGAGTCACATTGATGTACACGATCTGGAAAAAGGATAGGAGTGACATGAGGTATGTCCACCTACAATATATAAATTCATATATATCAGTACATGAATATCTAGTTAAAACTAAATTTAAAAAATAATTAAAAAAGGAATTGAAACATGCACATGCACACATACATGCACATCATCTAATATCGGATGACCTGAGTCCTCTGAAATGACCGCCTCCACCATATAAACTATATGGTCAAGCAATGAACCAATATTTCATGCCAAAAATGATGAGTGGAGAGGACTATGTAGGTGAGATGGCATCGATGATAACAAACTGGCACCAACCAACATCTCAATAAAACCCATAGTCTGTGCAGCTATCGAATGATCAGATGGTGGATCCTAATGTGCACTAATGCTGGGTTGAGAGTGATGGGATCCTGGAAGTGAATGAGCTCTACATGCCAAATGATCTCTAACATGCTATATATCGATCTCATAGTCCGATGCAATGAAGGCATATGCCTCCAAGAGTTCCTCAACCAAACAATGCAGAGTCCTGCATGCCATATCTCTTGTAAGTGCCTCAAGCTCTATGGGAGTAGGGATGCCTGCTGCTATGAAAGGATCCATAGTGGTCCATTGTATTGAATATGGCATGGATCGGGAATGTCTAGACATCAAATACTGACCTACACGATCAATAGATATCCTAGTGGTGGCAGCTGCAATGTCACCTACAGTATCAATTGCTTCCTTTTGGGAAAAAATGACAACCTCATCTGTTATGGGGGCTAGAGCTGGGGTGAGAACAAGAGACCTCTCACCAACCAATACCCTAAACACTGGGGCCAGTCTATCTGCTCAACGATAAGTGGGTTTGTTAGCAATCCTACCACGCCCCTGACCAACATATGGTGGAATGTCCAGGTAGTTGACTTTGAGGCCCAAATGGACCTCAACATATAATTATTGAACAAAATATAATGGGATTTGGTCATTTTTTGGGTATTGACCATGTGCTACAAGAAATCATGGGTAGATCAATGAGGTCATAGCACGATTAACACATATAGTGACCTGGTATGCCCTAACCTTACATGCATTTTGATAAAATGGAAAACAATCAGTTTTTATCATTTCTTTGGTCACACTATCCTGTATTTTTTTAAGGGGAACCTCACCATGTACTTCTTCTCGCATGCAGGAAAGAATAGCAACTACTCTATCTGGATAAAATGCACTAGTCCTCTCAAGTTCATCTCTTAGTTTTTCTAGACTATGTAATATTGACATGCATGGTTCAAAATATATCCTTGGGTTTGCACCCTGCGCTAATGAGTCTTTCAATTTCTTAATCTCATTAGTGGTATTTGCAAACAAATATTCTGGAGGTGGAACATCTCCATTTTCCATGTTATATATGTATGTATGTACCTAAAGGAGCAATGGGACCTTGGTTTAAATAATATATCTAAATATAGGGAATAGAAATCTCAAACAGTTCTAATAATTCATCTACTCATCAATAATATTTCCATACCATTAACAAAAAACATGTTCAACATCTATCATGGTTTTTAATAATCAAAACATTCAAATTACTAGATTGCACAAAAAACATAATCTAAAACAATTCTAAAATTTAAATTTACAAGTGTGCACTCTAGTACAAAATGTGCCATTAAAGACAGTTTAAAAAACATTGATAAAGGTTGCATCTAAGATTTATTTCCTACAACTAGTAATAAAGGGAAAGCATCATTACTTAACATTGGTGGTTATGTAAAATCAATTTAGTCATTATTGAAGGCACAAATAAGAGAAGAAAATAAGACAAATTCAATAAGCTTGTAAATATGATTTCTAAATTATTGAAGCAATATTTTGATAAGTAGGAAACCAAAAAATCAGAAATAAACTTCCTCATATCCATAAAGAAAATTTGATAGGAGGAAGAGACACACACATAATAGTTATCATGAAAGTTACCATACAATGTACAAGAACATGATACTAAGGAATAAAGGTTTCTTATAAGTACACAACAAACCTGGATGAAGATTTAATCCTAGTGCAAAAAAAACAAATAATGAAAGAATAGGAGAAAATGAAGATTTAAACTTTGTACATATTTTTTTCTATTACATCAAATCTTCCAACAATATAAATTGAATTAGTGATTAATCAAAATAGTAAACTTTTAAAAATTGAAAATTGAATAAACATTAATTTACCCTTCACTTTCACCTAATTGAATGATTCAATTGATCGCATCATTTAAGTTTTAGTGAATATAATGAGGTCACATCTCAAATCAACTATCAATTATCTAAATTATCAACTTTTTGAGAAATTTTGTGATTTTGTGATTTTGTGAATTTGTGAATTTGTGACTTACAACAAGAATAAAGATGTCAAAAACTAATAGTACAATCTTTATTACTTAATTTATTAAAAGGTTTTAGGGGATGTGATTTTCAAAGGACAAAAGAAAAACCTAAAAAATAAGAGAAAAGGTTAAATATATGAGAAAATTTTGTTTGTAAATATTTTATAGATTTTATTGATTAAGATAATTATTGAATATTTTTATAATATTCTCATAATAAGAGGTGCAATAACTAACCCATCTCCTAAAATTTTGCCTCTAGTATAGTTATAGTGTGTCAACTATAAACTTAGACAACTATACACAAATTTATATTTTTATTTGTGATAAAAATTAAAAGATCATTATTTAAGATTTAAAATGATATTATCTAAATTATAAAACTATCCAATTATAATGGCTTTCATAAAAGATTTACTTAAATTGATGATCTAAGTCTAATATTATGTCGTTATGGTGATACCCAAAAAAATTATGTGTTATAATAAATTTAAAATAGCTATCATGCACTTAATTATTTTATTTTTCTAAGTTTTAGGCTTATATTAACTCACTACATCTTTATGTTTTCTTGATATTTAATACACCCTTTTTCCTAAATGAATACTTGGAAGGATTTACACATGATTATTTTGATGAAATAAGTTGGAGGGATTGATATAGATAAAAGATGTTCTCTTCCTAATGATGTATGGATATATAGGAAAATATATCATTAAAGAATATCAAAATGAATTTCCAAAGAAAGGGTTAATTTTTTGATCTATCAAGATTTCAAATGTAGGCATGGAATGAGTAAGGAAAAATGACATCATGAAACATTATTTGTGGCCCCATGAGCTTAAATTTTAGTATTAGTAGTGTCATCTTCAAGTAGAAAGATATGGTGATAGCTATATTATTAAGTATATTATGGAAAATAAAGTTGTTACATGAAATTCATTGAGCAGCTCATCAATCATAGGATTGGGAAACATATCCTTGGTTGTGAGTTTTTATATATATAAAAATATACACTTAAACAACATGAACCATCCTTTTTATTAAATAAAGAGTACATGGGAAGAGTGTGGACCACACTAGGTTGAATGACCCCCACTAAAGAAGGTTGTGCACTATTGTTTAGTCTCAAGGTATTTTGCACAAAAACATATCAAGGTACTTAAATATTATTTGGTGTACTAATTGGAATCAACTGAAGTTCATGATCTTATGGAAATTTTGAGGTGATAATATATGGGAATCTATAAACATTAAGATATTTTTGGCTATCACTTCATGTAATTTTGATGATTGAGTCAATGTAACAAATTTAGATAATAACTAGTGAGTTGTTACCCAATGATACCTTATTTGATAAATTATCTATGTTACCCTTGATGATACCTTATTTAGATAATAACTTGGTAAGCTGTTACCCAATGATACCTTATGTGATCTAATGAGGTGTGTGGAACCTAATTCCACCCCTATGAGAGTGTACTTGTGGGAACTAGTAGTAAATTGAATCCACATTTTAAAGAATTCGTAAATGATTGTCTCAAGTTTATGTAACTATTATTCTCCCAAAATATAGTTCTCTACAAATATTTAGAAACTTCCAATGTTTATCCATTCACGCTAGTATGCCCTTATTAGCTATCATTACATATGAAGTATAGAACATCACAATTATAGGATAATCCTTTCACTTGGTTACTAAACATCTCTTCATGGATTAGTATCTTGACACCTAGTGAGTGGAGACTTAGATTAGTGTGCTTGGTATGGGTATGTGCAGGATCATGATGGGCCAAAAAGTGGTGATATGTAAGTGATATGATGGCCCATGTGGCTGACGACTTTTTTTTAACCCAAAATTGATGAAATGAAAAGGGTTTTTAAAGGAGATTCTTAGCTTTCCACCAATATAAATTATGTTTTACTTTGAATTTAATAAATAATTATTATTCATTTTCTATTTGAATTACGACTAAAGTCCTGATTGATAGGCTAATTGAAAAACATCTATAGCTTTTAAAGGGTATCACATTTTTTGAATTTGAAACATGCATCACATTATATGCTTCACATACTATAGGATTAAAAAAAAAAAATGAATTTCATGAAGTTTTGACCCAGTTAAGGTGGTCAGACGTACGAGTTTTTATATTTTTTAAAAGTTGTAATAAAAAAATCATAATTAATTATTTACTTGGAAAAAAATTACAAAAAAAATTGCATCAAATCAGGCCATGAGTCTTATATTTATATCTAAAATCTTATAAAAAAATATTATCATTTTATTGTGGTTAGGGTGGTCAAACAGACACCTACTTCTTATTTTTTCCCTGAAATTTAAGTAATACTACATTGAAATTTTAAATTTTCACCAAATAGATTTTTTAAAAACAAAAATAAACCAAGTAGTTTAGAAACTATATTCAATTTTCAATAGATTTTATTCTTACATATTTTTGAAATAATATAGTTAACTTAGTCAATTTTTTAGATCAAGTTACCTAACTTTGATTTTTCTGAATTTTATTGCCACTTAAGGGCTTGTTTTTTCCATGATGATCCTGCACATGCCCGTATGAGACATGATGTCATATGATATGTTATATTAGTTAAGTTATAGTTCTTGAGGCATTATTTGGATAGTTTTATGCTATAAATTTATCCTCAACTAATCTATCTAACTTGAGCTCAATTATTTGAATTTGGTAGGCCTACAATTTAAAATTTAGCATAAATTTCATATTCTGCAGGTGTTAGGTTATAGATGTAGCTCAAGTGCAATGAAATTACCCATAAATGTGAGCTAGAGGCACAATTGATATTGAATGATGTTGGTTTTCTAAGTGTCATGTCTTGATTAGGTGGTCTAATCTAGCTATCATATATATAAATAATTTTTTAATAAAATATATTACTTCATATATCAACTTACATGTAAGGAATAATATACTCTAAAAATATTTTATTTTCAAATGGATTAAACACATAAGATAGAAATATAACTATATCGACATCATTTCAAGAAAAATGTAAAATATAATCATACTTATATCTTATCAGTTTCAACCCAAAAAGGGTCTTACCAAAATCATTTATTAAGATAATTATATTTGTTTAATGCACCATTATTGAAGGATTCGTCTCCTCCCTATGTAGGGTAGATGGAGATCCATTGAGGGTTTGTCCCTATCCTTGTTTTTTATTTTGATTTTTCCTTGCTTTAGTCATTTTATAGCCATTTCTAGAGTCTCAATATTTGTTAGTCATATTTTGGTAATCTGTAACTTCTTATTATTTTGATTATGGGTAACTCCTTGAGTTTCATTTTCTTGGCACATTTCCTTGTCCATCCTTATAGTATATCCCCTATCATATTTCAAAATTGAAAGAATTGAATTTAAGTTACTTTATGAAGGTTTCAAGTCCTAATTAAGTTTTGTCCTCTACCTCCTATCTTGAGTTGGATTTGGTATTTTAATTGTGTTTTCATATCCAAGCCTTATGAGATTAACTCATTATCTTATGAAATTTGTGATAATTTACTATATCCTAGTTATCTCTTATTTCCTAATTTAGGGTTACAATTTTTGTTTCCCAAAGGTTAACGATAATATTTCCAAATGAGTATCAAGGAAATAAAATCTTAATGAATACAAGCCATGGTGTTTTGTTGTTAGACCATGAGTAAAACTATTGTATTATTAAGGACTTCTATAATTTAAATACCCATAACAATTCTAGTACTTTTTTATTTCTTTTAGGAAATCCTTTTTAAATCCATCATTCCTATCGATTCACATAACAATCCTAATTGTTTATTTATTTCATGATATCTATAATTGTATACATTAAGAATGTAGCAAGACAATTCTAATTTTCTAAATCTAGAAGAGAGAAAAATAATTATTCTAATAGGGCCATCATGCTTATTTTTAGTAATGGATTTCCTAAATAATAATTTTTAATAACAAAGAAACTAAAATTTACCAAATTTCACTAGTCCATTCCAAACCTTGTCTAAATGATGATTAGATGTTTGATTTTAATAATTCATTGAAGGACTGAATTTAATAGACTCAAACAATTTCTATTCATCATATTTATGCAAGTAAATACTTGAATAGGTTAGCAAGAGTATCTTGGATCGTAACTAACTTCACAAGAAACCATTGCAATGTTCAATATCCTAAAGCTAGATTAATGTGTATGTTTTCAAAACTAGGGTCAATTATTTTCATCAACCCATCTATGTGTCATATTACGTTTATTAATGTTGTAAGTATGACTTATTGTCTCATATCTTGTAGTAGTTTTCTTAAACTATTTTGACTTAAGTACCTTAATAAATAAATTTTTGAGTGCATACTAATTTCTTTTATTA
Organism: Sequoiadendron giganteum; assembly: GCA_007115665.2. Lineage (NCBI taxonomy): Eukaryota > Viridiplantae > Streptophyta > Pinopsida > Cupressales > Cupressaceae > Sequoiadendron > Sequoiadendron giganteum. Next base: position 98,725,151 of record CM021103.1, read on the forward strand.
GAATCCATTTAGATCATTTTCAAGGGTAGAAACTATATATTTCTATAATTTCAATGCAAATTACTCTCATATTAGATTATGATTAAAAATATCATTGATGACTAAGACAATCACTTTGTGCCACTAATAATTTATTTTTTTTATAAAATTTTCATCAAGACTTGGTGATATTCTTGTCACATTATATTGAAAACCCATATTTCACCTGGAATAAGATCATTTGTATATGGAATATTAGGTATCATAGATGAAGAAAATGTGATTTATTTGTTTTATCAATCTAATGTTAATTCTTGAAAGAAGGTATATATGATTCTCATATTAATTCTCACATAGATTTATCTTAGTCAATTTCTCATATGAGTTCCATATTTGTAGTTTTTTCTTAATATAAAAACATATAAATTGTTATCATGCCTGTGCAAAAATGGGGGTTTTGGAATAGGGTATGGATACCCATCAAAACATTTAAATTATACAAAAAATACAATTAATAGCTGTAAATCCATAATTATGTAAATGGGTTTGTTGAAAATGCTTTAGAAACTTTCAAGCAAATGCAACTGATGTTGTAAATAAAGCCAAATTCCATAACTTTTTCCCTGCTTGGGCCAAAATGGTAGCTTTGGAACAGTGTAACCAACCTGGTAGATGCCTTGGAAGGTGATAAACTGTGGAAGTTGCTTGGAGGTTTTCCCAACAATTAGCTCACATGCTCCATGTTTGGGTTCGCCGCCGCACTATTTGCTTCCACTGTGTTTCACCGTGAAAATGATAGCTAGTTTTTTTTTTTTAAATCCCTAATCAGGGGGTTCGACCAAACCCTATTTCACTCGAACCCCCTTATTTTAATATTTTTTCTCATTTTTTGGATGGGTTCGAGCGAACATATGGTTTAGTTGAACCATAGTGTTCGCGCGAACCCATATAATGGTTTGCACGAACCATATGGTTCGACTGAACCCCTTCATTTTGTGTAAACACAAAAAATGAAGTTTTCCTTCCTCCACAAAAGTGTTAACCACTTATGTGGGATCACCCTTGATCATAAAATTTTCTATACGAATTCTTACATAAAAATTCTAGCTGAAACTAAGTGAAATAACCTTGTATTTATACTTTTTTATGCCAAATTTCTTGAAATTACAACAGTACAAGCTAACATCAGATCTAGGATAATAAAATCTCACCAAGAATTTTATTTAAAATAGGTCCTAGTTTAAGCATGACTCATACACCACCTTGGGCACATGAGTCCTTGTATCTTAAACACGTGACACAAACTCCAAGAAGTGTCATGTTTAATGCAATGTTTAAAATTAGGCCCTAAAACCTAGGTGGAACTCATATGCCCAAGGTGGTGTATGAGTCCTAAATCACCAGGTTTGGAGCACATAACCTCAAACATTGAATAATGATTTGTCACTTGATAAATGTTGGGATTATCCTAAAAAAAATGCATTTAATTAGGCTTGTGGATGTAAAATAGGACCAATTAGAGCATAAAGAAGCCAAATTTTAATGAAAAGGGCCCAAGACTTAATGTGAGTATGTAAAACATATTAAAACACCAAATTAAGGAATCACTTAGCTCACTTTTTCAATTATTCCCAAATTAAGTGAGTAAAATGGATACTTTTTCCCTCACTACAATCACCAAAATAGAGAGCCCTCTTTGTTCCAAAAAATGTAGATGGACCTATCTTGTGCTCTAGATAAAAAGGAAACTTGAAATTAGATAAAATTTCAAAAAAATACGTATATATTATTTAAATAAATTTATTAAATTTACAAAATCATGAATTTAAATATTTAAATCTAGACAAGAAAGTGTGCTTGCATGTACCATAAAATTCTCATCAACTCCCACATCTTTCTTCTCTAACACAACTTGCAATTCACCAAAATTCTCTACTACTAATTCCTAGATATTCAAATAAAGAAAAAATTAGGCTTGAATACTTCTAAAATATGTATTCCAAAAAAAGGTCCCTAGAAATTGTATAAAAAATTTACTAATAGAACTTGGAATATTGTGGATGACTTGTGTAATTTTCCTTGATTAGTAGTAGAACTAGTAGCTACCATAATATTATTATTATCCTATATAGATATAGACATCTATAATAAATATATAAATTCAATAATGATTTTAAAATTATAAATCGATACTCTAAGTGAATTCAAATTTCAAATGTTACAATATTCAACTACACACTAGGGATGACTTGAGCATAGCAATTGATGATGGAGGAGTAATCGCCACAACTATTGGTCGATCTGACATGGAAGTTCCATAACCTCCCTTTTGTAGTAAAAATGTTCATGTATTTGAATTAAATTATATAAGTATTAAAAGATATTTATTTTTAATAAAATAATTAAATTTATATTTTTAATAATGAACTAGATACACATGGTTTTAGGGTCAATTTATTGGTCTACCCCATAAAGTATATTGATTTGTATAGTTTTCAATGCAAAACATAATTGATTGAATCAAGATGATGTCCTAGAGCCACTCATCTACACCAAATATAGTTCACACTATATAATATATTATTTATAAATTGATATGCACACATTCTACAAAATTCGAAACAAATTAAAATTGGACATGTACCAACATATGATGATCATATAGTGAATAAGAATTATTTCTCCTTTCTTGTAGCTCCTGGAGTGGATGTGTAAGTAAGATCATAACATGGTTGATTTTAATTCTAACAAAAGTGTGGCATCGACATATGTGAGATGTTAGTACAAGCACCATCTCGTCCATGTTCTCTTTGTCACTAACTTCAACTGTCATGTGGGTATCTAATATTTTTTTAGAGTGTACTAAATGATCCTAAAGCTGAAACAACTTTCTACTATTAAATGGGTGTAGGAATACTAGGTGAAGCAAGACCAAGTTTACTTGGATCATTATGTGCACCTAACTTGTGCTATGGTATGCCATCACCAACACCTTGGAATTATTTGATGTCAAAATAATTGAGACTTAAACCCAATTTAAACTCTACCCATAATTTTCTCAAAATATATAAGGGCACCTTAGAATTGGCCTCTGGTGGATGGTCAAAGACCATCCACCATTGCTTCCAAAAAAGTTCCACAATTTTTAGATGCCTATGTCACCTAATTTTTTTGGAGGTATAGGTTTTTTAATGGAAGATTCAATAAAATATGGAGCTATGGTTTATTTAGTAATATGTAAATCTAGGTTCTATTTATGCGAAAATCCATTTTCATAGAATATTTCTCTCCTCCCTCCAAAGGAAAAATATATCTATATTTGGATCAATAGAATTAATTGAATCAACAATATTTGCATTCAAGATCCAAATCACGCTACATGTGGGGGCATATTAGGTTCATTATTTATTAAATATTTTTTCTTGTAGAATAGTTATGTTATCATTTATAGTTACTACCAAGTAAGTCTCATAATGTGGATGGGGTGGTGGGTTTTTTGGGGGGTGTTTGGGGGGGCTTTGAGGTGGGGATTGAATATTTTATAAAACTTCTTCTAATAAAAATTCATACTTGGGTATCTAGTCTATTAAAATATAATGTGAACCACCTATATGTACAATTAAAAGAAAAATAATAATTATACATTTTAAAATGTTAAACATGTCGTGGCGATTTGTTGGTATTTTCATTAGTGTTGTCATTGATGTCAACCTCCAATATATTTAGTGAGATTGTTGGAGTTTGTTGCACTATGTTGGCATTAGCGTTTTGTTTTGATGCCAACCTCTAGTGTGGTCATGTTGAGAAATGTTTGTGGTATTGATAAGGTGTTGTAGATGCTATAGATAAGTTAAGAAGGTGTGTGTGGTGTTGTTGATGCAGCTAGTTCACTTAGTTTCCAAGTTCTTTTGAGAAAATTTGAATAAAAGATTGTGTAGTGTGATAGAGGTATGTTCACTGGCATGCTATGAATTTATTCATGGTTGAATATATTCTTGTGTGGTTTGGATGTGATGATCAAATATGTTCAAGGGTGCTATATCCAGAGTTTCAAATTCTAGATCTTGTGGTAGTATAAGTTGTCTAGGAGAAATGATATTGCTCCACATTTATCTGCATTGAGGTTTCTTGTCTTGAAAATTTGGGAACGTGTTCATATTTTTTGTATCTACCTTTCCTTGGAGTATCTCATGTTTAGTTATGTTTTTCAAGGCTAGTGAGTGAGATGTATGTTTGTGGCAGTGTGGTTGGTTGCACAAAATGAAAGTGTCCTTCAATTTTAGGTGGTTGTGGTAGTACTGTTGAATATTTTGATGTTGTTGGAATATTATTAGATGTTTTGGAATTTTTCTATGTGGTCCACATGGTATTTTTGGACCTTTAAAGGAATTTATGTGTTCTCTTGTTAGTGTTAGTGCAGGTTTGGTCAACTTGAAGTGCTAGCACTAATTGCAAAGGTTGTTTGTTGTTTCTGAAAGTGTGGTGAAGCGTTTTGGTGTAGATTTAGGTCCTAGTTAACCCTTGGTGTGGTCTTACTTCACTTCTTTCCATTGTGGAAGTGTTTGGTTCTGACCTATTTGTTGGTTACATGTTTGAGGTGCACACATTTCATTGTGGCCAACATGGATAAGGTTTTTGAGGTTCTAGAGGATATATATGAAAGGTTAATTGTTCAAGATGTGTGTGGAAGTTATGTGAGTGTTGTGTTATGTGAATGTGATCAATTTTGATGATTTGAGTGTGATCTTAAATGCCTAAGGCTACTAGATGTAGTGAGAAGAAGGTGTCTACATTTTCATTATGCCTAAGTTGCTAGAGGTAATGAGCCAAAGGTTGTAGATGGTGTAGAGTTTCTTTGGAGGATTTTTCCTATTTCTTTGAGATAGTGAATCCATCTATAATAGTCTTCTTCTATTATTCTTTCTTCCATACATTGATTCCTTTGGGTAGTGAGCCCTTGGCAGTGAGCCATTCTTCTCTTTTGGGTAGTGAGCCCTTCTGGTAGAGAGCCTATTATATTTTGTGTTGCTATTCATATATATATATATGAGCTAATCCTCATCATGGTTTTTCCCTAATTACGGATTTCCATGTAAATTTTGTGTTCTCTTGTGAATGGTGTTGTTGTGCTGATTTTTTATTTGTTTACTTTTTGTTAATAATTATTAAGTATTTGAAAGTTAATAAGGGTTTAAGAATGGATGAGGGTTTGATGATTTTAATGTATAACTGATTCATTCCCCCCTCTCAATTGTCCCATGTGTCTAAAAATTTGTATTAGAGTTGTGGTTGCTTGGAAGAAGCTTAACTTCTTGAGGTAGATCTGGATGGTGCACAAGATGGATGTTAAATCTCATATGCTCAATGGAATGAACTATACATACTAGAAAGCTAGGATGGAAGCCTTTCTTGTCTCTCTAGGTTTTTGTGTTTGGAAGTTAGTTGAAATTGGATAAACTATGCCTCCTAATGGTCTGCCAAGTGATGACGAGGTCAAGGATTATGAGAATAATCGAAAAGAAAGGAATGCTATCCTGGGTGGTCTTTTTTATTATGAACTTGGAAAGGTGATAAGTCTCAAAAATCCTAAAGAGATCTGGACAAAGTTGAAGAGAATTTATGAAAGAGATGATAAGATCAAGAAAGAAAAGATGCAAAATTTCAAAGCCAAAATTTAAAACCTAAGGATGTCAAAAGATGAAATATTACAACCTACATTCTCAGAGTGGATGAAGTTGTTAATGACATCAATGGTCTTGGTGGTACATAGGAAGAAAGTGAAGTTTTAAAAAAGGTATTCAGATTTCTTCCTAAATCTTACAATTCTAATGTTTTCTCTATGGAGGAAGCTCAAGATTTGGATCAATATTGTAGAGATCCGATGTTTGGTGCTTTAATTTATTTTGAATAGAGAGAGTTTGGTCAAGATTCCACAAAGAAGATACTACCTTTAAAGTTAACAAGACAGAGAAGGATGATGAATCTGATCTTGATGATCATGATGAGGTGGAAGGAAATTTTGTAGGGAGATTGAGAAAGGGAACAAACTAATATAGAGGTAAATTATCCTTTAGGTGTTTCAATTGTGGAAAGATAGGTCATTATGCTCCTAAATGTCCAATCAAATTTTTAAATGATAAACATAAGGATCATAAAGGTAAATCTGCTAGGAAGAGTTATTATGTTGAAAAATACAATGGTGTATTTGATGATGAGGAATCAAACTATCCTAATGATGACAATGATGAATGCTTTGTCATAGTGTATCACCAAAAATTGTAGCCTTGACACTTTTCACTCATTTGGGCCTTTTCCCTTGGATTTTGGCCTGATTTTTCTTAGATCTAACATTTTAATGTGGCCAACACATTCACATTAGGCCTTAAATGCTTGAAAACCAACAAAAACCTAAAAAAGTCTTACAAGGGTTTTGTGAAGTGTTGTAACACATTTCCTCACTTTTCTAGGACTTTTCTACAATAATTCACCTAATAACCCTTTTTCAAGCCTTAGTCTACAGTGTTGTAAGGTGTTGTAACCAACCTTCACACTTTCCTAGGCTTTTCATCACTAATTCAACCCTTTCTCATGACAAAATGGCCTCTTATTGCACTCTTTAGGCCCGACTTAAGTGTGTTTTGGGAGAATCGTGTTAATCAACATTAAACACCTCTTAATTCCCGACTACCACTTGAATTTTTCCAAGTGGAATAAGTCGCCACCTTGGGTAGCTTAGTCCCATTTGGCATAAAATTCAAAATTAAATCAAAATTCTAAAGAGACTTTGCCTCCAAAACCCTAAGGGAATCACATGTATAGATAAGGGTTTTTCTCCTCATTTTACCTCTTCTTCACCATCTCTTGCACTCATACACTCTTGCATTCACAAGAAACCTATATTCTGAAGCAAGCATTCAAGCACTAAGAACTTCAAGCAACATCCATTGGAGTTGGTTCTTGCATATATTCAAACTTCTTCAACAAGGGCTTGGTGAGTGTTTACATTTGCATGTTGTTCAATCATCTTTCTCTTTACATTATATTTCATTTAGGGTTGATTACCAACATCGGGTTTGACTAAGGCAAACCCCTATTCTCTAACCCTAACCTTTTCCTTCTCTTTGCATGTGTGCTTTGCAAGTTTATATGCAGATTAGTCAAGGTGAAAAGTGTTGAAAATGTGTCATCATTCCATCCACAATATTCTAAGTCAAAAACCCTAAAAGGAACTAAAAGACAACTTGCAGGTCACATTTTGAAGATTTAGACATGAGCCTCTATCAAAAATAGAAGTACAAGTGGGTACCTACAGATTCCAACCTCGAAAATCCCAAAATCTCCAAGTGGACTAAGTCACGATCATTGGAAAATTAGTCCCTGTACTAGGCCTGAAAAGTGGGTTTTGTGTTTCGGGATACCCTTTTTCTAGAAACTTGTTCTAGCAAAGTTTCCCAGGAAGAGGACTAGGTCGCCAATTCTGGCATAAGTGCCCCAGTAAGCATTTTCAACAGATTTTAGAAGATTCCAGAGCTCCTCTTCTTCAACCTTTAGTTTCCAGGTGCACTATCTCTGTCTCTTCAAGTTTCCTTAAAACCTGCAAACATTTTAGGTCATTCTTAGGACATTGCATATAGTTTATATTTACATTAGTTTACATTTCATACCTAGTTTATTTCATTACATTTCAACACTTAGGCGCGTACATCACACTCATTTCAAAACCCACAATATTTGAATGAACTCACCAAGAATTGTTTAGTGTGAAAGAGAGCCATTTCTCAACCAAGGTCCTAGGTGAAAAACCCTAGGGGCCAATTGGGGAATACTCTTTCCCTAAAGTTCCTTTATATTTGGTGGTTCACTAGCTCTAAATGTTGGAACTAATTCTCCTAATCCTAAAAGATGTGTGAAGGAAAACTATGCTCTAAAACAAGTCACAATATTGAAGGAACTATGTTGACTACTTTTCATTTAAGAGAGGAGAGAAACTACTGGATGATTTATAGTGGATGCTAAAATCCTCTAATAGGTGACAAGAGTAAAAATTTTAAACTTCAAAAGTATGATGGTGATCTTGATAAGTTTGGTGATGATACATCTATGAATATCTATGGAAAAGGGTCAATTATTTTTTATGAAAATTATAAAATAGACTATTTTATTTATGTCAAGGGTCTCTGGTGTAATCTTATTAATGTAGGAAAAACACACAGTAGAGGATACAATTTTATGTTTTAGGATGATGTTTGTGAAATCAAAAAAGAAAGATCTAAAACTTTGGTTGCTACAGGAACAAGGACATAAGGAAATGTTTATCAACTCAAAGGTGGTGGTGGTAATTTATTTATGTCACAAATTAATGGAAGCTAGCAATGGCATAGAATAATGGGTCACATTAGCTTTGATATCCTAGTGAAGACTAGTTCTACTGATGTTGTGGGAGATCTTCCAAGGATTACAAAACCCATCAATGCAATCTATAAAGAGTTGCAATTTAGAAAGAGAACAAAGAAGAGGTTCAAAACTAAAGAATATTCTACCGTAGGACCTTTTGAGTTGGTGTATATATACCTATGTGGACCTACCAAACTATGAAGCTCTCAAGGTGGCAGGTATTTCATGTTATTAATAGACAATTATTCTAGAATCAAATTTGGGTGACATTTCCCAAAGATAAATCAAAAGCTCCATATAATTTTAAAGCATTTAAATATATGGTTGAGAATGAAATAGATTTCAAATTCAAGTGCTTGAGGTCTGAAAGAGGTTTTGAGTTCACCTTCAATGAGTTTAATAGTTTATGTGAAGATTATGGAATAAAGAGTTAGTTATCAGATCCTAGGACTCCTCAGTGGAATGGAGTTGTGGAGAGGAAGAATAAGATAGTTCAAGAAGAAAAAAGAACCATGATGAAGGAAGAAAATCTATCAAATATCTATTAGAGATAATTAATTCATACTCCATATACATACTTAACAGAGGAAAAGCAAGAGTGAACAATTCAAAGACTCCTTATGAGTTATGGTATGGAAAACCTCCTACTGTGAAATATTTTAGAGTGTTTGGAAGAAAATGCTATATCAAAAGAGATGAAGAAAAATTTGGAAATTTTGATGCAAGATATGATGAAGGAATCTTCCTTGAATACCCTACAAAAATCAAGGCATACAAATGCTAAAACAAAAGGATGAAGAAGATTTTTGAAAGTGCAAGTGTCAAAGTAGATGAAGAATCACATCAAAGTGTTGTGTTGATAGAAGGATATGAATTTGATGAACCCCCTTGTACTGAAGAATAAAAATATGAAGAGAAAGAAAAAGAGATGATAGTTGAAGATGAAAAAGCTCTAGAAAGGATCCCTAAGACTCCTTAGTATGTCTAGAAGAATCATTATGAAGATCAAATCATTGGAGATAAGAGAAAAGGTGTGTTGACATAGAGAAAAACTACTATGATAGAGGAACATGCCAAATTTTGTTTACTTTCAAAAGTAGAACCTAAAATAGTAACTGAAGCATGCAAGGATGAGAAATGGATCAAAGCTATGGATGAAGAGTTGAGATAGATTGAGAAGAATTAGACTTGGGAATTCGTCCCAAGACCAAAAAAAAGAATGTGATAGGAACTAAATGGGTTTTCAAAACCAAACTGAATGAGGATGGAAAATTTGTTATAAATAAGGCTAGAAGTGTGTGTAAGGGATACTCATAAGTGGAAGAAATAGATTTTGAAGAAAATTTTGATTCGATGGAAAGAATGGAATCCATTAGATTTTTTTTGGCTTTTGTAGCACATAAAGACTTCAAGGTGTATTAGATAGATGCCAAGTCTACCTTCTTGAATGGTGAGTTAGAAGAAGCAGTTGAAATTGAACAACCGAAAGTTTTTTCGTTGTTAGAAGATGTTGATATGGTTTGTAGATTAAAAAAGGAATTGTATGGACTCAAACAAGCTCCTAGAGCTTGGTATGCAAGATTGGATAGATATTTGTTGCGGCGGGGATTTAAAAGGGTACTGCATATAGCAATATTTACTTCAAGGTTGAGAGAGATCAGTTATTGATTGTGGTTGTGTATGTTGATGAAATAATCTTTGGAGGAAATGAAGGTATGTGTAAGAGATTTTTAGAGATGTAAAAATAATTTGAGATGTCAATATTTTAGGAAATGATTTTTTTTGTCGGGTTAAAAATCTATCAACCAAAGAAATGTTTAAGAAGTTTGGAATGGAGGATTCTAAAATAGTGTGTACTCCCAAGGTTATTGGTTGTAAGTTGAGAAAAAATGATGAATCTCCTTAGATAGATTAGAGTAAGTATAGATCAATGATTGGTGGATTGTTATATCTTGATGTTGCTAGAGCGGATATCATGCATATAGTTTGTCTTGTGGAAAAAAATCAAGAATATCCTAGAGAATCACATGTGGTGACAGTCAAAGGGATATTCAAATACTTGAAGGGAACTCTGTATTTTGGTATATGGTATCCTAGGGGTACTGATTTCTCATTGAGTTCTTATACAAATGCAAGCTCGGTAGGTTGTACAAATGATAGAATAAGTACAAGTGGAGGTTCTTTCTTTCTTGGAAGTAGGTTGATTTCTTGGTTGAGTAATATGTAGAATTTAGTGCCATTATCTACTACAGAGGTAGAGTATATTGCAACAACATCATGTTGCACACATATGCTGTGGATGAAGTAGATATTGAAGGATATCAGGGTGTCATATGATGAATCTATTTCTAGCTTGTGTGATAATATAAGTGCTATCAATATTTTAAAAAAATTGATAATGCATTCAAGGACAAATAATATCTCTATCTAGTATCACTTTCTAAGAGAGAAAGTTGCAGAGAATGAGGTGAAGCTAGAATATGTTCCTACAAAGGATCAAGTTGTATATATTTTCACAAAGGCTCTTCCAAAATATACATTTGAGTATCTCCGACAGAATTTAGGGGTTATTACCCATCCTTCTTTCAAATAGATGCATAAGGGTGTGTATCTTTCCAAGAGAGAATTTCAGGATACATTCTTGGTCTTGGAATGATGAAGGCTACCTCTCAGGGGGAGCAAGTAGTGGTGTGTTTAATTGGTGCAGTCAAGGGGAGCATATAATGTATCCCTAAGGATGAGTAAGTAGTGTAGAGAAATCAATAGAGATAAAGTAGTGTGTTGGTGTTGCCTAAAGTAAGGATTTCAAAAGATGTCAAAGGGAGAGATTGTTTCCATTTGCCATTGATGTCAAAGGGGGAGAGATATTGAATTATAAATAAATCCTCATAGGGGGAAAAGGAAAGAGAGATTGAAGTCTAAGAAAGTGACCTATAAGTGTAAGGAATGTCCCAATTAGGGGGAGAGACTGAAGTAAGGGGGACAGATATCTAAGTGTTGGAGTTGCATAGTTGCTTCTGATGATTGATGGGTTTTTAGAGCTGGTATTTCCATCAATGAAAAGGGGGATATTGTTGGAGATTTTCTAGTTTTTTCATTAGTGTTGTCATTGATGCCAACATCTAGTATGATTAGGGAGATTGTTGGAGTTTGTCTCAGTATGTTCTGTTGTGCTATTATATTTTGATGTCAACCTATAGTGTGGTCATGTTGAGAAGTTTTTTTGGTATTGATTAGGTGTTAAAGATGTTGTATATATGTTGAGTAGGTGTTTGTGGTGTTTTTGATGTAGCCGGTTCACTTGGTTTCCAAGTTCTTTTGAGAAAATTAGAATAAAAGAGTGTGTAGTGTGAAAGAGTTGTGTTCAGTATTGTGCTATGCATTTCTTCATGGTTGAAGATATGCTTGTGCAATTTGGATGTGATGATCAAAGGTATTCAAAGGTGCTATATCTAGAGTTTTAGGTTTTAGATCATGCAGTAGTAGAAGTTGTGTTTAATAGTGTGTTTCTTGTGAAGAAGGTTGTCTGGGAGAAATGAGTTTGCTCTATATTTCTCCATATTGAGGTTTCTTATCTTGCAAATTTGGGAACATGCTCAGATTGTTTGTATATACCTTTCCCTTGAGTATCTAGTGTTCAATTTTTTTCAAGGTTAGTGAGTGAGATGTATGTCTGTGGTTGTGTGGCTGGTTGCATAGAATGAAAGTGTTCTTCAGTTTTAGGTGGTTGCGATAATATTGCTAAATATTTTGATGGTGTTGGATCAATATTCTTGGATGTTTTGGAAAGTTACTATGTGGTTCACATGGTATTCTTGGACTTGGAAAGGAATGCATGTGGTTTCTTGTTAGTGTTAGTGTAGGCTTGACCAACTTGGCATGCTAGCACTAATTATAGAGGTTTTTTTTATTGTTCGAGTGTTCCTCTTAGATTGTTGTAATACTAGAAAGGGTCAAGATCACTGGCTATTTTGTTCTCAGTGCCATTGTAGGGAAAATTTAGGAATTGATGGTAGGTGGATGGGATGGCCTTTATAGCATGTATCCATGGTTGGTCAAGGAGGATATTATAAGGGATATCTAGGTCCAACACTTGGAATGTGGTATCCAATATTATGGGCCCAACTCTAATTGGTAATGTTATGACACCCTTGGAAGAATGCTCTTCATCATCATAGGATTTTATGATAATTCTCTTTTTTTTATCCATGCAAGCTTCAAAGAAGCCTAATGCCTCAATCAATTTAAGAGTGAAAATATTCAACCTCTCTCCAATGTCTACCAAGACTTGTCCGACTTTATGTTTATGAATATATACTTCTAGGTGCAAAGGATCGTTATGATTGGACTTTTGAGATGAATAGTCTTGGTATGAAAAAGTGGCATGGTGGGTGTTAGATAAGTAACCCACCATTTCCTAGAATTGATTGAAATCAAGGTTAGGTGGCACATATGTTTCTTGTAATTCTTTTTCCTAAATAGCTTTGTGCTTGAGGGATATACGAAGTAACTCAAGGATAGATATTTGAGCAAGTGTCTTCACCAAGTGATCTAAGAGGTTATATTGGGATTTTTTTGTTATTTAGGGGGAGAGCCTTGTAGGTTCACCTTTTTTTGTCGCATGTTTACTACACATTTTAGTAGCTTCTTAATGGTGATAGTATTGACATGGTCATTTGTAGCTCAAATATGATGTATAGTAGAGTAGTCATAGGCAACACTGGTGAAATTAGCTTGGTTATTAGTCTTTGTACTCAAATTGGAGGGCTTTCTTGTCCCATGGTCATGCAATGGATTCTTAAAGATTGTATAAGTTGGTTGTTGACTATCCACTTCTATGACACCATTTTTTATTAGGTCTTGAATTATGTTCTTGAGTTGTCTACATGATGAAGGTTTATGTACTTTGATATGACATGATAATCACAAAAGGCATTGCCATCCCATCGTGAAGGATTAAATTTCCCTCAATCATAATGTTTTACCTTAGGAAGTTGAATGACCTTTGACAAAAAGATTTGTTTCAAGATGGATTCAATTAGTTCCCCTAAGGGAGTGTATTTGCATCTTGTCAGAAAGTTCCTTTGAGGTCTCTATTCTTGGTTGTTTTGGATAGCGTTTTCCATTTTCTCAAGGATGTGTGGTGGGTTGTTTGGTGTGTTAGGTCCTTTAATTGTGATGGAAAAACCAACATGTATTAGATTTGCATTGAAAACTCCATCATTCATGACATTCTTATTGCAAGCCCAATATTTATTCTTGTCATTGGAGGTACTTTGGGCATTCTATTTTTTCTTGAATGTTTTAAGTTCCCCTTTTGCAATGAGTTATTTTTCAAGTATAGTTCCTGTTTCCACTAGGCCATAAAATGTAGTGCAATAATGGGTTTACAATTGATATTTTAGGTCTGTGATCAAGTTTTCTAAAAACATGACAATCTTTTATTTCTCAAGAATCTCGATAGGAAATTGACTAGCTCCATACTCCTCCATCTTTGGAAGAATTCTATGAATGAATCACCTTCTTATTTCTTATGAAATAATGTGGCTATGGTAATGTCATTTTTGATGTTATAAGAAAAGTGTGTCACAAATTTATCAGCTAGTTCATCCCATGTTCTTATACTGAAAGGTAGATGGGAAAACCATTTGAGAGCTTGTCTTGTGATACTCCTAGGGAATAATCTCATGAGACATGTATGTTCAAATGCAATGTATATCTAAGTCATGTGAAACTCCTGTAACAATGGGAATTTTTCTAGGGTTAGCAATATCACATGCAAACATGAAAACCCAAAGTAATAATGAAGTGCAAAGGAAATATAATGAAACAATCTCACCAGATATCTTCATCCTCCATGACTGACCTCCATTATACCTTCTTAATTTTCTGAAATATGTTGTTGCCCTCAGATTTATGATGAGCAAGCTAATGACAATGACAAGCCCTAAGCAAAGATTGAAGGATTTTTAAATGAATATATACAAGAATGCAAAATGAAGAAATTAAGTGACTAAGAAATATATGAGAGTGACTCAAGAGATATATTTGTGACTGCAAGATATGAGACAAAATTGATATTTTATAGAAAATGCAATTTTGTATGGATGGATGAGATTAAAGATTGATAAGTGCCCTAGAATCTATGATCAAGATTCAAGATAACAACCCACAATTAGGGTTAGGACAACATTAGGTCAAATTTGAAATGAATGGACAAGATTGATTTTTAGAAAATCAAATCAAGGGTTGACAATGCATGTGACAAGAGATTATGGGCACACAAACCGAAGTTGTTGGAGAATCAAATAATAATTAAAAATTATTTGATTCAAGAGGGGATGTTGACTTTTTGAATTAAAAATTATTTTAATTCAAAAGGAGTGGGGTCATGTGACGGTAAATAATTTAATTTAAATTATTTACTAAAAGAGGGAATTTATAAAGTGGGACTTATTTTAAATAAATAATATTTATTTAAAATGAGCACAATAAAAGAGGAGAAATTAAATAATAAAATTATTTAATTTAGGTGCTGGGACTTATTTTAAATAAATAAGATTTAGAAGAAATTTAAATAATAAAAGTTATTTAATTTAGGTGGAATATTAAATAATAGAGATAGTATTTAATTATTAGAGGAATGTGACAAATGGAACCTTTTAAATTAAATATAAGGATTTAATTCAAAGTTTAGGAGAGTGGACCAAATTAAATAAATAAAATTTATTTAATTTAGGAGAGAAGAGGCTAATGAATAATTAGATAATTAAATATAATTATTTAATTATAGTGGAAGGTGAATTAAATAAATAAGAATTTATTTAATTTTAGGAAGGAGAGGACTTTAATTAGTGACATAATTAAATAAATAAATAAAATTATTTATTTAATAATCAAGAAGACATAAAGGGCTAAAATAATTAAATAAATAAATTAAGAAATTTATTTAATTATAGGAAGACTTTAGACAATTAGTGACACATTAAATAAATAAAATTTATTTATTTAATAATCATGAAGAATAAATAGATATGAATTAATTAAATAATCATGAATTATTTAATTAATAGTCGAAAGTGAGTCAAGGACATAATTAAAATGTCTTAATTAGGTTAGGAAGAAAAGGATTAACAATAGAGCTTGCAAGCCTAGGTTATTTTTATGTGTCTACAACTCCCTTATGTGTTAAATGGGATTTCCATTTCCTCTATACTTGGGAAAATTCGACATAACATAGTTGTGAGGAAATGGAGACATTTATATGCTTCTGTCGAAAGGGTATGGACATAACTCTTGTGTTGAGTAAGTTTTCTTTGTTGAGATTTGCATGTTGTCCACTTGATTTTTTAATGTGAGCATTTGATTTGCTAAGACATCAACTTGAGTGAGGGATGTGTCTACTACATTTACAACTGTATTATATGATATGGGCCCATGTTTGATTTTTGCAATCCAATATTTTGAGTGGATGAGTTGGTGTTGATTTGAGATGTGTATGATTTATTTTGGTTTGGAATGTTATGAGTGAAAGATGGAATTTGTGTTTGGATATGGGATGTGAAAGTTGGAATTCGAGTTTGGATATGTGGAGTGAAAGTTGGAATTTGAGAAATGTGTGAGGTTTTCATATTGAATTGTGTTTGAAATGGGCTTGAAATAGTTTGAACTTGTGTGTTTTGGTTATTATATTGGTGGAAAGGCCCTTGTGTGTTGCTTTGTTAGGGAATGCTTGAATTTGGAACTTGTGATGTGTTGGTGTTTGAATTCAAATTAGTGTTTGGTATGGTGTTCATTTGTGTCTTGGGTCCACCACTATAAACCTTTCATATTTTTTTCTCTCCATCGATAAGGGGTTGGAAGAGGATGCACCAATGGCATTAGATGATGAACCAAATGGGTTAAATGTATTCCCCATGGATTGTTTCATAGCTTGTGACCCTTGTGTTCCAAATCATGTCATATGGATTGTTGTAGAATCTTGTGTTGACCCTCCTAATGGCATAGTAGCATTTATTTGTGGGATAGTGCATTTAGGATTAGATGTATCATGTCCTTGGCTTTGTGTATCCTCATTGATTGGTGTTGCGTGAAGTGTGGTAACATCAAAACCATGAGGAATTTTAGCCCCATTTTGTAATATATTTTCTATAAATCATTGTGGGTCTTTTGCTACTATCTCATCCATAAACCATGCTACTTTGGGGTCTTGGGCTGCTACATCAACATCATCTTCAATTATAGGTTATTGTTTTTCCCTTATCATTATTTTTTCAAAAGGATTGGGAAATGATAATTGTGTCCTAGGTGCTTCATTGAAAGATGAAACAAAATTCATGTTGATAGTATGATTGAAAAATTCATCTTCTTCTTGGATGAAGTCCATTCCTTTTCTCTTCCTTTGTAATCTCATTTGGACCATAAAAGACTTGCAAATGATGAATCGAATATGAGGTCTAAGAAATGACAATACAATGATAAGAATAAGATTGGGGTGTACAACCATGCTATGTTTTTGGAGTTTTCAATATATAGGAATATCAAATGATGATGCTACTAAGACCAAGATTAATATACCAAGTGACAACAAGTGAAATTGGGATAATGTCACTATGATCCTAAAATCTATGGTAAGACTAAGACTAAAGTATGAAAAAGGTGATGAATGGTGAAGGATGTGGTATGAATAATATTATGATATGAAGTATAAGCACTTTTGTGAACCTATGAAGAGGTTACTAACCAAAAAAAGATAATACAAAGTGGAAAACCTGATTGTCAAGACCTTAAAGAAGACTAAGACTAAAGTGACGATGATTGAAAAAGTTGCCTCAAACTAGATGTATGAGTTTAAAGGACCAACTTAAAGGACAAATACTTGATTGATGAAAATAAAAGGTTAAAATAGCTTGAATTTGTGACTATGTTCTGACGAAAAGTTTGATAAATCTCTTAGTCTAAGGTTTGTAAAAGTGTATGCAACTAAGGAATGACCTAGAGTTTGACCTATCATGTATACGACTAGTGAAATGGTAATCAAAATGAATGGAGTCAAATGAATGATCTAAAATGAGCAAGGCTATGGTCTAATAAGATTACTATAGTCAAGAACTTATCCGAAATAGGACTACACCAAAATTCCCTTCAATTTTTGTCAACTAGAAAATGCAATGCATAGCCTATCAAATGCATTGTTCTGAGATGAAAATGTGGTGCATTGTTTCTAGTAGATGCAGTGTTATGTGAAACAATTGTGGTTTATAGTCTATTGATGTGGTGAAAAAAGTGTTTTGACCTAGTTTGAGTGTTTTTGACTGATTTTTCATTTTGGTTTTTGTGAAATGTGATGACAAACACAAAAAATATTCTGAAAACAATTTATTGGTTGTTTGAATGTCCAAATTTTGTGAGCACAATGTGTATGTTCTAGGGTTATTCACCTTGATTTCCATGGGTATAAACACAATTTGAAAAAAAATCATATACATAAAACACTTCTTACCCTAAGGTCAATGGCCAATGACAAAATTCTCAGGCCCACAACTTGGGATCTCCTTTGATGCAAGTGGAGGGATAGCTTTAGAGGGTGTTTACACTTTTTTCTTGTGAGAGAGGATGGATAGGGGCCTCTTAGAATGGAAGCATAACCCAAATAACCTCTCCTCAGAAAGCTACAAGTAAAAGAAGTAACTTATACAACACCAATGATTTTCATCTCATCTCAAGGGAGCCATATGGTGAGTAAAAATATTCAAGGCACGATGCACATCCCTTGCATTGAGAATGATGCCAAGAAACTCAATCATTAAGGGTGGGCCTCTAGATAGTTTATCTTTTAGTCACTACTTGGGTACTTGCCACCTTGTGAGTGTCCAACAAGCAACTTAAGGCTTTAACTAATCCTACTAGTGGTACTAAAAATACCTCACATAAATGTAGGTATCTTTCACTTTTGAATGAGCACTATACGGTGAAGGTTAATGGTAGTTCAGGCTTGACTTTCATCTTACCCTTTTATATGCGGCCCAAGGGAAAAAAAATTTGGGTCACCAATGAGTTCTCTACATGAATGTGTGTCAAAGGCAGGCCCTATCTAACAGGGTTAACAAAAGTGAGACATATACAATGTTTTGATCTCCAAGGTCATACAAATATGTGAGGAGAGAGCATACACATGTACTTACTCACACTAGAAAGATTTCATTAAAAATTAGAAAACCAAATGTGTGGTGTGACAATGCAAATGTTAAGAATCTTTTTTGATTCCCAAGATCACTCGAAGTGTGAGGGAAGAGCATACAGACCTCAGGGTATGAGCAGGATCATGATGGGCCAAAAAGTGGTGATATCTAAGTGATATGATGGCCCATGTGGCTGATGACTTTTTTTTTACCCAAAATTGATGAAACGAAAAAAGGTTTTTAAGGAGATTCTCAACTTTCCACCAATATAAATTATGCTTTACTTTGAATTTAATAAAGAATTATTATTCGTTTTCTATTTGAATTATGACTAAAGTCCTGATTGATAGGATGATTGAAAAAAATCTATAGCTTTCAAACAGTATCACATTTTTTGAATCCAAAACATGTGTCACATTCTATGCTTCACATAATATAGGATTAAAAAACAAAGAATTGAATTTCTTGAAGTTTTGACTAAGTTAAGGTGGTCAAACATACGAGTTTTTATATTTTTTAAAAGTTTGTGATAAAAAATCATAATTAATTATTTACTTGGAAAAAAATTACAAAAAACTATGCATCACATCGGGACATGAGTCCCCTACTTATATATAAAATCTTATAAAAAAATATTATCATTTTATATAATAGATTTTAAAAAATTTAAAATAAACCTAGTAGTTTAGAAACTAAATTCAATTTTCTATAGATTCTATTCTTACATATTTTTAAAATAATATAGATAATTTATTCAAATTTTTACATCAAGTTTCCTAACTCTGATTTTCTGAATTTTATTGCCACTTAAGGGTCTATTTTTTCCATGATGATCATGCACATACCCCTCAAAACAAGAACAAGAACAAGATCACAAGACAAGAAAAACAATGCTTATTTTTAATCCCCAAAATGAAATTTGATAATTGCAAAGACACTTGATGCAAGTTGTTTGTTCTTAGACCAATGAGTGTGAAATACAAGTTGTTCTTTTTAGCCCAATGAGTGAGAATGCAAGTTGTGTTCTTTTTAGAATACTGAGTGTAAATGCAATTTGTGGTCTCTTTAGACCCAATGAGTAAGAAATGAAAGTTATTTTTAACCTAATGAGTGTGTCTAATAAAAATATATTGCCTTATCAAATTAAAAATTGTTCCTATTTTAAACAAGAATAAACAACAATCCTACAAAAGATAAGTTAGCAATTTCAAAGGAAAATGTCTCCTCCATGCTGGCAATCAAAAATTAGTAAACCAAAAATCTATAATCTACTGAATGAAAAAGAATGAGATGAAAAATTCCTAATTAAAGCTCTAATTAAGAAAAACAGGAAAATGTAGTGTAGAAAGTCACAAATGTGGCTCACTATTTTGGAATTAATGCGGTGAACCAAAAAATGACTGTGACATTTCAGATGTTGACTATGGTTCACAGTTGAAAGAAAATTCATTGAAGCCCTAAGCAAATGTGTCTTAAAACCTGAAAGCTACAAAGCACTCAAATGTGACAAAATATGGATAATCTTGAAATAGATATATGCAATTGTGATGTCGAGATGTGAAAATAGAAACCAAAAAACTAAGAAATGACAAAAAAATCTAAAAATGGAATAATAAGATGATTTTCCCTATATATGAACAAATGCGGCTCTCGAGACAACAACTATGGTGCTCTGGCTTTTGTAAATGCATTGCAGGACCTAGTGAATGCATTGCGTCATACCGCAAATGCAACACACTATCTCACAAATGCATCCTTCTTCCTTTTAGTTGCATCACAAACTTGAAACTCAAAATTTCTCAAACATTCTTTCAAATCCATTTAGTTCATGGGTATGTGCAAGATCGTCATGGAAAAAACAGGCCCTTAAGTGGTAAGAAAAAGACAAAAAATCAGAGTTAGACAACTTGACATAAAAATTTGAATAATTTATCTATATTATTTCACAAAAATGTAAAAAAAGAATCTGTAGAAAATTGAATGTAGTTTCTAAACTACTAGACCTTTATTTAAAAAAAAAAATCTATTTGGTGAAAATTTGAAATTTCAATGCAGTAGTATTTAAATTTCAGGGTAAAAATAAGAAGTAGGTGTCTGTCTGACCACCCTAACCACAATAAAATGATAATACTTTTTTATAAGCTTTTAGATATAAGTAGAGGACTCATGTCTCGATGTGATGCATATTTTTTTATATTTTTTTTCCAAGTAAATAATTATTATGAATTTTTTCTTAAAACTTTTAAAAAATATAAAAGCTTGTCTGTCTAACCACCTTAACTTGGTAAAAATTCATGAAATTCAATTTTTTTTTAAATCCTATAGTATGTGAAGCATAGAATGTGACGTAAGTTTCGGATTTAAAAAATGTGATACCATTTGAAAGTTATAGATGTTTTTCAATCAACCTATCAATCAAGCATTTATTCATAATTCTAATAGAAAATGAATAATAATTATTTATTAAATTCAAAGTAAAGCATAATTTATATTGGTGGAAATTTGAGAATCTCGTCTAAAAACCCTTTTCATTTCATCAATTTTGGGTAAAAAAAAAGTCGTCAGCCACATGGGCCATCATATGGCTTACATATTGCCACTTTTTGGCCCATCTTGATCCTACACATACCCTCATATCAGGTTTACAAATGTGGAATAGGGTAAAATCAAGGTTAAAGGAATGAATCAACAAAGATCAAACCCTAGAGCCCTAAACCAACAATGAAACACAAATGAACATAGAAACATAAAATATGAGGCAATATTACCAATATCTCTATGTCATGGTTGATTCACCTCCATTTTCTTTCTCCATCTTAGTTTATATGCTTGATTTCCCTCAAATTTTGAGTATGCAACAATAAGCCTAGTGATAGTGATACCAAAATATTGAATATTATACTTGTCTCCTTGAATGCACTTGCATTTGATGTACTCTAGGTAGTGTTGAAAGGACAATGATAGGTCTATTTTATAGTAAACCAAGTTGGAATGAAGGGCTAGGATTGAAAGACAATAAGATATGAAAATCAATGGCTAAGACTAAAAGATGTAGTATGAAATAGGGTTAGGGCTAAATTAGGGAAAATATAGGACTAGGTTAAGGATGGATGGTTAAGATTGAATTATAAAATAATTCAATCAAGGGTGGAAATTGAATGAGATGTGAAGATATAAGAATGACATGGATAAAGAGGTTCACACAAAAAAGAGGTTGTTGCAGAAAATTAAATAATAAAATTATTTAATTTAGGAGGGAAAGTGAATAATTAAGTATTTAAACAATTATTTAATTATAGAAGAAGAGGGAAAGTTGAATTTTTAATTAAATAATAATTCAATTCAAAAGTAGGAGAAGAGGAAAAATTAGTAAATAATTAAATAAATAAATTTTATTTAATTATAGAAGAAGAAGCCGATGAATAATTAAATAATTAATAATTATTATTTAATTATCGTAGAAAATGATAATAATTAAATAAATAAAGATTTATTTAATTATAGAAGAAAGGGAACACTAGTGACATAATTAAATAAATATAATTTATTTAATTAATTAAAAGGAATAAATAAAAGAAAAGAGATGAATTAATTAAATAATTAGGATTATTTAATTAATAGAAGAACTACAACTTTAGAAAATAATCAAATAATTAAAATTATTAAAGTATGTAAGGAAGAAAGGGGAATTGACAAGGAAAAATGGTGTTCATAGGCTTAGGACATTTTCGAGTGTCTACAAAGGGTATTAGATAGTGGACTAGGAAGAACAAGAAGAAAGTTGATAGGTCAACAAAATTGGGAGGTGATCTAAAAGAGAGGCAATAGCATCATTTCTGATAATCCTATTATGTGAGTAAGGGACAATGGAAAGAGAATCAACAAGGTAAAAATTGACAAGACAACTAAGTTTCTTTCAATCACCCTCTCTTGAGTTGGATCAGGTGAACCAATGTTGGAAATGAGAATATCTTTTGTCTAGAATGGGGTCTAAAACTCCCATAGCATTCCTCGTAAGGATCCAAGCATCAAATCATTTTTGGGGAATTTCATCAAGGTTGAACTAGTTTATATCATAGTGATTTTCCACCATGTTGAAATCAACTCCCCAAACCCATTTACTCGTTTGGAGGTCATTAAGCATCCATTCCCAAAGTTTGAACCAAGATTGGGGAATCATTAGGAGAATAAATGGAGTAAAAGCCAATGGATCTTCCTTAGATCAATAATAAGAACCACACACTATTCTTGTCAGGATCTAATCCCGAAGAAATGATAAACTAGGTGCAATTCCTAATACTACACCCCCACTTCTATCACTATGAAGAGTGGTATTAAACCAACCATCCCTCCATTAGTATTGAAGATAAAGTTGGAGGTGATTTTCTACAACTTGACTTCTTGCAAGAAGATTACATTTGGCTTGTGAATCTGCAACATGAAATTCTCTCGAGGTGATAGACGATCCCCTAACATTCCATGACATGATAGAAAATTTCATTGAATTTGGGGTAGGGAATCCATATCTTTCGAGTCCAAAACTTTGAACTGATTCTCCCTTAAGAATTTTGGTTGCTAGAGTGGGATTAAAGCCCTAGATAGGTCCTAAATATGGGATATAAACCTTTGTCTAAGATGTCTTGGAGAGGGAGATCTGTCTTTAGGTGTAATAGGTTGATTCCCATGGTTTTGGTCATTAAAACACAAATTCAACATTTCCTTTCTTTTCTAATCATCCTCCATCCTTCCTCAAGGATGGACTCCTTGTAAGATGAAGGTTTATCTGAAGGAGAACATGGAACCAAAGAATGAGGAAGATTATGCATAATATTTTCCAAAGGAGAGGGATGGAAATTTGAAGCAATGATGGAGGGCCTTGAATAATTGGGGAAAGGGTTGGTGATGGTTGAATGGGGGGGTCATAAGGGGGAGTATTTTCATGATGGGAAGCATCAAAAGAGTGGAAAACCTGAGTTACGAGAGGAGAAAAACTAGATGAAAGGGTTAGTGAAGATGGGGAGGAATTGGTTTTGGGTTTATGAATAGGGAAATCTCTAATTAAATGTCCTTATTTGTGGTAGTAAAACATGCATTAGGTTGGATGAGGTAAGAAATGGATTGAGAAAAGAAAAATCTTGGACCAATAAGTTGTAGGGTATTAAGTATAGTTTTTTTTAAGTCAACTTCAATGTAGGCCCTAGGGTGAACATGGAGGCTTGAGTACTGAATCATAGAAAATAGGGTACTCCACCTTTTAGGGGATGTAACACACATAAGGGGGCTAAGACCTCCTCCTATTTCAATCTTAGTTCATTAAAGTAAATCCTAGGAACAACCTAATGATTTAATTGAGAGAAAGGGTTACTACTAGGTCTCCTTGGACATGATTAAAAAATGGGGTTCACCACTAAGCAAATGCTTACAAAGAAAGAGATGAAAGTAATATGCAAATCTAGTTTTATGACCTAGTGTAATGTCATAAAATTGCACCCCTTGCAATTTCACATACATTCTTGTATCCACTTTGATGTCCACTCCCTTAGCACTTGTGTAGGCTCATTTTAGCCCTTGCATTAGTCATTTTCCCCTCTTAAGATGCTCAAGACACCCTTTTTAGCAACTACCTTCGCATGTAATCTTTTTGTTAAACCTTATTATTGTCTCATTCTTGTCATTTTTTAGCGTGATATGTCTAGAAACTAGTGCGCCGCACAAGCATCTACGTGTCGCGCTTGCATCTTGTGACATTTTAACATTCAAAAGTCCATTTCTGAGCATTTTTTCCACTTGTTAACTCCTTTTGTCAGTTGTAACGGCCTGGGACACTTTGTAACGGCTCAGGAATCTTCTTGTCTCTCCTCTTCTCTCTTTAAATTTTATCATTTCAATCTATTTTGGTCTTCTGGATCTTTCTAGCTTTGGCTCCCACCTTTTCCTCTTCTCTTGGTCTTTCTCTTGCTTGCACAACTCTCTACAGCCTACTACAACATCACTCTCAAGCACCCTTGGCAACACTCTTGGTTCTTCCATCTCTATTTATCTGCCTCCTTGGCTTCCTCTAGATTTGTAGGCAATATATATCTTAATTATCTTGTACCTTTGAGCATCTTGGGATTTCTTGCATCCCCTATCTATTTCATCTCTATCTCATGATATGGGTTCTTCTCCTTGAGTGGGGATTGCTTTTATCACTCCATATTTTCCTACTTTGTTCACTTTCTATATCTATTTGTCTATTCGTGGAGGTGAGAACACTAAAATGGGGGTTTGACTAAAGAAAACCCCTATATATAACTCCAAAATTTTCTCTCGATCTTATGTATTCAGGTATTGAAGATATTCACTTATTGGAGGCTTCATTACTTGGGTTACTATGAGCAACTCCTATCTCTTATTCTATTACTTTATCATTTATACTTCACTTTATTTTAGTTCTATAATATTCTATTACTTTCTCACATTCTAAAAGTTCTTAGTAATTAGATTGCTAGTAATCACTTTTCTTTTTTCTATGATATTCTCAGTTTCTGGTCCATACAAGACACTAGCATACCTCTGGGACTCCAACATGTTGTGTTGTCACCCTTGTTCTGTGTTGTCATCCTTTGGCTAAATACTTGATAACTTGTATAGAAAACCTCTGTGACCTACTCTTTCTAATTCTAGAACTCTCACCTTTAAAATTTGAGGTATTTTAGGGTAGTTTTCCCCTTGGGATTCTCTTAAGAATGAAGAGACTCATGAGTAGTGAATCCCCCATCTCTACACCTAGAAAATGAAACTCAAAATTAAGCTAACAAACATAAATATATAGAAAGGTATCTAGATTATTGGAGATGATTAAGAAAGATCTGAAAACCCTAAGATTTTTTGTTGCTGATGTGTACAGGGACTCATATGGAAAACTAGGTGATTTAGTCCCAGTCTAGGGTTTTGCACAAAAAGTAGAATCTCATAGCGACAAGTCCGAATCCACTGAAATCTGGTAAAATTCCTATATTGAGACTCATACACCCAAGGTGGTTATTTATTCCCATTATGATTTTTTGGAAAATCAGGATCTGAATCTGTTCTCCTACCTCTACACTTCCTTCCTATATCCCTCAAACTTCCCTTCTGCATCTGAACCTGTTAGAAATCTGCAAAACAAAATATGGTGTTGATTTGATTATGGGGGGTTTTCCTTGGTCAAACCCCTAGTTCGGTAATTAAACCTTGATAGAAATAATTGATCTTGAAGGGAAATGTTTATGAAAGCCCTCATCTTAAGTGCATCTAATATTAAGAGATCTAGAATGCAATAAACCCTACTCTAATGTGCTAGAATAGGATGCATGAATGAAACATAAAGATGATGACCCACTTTGGGAGATCTCTAATCACCCTAATAAGCCACAATAATGCATGTAACTTCCTTTAGGAAAAAATAGAATGATAATAGAAGATGGAATCACTCAGGAAACAAGTCATTAGGCTTGGTTTGATTGCTAGTTGCATCTCCCCAACCTAGAATCCATCATGATTCTCCATAGGAAACCATCATCAATCCTTGAAAATGATAGATCTTGAAATGAAAGTGAGCTTGAAGACTTGTAAAAAAACTATTATGCTACTCCAAGACTTCAACTTTACTTGATCCTTTCTCCTGAATGCTTGAAACTCTCTCTTGAAAGCTTTGAACCTTGGTGAGACTCTCTTGCTTTGAACCACTTAGGAAACAAGTCGTTAGGCTTGGTTCGATGGATATTTGCATCTCCCCAATATAGAATCCATCACGATTCTCCATAGGCAACCATCATCAATCCTTGAAAAATGCTAGATCTTGAAATGAAAGTGAGCTTGAAGACCTACAAAAACACTATTATGCTACTCCAAGACTTCAACTTTACTTGCTCCTTGCTCTTGAATGCTTGAAACTCTCTCTTGAAAGCTTTGAACCTTGGTGAGACTCTCTTTCTTAAAAATTCTAGGTTACTTAGGTGAAATAATGATTTGAAACCTTCATTATATTGGAACTCTATCTAATTTACCATTTATTAGATCCCAAATGTCGACATTTTCCAAAAATTTGAATTAAAAACATTAATTTCTCACTCAAACCCTAAAAAGGGAGCACATTGGGCTCATATTCCCAAGCTGGTGTATGAGTCCCACTTAGGGGGACTCATATGCCCAAGGTGGCATATGAGTCCCATCTAAGCTTTTTGCGGTGAGAAAATGTTGGGGTGTTAGAAAATTGAATGTATTTGTTGATTTTGTCAAGATTTCAATTGAAATAAGCCTTGGGATCTGTAATAAAGGGTCTTAGGGGCCTATTAATGATGATTTAAAGTGTATGATGCAAAGGTACTAAAATAGGTCCAAATTAAGTGTGAAATTGAGTTATCTCTTGGAAGGGGGTACAATTTTCTACACTGCATTTAGCCCCCATTTTAGTGCCCATATGACTTTATGTGCATATGCAAGCTAAAGGAATTCAAACAATAAAACTTATCTCATAAAAGGATACTCATATGGATCCATTCACAAATATGGGAGAATGAAGCTCCCATTGTAGTTATCTATAAAACCACAATATTAGAAACTGCATCCTGCAAAAATAATTTATTAGTCATTCAAAAATCCTCTTATCTAACCTATTCAAAAAATAAAATTTGAGGGTAGATGTATGCTCCCCTTGATTATACTTTCTTTATGGAGGTGAAATCAAGGTAGCAGTTTAACTGCACTGAATTGCATAAGTTATATCATATGGTATTTCTAAGTACCATACCACATAGTGATAGACATTTGATGAGAACAAGAGTGGAATTATGAATCCAATGGAACAAACGTCATCAAAAGAAAAGTTCTCTAGCTCCTAATATGTTAAGTTGAATGAACAAGCACTTTTTTATCTTAACATGTAAATGCCCTAATTTGAAAGTATATGAGTTAAAAGTGAAGTAGTTTGTGATCATTTTCTCTTTTACCTTTTTGGAGTTTGATTCTGGTGGAGAGCAAGTGACACGAGTGTATGATCTTACATGCCTCCAAGACTCGAGAGCCTATGTGAGGAGGTGGCATAGGGTGATCTGCAACATATAGTGAGTGGATTCTTCTCTACCTTAGCTTCATTTTTATGCATTTATTTTATGTTTTACACATTTCTAGATAGATTTAGGACCCTAGAAGAAAAAGTTGAAAAGTGTCCCTTTTTTTCGCAAAGTGTCCCTCCTTTTTGCAAGTGCCCCACTTTTTCACAAAGTGTCCCACTTTTTCGCAAAGTGTCCCACTTTTTCGCAAAGTGTCCCAAAAAAGGAATAAAGTGTCTAGGACCCTTAGGAAGTACCCTAGAGAAACTTTAGTACACTTTTTGATTATTGATGTATAAGTTTAATATTTTAGAATGCTTATAGGTGATACTTTTACTTTTTGTATTAGATTCCTCCTCGATCGCAACATCTCGGTGGTAGGCTATTATTTTTCCTATAAGACTTAGTTACAACATTGTCAGAGGAGGACACAGAGACATTACGAGCAACATGCATATACTTGGTGTATCCCATGCCCCCCATGAGATACCATGATGCTATGTTGATGTTATTAGCAGAGAGGTGGGATGTAGATACCTACACCTTTCATCTACCCACTGGTGAGATGACTATCACTTCAAAGGATGTTCATCACATTATTCAAGTTCCCATTTGAGGCGAGACCATTCATTTTGTAGAGGACCATTCTTACTAGGAGATGAGAGAAAATATCTAGTATTGTCTTGGAGGTCTGATTCAGGAGGAGATCATGGGGCCATGTGTCAAGATAAGGTGGCTACTCAATGCATGATAGCCTCTCCTGAGGTGGATTATGATATTTATTGTAGCATTAGTACTATTCCTAGATGGTCAAGGAGCACACCTAGATGGAGGACTAGTACACATGATACAGGAGATGGATCATCACAAGACCATCTATGTGTGGGGTCGCATCATACTAGAACATCTCTACTATGATTTGGGATGATTCACTTACTAGGAGGTGGATAGCATGGTGCATTGTACACTACTACAGGTTTGGTGCTTGGAGCATATCACATGTACCAAGCTGAAAATATTTCCTCCTGTAGGCACCCTGGGATATCCATTCTCTTTTAGTTATCCACCGAGAAGAGCATGGAAATATGGAGATTTTCTATACTGGAGAGTCAGATTTGACTGTCTAGATTAGGATATCTTAGGGAGACCTTACCAACTGATATCGTAGTGGCCAAATAAGACCCACCAGTTGAAAAGGATGCAGAGGGACCAATTTTTATTAGGGATACATGAATATGTAGTGAGACCATTCTACTATGATTGTGTCATGAGATAGTTTGGATAGGTATAGGTTCCTCCAGTAACACGACCATTTTTACAGATGATCAGTGCAGAGTACCCATAGGGTAGGAGATATGAGATGACTGATAGTTGATGATGTTGTCTCCAATGATTTAGATGATGAGGATCTCCATATGCCCCCAGTATCTGATGTTGATGACATGGGTACTATAGATGCATATGAGGAGTGGTTGGTTGTAGCATGACCAATTCTTGTATTTCCTATGGATCATCTTATACGCTTTGTGGGGCCTCTTCTAGATCAGAGGGATGATGAGGAGGTGATAGGTGAGGAGGTTAGGGCTGTAGACTTATTTACATATGAGTGAGAGGAGGATTACGATGAGGAGGTAGACTTAGACTATGAGGAGGAGGAGGAGGAGGAGAGCCAACTAATGAGTGATGATAGTGATACAACAAGTGAGGGTCCAATTTACCATGACTGGAGAGATTCAGTTCCCACCCGGGTTATGAGATCACAGTTAGTAGCCACAACACATGCCAACAGTCATGAGTATGGAGAGGGTAGCAAGTCTTCTATACATCCTATACAGGATGGGGTTGTTTTTACATAGTAGGCCGGAGACCTAGATGATGACACATTATTTATGATTATGCTCATTCTTTTATAATTATGCTCATGTTCATGTTTTTTATTTATGTATATATATATTTCATTATGTGTATTGATTATCTTTATGATTTCTATCTTGCAAGGTCTGTGAGAGAGTTACAGGATCTCTATCAATGGGTTGGCACAAAGATAGTACCGCCTTCGGTCACATACAAGGCTATCGACATAGACCTATCGAGAAACATTCAGAGCTACTTGAGCCTTTCATGAGGTTGAGGGTAGAATACAAGGGCACTAATAGGCATGTTGATCAATTTATGGGTGAGCTATTAGCATTGCAGGCTACTTATAATGAGCTTAGGTCATCTTGAAATCTGATGGAGGTCGAGAGACTATGTGGAGAGATCACTGGGCTAGAGGTGAATAGAGACCACATAGAGTGAGAGGACATGGAAGCCATCGTATGAGAGGCTACAGTAATTGGACGAACATGGGGCCTATAGATGCACTAGATTCTATGGTTATTTCATGATCATATATTACCATCTCTTGATGGATTATCTCTCGATGGTGGCAATCAACAGCTCCTGATGGATTTGGTAGTCACAAAAAACAATAGAATTGTATATTTGAGGATATGTACTTAAAAATTCTTGATATATATATACAATATTTTATGTTTAATTGCTTATGTTTATGTGTTTGAGTTAGATGGTAATGTGATTTATCAAATAATATTTGTAAGAATATTTTATAAATGTGTCCATGATCTAACATGCTATATGTGATCCAATTAAAATTGTCTTAGTTTCTTTTAGATGCAACATTATGATTGAGTATGTTATGCTAAATTGAATGTACCTATGATCTAATTGGAGAACATTAAATGCATATAAGGATCTAATCTAACACAACATACAAGATTAGCTTGAATAGTATGAAACCTAAAGTAACAAACTCAAAAGCAATTTGAATAATTACTTTAGTATTCAAGGCACACAAATGATTATTTTTGAAGAATGAAGTAATGCGAGAGAATATAGAATGTTATCTACTAACTCTAACATCATTGATTTATCACCCACACTATTCAAGAAGGTTAAACATAGTACCGATGCAAATGCGTAGCATTAATAGGTTCTTTAAGAAGTGTACCATCCATTTATGTTAACATGTATGCTCCAGACCCATAACTTTCATCAATTATGTAAGGTCCTAATCAATTAGGGATAAATTTTCCTTTTTTAGTCAAGGCGACATTGATGTGTCATTGATTTTCACATAACAACAAATAACCTTTATTAAATGAATGAGGGATGACGTGATCATTGTAACTATGTTGGATTTTTCTAGAATAAGCTTGGAGATGTTTAAAAGCGATAATGCGTTGTTCATCAAGCATTTCAAGCTGATACAATCATTGTTCTTTATAATTTTGGTCATCAATAAGTCCTTGAAGAGTGATCATAATGAATAAATCTCTAACTCCAAGGGCATTATCACCTCGATACCATAAACAAGGTTATAAGGAGTGTTTTCGATTGATGTTCTAATAATAGTACGATAAGCCCATAATGCATATGTCAACTTCATGTGCCAATCCTTATTATGTTTTCTTATTGTCTTTTGTAAGATTTTATCAAGAGTTTTATTAATTGATTCAACTTGACTGTTAGATTGTGGGGTAAAAGTATAAATTGTGTCACACTTTCAGCCAATTTATCAACACAACTAAATTTAAGTATTTCTAACTGTTTCACAAAAAACTGCTGGCCTTCGCGATTATTATTTTCTTTCACGGCTACGCCTTATCTTTTGTCACTCACAAAATTTGACATTTGCCACGTGGCTTTCTCATGGAGCTTTTTGTTGTTCTGTATCGCTTCACTTTTGTCGAGTTCCGTGTGTGTGACGCGTGGCTTTCTCTGGCCGTTTTTTGAGTTGGGCCCACCATACAATTACTATCACTCGGCGTCGCCCAGTGGCTTCCTCTCAGAGCTTTTTTGATGGGCATCCCTTATTCTTTTTTCCAGGCTCCATTTTCTCAACACGTGGCATTTTCTTGTGTGCCGATTTTCTGGGAGTTGCTGCTGCACCGTTTGTTCTCGCTTGCTGCCACATTTTCTTCTCCGTTGTCATGTGTTTGTTTCTTCTACTACATGGCCTTGTTTTCACTGAGACTATTTTGCTAGTGCATTGTTGAGCATTCCTTTTGTTCAGTGCTGGCTTGAGAAGATCTAGGGCACTAATGTTTGATCGAGGCATCTTTGTCCATGGTTGTCAAGCGGTGGGCTGGCCTATAAAAGTTTCCTTGCTCCTCTTTTATTAGGTTGTTGATTAGATAGATAGAAAAACTTCCCGAGCATTGGGAATATCCTCTGTAATATTTTATTGAACTTGAAGTTCGTAGATTGTGTCAGTCAATTTGACCTTTCTACTTTTTCATGCATTTGATAAGACTGTTAGATTGTGTTGTTAATTTCCTAAAATATATGAATGCCTGTTCTTCAACTTTTGTAATCTTTTATAGCTTAATAGATACATATCATTTTTTTGGCTCCTCTGTGTTGACCGAAGTTATACTTGACTATGCTATGCAATTAGGAGGTGTTCTTATTTTTTTTAAGTGCTT
Source organism: Sequoiadendron giganteum (assembly GCA_007115665.2). Classification (NCBI taxonomy): domain Eukaryota; kingdom Viridiplantae; phylum Streptophyta; class Pinopsida; order Cupressales; family Cupressaceae; genus Sequoiadendron; species Sequoiadendron giganteum. The sequence continues at coordinate 98,757,266 of CM021103.1, forward strand.
TTGAGAAAATTTATCTAAATAAGTTCAGCATTCGGTGGTTTGAGCCTTTGCATCTAGCACTGTTCTCAGGTAATATCATTTATGGTTTGGCGTATCACCTTTATCTTAGATTTAATATTCTCAGCTATCTTCCTAACCTTTTACCTCCCCCACTAAAATGAAGAGCCAGCTTCAGTAAAACTCGAAGGTCACTTAGATGTGCACAAAATGTCCCCCAATAGCTAAGTTTCCCATGAGACTGCTACCCCCTGCAAAATCTTGCGTCAACACTAACTAAAAAACAATTTTGATCAAACATATGTTCTAATAAAATTCATTCTAGCTAAATTAGATACTTCCATAACTTTCTCAACTAAAATTATTGGCTAAAAATATATGGAGCACCACTTTGAGGCTAATTTACCAAAAAAAAAAAAATTATTCAAAAAACTTGATGTTTCAATAACTTCTACTCATGTAAATAACATTTTTTTTAAAATATAAAAATACTCTTTTGTAGATCAATAAGTGTAGTTTTCAAAAATATATTTATTTTAATATTTTAATTATTATTTATATTTAATTTTTACTAAAAGTAGGTTATCAACATAAAATATTAGGTTGATTACCATGCCAAGGAAAAATACTAAAAATTATTAAAAAAATAGAAAAAAAATATGATGCACTAGATAAAAGAATCTATATCAAGATGGTATATTTTTTTTTCTATTTTAGATAAATATTTAATATGAAAGTTGACGTCAAATGGAAACAACCATTTTTAATAGACACACATTTTAATATTTATTTAAAAATTTATATTTATCAAAATTGGAAAAAAATATATCCATGCACTAAAGTTTCAAGTTAAAAACACACAAAATTTGAAAGAAAAAAAAATTACTATAAAAAGTTTGACATCTCATGAAGCTTCATTTTTCAACATTTTATTAGCAACTAAATTATAGTGTTAATTTATTAAAAACTAGTGTAAAATATTTTTTTATTTTCCTTTAAAATATAAACATAAAATATAATAAAAAATACATATTTTACTAGTTCACACCATTTCAAAATTCAAAACTTGTATGCAAATTTTTAGTGATTCAAGTTTAAAAGTTGGATTGAAGTTTTGGCCATTTCCTTTACAAAGTGTAACACAACTTTGTAATTTTACCCTATGGGTAGTAGGGTGTTAAAAATGATGTTGGAGGTTAAACGTCTCTAAGAACTTCTTCACATCATTATTCTTAAATGGTATCCCATTGTCTAAAACCACAATGAAAGGAAGTCCAAAGCAAGCAATAATGTGTTCCAATATGAAATGACATATTACATTGATGGATGTTGAATGAAGGGGAATGTCTTCTACCCATTTTGTGAAATAATCAGTTGTGGTAATTATAAATGTATGTCTGACAAAAGAAGGTGGTGAAATTTTTATAATAAGATCCATACCCCATACTGAGAATGGCCAAATAGGAGCTTGGGCACAAAGCTCAAAAGTAGGAGCATGAATCAAATTGCTATGTTCTTGGAGTTTGTGACATTTATTAACATATTCAAAATAATCTTGTTCCATATGTCTCCAATAGTATCTTATGTGGATTAACTTTTGAACCAATGATCTTCCTCCTAAATGGCCTCCACAAGAACCTGCATAAGCTTCTGCAAGTTCTATGGGGATTTTAAATTGTTTAAGGCATCTGAGAAAAATACCATCAAAGGAGGTCTTCTATATAGTACGTTTGTAAGGATTATATACCTAGATGCAAGTTTTCAAAGGTTGTCTCAAGTATTCTTAGTTGTCAGCTCAGGAAAGGTACCTTCTTTCAAATAATTAAATATCAGTGTGTACCATTCACTAGAGCTTTCCGTGATGGTTGATAACACTTCTTTGACCTTATCTTCTGTTGATGGCTGCATAATTGTATGGACAATGAATGTGAAATCTTTTGAAGGATCGTGAGGAGATATAATGGAAGCCACACTTGCCATTGCATTCACATGTTGGTTATCATTTTGTGGGATGTTATCAATGGCATATGAATCAAATCTGTCCAATAGAGTCATTGTGAGATCGTTATATTTTAATAGTTTTTCATGCTTCACTTGATACAATTTTTTTATTTGCTCAATGACTAATTGTGAATCACTGAATATCTTAATACTTTGAAGTCCTAACGTTAAAGCAGCCCATAATCTAGCAATTAAAGCTTCAAAATCTACTCTATTCTTTGTGCATATGAATTTTAAGAGGTAAGACAAGGGAATAGGCTTTCCTGTTGGAGGGATTAGTATAACCCCTGTGTCGAAGCCAGTTCTACACATAGAGTTGTCAAAATATAACTCCCATGTATTAGTTTCAATCGTCAACAAATTATCATTAGGGAATGAATCAATATTACGTAACACTAGGGGAGAGGGAGCATTAGCTAATTGGTCGGTCAAGGCTTGTCCTTTAATTTCCTTTTGCAAGAAAAATTTAAGGCCAAACTCAATTAACAACATAACCCACTTAGCTAAACATCCTGATATTTTTTTTAGCAAAAGGGTGTTTTAATGGATCAAATTTCGTCATCACATGTATTTCAGCATTTAATAAATAATTTTTCAATTTACTAGTAGCAAATACAAGATCTAAAAATTGTTTTTCTATTGGTGTGTGTCATATCTCATAATCAATTAGAGTTCAACTAATGTAAGAAACATGATGCTCTTTACCATTTTCATCTTGTTGAGCCAACAATTATGTGAGAGCATGGGTTGATGCTACTATATAAAGGATAAATGGTTTGTCTCATATATGTTGGTATGTGGCAACTGATCATTCTATACTGTACACTCTTCATGTATCCTCGTCGGGCCCCGGGCAGGGGTTCGAGGGCGGTAGCACCCCGAGAAAATTTTTTGTCTTACTTTTTCGCGAAATTACCGAAAAAGGGAAAAATCATAAAAAGGGAAAAAACCCGATTTTGTATAACCCTAATTTATAAAGGGTTTGGGATAGAGTTACAGTATGATAAGAAACAGGCGATTATTCATGATATTGTAATAGGGTTTTGCACTGGTTAATAATATCATTGGATGGTTGCGGTTTGGTGGATGTAGCCCACATTGGGTGAACCACGTTAAATTCTCTGTGTTAATTTTATGTGTGATTTTATTTCTGGTTTATTTGATAAAATCTGCGTTTAGCTTTTAGATATCTGCCTTTGAAAACCTAATAGCATAGTGGGTTGTTAAATAGGCGGAGTAGCAATATAGTCTGTCAAACTCTCAAAAGCCTATTAAAAATCCTCATTCCAATTAAATTGAACCTCTTTCTTAAGGAGTTGCGTAAAGGGTAATGTTTGTCCACTAAGGATGCTACAAAACAATGGATAGCTTGAATTATTCCTTTTCAAGTGCACAACTAAGAACTGTTTCTAGGAGGTGGCATGTTAACTGCAGTATCAATTTTCTTCATTTCCACCTCTAAGCCTTTGTGAGATACTATACAACCTAAAAAAATTCCACTATCTACACCAAAGAGACTTTTTTCGGGTTCAACCTCATGTTATATTTTTGTATTCTCTCAATTTTTTTTTATGGATATTCACATTATCTTGTTGAGTTAGATATTTGGCTAGAATATCATCGAAATAATCTTCCAAAATATTATGTATGTAAGATCACAAAATATTGATGTCATAGCTCCTTGATATGTTGCACCTGCGTTCTTTAATCCAAAAGACATGACTACCCAATAAAATATTCCCAAAGTTGTAGTAAATGTTATTTTATATTGATCTTGAGGGTTGATAAAGATTTGAATATATCCAAAAAATCAATCCATGAATGAAAATAAAGCATGTCTTGTAGTCGATTCAACTATCATGTCAATATTAGGAAGGGGAAAATCATCTTTTAACGACGCTTTATTCAAATCACGAAAGTTTGTACACATCTAAATATGATTATTAGGTTTCACAATTGCAACAATGTTTGAGATCCAAGGAGAATAATCAATAGGTATTATAAAACCAACTTCTAGGAGTTTTCAATCTCGACCTTAACTAATAAGGCTATCTTAGGATTCATCTTTTGTATCTTTTGTCTGATTGGTTTAGCATCCTCTGCAAGGACTATGTTGTGTGTTACTATCTTAGCATTAATTCTCGGCATGTCCGAATAAGCCTAAGCAAAGAGTTCGAGAAATTCATGAAGTAAACTTTCATGATCCACTTGCTCATCTTCATCAAGGCACTTTCCTATTTAAATTAATTTTTCCTTATTAGTGATATCCATCGGTATGTTGATTCTATCTCCTAAAGGAAGTGCATTTTGTTTCAAAATTTTAGGATTGTATTCTTCATTGTCCTTATCATTCTCATTACTTTCTTTCTCTTCATCTTCTTGCTTAGTACTAATCATAGCACACATATCCCATTTCTTTTTAGGAGGAGAAAATGGTTTGTCATAAACTCCTAACATTTGTTTTAAGGCTTCATCATATTCAAAGTATTCCAATGATTCTTCACAAGTTGTATCAATCAATTCAGGATGCTTTAAGGTGAGAGTTGTTTTAGGGTTACACATGATGGTATTGATGTTTAATGAGGGTCTTTTAATCACTTGTGTTATCTTAGAAGGACAACACCCTAAACCACTTTTTGTTTCTTGTGTATTAGGCTCTATAGGAACACAAATGCCATGCTCTTTCTTTCCACATCCTTTTCCAATATAAATGAGTGGTTTCATAAGCTCATAACCTCTTCCATAAAGTTTCCCCATTTCTTTCAAGTTTGGTGGTTGTTGATAATCTATCTCATCAATTTTTTTTGTATAGCTTGTGTCTTCTTCTAGAGTAGATAGATTCGTGTGAGTTTTCTTTCAAATTTTATGTTGACATTACCATTGGTTTCTTTTATTTTTTGGTTTCTTTTGTTCTAATTTTGTATTCTCCCATGAAAAAAGGTGTGAAGTCTAAAGAACCCAATCATCTTCCAATAACTTTGACATTTTTTCCATCTCTTGTTTCTCTTATTTCATAGGTTCTATCTTTGAAGTTGGAATTAATGTGTTTAGAGGACTTGTCATTCATTTTTCAATTTTTAGTAGCTTTCAGGCTCAGGGTCTATTTCAATTTTGTATACTTTATTGTTATAGACATAATTCATTACAAGATGAAGAGTTGAAGGCACCGCATGAATCTCATGAATCTAAGGTCTTCCTAAAGGAAGATTGTATGCAATATCATGAGGCATAACATGAATAGGAGATTGTAATGTAGCCTTTCCAGCTATAATAGGCAAGGTGATCACACCAAGTGGTTGCTTTCCTACATTGTCAAATCCTCGGATTGATAAGGAATCAGGTTCAATTCTTGATTTATCCATGCCAAGTTTATCCAAAAGGGTTACACTACACACATTAAGAGTTGAGTTATTGTCAAAAGGGGTTCTCTTTATTCCCGTCCTATGGAATCTAGCTATAATCATGAAAACATAATTGTTATTTCTCACTTCTAATGGTGGTACTCATGTTGATGAAAATTAATGTTCATGTTAACTACATTCATTCCTTGAATTAGAGCTGCTACATCATTTGCATTTGCACTAGATGAAACCACAATTTTTTACAAAGCTCTTTGAAGAATAGTATGATAATTAGGTGAATTTTGAATTAGGTCCCATAGGGATATCTTTGTGGGAGAAGTCTTAAGTTGTTCAACAAGATCATAATCCTTCCCACTATGTAAAGGCAAATGAGGAGCACTAGGAAAAATGGGTTGAGGCAAAGGAAGGGAGGTTGAAGTTGTTCGTCTTGGTTGTGGATTGTTTCTAGTGTTATATGTATGAGAAATGGTATTATAACTTGATTGTTGTGAAACATTATTCTTAGGTAGTTTGAGGATGAGAATGGGTTTTTTTTTAGTTTGAGGTTGGTTTGAAGGTGGGTAAAGGATGAGTTGAGGTTGGACAATATTAACTTCTCTTTATTTTGATTTGTTATGACAAGCCTTATTGGATGAACCTTGTGAGATGAAATTATCAAGGGATTCATCTAACATGTCAAATTCATCACTACTAAAGGGCTTGACTGATAGGTTAACTTGGAAAAAGAGATTTGACATACTCAAATAACTATGCTTTCTCCAAGGAGTTTCATTGGTTTATGGTTGTTTCAAATGTTTTTTTTTGTTTTCTAATGAACACTAAGTGTAATATAATCTTATCAAATTATGAACTAATGCTAGAAATGAAAAGTGTAGTAATATAATTCTATTCCACAGTTTAAATGAAACCAAATTAAGCTAGATCTAATGAAATGAATGAAACAAAATCTCAATAAACTAAAACAAATATCTAATAATAGTAAACTGAAACATAGAAATAAAGTTTTCAATACTATAAAATGAAAATTCAAGTTTGATACATAACTAAATTTCCTAGATGGGCGTATGAGTCCTAGTTAGGGTTTTTGAAGGGTTTAAATGTTGAAAACCAGTCAACATAAAATTCCCAAAAATTAGGTAAAACAACTTGTATTGGGACTAAATTGCCTAGAGGGGCGAATGGGTCCCAGATTAGGGTTTTGACACTAAATTCAATAAATTCTAAGTGTAATCAGGAAGATTTGAGGTTAAGATATTTAAACACAACAAGAAAACCTTAAATTCCTAATCTAGTAATGAAGAAAAAAAAGAGTGCATAAATATAATATGACAATAAATGATATTATCATAACCTTCTTGCCTCCATTGCATCACCTCCATTAACCTTCTCTATTTTTATTTTAAATGATTAATGCCCTCAAATCATAAATTATAATAATAGCCTATGTCTATGCTAGCAAAATTTTGAAGATAATCGTCTCTTAACCCTAAACTCTAGATTTCTAAGATTGTTAAAATGATAGTGACATGCATCTTTTATAAACAAGTCAAATTTGAATGAATGATCAAGATTGAATGATTTTAATTTCAATCAATGGTTGAAATTAGATGAGACATGATAGGATAAGAATAAGACTGAGAGGAACTAAATAATTCCAAAAGGTCATTTAGTTCGAATGGGTAGGTGAATAGTTAAATAATGGTAACATTATTTAATTATACATGAAAAAGGAAAAAAAAAATTGCATTAAATAATTATTTTATTCAAAAAAATGTGGGAGGGAAAGTTAATTTAGAAATTCATTTAAGTAAATAATATTTATTTAATTATAGGAGACATGAACATTAGTGGTGTAATTAAATAAGATTTAATTAATCAAAGATGGAATAGAATGACATAAATGACTTAATTAAATAATTAAAATTAAACAATTAATAAGAGATTGATGACAATAACCAAATAATTAAAATTATTTAATTATTAAGTATGAAAGGGGATTTAATAAAGTCGTAGGCCTAGGACAATTTTTAGTGTCTACATTTTTCCCCTCTTTGATAAAATGAAATTTATCACATTGTGTCAAAGAAAATTAGTCAAAATATGCCCTGGTGAAAGCAGGGTGGACGTATGGCCCCTTGGAAATTTTTTGCAAATTTTCAAAAAATTTCGAAATTGTTTTAATAAGTCAATTTAATAGCTAGCAATGTGCTATTAATGAAAGATATAAATTTTAGGACATTCGAGGTGATGATATTAGGCTTACAAACCCTTCAACAATTGCAACCAATGTAAACCCTAAGGAAACCCTAAAAGTTTGATGACTAAAAATAGGATTTGGAGGGTAAAATTCCTCATTTGTGCATTTTGACATTGGAAATTAAGGAGCTCTAAGAGAACCTAGCTGCCAACATGTCACCTATTCCATAGTTGATCACCATGGGTATCACATTTGTACCTTTTGATGACTAGATGGCGTAGGAGACCTGGTAAGTACCATTTTTCACACTTTGTTAAGTTTTGTTTTCACACATTTTTAGGACATAGAAAAATTTAGCAGTCAATTGTGGTGAACATGGTTCACCGTAACTACTATTCTGAGCGATGTAATTAATCATGATTCACCACAGCTATGAAGGTAATGCCTAGGGTAGGTCTTAGGGTCAATTGCACCATGCCACAAATGTTAGAAAACAACAATTGTTGTCTAAAATGATGCAATCGCCAAATAGTGACACAAATGATTAGGGCTATGATGCAAGTGAAATCCATGAGTCGCATCTGCTGGCATGTGACACAAATGATTAAGGCTATGATGCAAGTGAAATCCATGAGTCACATCTGCTGGCATGTGATGCAAGTGATTAGAATAATGAGACAATTGATTTGGGCAATGCAATTGTTGAGGCATGTGAAACAATTGATTTTTGACAACACAAATGTATGTATTGTGATGCAATTGAGGAACTATTTGACACAATTGTATGATTGTGCAATGCAATTTCCTGTTTAAAATTTAGCCCAGATTAGGGTGAATTTTTTCTTGCAATTTGATTTGGATAGGTTTGATTAGTATTTTGGCCTGATGCAATGTTTTGGAATTTATGAGAGTAGGTTTTACTTGTGCTTATCTAGGGTATGTGCAAGATCATGATGAGCTACAAAGTGGCGATATCTAAGTGATATGATGACCTATGTGGCTGACGACTTTTTTTTAACCCAAAATTGATGAAATGAAAAGGATTTTTAAAGGAGATTCTTAGCCTTCCACCAATATAAATTATGATTTACTTTGAATTTAATAAATAATTATTATTCATTTTCTATTTGAATTATGACTAAAGTTCTGATTGATAGGCTGATTGAAAAACATCTATAACTTTCAAACGGTTTCACATTTTTTTAATCTAAAACATGCGTCATATTCTATGCTTTGCATACTATAGGATTAAAAACAAAAATTGAATTTCATGAAGTTTTGACCAAGTTAAGGTGGTTAGACATATGATTTTTTATATTTTTTAAGATTTGTAATAAAAAAATCATAATTAACTATTTACTTGGAAAAAAGTTACAAAAAAATATGCATCAAATCAGGACATGAGGCCCCTACTTATCTCTAAAATATTATAAAAAAATATTATCATTTTATTGTGGTTAGGGTGGTTAGACAGACACCTACTTCTTATTTTTTCCTTGAAATTTAAGTACTACTGCATTGAAATTTCAAATTTTCACCAAATAGATTTTTTTTTTAAATAAACCTAGTAGTTTAGAAACTACATTCACTTTGCTACATATTTTATTCTTACATATTTTTGAAATAATATAGATAACTTATTCAAATTTTTACGTCAAGTTTCCTAACTCTGATTTTCTAAATTTTATTGCCACTTAAGGGCCTATTTTTTCCATGATGATCCTACACATACCCTTTACACTGGGGAGTTTCAACCTTCTGCCTTTCACCTTCGGGAGCAGTTGAATAGCACTAAGAAGTGCTATTTGTGACACTTAGGATTATACCATGTGACCTATATGCAAGTATTATTAGGAAAAATAGAGGGATGTTGATTGCACTTGCAAAGAGGTGGCACTTATAGACTTTCTCAATCCACCTCCTAATAGGAGAGGCCATAGTGACTTTAGAGGATGTGTACTAGATTTTGAGGTTACCAAGATGAGGTACAAACCTAGTTGAGGATACCAGGCCATTCAAGAGTACTTTGTGTATTAGGATATCAGAGACCTAGACATGGAGAGTTACAAGATCAGATGGGAGTGTATGAAAAAGAGATATGTGCGATGGGATTAAATTCTTTGTACAGTTACTACAAGGATAGTCATTCCAGACCATTGAGGACATGGTTTTCCAGTCGGATGGGGTGAGATGTTGGTTGGTATGTTGCAAGATGGGACAGTCTATGCATGGGGGCCCTATCTTTTAGCCATTCTATACTTCTAGTTACATGACATTTCCTAACAAGAGGGTCAATTGATGAGCTATGGAGTGACCTTACTGATGGTATGGGTTTGGGATAACATTGCTATGTTTCATCCTCCAGTTGGTAGGTAGTTAGGTGCTAGTATTCCTAATGTTTATTTGTACAGGGGAGTTGTGATATAGACCCATGTTGGAGATACAAGCTATTCGAGACATGGTATAGATACATTGGTTAGTTTCATATGGAGGTCATACAAGGATTATGCATAGTGGCCGAATGAGGATCAACATTTGCCATGGTGTAGGTAGGTGAGATATCTGATTGGACAAACACTGTAGTCATAACACATTATTGAGTATTATCTACCAAAGAGGGTTAGGAGATAGTTCAAAGAGGTACAAGATCTGCCTCAGGGTACCGCAGAGTTTGCACGCTCCTCACATGAGGTACACACATGGGGTCTAGTGATTCTTGTAGTGATAGTTAAGTAGGGCATAAATGCATTGCATCCAATGTAGTGGGCTTGGAGAGGCACGACAACAAATCTAGGCATGACCGTCGAGTATGATACATGGTGGGGCACACATAGAACAATGCCCTATATTGATCTTGATCAACCGATGCTAGTAGAGCATCATGGAAGGGTCCCACAAGGTCGAAGAGGAGACATAGGACAAAGGGGAGATGGAGGGAGAGGTGATGGAGTGAGAGGAGATGATGGAGGAGATGGCAAGGGTGGGAGAGGAGGAGGAGGATAGGGAGACAACAGGGAGACCACTATCCCCAATTTGAGAGGAGGAGAGGGAGCCATAGGAGGAGGAGGTAGCAAAGGAGGAGCGACAAGAGGATATTCCACTTCTTGAGGCACGATTCAACATGATGTTGAGATGGAGGAGGTGGTTGGGGAGGAGGAGCAATAGGAGGAGGAGAGATGGGAGGAGGAGCACTAAGAGGAGATGGGAGAGGCAGAGCAGCTCCTCCGAGAGAGGACAGTGATGGGGGTTGATGTGGAGGTCAACTTAGAGGAGGATCACATTCGAGGTGGGGATGTACCAGGTGATCAGTAGGTGGATACCCTTCAGGCATAGTTATCATAGGCTATGGACTGGATCCAAGCATCGAAGGCTGAGGTGAGAGCCCTATGGTCAGAGAGGGAAATGACAGTGATTGCTAAATAGGAGGCTGATCAATGGGTTATCAATTTTATTACCACTCTCAATGGGACAATTGTAGACATGGCCAATGCAGTTTTGAGAGCCAAAAGACATGGTCTTGATAGTATAGAGATTTATATGAGGTTGAGGTTCCACTAGAGTGGAGAGCACCTAGTGCATCAGTGGCTTTGAGAAGTGGCAGATCGCATAACAAATGATCACATAGTAGGTCACAAATTAGTGGCGGAGTTTCAGGGCCATATGAGAGGCCACACTTAGAGTATAGGTCTTCCAGGTCACCACAACAGTCACCCTAACAATCAATAGGATGGGACGAGGGTAGCTCTGGTTAGAGCATATTTTGGAATTGTATCATGACATTTGTTATAGTTTCATCATCGAGCTTGTGAGCTCTATTTTTGGGATATAGATACATCTTGACATTATACTGTGGCACATTTTGAGTGATATATATATATATGATATGCTTTTGGATGTTATGTGATAGATGATTATGCCATGGTGCTATAAGTGAATGCACTATGGATGACCTAATGTATGTTTATGATGTGATGTTTAGATCCAGTAGATGGGTGTGTTTAATGTTATGGCATTATGTATATGCATGTGATGATTATGGATGTTATGTGAATGCCACATGATATATGTCGAAAAGATATGATTATGCAATGCTTATGTTTATTGAATGCAATGTTTTAGGATGTGTGTATGTTAAATGAATATGTAATGTAATAAATAGATTATACTTATGACATGATGTGTATTATGCCTAATGTAATATGATGTGGATTATGCTATGTGAATGGAATCTATGTTTTTGTATTTTATCATGCAATTTAATTTAACTAATATGATGATGTTTATTATGATAATGATATCTATAATGATTCCTAACATGATCATGTATGCAATATATTTTTGTGTGTAACAAGACGCTGTCAAGATGCGAATAGAAGAAATGTTAGTGCAAAAGATATGGATATTAGCATGGCGTTAGTGGAGACAAATTAAAGATATATAATTTGCTATGCCCGATGTTGTGTTTAATCATCATTGGATAGTAAAATGTGAAAAATAGACAAAAAAACCCATGGTATGATATAGAACAAGGTGTGCAAGTTCATCCACCTATAAAATAAAAAGTCGTAGATAAGGAATGTCCTAACTCATACTAAGGGCAAAGTTTCCCTAGTCTTTTTATCGAGACAAATTGCAAACAACAATAAAAGAAAAGACAGATCATGAGACATCATTGCTCCTCTAAATCCTTCATGGGACATCCTCTAGGTAGCTAGTAACATGATCTAAAAGACAAGTCGAAAAGATAAGATAAAATAGTACAAAAAAGTCAATAGCCATTCAGAGTGTTTGCCAAGAATTATTTGCCAATGTTTTAAATTGACTAGGTGATTGACAGGTTGATTTTTTTGACAAGGCTTGGTTTTAGGAGAAGGAACATGTCATATAAGATGTCAAGTCTGGTTTCAATCATGTGACCACCTGTATAAGGCAAATGGCAAAATTTTGACGAGTGACAATGTCTATTATTTTGGGATTTTTGAAAGTTATGTGGATTTTTTTTGGATTTTGACATGTTTTGATTTTTTTTTGGATTTATGAGGTTTTATGGTCTTTTTTGTCTTTTTGTCATTTTATGATTTTTTTGTCTTTTTCAGAATATTTGGGTTTTTAATATTTTTCTATATATATAGTGACCTCCAATAGCAAGTATAAGATCTAGTGAAGACATAGGTCAAGTATTTTCCCCCAATCCGGTATAAGACCAATTTATTAGGGGTGGGATGTGTGAATGCCAATGTATGAAGGTGGGTATGAAAGACACAAAATGTCAATTGTTCCAAGTTATGAAAAGGACAAGCCAAAATTATTATGGATGAGGAAGAAACAAAAAGTATAGATGCATTATGGGTGAAGTGAAAAATCTAGATAGAATGATGATAGATGAGGGAGCAAAGATTGACTACGCATGATGCTTGTTTGCCAAGTTTTCACCATAGTACTTATCCAAAGCACCACCGAAGTGGTTTTCATTATTGGACAGATTATTTTCTCTTTACTATTTTCATGATTTAAAAAAAAAAATTGGTGTCACCAAGATGCATGTTTGCTAGGTTTTCATCAGGGTAACAATTTTTTTTAATTTTTTGATTTGATTGAATGTTAAGGTTTTTGGTTTGTATGATGATTTGATTATGTGCAATTATATTTTTCCAATGAAACTTGATGATGCAAGATGCAAAAATGCAACGTATATGCACTTTTCACTAATGCAAGATTTAGAAGCCCTAAATGCCAATTAACTAATGCAAAGCTAATGTAAGCTAGATCTAGGACCTTTATACACTCCAAATAATAAAAAACAGGGTTCAAAGGTCAGGTTCACCAAAATGAACTGTAAGAAATAGGGTAATCCAGCTTTTAGGGGATGGAACACACAGAAGGGGGTTAAGACCTCCTCCTATTTCACTCTTAGTTCATTAAAGGAAACCCTAGGAGCAACAACCTAATGATTCAATTGAGAGAAAGGGTAACTACTAGGTCTCCTTGGGTGTGATTAGAAAAGGGGGTTCACCACTAAGAAAATGTTGAGAAATAAAGAGATGAAAGTAATATGCAAACCTAGCTTTATGACCTAGCAAATAGAACTCAAAATCAAACTGACAAATAGAAAGATATAGAAAGGTACCTAGATGATTAGAGATGACTAAGAAAGATCTAAAAACTCTAAGATTTTTTGTTGCTAATGTGCACAAGGAATCATATGCTAAACTAGGTGATTTTGTCCCAATCTAGGATTTCTAGGCAAAAACTAGAATCTCATAGTGACAAGTACAAATCCAATAAAATATGGCAAAATAAATGTACTGAGACTCATACACCCAAGGTGGAAATTTAGTCACATTATAATTTTTTGGAAAATTAGGATCTAAATTTGTTCTCCTATCTGTAGACTTCCTTCTTATATCCCTCAAACTTCACTTCTGGATCTAAACCTATTAGAAAATTGCAAAACAAAATTATATGGTGTTGATTTGCTTATGGGGGGTTTTCCTCGATCAAATCCCTAGTTCAGTAATTAAACCTTGATAGAAATAATAGATCTTGAAGGGAAATGTGTGTGAAAGTCCTAATCTTAAGTGCATCTAAGGTTAAGAGATCTAGAAAGCAATAAACCCTACTCTAATGTGATAGAATAAGATGCATGAATGAAACATAAAGATGATGACCCACTTTGGGAGATCTCTAATCACCCTAATATGCCATAATAATCCATGTACCTTCCTTTAGGTAGAAAGTAGAATGAAAATAGAAGATGGAACCACTTAGGAAACAAGTCATTAGGCTTGGCTCGATGGCTAGTTGCATCTCCCCAACCTAGAATCCATCATGAGTCTCCATAGGCAACCATCATCAATCCTTGAAAAATACTGGATCTTGAAATGAAAGTGAGCTTCAAGACCTACAGAAAAATTATTATGTTGCTCCAAGTCTTCAACTTTACTTGCTCCTTGCTTTTGAATGCTTGAAACTCTCTCTTGAAAGATTTGAACCTTGTTGAGACTCTCTTGCTTAAAAATTCTAGGTTACTTAGGTGAAATAATGATTTGAAACCTTCATTATATAGGCACTCCATCTAATTTACCATTTATTAGATCCCAAATGCTGATATTTGCCAAAAAAATTGAATTAAAAACCTTAATCTCCCACTCAAACTCTAAAAAAGGACCACACGGGACTCATACGCCTAAGGTGGCATATGGGTCCCACCTAGGGGGACCAATACACCCAAGGGGCGTATGAGTCCCACCCTAGCTTTGTGGGGTGAGAAAATGCCAGGGTCTTAGAAAATTGATTGTATTTGTTGATTTTGTTGGGATTTCAATTGAAATAAGCCTTTGGATCCATAAAAAAGGGTCTTAGAGGCCTATTAATGATGATTTGAAGTGTATGAATGCAAAGGTACTAAAATAGGTCTAGATTAAGTGTGAAATTGTACTATCTCCAAGAAGGGGGTACAATTTTCTACACTTCAAGTACTTATTTGAAAATATGTTTGCACAATAAAACTGTGCCTAATTGGGTTGCTATGTCTTTTAGAAATGGATAGAAAGACAAATTCAGGAGGGGTAATTCTACCCACATTGAGTATCGAGACTTAGAAGCCCCTTCAGGGTGGAAGTCAAAATCCCATACCTATAGATAATAGATTTGTCCATATATTTTCCAAGAACAATAATGCAAAAATTAGTTTGTGCATATTCAACTGAGAAAAATGTGCATGAAATGTAACCCTTGCCTAGCCCTGTAATAGATTTTATCATCCAACTCTTGTTTTCCTAATGTTTTATTCACCATTTATAAAAGTCTTGCTTAGAAGGGACTTCTTGAAGGAAAAATAAAATGATTGCTCTTTTCTTACAATCATCAATCATATCTAAATGCTCATCAAGGAGAAAGTTATCAAGGATCTTACCTCCATTGGTAGCTTCTTGAGTTTGGGGGAGAATACTAGACATTCCTTTTTCTGTATGAGAATTTAACTACTCTTTCACCTCTTCCTTAGACACATTCTAGAAATTTGTCTTCATAAAACCAATGTTGGAGAATAGAAGGGTTTGTGGGCAATGGCTAGGGCTACTTTATGCAACCTATGTAGGAATTTATTCTATCATGTTTACATTCAACTTAGGAAGAGCTAAAATTGGGGTTTGGACTGAATTTGATCCATTTCCCATCGCATTGCAAAGAGAGGGTCATTGGAATTCTTCTAGGCGTGAGTAAGGTTTCTCTTGAGCTTTCTTCTTCATGGACACAATAAGCTCATTGTTGCATTTTTCGGAAAGTAACTTCAATTAATATCTACTTGTTGTTTGTTTAACACAATGCAGGTCTCAGAGTGGTGTAATGCTTTGCTACGGAATTTTTCACAAAACCTTTTCTTCTTCAAATGATTTTCTTCATCTGTTCATGGTGGCATGGTCATTGTAGATGTTAGGGTTTTGGTTCATTGCAAACTTTCACCTCCCTTTTAAAAAAAAATTCAGAGAACAGTTGATATGGATTACAAATTTCACCACGCTGAAATTGATTGGTTCACAACTTTTGGTTCGTTACAAAAGTCACAACTTTACCTATTCGTCTTGCATTGCATAAGACTTTTGTTATATCTTTGATAGAACTCTATGAAATGTAGTCCATAATTAATCTAGGGGCTATGGATAGAGCTAAGTTCTTTTGGGTTGTGTGCGTCCCTCCTTAGAATTCTAGTAAATCACCATTCTAAAAATGCTAGTCCTCTGTTGTTGTCTCTATGCAAATCCTCTAGTCTCCCACATATTTTTAACTTCACCTTGAAATTCTCTTCACCACTTTCCCTTTTTAATAATGTAATAACCTCTTTTTTCAACTTTTTTAAAGAACTTCATTAGGTAGTAAGAAATCTCCTTCCTTCACAATTTTATCAACTTTTAAAAGTTCATTATGTCAAATTTACACATAATTGAGTACGTAAAAATTGAAAAGAGTGCTCTTGGTAAAATCCATACTTGACTATTATGAAATATGATTTTTTGAAATTTCTTATTAATACTTATTGGCTTGGAACGGTTTGTAAACATCAATTGAAGTGACATTGAAATCACATTGATTTTCATGAGATTATATATTCATATGAAAAATAAATTAATGATTAATTTCCTCCGTCAAAAATTTATCACATCATTATTTATCCAAGAACTTTTTCAGTCTATACATCTAGAACTTTCCTTAAATTTGAACAAGCTTTTAATGTTTCTCTACTCTTCATTCACTTGTAGAAATTTGATTAAATGCATATAAAAATATTATATTTTAAAATAATATAAAAGAAATATGCAAAATTATATTATAAAAATTAAAATTACATTATTAAATATAGATTTATAAAATTATTTATTTTATATGACTGAAATAGTTATTTAATACCCATCAATCATAGATTATTAATCAGAAAAAAAAAACTACACAACATTAATATATAACAATACATTAACACTTTAAACAATAAAACGAGCACTAAATAAACAATTACTAAAAAGAAATCAGAGATGCACTCTAATCCGAAGCCATGGCGGTCCAGTTTTCCTGCGGTGAACTTAAAGAAGATGTTGGCGAGTTGCTTATGGAGCTGGAACATTCTGTGCTTTCCTGCAGCATCTCCTTGATATCCGTGAGACGGGCAACAACTTCTTTCATGGTTGGTCTACACTCCCTTTCTATGGCAAGGCACTCAAAGGCCAAGTTGGCAACTGCAGCAACCGTGACCTTCACCTCGTGATTTCTTTCAATCTTCAGATCTGGATCGACCAATTCATCCAACAAACCTCTTCTGATCTTGTCCGTGGCCATATTAGCAAGGCTGATTTCATTTCTATTTCGCATAATATCCACCGCTACTTTGGCAGAGATGATCTCCACTAAAACAACTCCAAAGCTGTACACATCAGACTTTTCAGTGAGCTGGAAGCATTGATGGTACTCTGGATCAACATACCCGGGTGTACCTTGCGGAGCAGTCGTGATGTGTGAGACATTCAAAGGCACAAATCTGGAAAGCCCAAAATCTGCAACTTTTGCTCTGAAATGTTCGTCGAGAAGAATGTTACTGGATTTAACATCTCTGTGAAATATAGGCGGACCGATGTTGTGGAGATACGCCAAGGCCTGAGCAGTCTCTATGGCAATGTTTAAGCGAGTTGCCCAAGGCAAGCCTCCGGTAGTTCTTCGGCTCCCATGAAGGTGATCAGACAAGGTCCCGTTTGGCACAAACTCATAAACAAGTAGTAGCAGTGGACTCTCCGGGCACGTACAACCATAGAGACGAACAAGGTTTGGATGACACAGGGATGACAATATTTGTACCTCGTTGATAAACTGTTCAACAGTTCTGGAGCTCTCCTGATAAAGCTTCTTCACTGCTACATCTCGTCCGTCCTTAAGTTTACCCAGGTATACCACGCCAAACCCTCCATCTCCAAGTTCGTTCTTCTCGTCAAAGAAATTTGTCGCCTGCTGTAGTTCTTGATAGGGAAATATAACCAAACTGCCTATCATATACATTGCCTGACCTGCTTCCATGTCGCCTCTCTGATAATTGCTGTAATCACCAGCAAGCTGGCGGGTATGAGCCCGCTTTCTTCTCTTCACATACAACATATAAAGAACTGCTAGTGCTGCCAGCATTGCGACTCCTCCCACGGAGCTACCTGCAATACAACGACATTTTTTAATAGTTAACTATTTAATAGTATTTAAAATATGTTTAAAAAATTAATAAATAGTTAATTTTGTTTTATTTATCAAAATTTATTATGAATATTAAACTAAGTAATATTTAAGAATAGTCCCATAAAAATGATTGAGATAATGTAATAGATGAACAAACTGAACCATTTCCAACGTAATGTTTAGCTTTCACGTAAAAATTGTTGACATTAAAGAGGAAGGGATGCTTACCGACAGCAATAGCAGTCTTACTAGCAGTGTTAGACACACCTGCATTGCCCCAATCATAAATAATGACAGAGATAGTATTATTAGTATGGTTAGGAAATATAACTAAAAAAATATTTCTTTAGACATAAAAGTTTGACGCTTTTCCTTCATCTGTCAATTAAGCAAGGAGTTTAAGACTCTTACCAGAGCTCCTCGGTTTGCAACTCAATTGCGTCGAATTACTGGTGTCGTAAATGCAAAGCTCTTTCTTTGACTCGCGATTCTCACAACCTTTGCTGAAACTCCATTTTATTTTGAACCCATTCTTTATACTTTCAAGCAACGGTAGATTACTTCTGTCGATTTTTCTAACAGGTAGCTGCACTAATGATTTACAAGACGCGCTCAAATTCAAGACTGAATAGTACCATTTCTTATTACATTCTAAAGCATACAGTTCAGAGGGCGGGTACTCTCTGATCTCTTCCGTGCACTCTCCCCATAGACTTATATTCATGTATTCATCAGAAATGCGAAACTGACGGCTAGACCAGAATTCCATTGTATGGTTACTGGTCGATGGGTCGCATGCATCTCCCCACATATTTCTATCAATTATTTTCATCTCATTGACAGGACCCTCTTTCCGGTGGTGAAAATTTTCCAGTAGGTAGTATTGGTAGCCACTGATGTTAATTACAGTCATATTCACTTGATTATCACAGTCGAGCTGAAGAGCAGGGTCACCGCAGCCGCTGCTCTTAGCTCCGAAGGGATATTCGAAGCTCCAATTCCCACATTCGAAGGCTTCTGCAGAAACTTGGGATTTAGAAGCGAGGCATGGCATGCACATTGTGAAGAAAAGAAAGAGGTAAAGAGCGGGTAGAGTGAAATGCTGAGAATGGGATAGATGAAGAGATAGTCCTTCCATTTTCATGCGTAGAAGAAACCAGTTAAACAGGTGAAGATGAAAGTCAGTTTAATAGCAAAGAAAGAAGGTGGGAGAAGCCAAGAAAATGATGAGGTGTCTTGAAAACCATAACAAAAATACCCAAGTCAATACGCCAATTTGACTTTACTTTCATACCGACATCAAAAGTCGGAGTCAATACATCAATTTGACTGACCCCACTTAATTTATTAAGGTCAAATTCAACACTTGAATCGCGCGCAACTACGAAAAAAAAAATACTATGACTTTCTAAATTCCACGCGCTTTCTTTGAAGCATCAGAGTGGTACATGATAAAGAAACATTTAAGATCCGCGAAAGTTGCGGTTAGTTTGACGTAAAGTCGAAGGTCGCAGATCTATAATTTATAAATTATGCTTGGGATATTTCTATGAAAATCACTCCACTGCTAGTGAAATTGCATCGAAGGCATGGGAATATGAAATGTGGGTCCGAGGGGGCACTTTTTTTTAATATTGTTGGACGATGTGAGTTTTTTTTAAATATTTTTTTGGGGTTGAACACTAGTAAGTAAATTCCATAGAAAAGAACAATAGCATTCGACATTAATTATTCATAGTAAATGCATTCTAAATGTTTACAATTAAATTATAATAATGTAATGGTGAACATTATATAGATACTTTCTTTTTATTGATTTTGAATTTAATTATTTATTATGTGATGATTAATGAATAAATGGTGTATTTTTAGTTGATAGGTTTTTACAGTGGACTTGTGAATTCATAAAAGCTTGAAATACTCATCTCATGTCGTGAAATCTTTATACGACTATTAAAAAAATATTTTCATAGCTGGTATTGTGTATGAGTTAGTTTTATAGTTCTCATAAATTCACGTCTAATCTCTTTATGATTAAAGCATGCAAAAATCTTGTCCCACTCTAACCAGAAGAGGCAGCTCAAGAAAAATAATGTGGATTTGAATGCATTAATGTCCCACATCTAATCTCGGTCAGCAAAAATATCTTTGATTTCCTTGTAGGCACCTTGGATTTGGTTGCATTTATATTTTTAGATCTATTTTGTCCTTTGAGAAGATGTTTGCATTAATGTTGTGTTGTTTATGACAACCATACATTCCCTATTGTCACCCTCAATCATCGCCCAAAGTGTACATAAATACATTAGGCTATCATTTGATCAATCTATCAATGAGCTTTGGAGTAGAACGACATTTGCATCGATTCAAAACTTCTTGAGAAACACTATCTTCTTCTAATAGGTAAGAACACTTGCATTTTGATGACAAATGTTTAATGCACCAATTCATTATGAAATATCTATATGTTGAAACATTCTTGATTTATCTTCATGCCTTTTAATAGGGTTAGATCATTCATGTGTGCAAGGGTAATGACTCCATGCAAACTAAATTTATACAATTTTTTATATTAACGATAGTCCATTGGTATTTGACAGAGTCCATTCGTAGAGGCCTTTGATTATAGATAAAAAAATGATTCGTAGCTTGTTTAGAACCATTGAGAGGGATCATTTGGATATATGACTTGTTATTTACAAGAAATGGTATAAGAAAGAAGCAAGTAGAGGCAGGTTTCTTCTTTTATTTGATTGTACATGGAGTAAAAAAACTCAAGACCCATCAAAACATAGAAGACCAAATGGATTCACCAAAAGAATATCTTCTTCTACTCAAGGAATACCCAATTGATCATATCACATTCAATGATTTACCTAAATCTTGAGGGAGAGATCAAATCATGTTAAATCACCTTATTCAAATGAGCTCTTTCAAAGTATAAATCACATTTTAAAATTGATGTTATATCTGTATGAGTAGCAAATGCTAAATCACATGAAGTAAAATTCTTGCAGCTTCTTGTCCTCATACCAAGGTAAATTCTTACATCTAACTGAAACCTCAAAATTGGTTGGGGGTTGTATGTTTTAGGACATAGAACAACCAATTTCCTATAAGCTTCACTCAAGGAAGCCCTAGAGATCTCAATCCAAGGATGGAATGAGGGAAAGAGATCTACAATAAGGTATCCTAGGGTGTGATTAAAGGTATAAAGGGATTTCACCACCAATCTAGGGCTTGGAAAGACAAAAAATGTAAATGATATGCAAGACTTAAGTAAATGACCTAGAAATGAACTCAAATTAGAATAGTAAACTGAGAAAGTACAAAGATGCACCTAGAAACTAAAGAGGCTTGAATGGAGGTCTGAAATCTTAGAAATGTTTAATTTTAATGCACATTGGGACTCATATTCTCGTAGGGGCGATTTAGTCCCAGATTAGGGTTTCTGACAAAAACTAGAATTTGGAACTGGTAACTCAGGATATGCCAGAAATATATGAAATCAGGTATACTAGGACTCATACGCCACAAGTGGCGACTTAATCCTAGTATTTGGGTTGATCTCAAACTTTGGTATCCTCTACTGCTTTCTTATAGCTTCTTTCCTACCAAATATTTGAGTGTGAAACACTGAATTGCAACCTCTAGGTGACTTTTCATGATCTTGCAAATAAGGTGACAACTTTCTCCAAACTTGCTCTTCAATGGATATTCAACCTAAATATGCAAATCACACATCAGAAAGATAGAATTTTTTTGTTTTGTTAGTGGATAGGGGTTTGCCTTGGTCAAACCTCATTTTGGTAATGAAACCTTGAAATGAATAGAAATAGAATGAAGGAATGATGAATGAAAAAATATGCAATGTTGCAACTCTCTAAACCCTTAAACAAAAGGTTGCAATATTGTATGCAATGGCTAGCATGAATGTGGATCTTCACTCTTGCTTGAATGATAAGGATCTTGATTTGAATGCTTGTTTGAATCATAAAACCCTACATCACAAATGTTATCTCAAAAACAAACATGATGCATGATGACTTTGATATGATGCTTGATTCTTGAATAATTCTCCAAAATGCTTGATAATAACTCTTGAATTCTCTTGAATGCTAGAATGCTTGATCTCAAAAAGTGCTAGATGACTTGTAAACTTGCTAGGAGAAAATATGTGAAATAACCTTGTATTTATACTTGTTTATGCGAAATTTCTTGAAATTACAACACTACAAGTCGACATCAAATCTAAGAGAATAAAATTCCACCAAACATTTGAATTTAAATTAGGTCTAAGCTAAGTGGGACTCATATTCTAGTTGGGGCATATTAGTCCAATTAGGTTAAGCTTGGGACACATTTTTCAAGAAATATTTAGTTTAATGCCAAATTTAGATCTAGGCCCCGAAACTTAGGTGGGACCCATATGCCCAAGGTGGTGTATCAGTCCTAGATCACTAAATATGGGCCATAACATCTAAAATCATTAATTTATGAGTGGTCAATTGACATATGTTGGGATTATCCTTAGAAAGATGAATTAAATAAGGCTTGTGGATACAAGATAGGACCAATTAAGAGATAAAGAAGCCCAATTTTAGTAGAGAAGGCCCAAACAAGTGTAAAAATGTAAAGGGATACAGTTTCCTACACTACATTTAACCCCCAATTTAGTGAGAGGAGGAACTTGCTTCAAACTCACATTAAAGTAGACAAACTCACATCAAGAGGGGTTCAATTGTACCAATGCTAGTGAGATAGGACAACACCGATCAAGAGGGTTGTGCAAGCCCCTAGGATCAAGATCCTATGGAAAACTAACATAAGCACAAGGGAACACACATGAAAAATGATATAAGGAGCAATAACAAGGCACCGACATGTACTGCCAAAGACAAAAAAAAAAACCAAAAGGTGGGTGGATCAAGCTTCGACCATTTGTCTTGCACACTCTAGATAAGATCTAAGCTATTTTTCCAAGAATGTTTACAAGTGGAACATGATTTCCACTATGAAAACCAAATGCATGCTTGCAAGACCTAGTGGAACCTTAGGTTGTCTACTAGGTAAGCCCCTAGTGAGACACATACACATGTGGCTGGTATGCACTCACACAGACAAGTAAGTGGTTATGGGAAAGTCATGCCTAAGTTTGACTCCCATACATACAACCATTCCAAAGATATACCTCTTGATAACTTTTATAACGTGCCACACAACAATGAACTTCAAGCTCCATGACACAAGCAAAGCTTTGTATTAATAGTGTTGGTGTGCTAGTAGGGTGTTGCTACAATAGTGGTTTACACTTTCTGGGAGATCCTAATTTTTTCTGAGATCACATAGTTTTAGAAAATATAATGATTTAAGCCTTGAAAATTTCCATTTAAAGGATTCCAATTGAAGAGGGTTTGATCAAACCACATCAAACCAAGCCCCCTTGGATAGAACCCCACTAGTTTTAAACCATACCTATAACAGAGTCTCCTTTACACCTATCAAAATGTTGATAAAAAACCACTTTTGATTTACCTTTCGGGGGACCAAATGAATTCATTTAAATTTTATTTTTTGTAAGTATGTAGTCCTTATTACAAGCTTCCAAAAAAGTATAATTTTAATCAAATTTAATTTGATTATTATATTTATTTTTTATTTCTTGTGAATATAGGTTTTTTAGTAAAAATCAAAATCACTATTCTGCACATGTGGAAAAACAGTAGATTATCAAAATAAAATTTTGAAATATATGTTTAGACTGGGTATTGATGTCCTTGATCCATTAGCAAGAGAATTTTGATACATATAGAAAAAGTTATGTTGTATACAGTCCGCCTATGTCTAAATTGTAATTGGTTTGACTTTGAAACTTCATTAAGAAAAAAACATTTAATAAAACATTATGAAACCAAATGAACTGGTTAGATATCATAGTTATAAATATAAATTTGAAAAAAAATAGAATTTTATCCTTCATACAGAAAAAATTATGTTGTATACGGTGAGCATCACTCTTTAAAAATGTTGTTTACTGATAAAAACTAGTCTTTGAAGGAGATGAAAAAAGAGGTGCAATCTAATTCCAATTTTTTTGAAAAAAAATATATTTATAATCTATAGAAAAAGCTTCACAAATCACTAGTTTGAATCATCTGCGAATTCCCCACGGTTTAGCTACTATAGGAGCCCGAAAGTGAAAATTTAGTTTAAAAAAATCAATTAAGTGTCCAGTTTGCCCAAAAATTGTAAACCAATATTGTGGGACCACTAGTTTTCTCATAATGTTTCCATAGTACATGATCAATTAGTGCTAAGAAGTTTTGGATTTTAACTGTGTGAACTTTTTTGCATCAATGTTTCAAATCATACTCCATGACATCATCAAGATGCTAAGGAAAGAGAGCAAGAAAGTGAAAAGATAGAGGTAGACTTGGATAGATAAAAGGAGGGGTTAGGGAAGGAGAGAGAGAGAGAAGACCAAGAGAAGACCAACATACAACCCAAGGAGACAACTTAAAGAAATTAAATTTTAAGCACACTAACGAAAAATTAAAGCACACTAAAATTAAGAAAAATAAAAGGTTGAAAAGAAAAGAATCAATCTAAAAAATAAACAATCTTATTGTTAATAATATAATTTAAGAATCAAATATAGATAGCTAGAGAAGCTAAGAATCAAGCTTTCAAAGAAGATAGAATACTTGGCATTTCTTAAAAGGTGCAGGGACTAGATTTTACGAGCTAGATACTATTTCCTGACATTGTTCAAAGATGCTCACAATCATGTTCAAGCCTGTCACATTTTCCAGACTGCCGCCACCTAGGAAAGGTATGTTGTTGTTCTATTACAATCAATTTTTGAGGTAAGGCCATTCACTTAGTGGGGACTAGACTTCATTGGTTCGGTCAACCCACTGTATTCTATGGAACACAAGTACATTCTAACCACAATCAATTATTGTACTAGATGGACAAATGCTATTTCTTATAGGCAATGTACCATAGAGGTAGTGATTAATTTTCTTGAAAGCTATATTATCAATAATTTTGGATATCCTTTTTCCTTAGTATGTGATAATGGTCTAGCCTTTGCCTCTCTCAAATTTGTGGGTTGGGCTTTTGACTATGGAATTGTGCTTAAATTCTCATCAAACTACTATCCACAAGGTAATGGGTTAGTTGAGTCCACCAATAAAAAATTGCTGACGGTAATATGTAAGTTGCTAGATAAGAACCCAAAGGATTGGCACAACTAATTACAATTTTCTCTATGGGAAAATTGTACCTAACATAAGGCAACCTTAAGAAATTCCCCATACCACCTCATTTATGGTCTACAACCTGTTTTTCCAATCCACCTTAAAATTCCCATGCTACAATTCATTAACACCTATTATGAGGAAGGAGAACGTCTTGAAGCCCGTCAAGTTGAGCTGCTCCACTTATAAGAAAAACAAGATGAATTTGTAGAATTTTTTTGTTAAACATTAGGGCATAGTCAAAAGATGGTTTGATCATAGAGCAAAGCTTTGATCTTAGGAGATAATGTCTTTCTCTTGAAGATCCTCACCAGGAAAGAGGTCATGTTAGCCATCAATAGGAAACACTTGATGCATTATTTCCTTTCCCAGGAGTCATTCTAGCTCACTTATGTACATAGTTAGAGTAGGTTTTTTGCTTTGTGTTTTGTTTTTGCTTTGCTTTCACTCATTTTGTTGGATTTTTTTTTTGTTGAGGGTGTTGTTCGGTCTTAATGTGGTGGTTGTACAAGTAGCATATTCAAAAGGGGTCCACTTTACTCTATGTTTGTGTTTGTTCTGTGGATAAGTACTCATAAGTTCTCAGGGATTTTTTGTTTGCTTCTATGAATCAGGTTTTGTCGGCTGAACTCTTGCTTGAGCTAGAAGGAAACCCTTGTCTGAATCCTTTCACATTTATCTCATTTCTCACACAATACACATCTTTAATACTCCCAACAGGCTATACAACAATCATCATGAGGCATGGGCAAGTGAAAAACCCTGAATCTACTTCAGTGACTACTGCAATCTCCAAACCTCACTATAGGCTTCACATCTTATTTAGTTGAGCAAGAAATTACACAAAAGAAAAAGTATAAAAGAAAGAAAAAGAAAGAAAAGAAAATGAGTTAATGGGAAACTATGTGGGTGTGCGAACAACTCTATCAGGGCTATGGATACTGAGCTAGCAATAGAGAAATTTTCATGGGGATTGCAATGATAACCTTTTTGGGGCTATTGACGCCTGACTAGCAATGGGGAAATGCCCATGATACTTTTGGAATTAGATTAAATACATATATTTTGTTGGTTGATTGATCATTTGCCTCCATTATTTCTAAGGGAGGGGAATTAACTCATCATGCACACACATTTCTGAGATGCTTGTGGCTTGATTTAGTTAAGGATTTTATTCTCCTTTGAGCTTTGAGTTCAAAAGATGATGTATTGCTTTTGTTTTTCGAAACCAAAAATTTTAGGTTCTAGATGAATCCTTATCCCTAGAATGCTCGAGAGCATTCTCCAATAGATTCGCCATTTGTTGTGCCTTCTACACACACACCCCACTTGGACTGGGGACCCCCTCTTTTTATTTTGACCTTTGCAAGGTTGGTTTGCACTCACTTTACTTTTGTGCTTTGTTTTGGACCTAAATGACTAAGATGCCTTCAAACTGTTAAATTCCATGATGCCTAACCAATTGAAAAAAATTTATGAAGTTTTGGGAGTTGCAAAAAACTCTCTGCAGGTTTCCACTAGGTGGAATCCATGCCTCCTTTGTTGTCCACAAATATTTCTTCATGGGTTATTGTCGATGGAACACTATTACCATGATTCCATTCCTTATGGAATTTTCCCCTCATTTCTCCACATGACATCCTTTTCGATGGTGCTCGATCTTCATTTTTCTACATTTCATACTCCCACATGTTTTTTAAAACTCTACATTAATTGCTAGCATTTATGGCGATGGGGTTTATAAATTGAGGATCGACCTGCTATTTTCATGCCATTGTTTATTCAACTTTGATGAGCTTGTTATGTTTTTCCTTACATGATTGAACTTGATGAATGAAGCATTCTCCTCCTTTTACCTCCGTGTGGCAGTAGGTAAGGTTCACTTCCCCTTTCTCATTTATGTGTTTTAAATTTTTTGAATGCTTAGGGTGTCAAAATAGAAACGTTTAAGGACTGTTTAGCTTGTTAACCACATGGTAGGGTTCTAATTAAACTTAGCTAAACTGAATCCAGTGACGCCATGGTTGAATTTGATTAGATTCATGGTTAAATAAATATTGTTGCAGTTGAAATTCTAGGCCTTTAGTTTGTCAATGGCCAATAAACCTTAAAACTTCTAAAATTGTTGTCTAAAAGTGTCATGAGTTTTCATTCACGGATGTCCATCTTTAAGATTTCATTTAAAGAAGCATGAGTGTTGACGGCCCTTACATCCCCCATTCTCATAACCAAGTCTTGGGTTGTCAAATCGTTGGAATTTTCAAACAATAAATGTTTAACATTGAAAGCCCTCGCAGGTTCCTCGATGTATATTTCCATTGGTGGGAGGACATGAAGCCTGAGCCATCTTTCAAATGGTGAAACCCTAATGGCCTCCCATCTAGCGAATCTCACCCATGCATTTACCGTGAGCATATTAGTTGAGAAAATAAAAATGGTTGTCTTCAAACCCATGCAGAGTACTCTTTGTGAGATGTCATTGGCGAGGAGTCATGGAAATCAAGCCATTCTTCTATGAAAAAACTTAAACAGCTTTCCCATTGGCGGTTTTTGCACCAACCATTTCCACAAACATAAAAAAAATATCGAAACCTCAAAACCACTAAGTCCTTAACTTGTTATAGGTTATTTCTTGTGGGTCGTTGTAGGCAAAAAGCTATTTGACCTCAGAAACTGTTGACACCAAAGCATAAAGGACATTCCACCTATCAAATTTTCCCTCACACTTTCTACATGCACTTAATGCCTGACCCTAATTATGTAAGCATCAATTCTAACATTATCACATTGACCTTCTTGAATGAAAGATGAAAACTCTAAGTAAAAATGTGATGCAGGTTTCTCCACGTGGAACTTTGTTCGTGGGATGTTGTCCTATCAAAACCATTCCTTAATTGCTTAACACTTGATGACACCTACATCAGGGGCTTCCACCTCACCCTTTCTCACATCACCCCAATGATTTCCCAAATTGTGAAGTTGAGCCTAATTTTACCTCCCACATGCCAAATGAATCCTTGGACAAAATTGAGCACGTGATATTGAAGTCTGAGTCCCATGTAGATTTTCCTTACCGAGAAGACGTTGGTAGGGTGCCATCCTTCCAAGGCCATTGTTAGATACAAAACTTATACTATTTTCCAAATGGTAGCTTCCTCATTGTGGTTTTCTGCACAAGCCTTGAAGACAAATTCGACAAATTAAACTGATCCCACATGCTTTAACCTAAATTTCACATGTGACTTAATGAGCTTACATCAAAATAACTTAGAGTTTTGTCAATGCAAAAATATTCCTATGGAATTTTGTTTGCGAGTTGTCATGCTCTCCAAGCCATTTCTAACAAAATTAACATCAACGGCTTCCACAAGACAAAATCTCGCACTGTCTGACCCGTAAAGTTGTACACATTGAAAACACACGTAAAATTATGGAATTAAATGAATGTAATGGATCCTTTGAGGTAGATGGATACATATAATGATATTTTAACATGATCCAATTATAATTTCACTATCTCTTGATTTATCAAGGCATTTGTTGTGTTCTTTGTGCAAGATTTATGGAACCAACTGAGAAGACTGACAAGGCCAAGAAGAGCATAAAGGATACAACAAGAGAAAAGGAAAAGGATAGAATGAATTATGAGTTTCACAAGGTCAAGTGTGCCTCAAAGATCATCTCACAATGAGATATGGTGATAGACACAAAAATGGGTCATATAAACATAAATGAATTCATACGAGTCTTGGTCAGCACGAAAATTGAGGAAGCATGGAAATTAAAGAAAAGTGGGATCGCAAAGGTAGTAGGCTTCCCTCAATCTTTGGTTAGCCTGGAGTTAATATTTGGATGTAAAGAATGTTATCACCCACAAAGCAAGAGAATAATCACTGTAGATAGGAGGGTATTGGTTGATTTGACTCCTATGTCAATCGGGAAAAAATTTGGGATCCCTCTATTCGACAAAATGGAATAAACTAAAAAGGAGTATGCCCATAAAGTGTGGAAAGCAGACCCCACTGGCTATAAAAGAACCATAATCCAGAAATGGCTAATCGAGAAGAGGGGCAGTGCAAACAAGGTACCTCAAAAGCTTTATAGGAGTGACTTCATGGAAAAGATCAACGACATCGTGACAATTTTGAGTAGGGTGATGGGACTCCCTACTTCTTCAATCTTTGACAAATAGATATGGTACTTCATAGAAGAGATCCTTAGAGGTAAGACAAAATTCCTTTGGGCCAAGATAATTAGTGATAATTTGCACAATCAATTTGTTGTGGTGAAGAAGACCAAGGAGTTCTATATGACTTCTTATATTGTGTACCTTTCGGCAGTTAACTTTCCCTACAAGGGTCTGAATTGTGTCGGTCAACTTGGAACGAAGAAATGGAAAAATACCATCTATCATTGTTACCCACAGTTGAAATATAGAAATTACAAGAAAGACTATAGGCAAGTAAATGATGCTTTCATCATGCATGTTGTTCAAATGCCGTGAAAGGATTATGGCAAAATGATGTCCCATAGTGCAAAGGAATTGATCGAGAATTTCAAGTACTGGTTCATTTAGTTCTCCAAGTTTACCTACATAAGGGTTGAGGGATTCTCAGGGTTTCCATACAATTTTCAAAGGTACCCTAGTTACAGGATAATCCTAATATTTAGGTGGTTAAGCACATGGTAGGGTTCTAATTAAACTTAGTTGAACTGAACCCAGTGATGCCATGGTTTTGTTTTATTAGATTCATGGCTAGGGTATGTGCAGGATCATGATGGACCAAAAAGTGGCAATATGTAAGTGATATAATGGCTCATGTGGCTGACGACATTTTTTATAACCAAAATTGATGAAACAAAAAGGGTTTTTAAAGGAGATTCTTAGTTTTCCACCAATATAAATTATGCTTTACTTTGAATTTAATAAATTATTATTATTCATTTTCTATTTGAATAACAACTAAACTCCTGATTGATAGGCTGATTGAAAAACATCTATAGCTTTCAAACGATATGACATTTTTTGAATCTGAAACATGCATCACATTCTATGCTTCGCATACTATAGGATTAAAAAAATAAATTGAATTTTATGAAGTTTTGACCAAGTTAAGGTGGTCAAACATATGAGTTTTTATATTTTTTAAAAGTTCTAATAAAAAATTCAAAATTAATTATTTACTTGGAAAAAATTATAAGAAAATATGCATCACATCGGGACATGAGTCCACTACTTATATATAAAATCTTATAAAAAAATATTATCATTTTATTGTGGTTAGGGTGGTCAAACAGACACCTACTTATTTTTTCCTTGAAATTTAAGTACTACTGCATTGAAATTTCAAATTTTCACCAAATAGATTTTTTTTTTAAAAAAAAAAAACCTAGTAGTTTAGAAACTACATTCAATTTTCTATAGATTTTATTCTTACATATTTTTGAAATAATATAGATAACTTATTCAAATTTTTACGTCAAATTGCCTAACTTTGATTTTTTGAATTTTCATCGCCACTTAAGGGCCTATTTTTTCCATGATGATCCTACACATACCTATTAAATAAATGTTGTTATGGTCAAAATTCTAGGCTTTTAGTTTTTCAACAACCAATAAACCCTAAAAATTTAAAAATTGTTGTGTAAAAGCGTGACAAGTTTTCATTCGTAGATGTTCATCTCTAATATGTAGCTCAAAGCAACATGAGTGTTGACAACCCCCACATCTCTCATTCCTGTGACCAAGTCCTGGGTTGTCAATCCATTGGAATTTTTAAACAATAAATGTTTAACATTCAAAGCCCTTGTGGGTTCCTCTGTGTGGATTTCTACTGGTAGGAGGACATGAAGCCCAAGCCATCTTTCAAACAATGAAACCCTAACGGCCTCCCAATTGGAAGATCTCGCCCTTGCAATTATCGTGAGCATATCAGTTGAAATAATCAAAATGGCTAAGTCTTCAAACCCGTGCAGAGTTCTCTTGGTGGGACACTGTTGGTAGGGATTTGTGGAACTCAATCCATTTCACTATGGAAAAACTTAAATAGCTTTCCCACTAGCGGCTTCTACTCCAAACATTTCTACAAACATAAAAAAAAACTAAAACCTCAAAACCACTAAGTCCTTAACCTGTTGTGGGTTCTTTCTTGCGGGTTGCCTCAAACTATTGATGACAAATCATAAAAAAATTCCACCTAGTGGTTTCTACCCTCACACTTTCTGCATGCACTTAATGTTTGACCTTGATGATGTAAGTATCAATTCTAACATTATCACATTGACCCTCTTGAATGAAAGATGAAAACTCTAAGTCAAAATATGATGTGCAGGTTTCTCCATGTGGAACTCGGTTCGAGGGACATCATCCTATCAAAGCCATTTTTCAACTTCTTAACACTTGACAACACCTACATCAGTAGCTTCTACCTCACCCTTTCTCGCATCACCCTAATGATTGCCCAAATCATGAAATTAACCCTAATTTTACCTCCCATGTGCCAAATGAATCCTTGGACAAAATTGAGTGCAAGATATTGAAGTTTGAGTCCCATGTAGGTTTTCCTAACCGGGAAGATGTTGGTGGGATGTCATCGTTGCAAGACTATTGTTAGTGGAAAAACTTAGACTGCTTTTCGAATGGTAGCTTCTGCATTGGTTTTTTTGGACAAGCTTAGGAGACAAATTTTACCTAGTAAACTGATCATGTGTGCTTTAACCTACATTTCACACAACTTAATGAGCTTACATTAAAATAACTTAGTTTTTCAATGCATAAATATCCCCATGGAATTCCATTTTTGGGTTGCCATGCTCTCTGAGCCGTTTCTAATGACATTAACACTGATAGTTTCCACAAGACGAAAGTCTATACTATCTGACCTGCAAAGTTGTAAACATTGTAAATGAGCATAAAATGATGGAATTTAATGAATGTAATGACTCCTCTCAAGTAGATGGATGCATCTAACAAAATTTTAGCATGATCCAATTAGCATTTCTCTCTTTCTTGATTTATTGAGGCATTTACTACATGTTCTTTGTGTAGGATTTATGGAACCAGCTAAGAAGAGTAACAAGGCCAAGAAGAGTGGAAAGGCTACGAGAGGAGAAAAGAAAAAGGCTAAAATGAAGTATGAGTTCCATGGGGTTGAGTGTGCCTCAAAGATCATCTGACTACGGGATATGGTGAAATACATAGACATGGGTCATACAAACATAAATGAATTCAAGCAATGGGTCTTGGTCAGCCTGAAAACTGAGGAAGCATGGAAATTAAAGAAAAGTAGGATTGCAAAAGCAACAGGCTTCCCTTCAACTTTGGTTAGCCTGATGTTAATCTTTGGATGTAGATAATGTTATCATGCACAAACCAAGAGAATAATCACTGTAGACAAGAGGGTACTGGTGGAATTCACTCCTATGTCAATTAAGAAAACATTTGAGATCCCTGTATTCAAAAAAATGGAAGAAACTAAAAATGAGTATGCCCATAATGTGTGGAAAGTAGACCCCACTAGCTATAAAAGAACCATAAATCAGACATGGTTGATTGGGAAGAGGGGTAGTGCAAATAAGGTTCCTCAAAATATTTATAGGAGTGACTTTGTGGAGAATTTCAATGACCTCATGACACTTCTGAGTAGGGTGATGGGACTCCTACTTCCTCGGTCTTTGAGGAATGGATGTGGTACTTTGTAGAAGAGATACTCAGAGGTGAGAGAAAATTCCACTGGGCCAAGATAATCAGTGATAATTTGTACAATCAATTTGTTGTGGTGGAGAAGACCAAGGAGTTCTATATGACTTCTTATATTGTGTACCTTTTGGCAATTAAATTTCCCTACAAGGGTTTGAATTGTGTCGGTCAACTTGGAATGAAGAAAGGGAAAAACCCCATCTATCATTGTTACCCACAGTTTCAATATAGAAATTACAAGAAAGACTACAAGTGGGTAAATGATACTTTCATCATGCATGTTGTTCGAACACTATCAAAGGATTATGAAAAAAGGATGAACCACAGTGAAAAGGCTGATGAGAGCCATTTATGTCCCATTTTATGCCATATTTTAGCTTATTTCATATACCTTCATACCCACTTCCACATTCCATTTTTGTTCCATATCATACTATTTCCCCATTTTATGTTGCATATGATTAAATATGTATAAGTGGTATTTAATAGAGTTTTGAATAAAATATGGAAATTAATGATTGGTTGTCTTTACTAATAAGCATTGTGATTTGCAGACTTGAGAAATAAAACTTGCAACATGCAGATCAGATGAACTTCCTGTCACCTTTTATGTAGAATATCTTCTTGTCATTTTCTAGTCAAGAACTTTTGTGTGTTAATCAGTGACCAAAAATTTATTTATGTTATCTTTTCAAAGGTGATGTCAATCTCCAAGGTGATGTTGGTTACCCCTTTAGTGCCAAATTCAAATTAGCACAATAAATTGTGGTTATTTCAAAATGGAGATGCAACTGCCAACTATGAAGAGGAAATTCGAAACCTTCATTATTTATTGTAACAAGACAATTTGTGATCCACAAAAGAGGGAGCAGATGCACTTAGTCAAGGATCCACATCTTCTATTCTTGTGGAATAAGAGAGGAAACCCGTGCTAACAGATTTTTTGCTAGATAGCTGGAGAGAAATCTGCAAACCTTCACGTCATTGCTATTTTCCATATAAAGAGAAGAATCTATTATAATAGTTGAGCTTGCCAGCTGGGTGGAGGAGTAAAACAAAAGAATGTCTTCTATTTTCATTTTCTATTATAGCAACATAGTTTTAATCTGTAGGTTAGCGAACCATATTATTTGTTTCTTTTAGCTTGTTGGTTGTAGGCCAAAACAAACTTAAGATTTTCCTATACTTACTAAGTTACAAGCTGTGTATATATAAGAGCAATGTAGACAAACTATGGGATAACAATTTTCATTATTATCTTTATGAAATAAAATATTATTCTGCTGATCTGTCCAATGTAAAAAGGCATTTTATTTTCCACTCACCTTGTGAACTAGAGGAAGGGCCCACTCTTAGAACGATCGGTGAGGTTGTTGCATGTTTGAAAAAGTTAGACTTTATATTTTGTGTGATTTAATTTCTTGTGTTTTATTTACAAGATGGTTTAAAACTGATCTTTATTGGATAATCATTTTAGCTATTGAAATTTTTTCGATGTTGGTGTGTTTATCTAAAGCATAAAGTGCGAGTTATATTTTGATTTATAGAAGAGTTTTCTGTTGTCTATGATAGTTCTTGTCACTGTTGCTTCCATCACATATTATTAATAGTTCCTTTCACACTTTTGACAAAAAGATAGAATAGGAAAGTTGAACCAAATTTTCACTAGGAAATTTATGCATATTCTAGCTGCATTCATCCCCCCTTAATTCACTGCTTTCCTCCCTTAGGTATACTGCCACAACACTTATTGCAAGCTACGATCCTTAGGTTGGCACTCTTAGACCAAGCTGAAATCCTTTTTATTCTTTACCCCAGTTTTGTCTATCAAAGGCATTGATCAAGAATTTTGGGTATTAGTTCATTCAATTCCCCAAGTTTACCTACATAAGGGCTGAAGGATTCTCAAGGTTTTCATACCATTTTCCAAGGTACCCTAGTGGCATGATAATCCTACTAGAGCTTACCAGATAGTTGCACGCTACCTATTTATTGTTGCAAGACAAGCACCATTTTTGGGTTTCATACCCCATAGTTTTTGGTGAAGGAGTATATACGTGCCCTGCTACCTCTTGCACAAAATTTTCAAAAACAGAACTCGCAGAATACAACTTGGAATTGCATATAGAACGAGTAGGCCTAGACCCTCTAGGAAAATTGAAGAAGTGGGTTGGGAGATAATATGCCCACAAGCCCCATATTGAAGACTTTTGGGTGAACTGTGATGATGACCATGACGCTCGAAGAAGGAATTGCATGAGAATAACAAAAAAGTTTGTGAAATCCATTGATTTATTTTTAGTTCTTGACCAAGTGGTCGATGATGACCATGAGGCTCAAAGAAGGAATTGCATGAGAATAACAACAAAGTTTGTGAAATCCATTGATTTATTTTCACTTCTTGACCAAGTGGTCGATGATGATAACACTCTCAATGAAGGATACACTACTATAGCCAAGGTGCCATTACTAGTGATTGACTAGATTGAGCTATAGGTCACAAACTTAGACACAGTCACTCACCCGATAGAGCAAAGAACCAAGAAATGGTTGGATAATCAAGTAGCTCAATTATAGCAACAATGTGTTGAATTGATGTATGGGGAACTAGAGGATGATATTGAAAGTGAGACCAATAGTGGCACCTATGAAGGTTCTTCGAGCAAGGCTCCTAATTCTTTGCTTTCCACTCGATCGAAGAAAAGAAAGGAGGTTCCAAAGTGGAAACCTAAGCAAAAAGTGTATACTAGAAAGTTGGTTGAGGGGAAAAGGCCCCCTAAGAGATCTAAGAGGATAGGGAAATTTATTCCTAACATGAGAACAATACAAGAAGATTCCTCACCCCCTGAGGAGGAAGCACAACCAAAATCACCTTCACATACCACTTCCTCGGTCCCAACTACCACTACTACACCATCTCCTTCCACTCCACCATTATTTCCTGTATCATCCCCACCCACTATGGAAATCTCTGTCCACCTCACCTCTGCTTATTGCACCCGTGGTCTTGGTTGATTCCTCCTCCTCAACCGCTTGTCCCCTATCATCTTCCTCACTTCTGCCACCATTGCGAACTTTGTCCACCCAACTGCCTACTATGCCTGTTTTTCCTATAGCACTGATTTTGTTTCTAAAAACCTTTGTTGCTTATTTACAAAACATACCCTAGACTATTCTAACTCTTCAAGAAAAATTATTTATAGCTCAACTTGCCACTTCATTACCCATCCCTCCACCTCCTACCAAGACACCCAAAATGGAATCTACAATGCAAATATGCAAGGAAATGGAGACAAGAAGTGAAGAGCATCATAAGGAAACAACTGATATCACCGAGGAACCTAAAGTCTTAGACCTTGATGATTATCATAAACATGTTGAGGATTGTTGATCTAGATGAAGTTGCTTCAAATGAAGAAGGGTAGAAAATTCCCAAGGATAGAGATATGAGAAATTTTGACACATTATGATGTGGAGACCTCTAACTAGGAACTTGAAGATGAATAACATAAAGAACATGATGATAAAGAGGCAAGTCTTGAGGAGCACCACTCTAAGGAAGAAAGAGATGAGCTCATCATTAAAATCATGCCAGAAGAAAATGTGGGGAAAGATGATGAACTTCTAGAAGTTGGCCAAAAGAAGGGTCAACAAGATGAAGAAGTTCCTTTGGAAGAAGAGAAAGATAAAGAGAAGAAAGGTGATGATGGAAAGAAAGATAATATAGTACAAGAAGAATATGTCGAGTAGAGAACTGTGGAATCTTCCCAAGGAACATAGCCTGAGCTCGACAAAGAAAAAACAATAATGTAGGAAGAAGGGAAGGATGTTGAAGATGAGAACAATTGACAACCATCAACAAAGATTAAGTCCCACATTACTATAAATGCCTAATGGTTGGAGTAACAATTGAAGAGAAAATCCCCAGTGCTTCCAAATCCTAAGGATTTCTTGGAAGCCATATTGGCTTGAGCACAAGTTAAGACGTAGGAGAAGAAGAAGCCCAAGATTAAGTCCCACATTACTACAAACACCTCGGGCTCTCATATCTTGTAGGTGGAAACTCTGAAGGAAAATAAGGATGCAAATACCATCCTGCAACAACTGGATAAAGATCAAGCCACAAAGGAAGAATTGAAAGCATAGGTGGCAGAATTAACTACCTTCATCTAGCAATGGGAAATGTTCGTAAAGGAAGTCCCAAAAAAATTGCTTACACCTGCCATATTGTCTAAAGAAGAAATTAATAAAATGGAGAAAATGAGAACTTGGACCAAGTCCACCCCAAATTGGCTTAAGAAAGTCACTGACCTAGGTGGAAAGGGTATTCACTATGGGGTGAAAATGCACAACCATTTATTGCAACTGAAAAATGAAATTGAGAAAGTGGTGGAGACATGTAAAGATTTTCTTGATCTTTACAATATTACATGACCCAAGTTAAAATGCATTTTGAAGCTATCCAAAAATGTCTGGGAGTAAGAATTGGCCCTGCCAAAAGAATACCACTAGCTACTTGAGGTCGGTTTATTCAATTTTGAGTTTAGAAAAGGGGTGTTGGAGAAGTTAATGATTGATATGGATGTCGTCTTTTCTCAGATCCTTGAAGGTTTCGTTGAATGCGATGAGTCCCTCGAATTATTAGTAGGAGCTAAAATGTCGGCCCAAGAATTAGACTGTGATTCAATAACAAGTGAATTCTAGAGGAAAATGGAGCAAGGAACCAAAGATACTCTATCTTGGAGCTTCATAGACTTTATTACATGAGCCTTCACTCGCTTGGAGAAAAACATTCAGAAATATTATCAGTATGTAGGCCTATATGAAGAGATGATAGAAGAATTCAGGATGATCAATTACAACATCAACAAGTTTGACTTCCCGAAGTAGGCTAAACGCTTGGTTGTTATAGGAAAATTCATCGACTATGATTTAGTTCAAAAAGAGGCTGGAAATGCCATAATAGAGGACAAATACTTAAAGTAGATCTAAAAGAAAAAATTATCTACAAGACAAAATTGGCTAAAAGATAAAATAGGAAAAAGACAAATAGTAGCCAATTTTATATTGTAAAATAGTGTACTTATATTGGGTGATGTGAAAACCCTAAGTTGAATTAAATCTATGCCACCCATTGTGAATCAATCTTGGCCATTCATTTCAGAATTGAAAAGCTATAAATAGGGGCATCCTCTTATTTTCAAACAGAGAGATGAGTTGTTGTAAAAGACATTTTGAAGCAATATACAAGAAGACATTGAACTTTGGTGTTTCTTTGAGTTTTATCATTATGTGTGCATGATTCAACCTCCATATTTCCTTTCAACATAGTTTATTTGTTGTTTAAGTTTCATTTTCAGCTTGTTAGTTAGTGGTCAACTTTAATGGTGATTGTGTGTTACAGTATTTGATGCACTTCTAGCTCATTATTTTGGTGGTTTATTGATGATAGGTCATTGTGTAAAGCTAGTCTAAGATCATTTATTTACTACACTTAACTTCATCTATGTATATGTATGCATTATGTGTTCATGTTGCAATTTGAAAATTTGATGTCAACCTTAAAAGATTGCACTAGTTTTGTGATACTATAGATGACTCTTGGTTAAGAAAATCTTGGTTTGGGAATTCTATCTACCATAACACTTATTATTGTTGCTAGTGTTCATAATTTTTAGAATTAGGATAACCTCTAAATCCTTAAATATTTTGATATTTATTTTAAATCTGAGTTAAATTTAGGATTCCAGCATCATAGTAATTTTAAATCTGATGAACATAATGAGTTTCATATTGTTGTTCTAAATTTGTAGCTACTATACACCATTTCTAGAATTCTAAAACTTTATTACAAACATGTAACTTTCATGCTTTGTGAACAATAATGGCCCTTTGTGTTTACCAACAAATCACACATCATCAATTGAGTTCTTCATGCACTATCATGACCTGACATCCGAGAGACCTTGGGGTCATTTTATGAAACATAGTTACATAATATTACCTTTCAAGAGAGGAATATCACATGTTTTCTATCTATGTTGAGAAGTGCAAAAACACCCATCAATAGAACTGATGCTAGAAGGATGACCACTAGACAAAGTTGGATCGAATAGGGTCATTCTCTCCACAAAGATTTTATAGGGTAACTAAATCTACACCCAATAAAGGAGATTTTCAATAATTAAGGACCCCTACTAGGGCTAGAAAAGCCAAGAAAGGGGTAGCTTCAGCGTTAGCACCACCCACTTGAAATCCATCTCCTCCATCTCCATCATCTCCTTCATTTTGAATAGCTACTTCTCCATTTATCAGCCACATCCAAACTATTACATTCCAACCACATATTGTTGCCACTCAGCCATTACCACCCCCACCTCCATAAATGGCTTGGTTGGGAAACAACCCCTCACCATTTTCCTTAAATGACTACCATGATATATGCCAAAAAATATAGAAAATTTATGCTCTAAATTCTACATGAACTATCCTTGGAGGACAATGGAAGAGCACATCAAAATCTTCCAAACTGCCCTTAAGGACAAACATATTGAACATGAGGATGTTTCTTGTAGGATTTTCCCATATTCATTAGGAGAAGAATAATTTTACTAGTATAGTGATCTACCTACAAGATCCATCACATCATGGGATTGCATGAAAGACACCTTCTTGCAAAAACTCAAAATTCCAGTCAACCCCATAGACTTATACTAGCAGTTCATGTCTATCAGAAGGAAAGTTAATGAACCAATCAAATCCTTCAACAATAGATTTCATTGAGCATATATGAGATTGCAACCACCCTACGTGGTTGATGATGAATCAACAAGAGTAGTATACCACATTTCCTTAGATAATATAAACTTAGCCATAGTCAAATGAATGCATCGGCCTCCTGCATGTTTGGTGGATGCATATGTAGAAGTAGTTAAGGAAAGTATGGACTTGGGGCAGAACTTGGCTAGTCCACTACCTTCATTGGGACCTACTACCAATCCAAGACAATTCCATGGGCTTGGTCATGCTTTGGCCAATCAAATGCTATTAATGAACTAGGTTCCCCAACTGCCCATTATGCCACATCTAGGACCCCCATTGAATCAAGATCTACCCATACCCACTTATCTACAAAATTCAACTTAGCAGAACTTTTCATAGTAGCTCAACATACTTTCATACTTGAAGAACTCTGAAGTGTCAACTACTCAACAAAATCTGTCCACAACACACCCCGTCTTTCTCTAGAACTCCATACCAACGTAGAGAAATTTGAACAAGGAATAAAATGATGAATTGGTTGAGAAAGTAAAGAAGTTGACCACCAAAGTTACTCACTTGAGAAACTAGAATTTCAATTAGATACAAGCATCTCAAATAAGTATTCAAACTAACTACCATCAAGACAATCGTGATTCAGGCCCAACTTTGGGGAAAAGTTATGAACGAGGTCAGAATTCAAGGCAAATTTTTGAAAGAAGGCAACCCCAAAGGTAGAATCGAATGTGGAATACCAGACCTAACAATGGAGAGGTACCTATGCCACTCAACCTATGCAACCGTGTAGACAAGTCAGAAAGTGGGGTGTACTTGGTTGAGGTAGCATTATCCAGATGGTGTAGAATACACTAGACCAATAGACATTCAGAACTAGAGTGTCCAAAGTTCCATATTGTCGCTGCCATTTTTCAAGTAGAGGTGTAAAATTCTATTGATAATTCAAAATATCGAGAAACAGTACCCTCAGAGCCATATGATTCAGTCTTGGTCATTAATCAAACACCCTTCCCTTCGAGTGACAAGAATGAAATAGAGAAGGAGTTTACAGAAAAGGATGGAAAGATGAATGAGGTATGTAACAAAGGAACTCTATCTCAAATGTTTGATTAAATTGATAATGGTCTTAGGGATGAGTATGAATGACAAGAGGAATAGATGCACATGTTTTATCAATGTTCAAACCCTTATAATTTGAGGAATAGACAGGTTGATGGTCCATTTACAACTTCCATACCACCAAATAACTTCAACATAACACTAGAACCAAATGTAAGCAACAACCTATCTTACCCTAGGCTACCCACTCAATAATTTAATAGGAATAGATAGCTTGAGCCCACCAAGGAGACACAACCTGATTTTACCAAAATCAATCCACCTGAGGCAGATGTTGAACAAATGGGAGCATATGTGGTAGAGGAATTAAAGAAGTTAAAAGTGAGCTTGTCAACTTTTGAATTGTTGCGAGTACTTGTCATCAAGAACGCATTCTTCTGATCACTAAATTGGACTTCACCATCAAGATCCTTGAAAGATATAGTAGGGAAAAGGGTCACATTTGACATAGCTACTAGTGAGCCGATAATCAGAGAAATTGTGGGAAAAGGACTGGATTAACAATCAACTATGTTAGGTCTCAAAAGTGCGTGTTGTGGACCTTAAGAGGGTGCCAATCTCTTAATACACTCTTGGCTAACAAATGAGGAACACTAGGTTTTTTACTTCCTACTCTTTAGGCTCTGCTAAACCTAGGTGGGTGCACTTGAGTGATATGGTAGATTTTGAAGGCTATGATCTCTACTCTAAGAAATCTACTCACAACGGCACAAGAGGGTGAAGTAGATGCAAGGTTAATTGTTAAAAAATCCTACTCCTAGTACTATGATTTGAAATATAATGTCTCAATAATATTTTGTAATTTTTTAAAAATGGAATTGGTATTGAATAGTGCCTATTTTTGTTGGGCTAATGGAGTCAAGAGATGGATGATCATTATGGGGATAGGCTTTTATGAGATAGGTAGATCTAATTTTCAGCTTAACTCAAATATTTGGACACTTTGAATGTCTACACTTTGTGCAAACGTGCAAGATTGTCAATTACTTAGGCTCTTGTTAGTGATCCTAGTGATATCCCCTTATGTTACTGTGAGGTTGTGGCATGATTTAATTCAGGTGTGAAAGGAAACCAATTGAGATGGTATATTTAAAAGGATTTTAATCCAAACATGAACCTACTAAATCAGATTTCATAAAAGCAATTTTAATTCTTTTGCACATGGAAACCAATCAACAACACCACACAACTACAACAAATGTGTGTTGAAAAATTAAATGTATATCCACACACTCAATTTGAATAACATAAAAAACCACTTTGGAGATAGCCAAATAAAATGTAAGCATATGGATCCATTAAATTGTTGAACACTTGAAAGAAAATTAGTACTTGTGCATAACCTTCTCCATTATATTAATCTTCAAATGAAATGCATTATAATAATAGTGTTCTGATATGAAATAGATGGGCAAGATTTTGCAATCTATCTACTTACTATGCCTACTCTAAAACTGAAAATGATATGATGATGATTATTTCAATCACCACATGTCCAACATATATAGAAATATTTTGAAAAGGGTACACCTCTTCATAAGTGTCTTTTGGAATTAACAATAAAACATTAAAAATTATTCTCTAATGAGCCACAAATGAACTTGTGTTATATGATCTAAATATTCATGGCTCAAGTGTGTGTTATCATCCTCTAAAGAATTCCTTGTAGAAATTTCCATGATGATCATCTTCTTCAAATGTTCACAAGCCTCTTCCAGTGTTGAATAATCATTCTTGGTTGCTTCCAAGGCTTCCTGTAGTATTAACTGGTACTCTTTCATCCATTCACTCTGACTCTTCAGTTCTCCATCATCTTTGAATAGTGAAGGCACCCCTTCCTTTGAAGAATCTATGAATTCTTTAACATCT
The DNA here is from genome assembly GCA_007115665.2 of Sequoiadendron giganteum. Taxonomy (NCBI): domain Eukaryota; kingdom Viridiplantae; phylum Streptophyta; class Pinopsida; order Cupressales; family Cupressaceae; genus Sequoiadendron; species Sequoiadendron giganteum. The sequence goes on from CM021103.1 coordinate 98,800,256, forward strand.
TCTTGAAGAAATTCCTTATAATAGTCCTTGTGTTTCCTCATCATATCCTCAACGGTTGTAATGGCTCCAATATCAGAAGTGCTTCTCTTTTGCATTTCTTGGATCTTTTCTTGAATTTTGTCATTTATCCTCTTATTTTCCTAAATAGCAGTGTGAATCTTGGAGTGAGTCACCTAGAACTTATCCATCCAAACCATTAGGTTAGTGTGCCTCCTTTACAATACTACATAAAGTGTGTCAAATCTGGCCTTGCTTACTTGAGTGTGTACTTGTGATTCCTCACTTCTATCCTTTGATTGGGACCCTTCTCCTTGAGTTAACATTTTAGTGGATCCCTTGAATATTTTTTTCACTGTGTCTCTTAAAAAATAATTTTATTTGAGCACTCTCTTACTACTCAACTTGTACATATCTTGTTCCTTAATCAACATTTGAATCTGAGCCATATTCAATTTGGCTACATTTATGCCAATGTCAGCTATGACCATAGGACCAGTTTCTCCTACCTTCAGTGTCATCACATGACTGAATGCCTTCTTAGTATCAATGATCATAGATTTATTATGTGGGGGATACAGAGCCCATATCATAAAAGATTTCTCATCAGGGTTATATCTTGACCCAGTGTATACTTCTTTCACACCTTCTACATTGAGCTTATTCTTAGCATCATATTATGCAAAAAACTATAAAAAAACAAGAGCACAATTTAAATCTAAACCAGGGAAAATCATCACACCAGAATCCTCTAATAATTTTCTTCCTCTTTCCAGAGTCATGTTCCTCATCTCATTCTCTACATCCACATTTAATGTGCTAAGAAATTAATTTTCATTGTTGGGTGTGATGTTTGTGACTGATTCCCTTATTGTTTTTCCCTTTTACTTGTAAAAGAAAGATCTAAATTCAGAAGAATTTATAAACTGATCATCTGAAAGAAAGGAATTATAGCCCAATTGCCTAGTATCTATGTCAGGTGATTCTTCAACTTCTTGTTCTTTGCTCAGAGGTTCATACTCTTCAATTATCAAATTGGGAATCTTGTTAGTTTGGCCTTGGGGTTATCTTCTATTAGAAGATTCCTCACTTCCAGAGGACAACATTTATGGTTCTTGTATCTCCTTTATTTTTTGTTCCATTTCTCTATTGTGGTTATCAATGGCTAATTCAACTTCCCTCTCTTCCATTTTTTTGATTATATCATGATGAGGATATGGTATATGATCATATGCACCTAGATTCTATTTTTTTGTTGCAAAACCAATATAACCCTCATGATCAAATCACTTCCTTGGTGCAACCAAACTTTATATTGAAATGTGATAACTTATCTAAAATAATAGCATACCTTTCCTTCGATACCATAGTGAAATCTCCAAAGCACAATGTACTAGCCATAAATGACTACTACTCATAGGAACTCAAATTCATAACATTGGAATAATCCATTTTCCTGAAAATCTCCAAATATGCAATCCTATTTGGCACAATTTTTGGCAAAAGGAAAGGTGTATCTTCAAAACCATACACTCTAATCATGATTGAATCAACATAACAATACCAATCACCCCAATTATGACCTACAGTTCATGGTCCATTGAAATCCTTGGGCCTTAAGAATCTTTTGATTTCATTAGATAATAAATAATCACAAGGGTGATTATAATGCCTGTAGATTGTCTTGACAAATTATTCCTCAAAATAAACAAAGTTGGAATTGATAAACCTACTATCTCAAATAGAAGTCCATAGTTGTACTGGTAATGGTTGACCTTCTTTAACCAACTATGTGATTCCCAATTCCTTTGGCCACATTGCTAACTCTTGTCCATAATATAGTATCAAGTGCATAAGAGGGGAACAGTGTTTAAAATTCATTGTAGGAGATTCATTCTTGATGGCCATTAGCCCTAAGTGTATCCCTCTGGAAATGTGTGAGGCATAATCAAAAGGTCTTGCATTTTGGAATTCTATATCGATAGAAATTACCATTGGCCCTATAGACACGAATTTAGAATCCTTTGTTCCTATTATTTGGCATACCAAGAAGTAAATATATTTCAAGTAGGGCTCGAACAAATCAGCATGAAAAGGAGACCCTTTATTATCTTCAAGCAGAGCAAGATCTTCATCTTTCCTAGGCCCATGTAATGGTAACTTCCATCCTTTATAAGTTGTATCCATTCTCCAATACTCCTTCTCCACACCCTCATGCACTATGGGCTCATTACATGAATCATCTAGGTTGAAAACTTCACCAAGTGTGCTTTTGGATATATGTATATCAAATGATCTCCTTGCAAGTTGTAGATGGCTTTGAGGTTTGGGCTATAATGTTTAGCTAGAAGTTTAATGACATCTACATTCACAAAGACATTGGGAACAACTAGTTTTCCCAAATTGAAATTCCAGGGGTTACACACTGATTCAAATCTATTTGTCTGACAGTAATTAAACATAAACAATTCATATCCTTAATAGGAGTCCATACATCACCTATATGTTTGCATTAATCTTCTTATTTTTCTACATCGACCCTCAATTGTGCAGACCTTCTAGCTTTTGGTCCTGCACCAAGGAATTGATCAATGAGGTATTGGTTTAATTTACGTTTTAATTTTGGGCCCGTTTTAGTTTTTTGTTTCTTACTCTTGGATTGGCTACTTTTGCCCTGTTGCTTGCTACCTTTTGTTTTTACAAAACTTGAACATTCCATTTTGAACCTTCACAAGGAGGTAGAATTGAATTGTAACTTATCAATTGTGGGATAGCTCAATATGCTTACTTGTGTATTTTTGGTTGCACTGAATTACTTGACTCTCATTTGATCTCTCGTCCTCCTCACTACAACTTCTGAAAATTCTTTTGGTTTAATCTCCTTTCAATTAGAAAATATTTACATAATGTTTATTTGTGCGACCATTAATGTTTTCCACTAGAAACGAATGCAACAGTCTTTTCAAATTTTAAAATGTCAGAGCGATACAAAAATATTTCATCGATGAAACCCTTCTAGTCTCGGGCCGATCTATATGTTTTATTTGACGCCATCTTTGTTTATACATTCATAATTGATCGCCAAGACATAAATGAATCTGCTTTTGTTGTGAAGTGTCCCTTTGATTCTCATTCTTAGTCAAGAAGACAATCAAATATTCTTATTGATGTTATACAATTGCCCCTCTTCTTACTTTTCAACTTTTATTATTTTGGGGAGAAAATCATAAGGTTTTCCCAATGTCAAGGTGGTCTAGACCATTAGAAATCCTTTTACTCATCACCTAGTATTTTTTTGACAAATTGTGATCATTCCATGTTACCATTAGGTTGACATGTACTATCACTGAGAGAACAAAATTCCTTTCTGATGATATTGGTCTCCCTGATGTATTTCCTCCATTGCTTCATTCATTTGGATAAGTCGATGAGACTTTCCCCAAAAAATTCCTTCATCGACGTAACCCACATGGTCGGAGAGATTTGAGGGACTTATCCTAATTGCGCATGTCTCCTCAATATATTTTCTCTTCTGCTTCATCAGTGAAAGTATATATGTTTCTTGCCAATGAGGCTTCCATCGATGTTACTTACTAGCTTGGTATGATTTGAATTTTTTTCTTTTATTTCCTTTCTCTTGTCGATAGGCTTTCATTGGTAAAATTGTAGGACTTGTCTAACTAATTAAGCACACATGTTATCTTCAGGATCCTTTATCATTGTAACTTGATTCATGTCTTCTCGATATTGCAGAAAATATTCAAATGAAGGGTGACAAAATTGTTGATCGGAAAGACATACACTTGATCTTCCCATTAAGGACCAGTTACTCTCCAAAGGTTTTTCTCAATTGTGATCAGAGAGATGCCAATATATCAAAGGCCATATTTATGGGATTATTAGTTAACATGGGTTAAAATATGGATCTGGTCACACAAATTTCAACAATTTGTATTGATCATGAAATTAAGGTGTGGAAAATTTCTATGGTATGTGAAAGGTGAGTGGGTGGAGGCCAATGAAAATGTGAGATTTTTCCAATCCTAGCAGTGGCTCCGATTGGGGATGAATGAGTGTGAGATCATTGTAAGAATCCAAAATAATCTCAAGGAGGCAGACCGTGGATGAAAGATGGAATGGAATGAGAACCTAAAACTATTGTGCATAGAAATTATATATTTTAAGAAGTATCCTCAAGAATTTTCCATGCATTGGAAATTCTCGACCTTCTCCTAGACTACTGTGCATGGAATGAAATTATTTTAAGAGGTTTCTCAATAATTTTCCATGCACTGGAAATTCTTAATTCTCTTTATGTTCTTCAAGAAAAGAAGTTCTTTAAGAATTGTCCATGTACTAGCAATTCTTATTCTCCCCCTTTCATGTTTTGAAGATAATATGAATCTTCACCACCCTTACCAACAATGAAAAATGGTCTTAACCATATGGGTTCAAATTTTCCATGCTTCCCTTTGTCTTGACTCCTAGCATTCCACATGAGAACCATGTTATTTACTTCAAATTTTGTGTTGTTTTCCTTTTTGTCATACAAGTATTTCATTTGTAATTTCTTCTTCTTATTGTGTTGTTGGGCTTGGTTCCTGATCTCATCAAGGTCCATTAATTCTATGATCCTTTCCTCCATAGGTTTAGGAATGCCTAAATATTCTTGCAAAATGAACTTACATACTAGTAATAAATTATGCAAAGGGAGCCTAGCTTGAGTCCCATATACAAGTTCAAAAGGTGATTATTTGATGCCTTTTTTTTACAGTGATTCTATCTTCCCATAGGGCTAGTCTTAAATTGGAATCCCAAGCCCTTTTGTTATTGTCCAACATTCCTTTTATGATATTTAGGATGCTCTTATTGCTAGATTCAACCTTCCTATTTGCCTGTGGGTGATATGGTGAGGAATATGAGATTACTATACCATAGGATTGGAAAAATCCCTTGAATTCATCTGACCTAAATCACATCCCATTATCAGTTATAATTCTTGTTGGCATCCCGAATCTAGTGATAATATTTTCTAATAAAAAATTTCTCACAACCCTACTAGTTGCTTGTTTAGTAGGTATAGCCTCTACCCATTTTATGAAGTAATATGTGGCTACCAGTATCCATTTGTGTCCTCCACTATATTTTTCCATAATATCTCCTATAAAATCAATTCCCCATTGGTGGAATGGAGCCTCAACTTACAAAGGTCTCAAAGGAAATGCTCCGTGATACTTCAATTTCCCAAAAAAATTCTGACATGCTTCACATTTCCTAGTATAATCATAGGCATCATTGAAAACTATAGGCCAATAGTAACCTACCCTTAACACCTTATGTGTAGTAGTTTTTGCTGAGAAATTCCCTCCACACACTCCTTCATGCATTTCCTTCAAAACATGCCTTGCTTGATTTTCATCTAGCCACAATAACAGAACACCATCTCTATTTTTCCAATAGAGGTCTCCTTTCATGAACACATATTTTGAAGCTCGTAATTTAAGTGCCTTCTTCTTATTATCATTAAATCCTTTAGGATATTTCATATTTTTAAGATAATACACAATATTAGTGTACCATGGTGTGTGTTCAATACTAGTAATCATGTTATCTTCATTAATCAAATTGCACACTTGGGAAACTTCAATATTTTTTTCAACCATTAATTTGGCTAATCCTTGTCATCTTACAAGCTTGGTGATTTGGAATTCAATGTCATATTTCAATTCTGCATTTTGGAGGGATTTGCTGAAAAAAGAAATAGGTTGTTCATACCCCTCATCATTTTTCTGTAACATCATTGAAAATATTTGAAAAGGCTTACTAAAATCAAGGGACTTCAATATTGGGCCCTCCTTAATTGATCTCTTGATGGATATGAATGCATCTATGGCCTCATCCATCTAATCAATATTTTCACCCTTATTTAACATCTTTGATATTGGCTTCACTATCTCGGCAAAGTTTGATATGAATCTCCTCACAAAATTGATTTGCCCAAAGAAGGACTAGATGGCCTTAACTATCTTAGGAAAAGGAATCTTGTCGATGGCCTCCACCCTTTTTAAATCAATCCTCACTCCTTATTTGGAAACTATGTGCCCTAATAGTTTCTCTTTTGTGACTATAAAGTGGCACTTTTTTGGATTTAAAGAGATACCATATTCAATGGCTTTGATGAATTTTTTTTCTAGGTGCTCAACATGATCTTCTGCCTTCTTTGAATATGTAGCCAATTCATCTTGGTATACCACCATTATTACATTAATTATATCAGAAAATGCAACATCCATAGCTCTCTGGAAAGGTGAACCAACATTTGTGAGTCCAAATGGCATTCTGACATATACATGCGTTCCCCATGGTGTGGTGAACTTTTTTTTGTATTTCTTTGATTCTATAATCTTCATCTGGTTATAACCTAAGAACCCATCAATAATAGATATCAGCTCACATCCTGTGACCTTCTGCAACATAGCCTCCATGTTTGGGAGTGGGTAGTTTTCCTTAAGAGAGGATACATTCAAGTTTCAGAAATCTACACAAAGCTTTATATCTCTGTTTTTCTTTTTGATAGGCACTAAATTAGAGACCCAAGATGAATGTCTGATAGGTTTGATAATACCCTCTTCCCTAAGTTTCATTAGTTCCTCATGCATCTTAGGTTCTAAGGTAGGATTTATGGACCTTTGTTTTTGTCTAAAAGGCTTTGCATCTGGTTTCAATGGGATTTCATGTTGGAAAAAATCCTCTGTATAAGCCTTAAGATCATCATAAGACCATGCAAAAATGTGCTTATATTTCCTTAATAATGCAATCAACATCCTTTTGATTGGTGGGCTTATGTTTTTCCCAACATACACCTTCTTTGGTGCCAATTCAATGCCCAAGTTGATTTCTTCAATGTCTCCCCTTTTTACTGGTGTTTATTTCATAAGGGCTCGGTCATTTCCATCAAACACCCTCTCCAATGCCACAAGTCCCTTAGGAATTTTATTAGTCTTGAGTTGAATAAATTCCTTTCCAAATATAGTTTTATTTCCATCTACTTCTTCCAAAAATGCATTAAAATCAATTTCCTAGGCTTCATGCTGATCAATGCAATGTAAGAATTTAATCAGATTAGTATCATCATTAAAAAATTGCCAACTATAGATATTATCAGGGATTGCAGGTCTTGTTTTGAGCTCAACTTGCAAAATCTCTGCTAGAGTGACATCATCTTTCTTTAGAGATACATTCACCAAGAATTCTTCCATTAAATTATTGGACCTATCTATCCATTCAATAGAGAAAGCATCAAAAAATTCAATGGTGTCCCATACAAAATTTTTGTACTGCTTTATCCTTTTGTTTTTAATATCATACTTTGATCTCACTTGCGATATAATCAACTTAGAATCTCCAAAAATAGTCAGTAGTTTACTTTTGTGTTTGACAACCATGTTAAATCCAATTAGCAAGGCCTCATACTCTACTATATTATTTGTGCATTCAAATTTCAATAAGAATGAATATTTGAATGTTGTACCCTCAGGTGAGATGTAAACCACTCCTACTCCATTACCTTCTTTACTGCATGCTCCATCAAAATACATTCTTCCTACACCATGCTCATACTTGGAGACATCCCTGTCAATTGGATCAATGTTCAACAATTCGGGTTGTGAATGTTCTATTCTGAAACTTCCCAAGTCCACGTCACAAAAGAAATTCATCTAATTTTGATCAACATATTCCACAGTATGGTTCACTCTTGGTTCTCTATACAATTTAACCTCTTCACTATTTATTGGTATTGTGGCATAGGATAAATCAAATTGCACATTTCCTCCCACTAAAGCAGTCCATTGTCTTGATAGGAGCATCCAAAAGTGAGGGGGTGTGTCTATTATAGTTATGTCAGTTCTGTATGGGCTTCTTATGGATAAGTGGCTAAATTTACTTCTATATCCTTCATGATTCCTACCATTGGTACATGCCTACTATCCATGACATAGAATTTACCACTAATAGTGTCTACCCACATACCAAGCTATTTCATAACTCCCACTGGAGTGATGTTAATAGCAACTCCTGAATCAATCATGCAATTTCTCACCATTTTTTTGTTTATGAGTAATGTGGTTAAAAATGGATCCACCTATGGGGGATTCATCAATGAATCACCAAGAAAAATTTCATGGTCTTTTATATCTCCCTACCTGCCATTATTGATTTTGGTGATTTCTTTATTCTCCAAGTTTTTGTTTTTATTGGTTCCACTAGATATTAGTTGAATAGCACTGTCTCTTTTTATTTTATCTTCATCATTTCCAATAGTAGCACATACATATTCACTTGATACAATGCTTGTGTGAAATAAAATGAAGATGCATTTTCTATTTTGGATACCTTCTTTTGTTCCAATGGATCTCCTTTATTTTCTTCTTTCTCCTTTTTATTAGTTTCATCATGCTTATGTTTTCTTTTGTATAGCTCCTTGTCTTCTTCTTTGGGAATATGTATTTTCTCATTCTTATTGAGTTCCTTATTCTCTACCTTCATTGGTTTCTCCTGAGTGGTTCCTTTTTCTTTCACAAACAATCCTCTTAGAGTGCCCTCATCTACATTTATTGTTCTATTTCTTAGCCTACAATTTATTTTTGCTTTCTCTACTGCAACAACGGTTAACTCTTTGATCTCTTCTTCAATTGGCCTTCTCAATCTTGACTTGTTTGACTTAGGTGGTATGTAAAGAGGATGTGATTCATCATTTATTTCATTCTTCTGATCAAAGAAGACCTATTTTTTTGCCATGTGAATGTTGTATCTTTGGTTATTCACATCATACTCATAGCCTTCATCTCCTAAGGATGAATATTCATGTTCAACTGAATGAAGGGTATGTGAAGTCAAGTATATTATATGATCTTCCTCTCCATTTCCATATGTCATTTATTTTTCTTGTAGTGATTGTGCTATAACACAATGATCTGAGGAATGAGGCATCTTGCAAAATTGATACCAAGGGCTATTATTGACCATGTAGGCTCCCTTTTTCTTTAAGGTATCAAGAGTTTCTTTATACTTGGGTCTATAAGTTATGGATTTTCCATCCTTCTAGTTTGTGTTGCATGGCATATCATGCAATCTGGGTCATTCATTTGTATATGAATTCTCCTACTTATTCTAAGGATTGTTAAAGTTTTGGGGAGCTCTAAGGTTATCCCTTTTGTCAGTCATCCCTATAGCCTTTCTATTATTCTCAATGGTCAATGCTATTTTTTGTGCTTTAGTTAAACTTCTAGGGCATCTATTTCTAAGCTCATACCTTGTTTTTGGATCAAAGGCTTTCAAATAAATACTTAAGGCTTCTAGATTAGTCAGTTTGGAACCTTGTGGTATTTTGTTATATAGTTTGGAGAACCTCTAATTGAAATCATATACCAACTGATTTTGGTATTTTTGAATACTTATTAGTTCATGAAGGGAAAATTCAAGGGCACATTGATTCCCATGTTTCTCTAGAAATTGATTCTGAAAGTCTACTATAGAATCAATTGAAGCATCAGGTAGACCATTGAACCAATCCCTTGCTTCTTTAATTAGTGTCATCATAAATAATCTCATATTCACATCCCCATATTTCATACCAATATCTTGTATAAAAGCACTGAAATTTCTGATATGTTCTTCAACTGATATCACATTATTCTCGATGAATTTGGGAACCATATTCCTCCAATTTCTATCCATTAGGTATGGATATAATTGATTTCTTTTCAAATCAAATTGTCTTAATGTGCTTACAAGGTTTTGTGGAGGCAAATTCAGAGGTGGTGGATTTAGATGGTATTGGTATCCATATTGAGGCTGATGGTAGACATTTTGTTGGATGTGTTGTTGAGGGTGGATATTCCGATATGGCACATGTTGTTGATGATGTCGGGCATACTGTTGACTTGGGGGTGGTTAGTGCTGGGGAATATTTTCAGCATTTGAGGGGTGAGATCTTTGTGGTGGTATATTATGATGGGAATGTTGTCTTGGGTTGCCACCTACATTATGAGGTACCCTTGAAGTACTTGGAGCACCAATGTTCTGAGATGTTCCTTGAAAATTAACATTGGCACGTTGTTTATGTGGAGGGACACATTTTTGTGGTTTTGGTGCTTGGATGCTTAATTGTGCCATTTGGTGATCTAGCTCCTAGCTTTCCCGTATCATTTGTTGTCTCCTAAATTTCTATATTTTCCATTGTAAATGTAGTTCAATCTCTTGGTTTTTCGTACTATCAAAATCAATGGCAATGTCATCAACACACCCCTCCTGGTTTTCTTCTCCTTGCTATGATGAGAATCCCCTATCATATTCTTCTTGTCTTTGCTTTCTTTCTTCCTCAGCCTAGGCATTGAACTCATTTTCCTTTTGAGGATCTATTTGGAAATTGAGGATAATGTCACTTAGATTATTTCTCTCAGATGGTGTTGTGGGATTTCCACCATAAGCATGAAAGGGAGAGTTAAAAGCTATGAGGAGATGCTCTGATGTGCACATTATCTTCTAGTTTTTAGATATTATTTCACCCTTATTTGTGTTTCCTTTTCCATGAGAAGATCTATGCTTATCTGTCCACCTAACATTTCTCTTATTGGGACTCTCTTAATGCAAAGATCTTCTTCCATTCATTTTGGATGATATTAAATATCTCTAGTGTCTAGTGTCTATCCTTTCTGATCTTATATTTATTTTATTAGTCATATAAGTCCTTCAGAGTCACCACCTTCTTCTCATAAGTAGGAAAATGATTGTGTTTATTCCCAATGGAGTGTTCACCCTTCTGTGATGTTTTGAAATGACTCTATGATGGAAGGCTCAGGTTCAGAATTGGCTTGTCCCCAATAGAGTCGCCAATTTTTCAGGTCTCAAAAGTGAAGGTTTTGGAACTTAAGAGGGTGCCAATCTCTTAATAAACTCTTGGCTAACGAACAAGGAAAACTAGGTTGTTTACTTCCTACTCTTTAGGCTCTGCTAAACCTAGGTGGGTGTACCTGAGTGATATGCCAGATTTTGAAGGCTGTGATCTCTACTCTAAGCAATCTACTCACAATGGCATAGGAGGGTGAAGTAGATGCAAGGTTAATTGTTAACAACTCCTACTCCTAGTACTGAGATTTGAAATATAATGTCTGAATAAGGTTTTGTGAGATTTTTAAAATAAAATTGGTATTGACCAATGCCTATTTCTGTTGGGCTAATGGAGTCAAGAGATGCATGATGATTATGGAGATAGGATTTTGTTAGATAGGTATATTTTCTTTTCAACTTAACTTGAATAGTTGGACACTTTGAATGTCTACACTTTGTGCAAACGTGCAAGAATGTCAGTTATTTAGGCTCTTCTTAGTGATCCTAGTGATATCCCCTTATGTTACTGTGAGGTTGTGATAGGATTTAATTTAGGTGTGAAAGGAAACCAATTAACATGATCTATTTAAAATGATTTTAATCCAAACAGGAACCTACTAAATCAGATTTCATAAAAGGAATTTTAATTTTTTTGCACATAAAAACCAATCAACAACACCACACAACTACAACAAATGTGTATTGACAAATTAAATGTATATCCACACACTCAATTTGAATAACATAAAAAACCACTTTGGAGACAACCAAATAACATGTAAGAATATGAATCCATACAATTGTTGAACACTTGAAAGCAAATTAGTATTTGTGCATAACCTTCTCAATTATATTAATCTTCAAATGATATGCATTATAATAATAGTGTTCTGATATAAAATAGATGGGAAAGATTTTGCAATATATCTTCTTACTATACCTACTCTAAAACTAAAAATGATATGTTGATGATTATTTCAATCACCACATGTCCAACATATATAGCAATATTTTGAAGAGGGTACACCTCTTCATAAATGTCTTTTGGAATTAACAATAAAACATTAACAATTATGCTTTGATGAGCCAAAAATGAACTTGTGTTATATGATCTAAATATTGGTGGCTCAAGTATGTGTTAGAATCCTTTGAAGCATTCCTTGCAATTATTTCCATGATGATGATCTTCTCCAAATGTTCACAAGCCTCTTCCAATGCTAGATCCTCATTTTTGGCTGCTTCTAAGGCTTCTTGTAGTATTAACTGGCACTCTTTCATCCATTCACTCTAACTCTTCAGTTCTCCATCATGTTTGAATAGTGAAGGCACCCCTTCCTTTGAAGCATCTATGAATTATTTAGCATCCGCTTGAAGTTCCTTATAATAGTCCTTGTGTTTCCTCATCATATCCTCATCGGTTGTAATGGCTCCAGTGTCAAAAGTGCATCTCTTTTTCATTTCTTGGAGCTTATGCTTAGCATCATTATTATGTAGAAAAATATCAAAAACAAGAGAAAAATTTAAATATAAACTAGGGAAAATCATCACACCAAACTCCTCTAATAATTAATTTTCCTCATCTTTCTGGAGTCATGTTCTTCATCTCATTCTCTACATCCACCTTTAATATGCTAGGCAATTGATTTTCATTGCTAGGTGTGATGTCTATGATTGATTCCATTATTTCTTTTCCTTTTTTCTTGTACAATAAATATATAAATTCATGAGACTTTATAAACTAATCATCTAAAACAAAGGACTTATAGGTCAATTTCCTAGTATCTGTGTCAGATGATTCTTCAACTTATTTTTCTCTGCTCGAAGGTTGATACTCTTCAATTCTCAATTTGGGAATCTTGTTAGTTTATCCTTGGGGTTCTCTTCTATTATAATATTCCTCACTTCCAGATGACAACATTTCTACTTCTTGTATCTCCTTTATTTTCTATTCCATTTCTCTATTGTAGTTATCAATGGCTAATTCACCTTCCCCCTCTTCCATGTTTCTGATTATATCATCATGAGGATATGGTATATGATCATATCCACCTAGATTCTATTTTTTCCTTACAAAACCAATATAACCCTCAGGATCAAATCCCTTCCTTGGTGTAGCCTTCTTCATATTGAAATGTGATAAATTATCTAAAATAAGATCATACCCTCCCTTCGATACCATAATGAAATCTCCAAAGAATAATGTACTAGGCATAAATGGCTGCTTCTCATAGGCACTCAAATTCATAACATTGGAATAATCCATTTGCCTAACAATCTCCAAATATGCAATCCTATTTGGCACAGTTTTTGGTAAAAGGAAAGGTATCTTCAAAACCATACACTTTGATCATAGTTGAATCAACATAACAATACCAGTCACCCCAATTATGACCTACAGTTGGTGGTCCACTGAAATACTTGGGCCTTAAGAATCTTTTGATATCATTAGATAATGAATAATCACAAGGGTGATTATAAAACCTATAGAGTGTCTTGACAAATTATTTCTCAAAATAAATGAAGTTGGAATTGATAAACCTACTATCCCAAATAGAAGTCCATAGTTGTACCAGTAATGGTTGACCTTCTTTATCCAACTATATGATTCCCAATTCCTTTGGCCACATTCCTAATTCTTATCCATAATACAGTATCAATTGCATAAGAGGGAAATAGTGTAGGATATTCATTCTTGATGGCCATTAGCCCTAAGTCTATCCCTTTGGAAATTTTTGAGGAATAATCAAAAGGTCTTGCATTGTGGAATTGTATATTGGCTGCAATTACCATTGGCCCTATAGACATGAATTCAGAAGCCTATTTTCCTATTATTTGGCATACTAAGAAGTAGGTATATTTCAAGTAGGGCTTGAAAAAATCAACTTGAAAAGGAGGCCCTTCATTATCTTCAAGTGGAACAAGATCTCCATCTTTTATAGGCTTGTGTAATGGTAACCTCCATCCTTTGTATGTCGTATCCATTCTCCAATACTCCTTCTCCACACCCTCATGCACTATGGGCTCATAACACAAATAATTTAGGTTGAAAACTTCACCAAGTGCGGTTTTGGATATATGTATCAAAGGCTCTCCTTGTAGGTTGAAAATGGCTTTGAGGTTTGGGTTATAATGTTTAGACAAAATTTTAATGAGCTCTACATTCACAAAGACATTGGGAACAACTAGTTTTCCCAAATTTAAATTCCAGGGGTTACACACTGGTTCAAATATATTTCTCCAATAGTAATGAAACATAAAAAATTCATATCCTCTAATAAGAGTCCATACGTTGCCTATATGTTTGCATTTATCTTCTAATTTTTCTACATCAACCCTCAATTGTGTAGATCTTCTGGCTTTTGGTCTTGAACTAGGCAATTGATCAATGAAGTCTTGGTTTAATTTATGTTTTAATTTTGAGTTCATTTTAGTTTTCTATTTCTTACTCTTGGATTGGCTACTTTCGCCCTATTGCTTCCTACCCTTTTTTTTTATAGAACTTGAACCTTCTAGTTTGATCCTTCACAAGCTAGTAGAATTGAATTGCAACTTATCAATTGTGGGATAAATCAATATGCTTACTTTTGTATTTCTAGCTGCACTAAATTCCATGAATCTCGTTTGATCTCCCATCCTCCTCGCTAAAACTTCTAAAAATTATTTTGGTTCAATCTCCTTTCAATCAAAAAATATTTACATAATGTTCATTTATGTGGCCATTAATGTCTACCATTGGAAATGAATGCAACTACATTTTCGAATTTCGAAATGTCAGAGCGATGCAAAAGGATTTCATCAATGAAACCCTTCTAGTCTCAAGTTGATCTATATGTTTTATTTGGCACCACCTTTGTTTATACATTCACAATCGATTGCCAAGACATAATTGAATGTCCTTTCATCGTGAAGTGTCCCTTTGATTCTCATTCTTAGTCGGGAAGAAAATAAAATATTCTTACTGATGTTATACAACTGCCCCTCTTCTTACTTTTCAACTTTTATTATTTCGGGGAGAAAATAATAAGGTTTTCCCAATGTCAAGGTGGTTTGGACCATTAGAAATCCTTTTACTCATCACCCAATGTTTTTCTGAAAAATTATGATCATTCCATGTTACCATCAGGCTGACATGTACTATCCTTGAGAAAACATGATGCCTTTCTAATGATCTTTGTCTCCCCAATGTATTTCCTCCACCACTTCATTCATTTGGATAATTTGATGAGAGTTTCCCTAAAAACTTCCTTCATCAACGTAACCCACATGGTCAAAGAGATCTGAGGGACTTATCCCGATTGAACATGTCTCCCAGATAAATTTTCTCTTTTGCTTCATCAGTGAAAGTATATATGTTTCTTGCCAATGAGGTTTCCATCAGTGTGACTTACTAGCTCGATATGATTTAAAAATTTCGCTCTAATTTCTTGCTATTGCCAATAGGTTTTCATTGGTAAAACAATAGACCTTATCTTCCTCGTTAAGTACACATGTTATCTTTAGGATCCTTGATCACTGTAACTTGATTCATGCCTTCCTAATATTTCAGAAATTGTTCAAATGAAGGGCTACGAATTGTTGATTGGAAAGACATACACATGATCTTCTCAATAAGGACTAGTTACTCTTCAAATATTTTTCTCAAATGTGATCAAAGAGATGTTAATATATCAAAGACCATAATTATGGGATTATTAGTTAACATGGGTTAAAATATGGATATGGTCACATAAATTTCAACAATTTTTATTGATCTTGAAATTAAGGTGTGGAAAATTTATGTGGTATGTGAAAGGTGAGTGGGTGGAGACCAATGAAAATGTGAGATTTTTCCAGTCCTAACAAGCTATGATCTCAGACAAGCAACCAACCAAGGAGCATAGCCAGACATCAATAAAAGATAAAGGTGCAAAAAAAAATAAGGCTCAAGTCATTCAAGTTGATGTTTCAATGAGCCTCTTTTAAGGAAGACTAGAGACTCCTCCATTCTTTCTTATAATTTGTGTGTTTGGTAAAAACTTGCATAATTTCTTATTGGATTCGAGAGCTTCAATGAAAATCATGCCATTTGTAGTTTGCAGGGCATTGGGCATAACTCCTACACCATCCAAACACATGTAGACTCAGTTGGATAAAATTAAGGTTAATATGGTGGGAGAACTAAATAGGATCCCAATGAAAGTGGCATTAGATCTTATGGTACAACAGGTCATTAATATCCAAGTAGCAAACATTCTCGATACCTACAGGATGATATTAGGAAGAGACTTAACCTAAGCTCTCAATGGTTACACCTCAACTGATCATTCACATATGTGGTGTCCTTGGAAGGGGTTTCCCAATCAGATTTAGATTGAGTGGGATCCCAAGATGAGATTTATGATAAATAAGTACAAGACCAATGAAGTGTTGTTTGTAGAAATAGAATTAGGGAATTATCTCCTAGTTACATATGAAGGTGAAGAAGAGGAGGTAGAAAAATTCCTCATGCTATATCATATGCCTATGAACCGAGATGCCCTTCCCAACAACACTAAGATAAAAGTTGATTCTAGTGATGAAGATGGTGACCTAGGGTTGTTTGATAGTTTCCAAGAATTCATGTAGAAATGTGTACAGGATCAACTTGATTTAGGAGCTAGAATGGTTTTAAAGGAGCTATTTCTACCTAGCTGGTGCATGATACATGATGCCTCTCATTCTGAGTTTGATTTTTTCCTTTTCCAAATGGCTATAGGAAAAATTAAGAGGCGATTCACTTTAGTAGGAGTTCAGATGGAGAAGTCTCAAGATCAAAACCAATTGGAATCCAAACAACAATACAACACAGAGCTAGGTTCACCATCATGGAGCAAGGTTTTCTTCACAAATTCCAAAAGCAAATCCATTGCCAAGTTCTAGATGCTATGCTTTGACAAATCCAAATCCAAGCAAGGAGCAAGAGAGGGATTCAAGAAAATCAGTCCTTCTGGTAAGACCTTTTTTTTTCATATAGATTGCAATTTTATTGTACTAATAATGTAGCAGAGTATGAGGCACTAGTGCATGGGTTACTTTTGGCATTACAAAAAAGGGTCAAAATGTTGCAAGTATTTGGAGATTCAGAGCTAGTTGTCAAGCATGTCAAAAATTTGTACGCATGCCATGATCGAAGGCTAGATAACTATAGGAATAGGGGATGGGACCTAATAGAGGGATTTGATGCATTTAATATCCAATTAATTCCACATATAAAAAACCAAACTATGGATACATTAGTACAAACAACCAACACCCTACAACCCTTATCACTAACTAGTTTGAATAAATTCATAGTAGAACGCATCCCTACCCCATATATGCCTAATAATGTGACTAGTTTCCAAGTATTTGGAGATGATACGTATATCTTGGACTTTATCACCAGCTCAAATGTGTTTACTTACTAGATTATCGATGAAGTAGAACCCGAGGAGGCTAAGCTTGATATAGAAGGGGTCATTAACTTAAAGACCAACACAGTACCCAGAGGCATGGTCCAAATAGAGAGGATCTTTGAACTTGACCATATAAGGGATTAGGATTAGCAAGCCAAAAGGGATTCCATAGATACCAAATGTGATGTGCACAATCTGGGTACAACAAAAAATATAAAGAATGTTTTTGCTAGCAAGGTCTGCACTTTGAAGGAAAGGAAAGGAATAATTGATGCACTATGTACATAACATGATGTTATAGCTTAGGGTTATGAGGACCTCAAGACATATGATACCTAAATCATTACTCACACTATTCCCCTCAAACCAGATGTGAAGCCCTTCAGGCAGTAATAATGACCAATTAATGCACTACTAGAACCTATTATTTTCAAAGAAGTGAAGAAGTTGTTGTCCGCACAAATCGTCTTCCCTATTAGGAATTCCACTTTGGTGGCGAATTTGGTCCCAGGTCATAAGAAGAATAGAGAAATTAGGCTATGCATGGATTTTAAAAATTTAAACCAAGCTTCGAGAAAGGACATTTATCTGGTGCCATCATTGGATGAAGTATTGTAGATCATCAATGGCTCTGAAATGATGTCCTCCCTTGATGTTTACTTGGGCTACAATCAAGTGATGGTGTAGTATGAATACACAAACAAGACTACCTTCATTATGAAATGAGGTACCTTTGCATATAGAAGGATGCTTTTTGGCTTAATTAATGCAGGGGTGGAATTTCAACATGCTATGGATATTGAATTTAAGGATATAATTGGTAAATTCATTATCATCTATATGGATGATCTCATAGTGTCTTCAAAAAAGAGAGTGATCATGTCTCTGACTTATGTAAAGTATTCCAAAAGCGCAAGAAGTTTCGAAGATCTCATTAAATCTAAAGAAGTGTATCTTCAGAGTAACTGAGGGAAAATTGTTGGGGCATGTAATCTCATAAAACTATATTTCAATTGACCTGGAGTGCATTCAAGCTATCTTTTAAAGATTTAGCACCTAGGAAACAAGAAATAAATGAAGTCCTTCTTTGGGAAAATTAACTTTGTGAGGAAGTTTATCATGGTATTTTTTGAAATTGTGAAACCATTGAATTCCATTCTCAAAAGAGATGCTAAGGTTGAATGGGCACGAGAGGAAAAATACACTTTTACAGAAATAAAGAGGAAATCACAGATGCTCCCATCTTAGTGAGCCTCAATTATTTGAAGCTATTCTATATATACTCATTCACCTTAGATCACTTATGTGCCAGCATGTTGACGCAGAAAGATGACAAAGGAAGTGTAAATCCTATTACTTTCATGAGTGCTCCATTGAAAGATGTTGAACTATGCTATCCCAATGTTGAAAAGAAGGTGTATGATCTATTCTATGGTGTCAAGAATTTTAGACACTACATCTTGAGGAATAAGGTATTTTATATTGTCCTAGACCCAACCATTAAGGTATTGCTAATGTAAAGTGAGTCGGGAGAAATGGGCACAAAGTGGGTTACATTGTTGTAGGAGTATGATACGGAGATACAACTAATGAAGCAGGTTCAAGTTTAGGTTCTTACACAAAAAATGGAAGAAACTGATTTGGAACTCACTTCCAATCAATATAGCTTAGAGGAGGTCTCTCCAGATGATTGGTATGATGACATCATGTACTATTTTCAAAAACCACAAGTGCCTTCCATGCCTACAAGGAGTACAAAAATGAGCTCTATGGCTAAAGAGTAAAATTTATATGTTGAAAGGTGCCATGTTGTAGAAAAGGAACCATGAGGGGATATACCTCAGATACCTCAAGAAAATTGAAGTAGCTGAAGTGCTCAGGGAATTTCATGAAAAATTTGGAATGGGGTATGGATCAGGTCCTTCAATAGTCCACCAGATTCTACAATCTTGATACTACTGGCCTACACTGTTCAAAGATGCTCACAATCATGTTTGGGCTTGTCACATTTTCCAAACTATTACCACCCAGGAAAGGTATGTTGTTGTTCTATTACAATCGGTTGTTGAGGTAAGGCCATTCGCCTAGTGGGGACTAGACTTCACTAGTTTGGTCAACCCATCGTCTTATGTGAGACACGGGTACATTCTAACCACAATTGATTATTATACTAGATGGACAAATTTTATTTCTTGTAGGAAATGCACAACGAAGGCAGTGATTAATTTTCTTGAAAGATATATTATCAATCATTTTGGATGTCCTTTTTCCTTAGTATGTGATAATGGTTCGGCCTTTGCCTCTCTCAAATTTATAGGTTGGGATTTTGATTATGGAATTGTGCTGAAATTCTCATCAAACTATTATCCATAAGGTAACGGGTTAGCCAAGTCCACCAATAAAAAATGTTGACAGTAATCCATAAGCTACTAGATAAGAACTCGAAGGATTAGCACACTGAATTATGGTTTTCTCTATGGGAGGATCATACCCAACATAAGGAGGCCTTAGGAAATTCCCCATACCACCTCATTTACGGTCTACAGCCTGTTTTCCCAATCCACCTTAAAATTCCCATGCTACAATTCATTGACACCTATTATGAGGAAGGAGAATGTCTTGAAGCCCATCTAGTTGAGTTGCTCCACAAAGAAGAAAAACAAGATGAAGCTATAGAAATTTTTTCCAAACATTAGGGTATAGTCAAAAGATGGTTTAATCATAGAGCCAAGGTCAAGGCCTTTAGAATTATTGATCTAGTGTTATATTTGGACAAGGCCCATGAGAAGAAAGGGGGACATGATAAATTCAACAAGTTGTGGCTTGACCCCTTTCAAATTTTTGAAATCTTAGGAGATAATTCCTTTTGCTTGAAGACCCTCACTGGGGAAGAGGTCCCATTAATTGTCAATGAGCAACACTTGAAGCATTATTTCCTTGCCTCGGATGTTCTATCTCACTTTTGTACATAGTTAGAGTAGGTGTTTTTCTTTTTCTTTTGTTTTTTCCTTTCTTTCACTCATTTTGTTGGCTTTTGTTTTTGCTAAGGGTGTTGTTTGGTCTTAATGTGGTGTCTATGCTTAGCATAGTCAAAAGGGGTCCACTTTTCTCCACATTCACATTTGTTTCGTGGATAAGTATTCATGAATTATTAGGGATTTTCTATTTTTCTTTCGTGAATCAAGTTTCCTTGGATAAAATCTTGCTTGATCCAGAAGGAAACCCTTGTCTGAATCCTTTCACATTTATATCAGCTCTCATGCAACACACATCTTTAATGCTCCCAATGTGCTATATGAAAGTCATCATGAGGCTTGGGTAAGTGAAAAATCTTGAATCTACTTCAGTGACCACTATAATCTCCAAACCCTACTATAGGCTTCATGACTTATTCAGTTGAGCAAGAAAGTACAAAAGAAAAATTATAAAAGAAAGAAAAGAAAATGAGTATATGGGAATTTTTTTTGGGTTTTCAGACAACTCTATCAGGGCTATGGAGACTTGGCTAGGAATAGAGAAATGTTTGGGGGGATTGCAGCGACAACCTCATCAGGGCTATGGACACTTGACTGGTAGCGGGAAAATGTCTAGGATACTTTTGGAGTTAGATTACGTATGTAGCTTTTCTCGGTTGATTGATCATTCACCTCTATAGTTTCTAAGGGAGGGGAATTGACTCATCAAGCTCAAGCATTTCTAAGATGCATGTGGCTCGATTTAGTTAAGGATTTATTCTCCTTTGAGCTCACTTGATGATGTCTTGATTATAGTCTATGAAACTAGAAATTTTGGGTTTCAAATGAATCCTTATCCTTGGAATGCTCAAGAGAATTCCCCACTAGAGTCACCATTTTTTGTGCCTTCTACACACATGCCCCACTTGGACTGGGGACCCCCTCTTTCTATTTTTCCCTTTTCTAGGTTAGTTTGTGCTCAATTCAATTTTGTGCTTTGTTTTGGACCTAAATGACTAAGATGCCTTCAAAATGTTAAATCCCATGATGCCTAACCAATTGACAAAATTTTATGAAGTTTGGGGAGTTGTGGTCAAATCTCTGCAGGTTTCAGCTAGGTGGAAGTTGTGCCTCCTTTTGATGTCTGCGGTAATTTCTTCGTGAGTCACCATAGAAAATTTTTACCACGACGTCATTCCTTATGACATTTTCCACTCATTTATCTACATGACCTCCTCATCGATTGCTCCCACTCTTCATTCTTTTTCATTTTGTACTCCCTCAAATTTTTTAAAACTTTGTATTAATTGCTAGCATTTATGGCGACGGGGTTTATAAATAGAGGGTTGACCTATCATTTTCATGCCATTATGTATTAAAATTTGTGGATCTCATTGTGGTGTTTCTTATTTCATTGAACTTGACAATTGAAGTGTTGTCCTCCTTTTCCCTCCACATGATAGTAGGTAAGGTTTGCTTCCCCTTTCTCATTTCTATGTTTAAATTTTTTTGAATGCCTAGGGTGTTAAAACATAAATGTTTAAGGACTATTTAGGTGGTTAAGCACATGGTAGGGTTCTAATTAAACTTAGCTAAACTGAACCCAATGATGCCATGGTTGCATTTTATTACATTCATGGTTAAATAAATGTTGTTACGATCAAAATTCTAGGAATTTATATTTTCAACGACCAATAAACCCTAAAACTTTGAAAATTATTGTGTAAAAGTGTCACAAGTTTTCATTCATGGATGTTCATCTTTAAGATACCACTCGAAGAAACATGATTTTTTATGACCCCCACATCCCTCGTTCCCACAACAAAGTCTTGGGTTGTCAAAGAATTGGAATTTTCAAACAATAAATGTTTAACATTCAAAGCCCTTGTGGGTTCCTTCGTGCAAATTTTTGTTGGTGAGAGGATGCGAAGGCCAAGGAATATTTTAAATGGTGAAACCCTAATGGCCTCCCAATTTTCAGATCTCACCCTTGCATTTACCGTGAGAATATCGGTTGCAATAATCAAAATGGCTAAGTCTTCAAACTCATGTAGAGCTCTCTTTGCAAGAAGCCATTGGCGAGGAGTCATGGAACTCAAGTCATTCCACTATGATAAAACTTAAATAAATTTCCCACTAGAAAATTCTACACCAACCATTTCCTCAAACATCAAACAAAACCAAAACCTCAAAACCACTAAGTCCTTAACCTATTGTGGGTTCTTTCTTGTGGGTCGCCATAGGTAGAAAGTTGTTTGACCTTGGGCATTGTTGATGACAAAGCATAAATGGCATTCTACCTAGTGGCTTCTACCCTCACACTTTCTACATGCACTTAATTTCTGGCCTTGATAATGTAAGGATCAATTCTAACATTATCACGTTGACACTCTTGAATGATAGATGAAAACTCTAGGTCAAAATGTCATGCAAGTTTCTCCATGTGGAACTTGGTTCGAGGGGTGTCATCCTATCAAAGCCATTTTTCAACTGCTTAACACTTGATAGCACCCACATCTGTAGCTTATTCCTCACCCTTTCTCTCATCACCCTAATGATTTCCCAAATCATAAAGTTAACCCTAATTTTACCTCCCATGTGCCAAATGAATCCTTGGACAAAATTGAGTGTGAGATATTGAATCTCTAGTCCCATGTAGGTTATCCTAACCAGGAAGACATTAGCGGGATTTTGTCATTGCAAGACCATTATTAGTGGAAAACCTTAATCTACTTTTCGAATGGTATCTTTCGCATTATGGATTTTTGGACAAGCCTAGGAGGAAAATTTGACCAATTAAACTGATCCTACGTGCTTTAACCTACATTTCACACATGACTTAATGAGATTACATCAAAATAACTTGGAGTTTTGTCAATGCAGAAATATCCATGTGGAATTCCATTTGTGGGTTGTCATGCTCTCTGATTCGTTTCTAACGATATTAATATCGATGACTTTTGCAGGACAGAAACCTGCACTATCTAACCTGAAAAGTTGTAAATGTTGCAAACAAGCATAAAATGATGGAATTTAATCAATGTAATGGCTCCTCTGAGGTAGATGGATGCATATAAAAATATTTTAGCATGATCCAATTAGGATTTCTCTCTTTCTTGATTTATCTGGGCATTTACTATGTGTTCTTTGTGCAAGATTTATGGAACTAGCTGAGAAGAGTAACAAGGCTAAGAAGAGTGCAAAGGCTATGGGAGGAGAAAGGAAAAAGGATAAAATGAAGTATGAGTTCCATGGGGTTGAGTGTGCCTCAAAGATAATCTCACTATGGGATACGATGAAAGACAAAAACATGGATCATATAAACATAGATGAATTCAAACCACGGGTCTTGGTTAGCTTGAAAATTGAGGAAGCATGGAAATTAAAGAAAAGTGGGATCACAAAGGTAGTAGATTTCCCTCTGGCTTTGGTTAGCCCAAAGTTAATCTTTGGATGCAGATAATGTTATCACCCACAATCCATGAGAATAATAACTATAGATAGGAGGGTACTAGTGGACTTGACTCCTATGCCAATTTGGAAAACATTTGGGATCCCTCTATTCAACAAAATGGGAGAAACTAAAAAGGAGTATACCTATAATGTGTGGAAAGAAGACCCCACTAGCTATAAAAGAACCATAAATCAGACATGGTTGATCGAGAAGAGGGGAAATGAAAATAAGGTGACTCAAAATATTTATAGTAGTGACTTCATGGAGGAGTTCAATGACCTAATGACACTTCTGAGTAGGGTGATGTGATTCCCTACTTCCTTGATCTTTGAGGAATGGATGTGGTACTTCATAGAAGAGATCCTTAGGGGTGAGACAAAATTCCACTAGGCCAAGATAATTACTGATATTTTTCACAATCATTTTGTTGTGATGAAGAAGATAAAGGAGTTTTCCATGACTTCTTATTTTTTGTACCTTTTGGCAATTAACTTTCCCTACAAGGGTTTGAATTGTGTCGGTCAACTTGGAACAAAGAAAGGGAAAAACTCCATCTACGATTGTTACCCACAATTGCAATATAGAAATTACAAGAAAGACTACAAGCGGGTAAATAATTCTTTCATCATGCATGTTGTTCAAAGATTATCCAAGGATTATGGAAAAAGGATGTCCCACAATGCAAAGGAATTTATCAAGAATTTTGGTTATTGGTTCATTCAGTCCCCCAAGTTTAGCTACATAAGGGCTGACGGATTCTTGGGGTTTCCATACCATTTTCCAAGGTACCCTATTTAAATGATAATCCTACTGGAGCTTACCAAATAGTTGCAGACTACCCATTCATTGTTGTAAGACAAGCACCATGTTGGGGTTCCATACCCCATATTTTTTGGTCAAGGAGTATATTCCTGCCTTGCTACCCCTTGCACATAATATTCAAAAAAGGAACTTACAGAATACAACTTGGAATTGCATATAGAATGAGGAGGCTTGGACCCTCTAGGAAAATTGAAGAAGCCAATTGGGAAACAATATGCCCACAGGCCCCATATTGAAGACTTTTTGGAAAAATGTGATGACAACCATGAGGCAAGAAGAAGGCATTGCATGAGAATGACAACAAAGTTTATGAAATATCCATTGATTTATTTCTAGTTCTTCATCAAGTGGTTGATGATGATAACACTATAGATGAAGGATACAATGCTCTAGCCAAGGTTCCAGTGCCAATGATTTATTGGACTAAGCTAGAGGTCACATACTTAGACATAGTCACCTGCTTGATAGAGTAGAGAACCAAGAAATGGTTGGATAATCAAGTAGCTCAATTATAGCAATAGGGCATTGAATTGGCATATGGGGAGTTGGAGGATGATATTGAAAGTGAGACTAATAATGGTGTTAGTGTAGGTTCTTTAGGCAAGGCTCCTAAGTCTCCACAAGTCACTCGATTGAAGAAAATAAAGGAGGTGTCAGAGTGGAAACCTAAGAAAAAAGTGTATACTAGAAATTCGGTTGAGGGGAAGAGGCCCCCTAAAAAATCTAAGAGGATAAGGAAATTTGTTCTTGGCATGCCAACAATACAAGAAGAGTCCTTGCCCCTTGAGGAGGAAGCACAACCACAATCAACTTCACATACCACTTTACCGCTCCCAATCACCACCATTGCACCATATCCTTCCACTCCACCATCATTTCTCATATCATTCTCGCCCATTGTGGACATCTCCATCCACCTCACCTCTACTTCCCTGACTACACTTGTGGTCATTGTTGATTTCTCCTCCTCAACCACTTCTCCCTTATCATCTTCCTCGATCTCATGTCCATTTCCAACTTCTCCATCCTATCGCCTTTTATGCCTACTACTCCTATGGCACCTATTTCGTTGTTTGAGACCTTTTCTACCTATTTACAAAAAATACCACTAACTATTCTAACTCCTAAAGGAAAATTATTTATGGCTCAACTTTCTGCTTTATTATTTGTCCCTCCACCTCCTACTGAGCTACCCAAAATGGAAGCTAGAATGCAAATATGCTAGGAAATAGAGAGAAGAAGCAATGAGGAGCTTAAGGAAATAATTGATATCACTGAGGAGCCTAAAGATTCAAACTGCAATGATTATCACGAACATGTTGAGGATGGTTTATGGATTGTTGATCTAGATGAATTTTCTTTAGATGAAGAAGGTTAGAAAACAACCAAGGAAAAAGATATGAGCAGGTTTGACAAACATTATTATGTGGAGACCTTTGAACAGGAACTTGAAGATGAACAACATAAAGAACATGATGACAAAGAGGCAAGTCCTGAGGAGCACCACTATGAGGAAGAAAGATATGACCCCAAGATTAATATCATTCCAGAAGAAAATATTGGGAAAGATGATGAACTTCCAAAAGCTGGCCAAAAGAAGGGTAAACAAGATGAAGAAGCACCTCTAGAAGAAGAGCAAGATAAAGAGAAGAAAGGTGGTGATGGAAAGAAATATGAGCTAGTACATGAAGAAGATGTTGAGCAGAGAACTGTGGAATTTTTCCAAGGAACATAGCCCAAGCCCAACAAAGGGAAAACAATAATGCAAGAACAAGGGCAAGATGTTGAAGAAGAGAACATCGAAGATGCTCCTAGGAATGAAAGGGAAGAGCTTCAAAGATATCAAGAGGATATAGATAATGAATTGAACACTACATCCCTTGATCAATAAACAAAGATCCCCTCATGGCTAGAGCAGTAATTGAAGAGAAAATCCCTAGTGCTTCAAGATCCTAAGGCTCGCTTGGAAGCCATATTGGCTTGAGCACAAGTTAAGACACGAGCTAAGAAGAAGCCCAATATTAAGTCCCATATTATAGATGCCTCAGGCTCTCAAAATTTGTAGGTGGAAACTCCATCGAAAAATAAGGATGCAGATACCATTTAGGCCAAAGATTATCAAGTGGCAACCATCAACCTAGACCCCACTTCTAGAGCACAAACGATAAATGAATTCCAAGGGTTTGTCACTACCATCCTATAGCAACTAGATAAAGATCAAGCCACAAAGGAAGAATTGAAAGCACAAGTGGTAGAATTACCTTCCTTCATCTAGCAATGGGGCATGTTCAGAAAGGAAGTCCCAACAAAATCGCTTGCACTTGCCATATTATCTAAAGAAGAAATTAATAAAATGGAGAAAATTGTTAGAGTAATAAGTTATTACGTTTAATTAATTATATCATACTGGTTAATTAATTAAGTCACTTATTCCTCTAGTTGCTTAAGCTAAACTTAGGCACATTAATAATTGATTAATTATTAAGTGTGCACACTAGGGTTTCATTTAGGGTTTCCCTTTTAGGGTTTCTTGATCTCCTTCATAAGGATTGATCTCTTTGTAATATTGGAGATTCGAATAATGCATTTTACACTTTGAGGTTTATAGATCTTGTTTGTTCTAAATGTCTTTTGCATGTGACAGGTATCCATTTGCATGCAGGTGATCTTGGATTCTAACATGGTATCAGAGCTCCAGACCTGCAGCTGCCTATTCGTGATCTGAAGATATGGCTTCTCAGTGAGTTTCAAGTGCAAGAGTTTCCACAGGCATCTTTTTTGCAAGATCTGGGGTAGCCGATTTTTTGGCATACTATGGGTTCAAACGGACGTCGCCATTGCGTTCGCAGCACCCCAAAACCCTAGAAACGCCTGTCAAATCATTCATTTTCGAACAGTTGATTTCTGAGGCAAAAAAATTTTGCCAGGGAAGCCGTACGGCCTCCTCAGCACGCTTCACGAGGCATTTTTTTTTGAAAATCATGAAAAAAAAATCAATTTGGCGCATGAGGTTTTTCGTGGCCAGTTAAAATGGTCCCGCCGCCATCGCTCCACCGGGCGGCCACCACCGCGCCACCCGCGCGCCGCTAGCCACCAGTGGCTCCCCCATCCGACCGCTAGTCCCAGTCAGTGCCTGTGGGCCCTCTAGCGTAGTCCGAGATCATATGGGGGACAGGGAGCTCCGCGCCCAGCCCCTAGCCCACTCCTGCCCCCGCCCACGGTCCTATGGTGACCAAGGGCTCGGCCAAATTTTTTATGCAGGGGTGTTTTTTTTGGGGCGAAGGCCTCCAAGCCGTCAAAATTATGCTCGTGAACCGCTGACGTTAGCGTCCGTACGGCACCTTGTTTGTCCCCTCCTAACCCTAGTTTTCTCTAAAGAAGCAGTTTTTTTCTTTTTTGCATAACTTGGGCATACGGTATCGAAATCAGGCAAACGAGATATCGTCGGAAAGCTGGTTTCGAGTACTATCTTACGGTGCAGTTTATTTTATAGGATTTTCTTGTTTTATTGCATTTATTGCTGGTTAAAGTCAGATGTACTTTTTATGCTTCCGAGCTCATATCTTTTTGCCACGATCTCTGATTTTCGCTATCTTTGCGGTGTTGGAAAGGTATTGAGGAGCTTTATGTTGTTGTCCATGCACTTTTTTCTGTATCTATCTTAGATTTTTTGTTATTCCAGATTTGACCCGATTGGTGTTTTAGAGATTACCTGGATATTTTGAAAGTTGGGAGAGTGCCTCTTGCATCTTTACACTTCGTTTTCAGTAATACATCATTCAATAATCAACTACTGCTTCATAGATTCCAGCATTGTTCCCGTTTGGAGTTTTTGAGTGTTCCGTGGCATCGGGTCTGCTGTTGCATCATTATGATTCTGATATGGTTTCTTGTAGACAGAAGTATCTTTCATTGCTTGCCAGATTGCGGTTCCAGTGTTACTCTACAGTGTTCTTCCAGTGCTTCTTTGCAGCATGTCATATCATTGTAGGGGGGTTTTGTCCCACTGGGTTTTCCTCCTCTACCTCTTTCTTGCATTTGTAAATGGGTACCTGATCAGGCCTAGTTGCCGGGACCCATCTTTTCTTGCATGCATCTTATTCTAGTGTTTTAGCTTCTTCCTAAGTTCATCTTAAGGGGGGGTGTTAGAGTAATAAGTTATTACGCTTAATTAATTACATCATACTGGTTAATTAATTAAGTCACTTATTCCTCTAGTTGCTTAAGCTAAACTTAGGCACATTAATAATTGATTAATTATTAAGTGTGCACACTAGGGTTTCATTTAGGGTTTCCCTTTTAGGGTTTCTTGATCTCCTTCACAAGGATTGATCTCTTTGTAATATTGGAGATTCGAATAATGCATTTTACACTTTGAGGTTTACAGATCTTGTTTGTTCTGAATGTCTTTTGCATGTGACAAGTATCCATTTGCATGCAGGTGATCTTGGATTCTAACAAAAATGATAACTTGGAATAATTCCACCTCGGATTGGCTCAAGAAAATGACTGACCTAGGTGGAAAGGCTATTCACTATGGGTTGAAATTGCACAACCATTTCTTATGACTAAAAAATGAAATCAAGAAAGTGGTGGAGACATGTAAAGATTTTCCCGATCTTTAGAATATTACATGCCCCAAGTTAAAATGCATTTTGAAGCTATCCACAGATGTCTGGGAGTAGAAATTAGCCCTACCAAAACAAGAACATTGGCTGCTTGAGGCCTAGTTATTCAATTTTGAGTTTAGAAAAGGGTGTTGGAGAAGTCAATGATTAAGATGGATGTCATCTTCACTTGAATCCTTGAAGGTATGGTGGAATGTGATGAGTCACTGGAATTATTAGCAGGAGCTAAAATCTCTGCCCAAGAATTGGACTGTGATTCAATAACATGTGAATTGTAGAGGACAATGGAGCAAGGAACCAAATATACTCTATTTGGAAGCTTCATATACATTGTTGCACGAACCTTCACCTACTCGAAGAAAATAATTTAGAAAGGTGGTCATTATGCAGACCTATACGAAGAGCTGACAAAAGAATTCAGGATGATCAATTACAACATCAACAAGTTCAACTTCTTGAAGCAGGCTAAACTATTGGCTCTTATAGGGAAATTTTTCCACTATGATTTAGTGCAAAAAGAGGCTAGAAATGCCATAATAGAGGACAAATACTAAAAGTAGCTAAAATACAATATTAGCTGAAGGAAAAATTGGCTAAAAGACAAAATAGGGAAAAGATAAATAGTAGCCAATGTTACATTGTAAAACAATGTACTTATCTTGGGTGATGTGAAAACTCTAAGTTGAATTAAATCTGGTCCACTCATTGTGAATCAATATTGGACATTCATTTGGGTTTTGAAAAGCTATAAATAGGGGCATCTTCTCATTTTCAAAGAGAGAGATGAGTTGTCGTAAAAGACATTTTGAAGAAATATAAAAGAAGAAATTGAAGTTTGGTGCTTCTTTGATTTTTCTCATTATGTGTCCATGATTCAGTCTCCATATTTCCTTTTAGTATAGTTTATTTATTGTTTAAGTTTTATTTTTAGCTTGTTAGTTAGTGGAAAACTTTAATGGTGACTGTGTGTTATAGTATTTGATGCACTTCTAACTCGTGGTTTTGGTGGTTTATTGATGATAGGTCACTATGTAAATCTAGTTTGAGCTCATATATTTACTTCACTTAACTTTAGTTGTGTATATGTATACATTATGTGTTCATGTTGCAGTCTGAAAATCTGAAGTCAACCTTAAAAGATTGCACTAGTTTTTTGATACTATAGATTGTAGGATTTGAGAAATGCAAATCCACAGAACCCGATCAATACCTGCATGCAAAAGACTTGTCATAGAGAAAGAGAGAGATCAAGACAAGGGTTTTGGCTCTCACAATGTGCAAGATGTATTCCAAAAAAATGAATAGAGCATAAAAGAAATACAAGAGATCAATCCTTATAAAAGGAGATCAAAACCTAAAAGGAAAACCTAATCCTAAAGGTGAGTGCATTTAATAATTAATATTGATTATTAAATGACTAATATGAGTGCAAGGTGAAATCTTAAGAGGAGAGTAAAGTTAATTAATTACTTTACTCTAACACCCCACCTTAAGATGAGCAAGAGTGCAGCTACAAACTAGTGCAAGAAAGCAAAAGTCACTACAATGCATGAAAGTAAAATTGGGTCCCGACAACTAGGCCTGATCAGGTACCTAAGTACAAGAAAATCTCTATGAAACGGAGAAAAGGAGAAAACCCAGTGGGAAAAAACTCCTCTCCAAAAAGAGATGCAAAAAAGAAAGTACAAATGGAATGTCTCAAGAGACTCTCTCAAGAACATATGCAGATATACAATCAGATACCCCCCCATGAGAGAGAGTGTAGACTCCAAAGCCCCTCCAGAATGAGAGAACCCCTGTGCCAATGATCAAACCAATGTGTCACCTCGGAGGAAGAAACAGATCCAACGGTCGAAGAAGAGGAAATCCCTAGATGTGAGGTGAAAATGGAAGTCCTGGATGATGTGCACTGAAGAACGAAACAACAACATGAGTGTATGAATAACAAAATGGTGAATCAAACAACTCAAGATGATCCTGAAATGGAATCTCCAATGAAGAAGGGATAACAGGTGTGTTGAATTTGTCATCTATGAGGAAAGGAATATCCTCATATATGGCCTCAACAACTACACTTGATGGCTCGATGAGTGGAGCAACAATGTTAGTCACAACTGAAGAGTTATCCTGCTGAACAAATGTGATCTCAACAGGAGGAAGAGGTGTAGAAGTCTCAACACTACTCTCATGAACAGATGGAAGAACACATAAGTTCAAGTGACCGAACTTCTCCTCAGATACTGCATGCTCTCTTTTAGAAAGAGAGGGAGATGGTGGACCAAATTGTGTAAATGCATACAATCGGGAAGAATGATCAATTGTCCTTGTTGCAACAATGTTGCCAGTCTGAATGTCTCTAATGTGCATTGAATCAGGTGTGAACTCAACTATCTTCCCTGTCCCACTATGAGTAATCTGATAGATGGAGAGAAGGTTAGTGGACAAAGATGGAACACATAGTACATCATTGAATGTACCATCATCAATATCGATAGAACCTTTTCCACATACACTCATATAAGTGTTATTACCCATCAATATGTGTGGTGAGGACGCAACCTCAAAAGATGAGAACATGTCCTGAGAAGATGCCATATGGTGTGAAGCACCTGAATCCAGTAGCCATCTAGATGAATGTGAACTGGTGGTTGCACATAATGCATGAACCTTATGTGGGACCTGTCCATCTATCTGGAATGATGGTGAAGAAGAAGACCCACCTGAAGTAGATGAAGAAGAGTGATGAATATGGTTCTTCTCAAGAAGAGCTATCAAATCTGAAACCTATTTTGCATATCCATCTATCTTCTTCTCATAACACTTGGACTCATCATGTCCTAGCTTAGTGCAATAAGCACACTTAGGTCTATCTTTCTTCGATGATTCCCCCTTAGGAGAAGGTGACTCAGAAGTCTTCTATGAACTGGAATCCTTCCAATGCTCTATGGTCTGTGGTTTCTGTTTCTGTTTTTGTTTCTACTTCTGCTTCCCCTGAGATGACTGTGCTACCAACGCTTGGTGCGGTGATCTTGTGAGAGCATCCAACTGTGATATCTTAGCCTGCTCTCATGTCAAACGATCACAAAACACCTCAAAAGAAGGCATGGTAAAACGTGCACCCAAGGTAGCCATAGTGGAATGGAAGGTAGATGAGAATATCTGAAAGTTCCCATGAAGCTTTGAAAAAATCAAGTAAATACACTCTGTATCAGTCTTAACCTTACCACAACCCTGTAGAAGAGATCTCTGTTGTTTGAATTTCATCAAAAAGTCCTCAATGGAGGGAAAAGAATCAGGTACAAGTGAAGTCAACTCTGCCTCAATCTGTAGTGCACGGAACTGATTGATGGTACCAAATAAATCATTGAACTTGGTCCACATTTCAAGAGGACTGTTACATGCATCAAGATGAAACAACAAGCTGTCTGAAACATGTAAGGAAATCAAACCCATAGCCTCATCCATCTTATTTCTATGCTGCATAATCTCAAATGGCCTTGTCAAAATTGGTTGAACCGTATCTAAACAGGACCACAACCCCTTTGATTTGAGAAGACGTGTCATAAATGTCTTCCAAGTATGATAGTTATGAGGTGTGAGAAGTTCAACAGTAGAAGTATTTTCGGCCATGCTGTGAACTGTGCCTCAACTGCTCTGAATTTTTTATTATTATTTAGTGGTCTTTCAGAACTAGACAAAAGATGCAGAAGGGGTTTTTGTTTTGTTTTGGTGTTTAGAGATTCTGGTTTTCTGATGTAAATGAAAGAAAGTAAGAAAAAACACCCCCCCACAATGCAAAAAACCAATCCCCAGTAAAAACTGAAAGCCAGAAAACAATAGAAAGCAATATATGTATGAGACAAATCTTTGTGTACCTAAAGAATTTTCTAGTGAAATAAACTAAATATCTGAAAAGATCACAGAACCACCTTTTCGACGCCTATTTGCTTTCGAAAAATGGAGCAAAATTGAGCAAGTTATGCCCCTCGGAGTGCAAAAATATCATCTGACTTTGACTGCAAAAAACAGCATCCAAACTAAATATTTTTGAAAAAATTCCTACACCATCAGAACGGGCTTGGAACCAGCTTTCTGACAATATTTTGTTTTTGAAAAACCGAGTTCGTATGCAAAAGTTATGGCCAAAATACCAAAACTGCTCCAAAAAGGTTTGAGGGTTAAGCCTGGTGGTTAGGCTAACCGCTAGCATTAACCGCTAGCTGTTAACCGCTAGCGGTTAACTGACGGCGGCGCCCATATCTCTGTGATTTTAAAAAAAAATCTCGGATTGCGTGCCGTACCAGGCCGTACGATTCAGAAATGAAAAAATTTGCCTCCCAGAGTCACTGTGTCCGATTTTGACGATTTGATAGTCAATTTAGGGGTTTTTGGGTGCTCTGAATGCGATGGTGAGGTCCGTTTGGGCTGAAATTGCTTCAAAATTACAGGTACGCTCTGAATCAGGAACCCTCAAAAAACATCAAACCCTCGTAGATCTAATGCCGTGAAGCCAAATTTGATGAATTTTATATCAAAATAGGGGTTTTTGGATGCTACGAGCTCAACGGTGAGGTCCGTTTGAGCTCAAAGTGCACCAAAAAAATAAACCCCCTATTCCAAATAAAAACTAGAAAACAAACACAGATCTGATGCAACCAAACCTAGATATCTAATCCTTTCAAAAACTGAACAAGCTATAGCAGATCTGGCTTTGATACCATGTAGGATTTGAGAAATGCAAATCCACAGAACCCGATCAATACCTGCATGCAAAAGACTTGTCACAGAGAAAGAGAGAGATCAAGACAAGGGTTTGGCTCTCACAATGTGCAAGATCTATTCCAAAAAAATGAATAGAGCATAAAAGAAATACAAGAGATCAATCCTTATAAAAGGAGATCAAAACCTAAAAGGAAAACCTAATCCTAAAGGTGAGTGCATTTAATAATTAATATTGATTATTAAATGACTAATATGAGTGCAAGGAAAAATCTTAAGAGGAGAGTAAAGTTAATTAATTACTTTACTCTAACATAGATTACTCTTGGTTAAGAAAAACTTGGTTTGGAAATTCTATCTACCATAACACTTGTTATTGTTGCTACTATTATTAATTTTTAGAATTAGGATAACCTCTAAACCCTTAAATATTTTGATATTTGTTTTAAATCCAAGTTAAATTTAGGATTTAAGCATCACAGTAATGTTAAATATGATGAACACAATGAGTTTTAGACGATTATTCTAAATTTGCAGCTACTGTGCACCATTTCTAGAATTCTAAAACTTCGTTATAGACTTGTAATTTCCATGCTTTGTAAACCATAAAGGCCCTTTGTGATTACCAAAAAATCACACATCATCAACTGAGTTGTTTATGTACTATCATGACCTAACATTCGAGAGACCTTGGGTTGATTCTTTAAAACTAAGTTTCATATTATTACCTTCAAGGTAGACATAACACTCTTGTTTTGTCTATGTTGAGAAGTGCAAAAACACCCATCAAAAACACATATTGTAGATTTGAGAGAAACTATTGATTGGATTCATCTTCTCTTTAATGAAGTTGATTCCAATTCAATTATTGTGAGGGAACACTCTTGCCCTTTTTCTCATTCTCTACATGTTCATTCATTATAGTTTGACATGAATGTGGATATTTTGGATAAGCGTTTGGAGGAGACATATTTAGAGGAGATAATTGAGTCTTTGGATTGTGTTCTACACTAGTCTCTAAGTGATTCTTATTTTTTATTTTCAATAGTATGGCTTAAAATTCCTAATTTTATTGTGACAACTTTCAACATTGACATGGGGACACTTGTCCTAAGTTCAAAGACTTCATACATTTTAATCATTTTTTAGGACATATTCCTTTTAAGAGTGGAGGGATAGATTGCATAAACCTTTTTTTATTTCTTCCTACAGGGAGGAATGTTGTTAAATGATAATATACTATCTTCTACATCCAATTTTGAGCATCTACCATTGAATCTCTTTGGGGGGGCTTCTTTGTCCTTTCACTTTATTTCTCTCTCTATCACGAGGGAGTGATTCCTTGTTATGGGAGGGGGCTTCTTATTCTTTGGTTAATTTTATATGTACATGGGTACCTAACATGGCTTCATTTGTTGGAAGCCATCATCATGATAGTACCCACCTAAGATACACTTAAGGAGGGTGTTAGTCTAAGTTTTTATTTTCTTAATGGGTTAATTTATTTTTGGGTGGTCCTAGGCTTTTCCTACACTTTTATTAATATTTTTTAGGTTAAAATAAATTGAGTTTAATTATTTAATAACTAAGAGATAAGGTGATGAGATGTCACTATCCTAAAAGGGTGAAGCATTTTCTATTATGATCACTTTATTAATATTGGTGTTCTCTCCCTATTGGTTGTATTTTGTACCTCCATCCTCTCCCTAGTTTTATATAAACTCACTACCTAGCTTTCAGATTCATACTCTTGCATATCTATTGTTGCATACTTTGGTATATTCATGTATTATGAATCTTGTAGTCATTATTTTACAAATTTTCTTTGAGCTCCTAATGCAATATTGTCATCTTGACATTTTCACATGACTTGGAAATTTGGGTGTGATTGTGTTATTTCATTTATAGTTTCATCTTTTATCTCCCATAGAAAGATCTTGGTTATTCATATGCTTCATATTTCTAACATTTATGACTACTCCTAAAAGAATTAACTATTTCCTAACTTTTTAATAGGTTAAATTTGAGTAAGATCAAACCATAAGCCTAATGATATGCTAACAAGTATTCTTGTCCCATGGTGATGATTAGATCCATTTTTCTCTACCCTGCCATATAATCCTTAATAATTTCTATTGGGTCATTTATATATTAACCTATCAAAATTATTAATATTTTTTTACTGTACTCTATATTTTGATCTTTCATTTCCACTATTCTTTCTCCCAAGTAGAGCTATATTCTATTTTGTATCTTTCTTCCACCTATAGTTTTGGTCTTTTCTCCTTTTTGCATACTCATCTTCTATTTTTAGTTTTTTTAATTCAACCATATTATCTTCTCCTCCATGAACTTTATGTTGCAAGTATGTTGTTGGTGTTGGTCACTAATGTCAACAATATGGAGATGGTCAATGTTGTCAAGTGCTTGTTCTAGTATGGATGTGTTGTGGTGTAGTCATCAATGTTGTCATTGATGTATTGATGGATAAGAGTTGCGGTTGCAATAAGGTCACTTGGTTTCCAAGTGCTTTTGAGAAAATTTGAGTAAAAGAGCGTGAATGTGGCAGAGGTGTGTTCATTATTGTGCTCTAAATTTATTAGTGGTTGAAGATATGCTTTTTTGGTTTGGATACGATGATTAGAGGTGTTTAGAGGTTTTATATCTAGAGTTTTAGGTTCTAGATCATCCTGTAGTGAAATTTGTGTTTGACAGTTTATCTATTTGTGTAGAATGTTGTTTGGGAGAAGTGAGATTTCTCTACATTTCTCTATAGTGAGGTTTCTTGTCTTGTGGATTTGGGAATGAGATTATATTTTCTATAACTTCCTTCCCTTGAGGTTTTAGGTATTGAGGTGTTCCATAAGGATGGTTAGTAAGTTGTATGTCTATGTCAGTATGTCTGGCTATACAAAATGATGGTGTTCTCAGTTTCAGGTGGTTGTGGTAGAGTTGCAGAATATTCTATTAATGCTAGAATATTTTGAGATATTTTTTGGATTTTGTGAAGTGTTTTTATGGGTTCACATGACCTAGAGAATAATTTATGTAGTCTCTTTTAGTGTTAGTGCAGGTTTTCCTAACCGAGCATGCTAACATTATCTGTGGAGGTATCTCATTGATTATGATTGTGTTGAGTAGCATGGTGATGTGAATTCGGGTCCTAGTTAACCCTTGGTATGGTTTTCCTTCATTTCTTTCCACCACAAAATTTTTTGGTGCCAACATATTTGGTGTTGCACAATTGAGGTGCATACATCTCATTTAGCCCAACCTAATTGGGATTGTTTAGGTCAAGGTTGGTATATAAGAAAGGTAAATTTTTTAAGATTTTTTTGGATATATAGAAGATATGTGAAAGATTTGAATTTAATTAAGTCTGGTGATTTGAGTACGAGTCTAATGCCTATTATTCTAATGCAGTGAGAAGAAGGGTCTACATTTTTAGTGTGCTTGAAGTTGCTAGAGGCAGTGAGACAAAGGTTGCAGATGGCATAAAATTTTAGTGGTGTATTTCTCGTGTTTCCTTGAGATAGTGAATATATTTGTAACAATCTTCTTCTATCTTCTTTCTTCTTGATAGTGAGCCACCTGATAGTGATCTTTTCTTCTTTTTCTAGGAAGTGAGCCCTTGGTAGTGAGCCTAATTGTATTTAGTGTTGCAATTCATATATATGTGAGCTAATACTCACTGTGGGTTTTCCCTTCTTGGGTTTTCCACATAAATCTAGTGTTCTTATGTGTTTGGATGTTTTTCAATTACTATTTCATATGTTTACATTCTACTAATACATGATAAGGGTTTGAAACGATATTGAGAGTTTGAATATTTTTATGTATACAATAGATTCACCCTACCTCTTAGTTTCCCTATGCATCTAACAATTGGTATCAAAGTTTTGGTTCTCAAAAGAAGCTTAACTTCTTGAGGTAGATCCAAACGGTGCACAGGAAAGGTGTGAAAGATCTTATGTTTGGTAGAATAAATTATACTTTTAGAAAATATAATGATTTAAGCCTTGAAATTTTCCATTTAAAATATTCCAATTGAAGAGGTTTTGATCAAACCACCTGTTAGAACTGAAAATTTCCATCTAAAACCCTAAGGTTTTCCCACAAGTTTCCATAAAAATCCATAAAAACCTAAGGTTTTATTCTCATTTGAGCCTAACATTTTCACTATTTTCTCCTTAAAATTCATTTTTTCATCCTTAATATTCAAATGCCTTTATCACCTTTCACAAAATCCAAAAAATGAC
The DNA here is from genome assembly GCA_007115665.2 of Sequoiadendron giganteum. NCBI lineage: Eukaryota > Viridiplantae > Streptophyta > Pinopsida > Cupressales > Cupressaceae > Sequoiadendron > Sequoiadendron giganteum. The sequence goes on from CM021103.1 coordinate 98,838,392, forward strand.
TTATACCACTTCCTTAGCTTCAAACCCCTAAAGGCTTCCATCGTTTATCGCTCTACCGCGGCCTTTTGCAAAGTGGCCTACGGTATCGTGGTGGCGGTTAAGGGAAGCCACTGTCACCGCTATACCACACACAGTCTTTAGACCAACCGCGATGGTGCGGTGATAGTCAGTGGTTAAGCGACGAACAGAGACTTGCAGTGAGATAACCGGCATGGTAAGCAGTTAGCATTCGACAGAGGAAGGCAGCTAACGTGATGGCGGGTAACGGTTACTGCGGTACTGCACGTGGTCAAACCACAGACCATGGTGGCCGTGGTGAACAGGTAGTAGTTAGCGAAATAGTCAGCAGCGACGGTGTGGTAAGCGATTAGCGGTTACCGCTAAACCGCACACAATTAATACGAAGATCATGGTAGAGTGGTAGGCTAGGAGGGAAGCAGCGAACGGTTACCGTACAACCACACACAGTTAGTATGGTCACCGTGGTAGCGCGGTGGACAGTCAATGAATGGGCCAGAGCAGTCAGTGTTCAAAGCCCGTGGTTGAGCGGTAAAAGTAAAGGAAGATGTGGTGAACGAAATAAAAGTCACGGGAAAATAAATGTGGAGTGATTAAAATATCAAAGTAAAACGAAAGGCGAGAAAGTATTAAGGAAAAAATTAAAAGCTCGACTATTATAATATTTAATTTTTTGAGAGGCAACATAATTAAATATTTTAAATCTCTATTATAGAATTTCAAACAATTTTACTAGCATAGTGAAGGGTCATGACTCTTTAGATATGATGTATAAATGATTTGAAAAATCAGTTGCAGAAGAGAGAGGAGTTAGACTGTAGGAGTTATATTTTTCTCCCGAGAAGGGATGGCAATGTAAAATGGGTAGAGCCTTTCCTGAAACAATGTAATGGAGATTAATATGTTAAACTGGTGAATTCCATTATGTGTTCAGTTGTTGTGTTATAATTATTTATATTTCCTATCTTGTATTTCCAACTTGCAGTCCTCTGATCATTTAAACCAATATGTCAAGCATGTGTTTGGTTTATCAAGGTGTAATTTTTCACTTTGTGTGATTTCATTAATTGGTGTCTGCATGTCAGAATTAAATTCTTTTAATAAATCATAGTGGTCTTAGGATTTCTTTTGGATTGTTGAAGAACTTGGTAGGAAAACATTCCAACACTATTTGTGCGAGACATAAATAAATGAAGTTGTATGCCAATCATTAGAATTTCATTTTCAAAGTGCCTAGCAACTTGAATTTAGAAAAAAAGGGAAATACATACGTAATTCTTAATTTTGACTCCATTACCCATGTGGACAGAAGGCACTGATCTGCCACAACCCAGAGAATTAATTCATAAACAAACAACTTATTCAATATCCTCCCATTTGTGCAATAGGAGTAGGTGTAGTAATTCTATCTATCCACTATCCTTTGCCATTGTGGGTAGATTGTTGCATCAGGAAATACATTTAAATCTGCATCATTCATTAGGTTCACCCACCTTGGTCTAGTAGATCCTAAAGAGCAGAAGGTACAATTGCATCAATTGGCCTTGTACGTTGGCCAAAAGTGTAGTAAGAGCTTGGCAAACTCTTCTGGTTAAAACCTGCATTTTTGAGACCCAACAGTTTGGCAACTCTGCTGGGGACACATTCCAGAATTTTTTCATCCTATCCATCTATTGAGTTAGCAAAGTTTTACAAATTTTTTTTGGAGATTCCGCTAGGGCAAACCAAAGCAATCCATTTCATTTTCCTACTTTTGGAAAAGTAGGTGGCGACTCTGTTTTAGATTTGATAAATAATGCATGGATATTGTGGAACAGTCACATTTTGTCAAGATGTCAGAAGAAGAGAGAAGACAGCAGTCAATAAGAGAATTGAAGGAATTGAGACAACATATGCTACAAGTGAACCAACAATTGCTGCAATTGGCAGTCAGAAGTGTTCCAGATACATCACCGAATGGGTCATCATACAATGAGAATGAAGACACAAGTGCCAAGAGATCTTGGACACCACAAGTGCCCTATGATGCAACTAAGGAGAACACTGGAAACAAAGGTAATGTACTCTATTCATAGAAAAGTACTTTTGATGAGTATATTCAAATTGAAGAGAGAGGCAAAAATCTTGTGGATGTTTTTTTTGATATAAGGAGATATAAGGGAGAATCTATGAGTTTTTTATACAACAGGATGGTAGATGTCTGTATGCAATTACCTCCTCATTTTAGGCCCACAAGCCCCACATTTGTTGCACAATTTTTGTGAGCATCAGAACCTGAATCAATTTATTGGTCGCAGTCATTAAAACAACAAGCCTTTGATGTAGCAAATAAATTTATTGATTCCATGCTTGCGACAAAGTATGTGGATACTACCGATAGTGCTTTAGAAGCTACAATAGAAGAAGATATCATGCCATCCAACAATGAAGATATGGAGAGTTCCTCTTGCATAACAGATTGCGAGTCAAATTGTGAAAATGAAATAGTGGATATTGATCTTCAACAGGATGATTGTTGCAGCTATTATGAAGATCAAAAAGAGGTTGGAGACATGGTAGAAGATATGGAAGCAGAGACTTGTTCACTCAACAGTTAGCAAGTTTCAGATTTGTTAACTCTGGAATACCAAAAGTATGCACATGAAGATGGTTCCAAGACTTTGGTCCCAGCCTATATATGCTTTGACAGTGAAGATATTATGTGCAACAATTCATATGACTCCATGAGCATTTCTCATAGTGATGAATTTTTTGAAGATGATCATGAATCTATTTGTGTCCAAGGGGAGGTATGTGATTTAAATTATTTTTGCCTGCAAGAGAAAGATGTTGGTTTGCATGATGATGAGTGTTCAACATTTGTTGATTCAAGTATGTGTGAGGATGACTGTATGGATCAAAGGTATGTGTCAATGCCAACTGGTGATAGAAAAGAAATAGAAAATAATTTTGATTTGATTGTTTCAAAAGATATCGATGAGATAGAATATTTTGGTTGCCATAAGGAGTATTCAGATTTTCAGGTCCTAGTGCAGTTGTAGGCACATTCAGCAACATATGATAGTGAGCATGCCTATGAATGTTTTGTTGAATTTGGGTACACTTTGTATGTTGAAGGTAACAAAGATTTTTCATATGATAATGAGAATGATGAAATGCAGAGTGGTGAGATGAATATGAATCAAATTGAACACAATGATTTCCTGTATGTTTTCAATGACAGTGTATGTTGCAAGGTAGGTGGAATGGATAGTTTCAAAAGAAACCTGATGAGCTCTAACCAGAAAAAACTCTATGACAGAGGAAAGTGCAGGTTTTTCTTTTTGGGGTGGCCTGGGCCCATTCCTTATGGTTTGATTTTTTTAACCAGAGTAGGTACAAAGGATTAAGGATTGCCAGTGCATGGACAATTCTTAGCAAATCCTCTTAAAAAAAATTATTTTCCATGCATAGTAGTGTAGGGTTTCCATTCTCCATTTGCTCCATCTTTCATATCATTCATCTGTTCATTCCCTCCATCTATCATGGCTTTCATTTTTCACATCCTTTACTTGGTCTGCTCTCCCAAAGAATTATGGATTCTTGCAATGATTTGCAGAATCACTCATCCCAAATAGGAGCCACTGTTAGAGTTGAAAATTTCCATCTAAAACCCTAAGGTTTTCCCACAAGTTTCCATAAAAATCCATAAAAACCTAAGGTTTTATTCTCATTTGAGCCTAACATTTTCACTATTTTCTCCTTAAAATTCATTTTTTCATCCTTACTATTCAAATGCCTTTATCGCCTTTCAAAAAAGACAAAAAATGACTTATACCGCTTCCTTAGCTTTAAACCCCTAAAGGCTTCCATCGTTTACCGCTATACCGCGATCTTTTGCAAAGTGGCCTACGATATCGCGGTGGCAATTAAGGGTAGTCATTGTCACCGCTATACCGCACACAGTCTTCAGACCAACCGCGATGGTGCGACGATAGTCAATGGTTAAGCGACGAATGAAGACTGGCGGTGAGATAACCGACATAGTAAGCAGTTAGCATTCGGCAGAGGCAGCTAACGTGATGGCGGGTAACGGTTACCGCGGTACCGTGCATGGTCAAACCACAAACCGTAGTGGTCGTGGTGAATAGGTAACGGTTAGCGAAACAGTCAATAGCGACGGCGTGGTAAGCGGTTAGCGGTTACCACAATACCGCACATAGTTAATACGAAGACTGCGATAGAGCGGTAGGAGAGGAGGGAAGCGGCGAACAGTTACCGCGCAACCGCGTGCAGTTAGTATGGTCACCGCGGTAGCATGGTGGACAGTCAATAAATGGGCCAGAGCAGTCAGTGGTCAAAGCCTGCAGTTGAGTGGTAAAAGTAAAGGAAGTTGCGGTGAACGAAATAAAAGTCACAGGGAAATAAATGTGGAGCAATTAAAATATCAAAGTAAAATGAAAGGCGAGAAAGTATTAAGGAAAAAATTAAAAGCTCAACTATTATAATATCTAATTTTCTGAGAGGCAACATAATTAAATATTTTAAATCTCTGTTGTAGAATTTCAAATGATTTTACCAGAATAGTGAAGGGTCGTGACTCTTCAGATATGATGTATAAATGATTTGAAAAATCAGTTGCAGAAGAGAGAGGAGTTAGACTGTAGGAGTTAGATTTTTCTCTTGAGAAGGGATGGGGATGTAAAATGGGCAGAGCCTTTCCTAAAACAATGCAATGGAGATTAATATGTTAAACTGGTGAATTCCATTCTATGTTCAGTTGTTGTGTTATAATTATTTATATTTCCTATCTTGTATTTCCAACTTGCAATCCTCTGATCATTTAAACCAATATGTCAAGCATGTGTTTGGTTTATCAAGGTGTAATTTTTCACTCTGTGTGATTTTATTAATTGGTGTCTACATGTCAGAATTAAATTCTTTTAATAAATCATAGTGGTCTTAGGATTTCTTTTGGATTTTTGAAGAAGAACTTGGTAGGAAAACATTCCAGCACTATTTGTGCAAGACATAAATAAATGAATTTGTATGCCAGTCATTAGAATTTCCTTTTCAAAGTGCCTATCAACTTGAATTTAGACAGAAAGGGAAATACATACATAATTCTTAATTTTGACTCCATTACCCATGTGGACAGAAGGCACTGATCTGCCACAACCCAGAGAATTAATTCATAAATAAACAACTTATTCAATATCCTTCCATTTGAGCAATAGGAGTAGGTGTAGTAATTTTATCTGTCCACTATCCTTTTCCATTGTGAGTAGATTGTTTTATTAGGAAATACATTTAAATCTTCATCATTCATTAGGTTCACCTGCCTTGGTCTAGCAGAACCTAAAGAGTAGAAGGTACAATTGCATCAATTGGCCTTGTGCATTGGCCAAAAGTGTAGTAAGAGCTTGGCAAACTCTTCTGGTCAAAACCTGCATTTTTGAGACCCAACACCACCTTTGACCAAGCCCACTTGGATAGAACCCCGCTAGTTTTAAACCATACCTATAACGGAGTCTCCTTTACACCTATCAAAATGCTGATAAAAAACCACTTTTGATTTACCTTTTGGGGGATCAAATGAATTAATTTAAAATTTATTTTTTGTAAGTATGGAGTCCTTATTATAAGCTCCCAAAAAACTATAATTTTAATTAAATTTAATTTTTATTATTATATTTTTCATTATTTCTTGTGAATGTAGGTTTTTCATTGAAAATCAATCTCTTTGTTCTGCACGTGGAAAAATAGAAGATTATCAACAAAAAAAAAAAAAAATATGTTCAGGCTGGGTATTGATGTCCTTGATCCATTAAAAAAAAAAAATTGAATTTCAATACATACCGAAAAATTTATGTTGTATACAATCCACCTATGTCTGAATTGTAATTTGTTTGAATTCAAGACTTGATTAAGGAAAAAATATTCAATAAAACATTATAAAACCAAATGAAAGTGCCATATATCATAGTTATAAATGTAAATTCAAATAAAAAAAAATTATCCTTCATACAAAAAAATTTATGTTGTATACCATAAGCGTCACTCCTTGAAAATGTTTTTTTTTTTTAAACTAGTTTTTGAAGGAGATGGAAAAATAAGTGCAATCCGATTCCAAAAAAATTGAAAAAAGTATATTTAGAATCTATAGACAAAATGTCACAAATAACTAGTTTTCATCATCTTCAAATTCCTCATGGTTTAGCTGTTATAAGAGCCCGAAAGTGAATATTTAGTTTTAAAAAATTAGTTTAGTGTCCAATTTTCCCAAAAATTGTAAACCAGTATTGTGGGATCACCCACACACATTCGAGTTTCAGTTCTATATTTTTCATCAAGGTTTAATTACCAAACTTGGGGTTTGACTGAGGAAAACCCTAATACAAACAAACCAAATTTTTTAGTTTTTATTGCAGATCCAGAACTAAAAGTGATGATTGAAAGGTACATGTTAGAAGAGAAAATCAAGAGCTATAGATCAGAATTTTGAATTTTTAAAAATGCCTAGCAAGACTCATTTGCCCTAGGGTGAATGAGTCTTAGAAGGACACTCAACATGAGCTTTTTGTCAAAGTTGCATAAAATCATAACTTTCTCAAATATGTCGAAAGTTTGTGGATTTTGCTAGGTTAAGGTTTTAAATTGATGTTTCAAGTGTTACATTGCATAATTGGGTTTGTTTACTATCTTTTATTTTTTCTCTCAAAAATGCAATTTAGGTTGATTTACCTTGTCCTTAGTCATAAGGAAAACAACAAGATCTCCATCAAAGTTGAATCACCTAAGGGTTGAAAGTCAATCTTGCCATAGGGGATCTCTTTTTCCTAATTAAATAAGGAAGGAAAGTGTAGGTGCATACCCTCATTGAAAATCTATCACCCACATTTCCCCCTAGTTTAGAACTAAATGGGTTTGTAGGAACAAATTGAATGAGGATGGAAAATTTGTCAAATACAAGGCTAGACTTGTGTGTATGGGCTACTCCCAAGTAGAAGGAATAGATGTTGAGGAGACATTTTCTCCGATGACAAGGATTGAATCCAATAGAATGTTTTTCACTTTTGTGACACATAAAGACTTCAAAGTATATTAGATAGATGTAAAGTCTACATTCTTGAATGATGAGTTGGAAGAAGAGGTATACATTGAACAAACAAAAGGATTTAAGTTATCAGATAATACTGATATAGTCTATAGATTGAAGAAGGCATTATATGAACTCAAACAAGATACTAGAGCTTGGTATGCAAGGTTAGATAATTACTTGCTGCAACAAGGATTTAGAAAAGGTACTACAAATAACAATCTATATTTCAAGGTTGAGGGAGAACAAATCCTGATTTTGGTAGTCTGTGTGGATGACATTATCTTAAGAGGAAATGAAGGTATGTGCAAATTTTTTTCAAATGAGATGCAAAAATATTTTGAGGTGTCAATATGTGGGGAGATGAGTTTCTTCCTTGGATTACAAAACAGTCAATAAAAAAAGGGTATTTTCATTTCACACTCAAAATATGTCAAGGAAATGTTGAAGAAGTTTGGAATGGAGGATTCCAAACAAGTGTGTACTCATATGATTATTGGTTGCACGTTGAGAAAAAATGATGAATCTCCTAAGGCCGATCAAAGAAAGTATAGATCAATGATTGGTAGAATATTGTACCTAACTTCTACTAGGTTGGATATCATGCATTCGGTTTTTCTTGTGGCAATATATCAAGAAGATCCTAGATAATCTCATGTTGTATCTGGGTGATCCCACAATAATAGGTTACACTTTTTGGCCAAACTTGACATTGAAATCGACATTTTTCACTAGATCTTCACTTTCGTACACCTATAGAAGCTAAACCATTAAGAATTTTAAGATGAAGAAACTAGTGATTTGTGATATTTTGTGTTGAGAATATAATTATATTTTAAAATAAAAAGTAAAATAAAATTTGTGAATTCTTTTATGTAATTTTTATTAACTTATTTTTTTTACTAAACATAATTTTCAAAAAGTGATGTTTACTTTCAACTGCATAACTTTTTTTATAGAAAGCATACAATTCTAATTTTTTAAATATAGTGTTTCCACACCATTATCTAGTGGATGGATATTTTTTTATAATTTTTTGTTACATATATATGTTTTAATTAATTTTCTAATTCAAAGTAATTATAATTTGGATATATTATACTTTCAGTTGCATAACTTTTTTTGTATTCATTTGAATTAACTTATTCTTTCTTTGTTGGAATAAGGACATCAATAGATAGTGTACATGTATTTTTAATATTTTTTCTCTCTCTTTTTCTATTTTTCTGTATGTGTGAAATAAAGACCTCGATGTTCATTGAAAAACCTACATTCACAAGAAATAAAAAAATAAATATAATAATAAAATTAAATATATTTAAAATTATAGTTTTTGGGAAGCTTATAATAAGGACTACATGTTTACAAAAAAATAATTTTAAATAAATTAATTTGATCCCCTAAAAGGTAAATTAAAAGTTGTTTTTTATCAGCATTTTGATAGGTGTAGAGGAGACTCCATTATAGGTAAGGTTTAAAACTAGTGGCTTTCTATCCAAGGGGGTTTGATATAAATGGGTTTGATCAAACCCTCTTCAATTAAAACCCTTAAAATGGAACCATTTTAAGGCTTAAACCATTATATTTTCTAAAAATATGTGATTTCAGCAAAAATCAAGATGTCCCAAAAAGTGTAACCCATTATTGTGGCAGCACCCATCTGTAAAGAGGATAATTTAGATACTTGAAGAGCACTCTAGAATTTGGTTTGTGGTACCCTAGGCATACTGATTTCTCTTTGAGTGCATATATAGATGTAGATGGGGTAGGTTGTACAGATGACAAAAGAAGTATAAGTGGTGGTGATTTACTTCTTGAAAGTAGATTGGTTTCATACTTGAGTAAGAAGTGGATTTAGTGTCATTATCTACTACAGAGGTAGAGTATATTGCAATAGAATCTTGTCCCACATAGGTAATGTACATGAAGCAAACATTGAAGGATATCAAATTATCATATGATGAACCTATTTATATTTTATGTGATAATACAAGTGCTATCAAAATTTTAAATAACTCGATAATACAAGTGCTATCATACTCTCATTCTCTTGCTCTTGAAGAGTTACCCCAATTACGGGGAATGTTGCTTGTTGCAGAGTTGCTATAGGTTGCTTTTGCTGTTTATATTTTTTTAAAGATTTGGTGTTGCCATCAATGACAAAGTGGGAGATTGTTACAAGTATGTTCTTTGTGTTTTCATTTATGTCAATAGTTGTTGGTGTTGGTCATTGATGTCAAATGTATGGATATGGTTGGTGTTGTCAAGTGCTTGTGCTAGTATGGATTTTTAGTGGTTTGATAAGAAGGTGTTGTGGTGTTGTCATCAGTGTTTTTATTGATCTATTGATGGATAAGAGTTGCAGCTGTAGTACTTAAGTTCACCTAGTTTCCAAGTGCTTTTGATAAAATTTGAATAGAAGAGTGTGTAGTGTGACATAGGTGTGTTCAATGTTGTGCTCCATTTCTTCATGGTTGAAGATATGTTTGTGTGGTTTAGATACGATGATTAGAGGTGTTCAAAGGTTCTTTATCTAGAGTTTCATGTTTTGGATCATTCTGTATTGAAAGTTGTGTAGAAGGTTGTTTGGGAGAAATGAGATTGCTTTTCATTTCTTCATAGTGAGGTTTCTTGTTTTGTATATTTTGGAAATAGCTTAAATATTGTTTGTAACTTCCTTCCCTTAAGGTTTTAGGTGTTGAGGTGTTTTAAAAGGATGGCTAGTAAGTTGTATGTTTGGTTGCACAAAATGATGGTGTTCTCAATTTCAAGTGGTTTTGGAAGAGTTGTAGAATATTCTAATAATACTATAATATTTTGTGATGTTGTGTGGATTATGTGAACTTCTTTTTTGTGGTCTACATGACCTGGAGAAGCATGTATGTGGTCACTTGTAGTGTTAGTTTAGGTTTGGCTAACCTGGCATGCTAGCGCTTTCTATAGAGGTATTACATGGATTGTGAATTTGTGTTGAGTAGTGTGGTGATGTGAATCTGGGTCCTAGTTAACCCTTGGTGTAGTTTTCCTTCACTTCTTTCCACAAAAAAAGTGTTTGGTGCTGACCTATTTGGTATTGCACATTTGAGGTGCATATGTTTCATTTAGGCTGACCCAATTGGGATTGTTTAGGTTGATGATGGTATATAAGAAAGGACAATTGTTGGATATGTGTGTGAATTTGTAGAAGGTGTGTGAAAGATGTGAATTTTATTAAGTGTGGTGATTTGAGTGTGCAAGCCTAATGCCTATGACTCTAATGCAGTGAGAAGAAGGGTCTACATTTTTAGTGCTCTTGAAGTTGTTGGAGGAAGTGAGCCAAAGGTTGCATATGGCATAAAGTTTTAGTGTTGGATTTTTCCTGTTTCCTTGAGATACTGAATCTCTTTGTAATAGTCTTCTTCTATCTTCTTTCTACTTGGCAGTGAGCCACTCGATAGTGAGCCTAATTATATTCGGTGTTGCAATTAAGATATATATGTGATCTAATCCTCACCATGGTTTTTCCCTTCTTAGTTTTTCTACATAAATTTGGTGTTCTTATGTGTTTGGATGTGTTTTCATTACTGTTTCATATGTTTACATTCTACTAGTGCATGATAATGGTTTAATGGTTGATAAGGGTTTGAATGTTTTTAAAAATACAACTGATTCACCCCCCTCTTAGTTGTCATGTGCATCTAACACTTTACTTCTAATAGATCCTCAATCATAGGATCATTATTATATCTAGAATTTATTGTAGAACTTGCATTTTTTTCTCTACTACAAATTTTTGTAGTTGTGTTTTAGTGTCCCTCTTTATCATAAAAATGTAATAGGATTTTATTTTAACTTAAAGATAGATTCTTCTAGCAATGTCTTAGCATCTTCTAGCTAGGATAATAATGTATCTATCCTTTATTTTTATTCGGTTCTATGATTTATATTGTTTCCATTTGTGCATTAATTTTTGGGGAAATTTTTAATATCTATATAATTTGGTCTAGGAAATTACACCCGATCAATACAATAAATTTAAAATCTTTCCATTTTTCTTTATTTCCTCTATCACTACATAAATTCCAATGTATATTAATATAATACTTGGTGAAAATGACTTCTATGCTTTTTTGGTAGTTATAGGAAAAGTTATTTCTACCTATAAATGAATAAAGATCTATAAAGGACGGGAATTAAACACTTCCTCTAATTTCTCCTCTTGGACTACTTGGGTTCTGGTAATCATTTTATATTATATTTTTCTCTTTTTTATTATTCAATCTCTTACTCTTCTCCTTATTCTTCTTCATCCTTAGATGTTCTACTAGATATTAGACTATTCTTTTGTTATTTTTTTTATTTAATATCATTGGTTTATCTGGACCAGTTCCTCCACACTTTGTTTTTATTTCTCATTTGTACAACTACCTTTATAATTTTATTATTAGGGAAGTTAGGTAACTTCTCTTCTTTCTTTTGTAGGAACCTTGTGATTTTCCTTACTTTATATTGTGGTGAGATCCTTTTTATCTCTACTTACCTTATATTCTTCTTAGTTTTTTAATCTATGAATTTGTATAGTTGTTATTGTGGTTGAGAGTTTGATAATCTTAGTATATTTGACCTTCTCAATCATTAAGTATTTATTTTCCCATTATTTATCCTAGGGAATCAACTACTCACTACTACTTTTAGATGTTCTATATGTTTCCTTTTCTTTTCATCCCTTGTACTTTTATTATTCTTCTACACCTTCTCCTTTTCTCTTTCTTGTATTTTCTTGTTCATAAAATCATTATATATGTCCCAAACCTTTTTGCACTAGGATCCATAGGGAGGACATGTAATATTTGAGTAGTGGATTCTAGTAATGTGTTTCTTGGTTCATATTAAAGTGAGGAATCCATAAGGTTTGGAGTTTTATTACTTTTAAAAATATATTATTTTCTCACTATAAACCCTACACCCTTCAAATACTTTTTGGCTATATCATAGGAAAAACTCTCCTTATCTTGCATTATGGTTTGGAATTTTTGAAAAAATTATGAAATAAATTATTTAATATTTTCTTGATTGGGAAAGATTGGATATATTCATAGATTTGGATTCCTATAAATCCACCACTTTTTCAAAACTTGAAGTTTCAATCCTAGTAATTGACATGGAACATATAGATTTAAGAATTTTATAAGGGATCCATAACTACACTCATGCTAGTTATAATTTATATTTTTTAGGTTCTTGAGGAGCTTACCCTACAATATTTTAAAAATATTGAACTATTCCCAATTTACCAACCTTTTCAAAAAATATTCAATAGTTGTGTTATTGGCAAAGTCCTCTAAATAGGAGTTATATATTTTGTATGTAGTTCATTTTTTTGCATACCATACCCCAAGGAATTTTCACTTATAAACCTCTAAATTTTAACCAAAATATAGGTAGCTTTTGTCAATATTATGACATATTTATTGTATACTTTATTTAGTTGCTTGAGTTCATTTAATGAAGATGTAACTATTTTGATAACATCCTTATCAATTAGATATGATTGATCCAAGCATACGAAGCATATATGAGTGATTATTAGAGATTTATGAGGGATACATGTGTTAAGAAGAGAATAATAGAGAAATAGGAAAAAGGGAGATAGAAGAAGAATATAGATAATAGAATGAGATGATGTAATTATGAACTAGAAGTGTAATAGATTATGTATAGAGATGATGATGAATATAATAAATAAATTATTAAATATGATAGATGCATGTGAAAATAGTGGATGAAGATATGGAAACAAGTTCCTTTATTTTGTTATGATAGTCCTACCAAACATGCTTTATTATTCTTTCTTACACATCACACCAAGGTAAATACAAATCTCACATAGAATAAAATGAGACTTCTAGTCTCCATTTTATTTCTACATGTGCACACTAAGTCATTAGTGATTTTGCCATTAATGATAAGTTCACAACACTTTCCTCTAGATTTACACTTAGTGTAATTTTTTATTTATTTCTCAAGCATAGTTATTCATCTTTCTTTTTAGGTTTGAGAAAAATATTGCACATTATATTCCCTCCACCTTTTTGAGATTTAAATTGTACTCCACTACCTCAATTTTTAATACCTTACACAATATGAACTCTTTTCTTAATGCATGCTTTCTCATTTGTATCATCTAAGAAATCAAAAAATCCTATCTCTTTCTTCTCCATAATTGAAGTAGGTTCCATCAAATATTTTCCATGGCCTCCTTTTCCTTTTCCTTCATCTTATAAGACTACTCTTGTTTGAATCCTTTTGCATTAGTTCTACACTCTACAATCTCTCTCTACACATAGTTCCTTAAATGTATTATGCTACTTTCCCTTTCTTATTTTTCTCTTACAGGTTGCATTTTTTAACCTATAGAATAGCTTCCCATTTCCCCTAAGCATGATATGATAAGTCCATAAAATGATTTGACAACAAAAAAAACATTTTCTTAAATAGTGACACATAAATTCACATACAAGGATTCCTTCTCTACATCATCTTAAACATGGCTAGCTTAGATGTTAAGGTGGTAAAAAATTTCTATATAATCATTTATAGAAATTTCTCTCAACGAGAAATTTGATAACTTCTTAAACAATTCATAATTATAGTTGGCTAGAAAAAAAAAATTAACTTCCAATTATTCTTAATTTTATATTTCTGTACGTACTCCCACCATAAGAAAAATTCACCTTTTAACTTAATGGAAACATATTTTTATCTAGATTGTGATCTTCAAAATACATAAAATCAAGCTATTTATAGAGACCATTGATCCAATCTAGTAGACCTTCAATATTCAATCTTATCAAGTAGAAAGGGAGACCAATGCCTAGCTTATTTATTTCTCTCACTAATGACATAAAAAAATTATCTTCTATTATTAGTTAACGATCATAACTTGAAGAATCTTTAGCATGTAGTTTATGATTTAGTCTTTCATCATCATGGACATTGTTAACCCAAACCATTCCTTACCTATGCACAATCTTAATTTGGTTTTAATCCTTTCTTTCATAGCTCTCATCATGATAGCCAAGTTATTGTCACATTGTGCCCTTTAATTTCTAGCATGTATTATTTTGTGAGACATTTCCGTTATGGATCACTTGTAATACAACACATGCAATAATTTTGTTATTAGGTTACAAATAATAATAATAAACTAAGCTTTGATGAGAATTAATATAGTCATAGATAGAGGGTCTAATGAAAGGTATTAATCCATGGAGTAAAAATACTAATAGATGAGATAATACATAGTATATTGTTTCTTTTGGAGAATAAGAATAAATATATGGTGAAGAATAATAAAATGTATGCATTATAATTGACACTTAATTATAATCACATGTGCATGCAAAGAGTCTTAGTTCTTTGAATCCTTGATAGTTAATTTGATCTCATCCTCTATTTCTTATCAATAATTGATTTACCACCTTTCATAAAAATTAATAATGTAGGTGGTTCTAATCTAAAAGCATGGCACGGTGCCTTATGTACATGAAATAAAGACCATATGAACAATATTAAATGACTTCAACTCTTTAACTTTAATTGAAATGGGATAGATAAAAAAATTCTCATAAGATTACCCCTTCATACATAAGTGCAATAAGATATAAGATTTCAAATTTAATGTGGCTTCAACCATTAGCCTCCTTGGGACCAATACTCAAATAACTAACCTTATAATTGGCACAAAGTTCAAATATTTTGGAAAAAAAATAAATGAGTATTAGTTTTACAATAAGAACACATCACAACTTATAATAAATCAAATAAAATATAGTTCTCACACATGGACAAGTTCATGGTGCCAACACGATACTATGATTGCACTTTGACGACTTTATGAAGATTATTTTCTACATGTTAGAATGACTAGTTATATATTTTTATGGTGATTGTAGAATGAATCTACAACAAGAAAATAAATATGTGGCAATAAAGGAAAAAGTTTAAAAGTTTAAAAGTTTAAAAAATATTTTAAAATATAGTTTTAGATGATGCAACAATACTCATCCCTTGAGATGCTCCTACATTGATGCAACAATGGCTATCGAACAATGGAGGTCTTGATTGTAGTTGTCTATGTGACCTAAGTTCTCTTTGGGTGCCGTAGATGTTCAAATTTGTGCCCTAGATTCTTATTGATTGCTTGGGGTATGAAAACGCAAGTGTTTGTGTAAGAAAAGTTGATTTGATTTTAGGTGACACAAGTGTGTGTGATTGTTTTAGGAGGATATCAATTCAATGAATTGACATCATAAAAGGTAAAAATTCTTGGGAGTGACAATAGGGAGGTTTAACTGGTCTTTTACTTATGTGGACTATGGATTTAAGGGAAACCATGTCTCTTAGTAATCAAAATGATAAAAAATAGGCTCAATAAATTAAGGCACAAAATTGAGTGAAATTAAAAAAGAAATATGCTACCAACTCCATAATTGAATGACTTGCTAATAGAAGATTAATCATTTGAATCTTAGAACCTAATTTATTTTTCTCTCAACAATTTAAATTTACTAAAACAAAAAGAAATGTAAAAACAAACTTTTAGAAATAGAAAGTACAAATTTTTCTTGAAAATAGAACAAACTAACATAAAATAATTTAACCTTACAACAAAAATAAATAAATAAGATTTCTATCTATTAAAAAATTTCGTAGTGATATATATAAATTACACTACTCATACAACATTTAACATTGGATAAATAAAATCGGTCGGAGTAAATAAATGTCGTATAAATCTGTCTCTCAAAAAAAAGAGAGGAAAGGTAGACACCTCATATCTAAATAGTGGTCCTTAATTAAAAAGCGAATGTTAAAAAGCCCTTACATATGCAAACAATGTTTCTTAAATTTTATCTCTGAAATATTCAGACAACGAAGTCGGAACAAATTGACATAGAGCATACTCCCTGACTTTATGTTAGAGCGATCTCCCTGTTTTGTTCCCATCTCCTCCTCACAATAATGTCGAGGACTATAATTATGGGTTGGAAAGAGGTTTCCTCGATTACTTACACAGAAGATTCTTCACTTGAATCTATTGAAGGTGCAGCCCTGATTGAAGATTTGAAAGGCAGGGGAGGATCCGTTACATCAACACCATTTCCTTCCAGCATTTGAACCACCGTGTTCATGCTCGGTCGATCTGTTGAATTGTACTGAATGTACCATAATCCTACTCTGGCCAGTCTTATTGCTTTCTCCTTCTCTTCGCATTCTATTTCTGCTTTACCACTTCCTCTCAACCCCCTCTCCAACTGCCCATTCTCCATCAATTTGAATGCCCACTCCGGAAAATACAATTGACTGGACCGGCTTACCTGCACATCAACATTCTTCCTTCCCCCAACCATCTCCAATAATACCATTCCAAAACTGTAAACATCTGATTTGTCCGTTACAGCTCCCAAATTTCTACTCCACACTTCTGGAGCAGCATATCCTGGTGTTCCTCTTGCTGCTGTCATTGATATATGATTCTCTTTCTTCCCGCAGAGTTTTGCCAGACCAAAATCAGCTACCTTTGGTGTGAACTCTTCATCCAATAATATGTTGTGTGGCTTTATGTCGAAATGAATGATACGGTTGTCACAATCTTGGTGTAAGTAGGCTATTCCACGAGCTGCACCCAAAGCAATTGAATACAGCTGTGCCCAATTTAGGATTGCTTCTTTCTCTCTTCCTGCAAATATAATTTTTTCTAGAGATCCATTAGCCATGTACTCGTAAACCAATGCGTTTCTGTGTTCTTCATAGCAGTATCCCATCAGGCGAACCAAGTGAACATGATGGGTCCTTCCGATGGTTGCTACTTCATTCATGAATTGATTCTCACGGCGCCTTGACTGGTCAAGCATTTTAACGGCCACCAGATCGCCACTAGGAAGCTTTCCTTTATATACCACGCCAAAACCTCCTTCCCCCACCTTATGTGCAAATTTATTGGTCATCTTCATGAGCTGAGAGTATGAATATCTACATGGCATTTGATGAACATAATTTTGCAGGAACTTCTCCACGTTCGAAAGATCGGGTTTCGCTGAGGAAGTAGTTAACACCCTCTTCCAATTAACGAACAAAAGCAATGCTCCCGTCAGTAACAATGCAACTGTTCCAATGGCCACACCTGAATAAAAAGCTCGCATCAATGAAATACAACGACAAAGAAATAGATATATGAGTAAATACGAAGAAAGAAGTGATATTCATTTGCGATGATGGCAGTTTCAGTCCTTGAGTTGTCCGCAACACCTCAATCCATAAAATTCCCCAAAATTCTTATGCCAAGCGATGCTCAGCTGGAATAATAGTCTGACTCTCGGCTTGGGACTTCCTCTCCCTCTTAGGGAAAAATAAGATTGTCAAAAATAGAAAATAGAACAACTTAAAAATTAGAACATTTAAGATTTAAAAATTCTTAAAATATAATTGTGCACAGCAATACAAGACATAAATTGAGTGTAATAAAAGCTATTTTAATATAATATTTTATTCAACCATTTAACTCTGTTCTATGCCCTGTTTTAGCAGCTCCTGTTATGTTTTCTATTATTATTTTGGACCCGTTTCTTAACAGTAACCCCACATTGTTTGTTAATTTTGTGATAACTTTTCTTTTTTACCACCAAAATAATAAAGAATTCATCAGATGTCTACTTTTAAGCTATAGGATGATTGAAATCAATGTAATAGACGAAATTTATCTTAACCTTGTGGAAAAATTACTCGTGACCATTCCACAAACATATTTAACTTTGATGTATAAATTATGGACAATAAAGAGGAAGGGATGCTTACCGACAGCAATAGCAGTCTTATGAGCAGTGTTAGACACACCTGCATTGCCCCAATCTAAATAATGACAGAGATAGTATTAGGAGTATGGTTAGGAAATATAGTTCAAAAAATATTTCTTTAGACATAAAAGTTTGACGCTTTTCCTTCATCTGTCAATTAAGTAAGCAAGGAGTTAAAGTCTCTTACCGGGGCTCCTCGGTTTGCAACTCAATTGCGTCGAATTACTGGTGTCGTAAATGCAAAGCTCTTTCTTTGACTCGCAATTCTCACAACCTTTGCTGAAACTCCATTTTATTTTGAAACCATGGTTTATACTTTCAAGCAAGGGTAGATTACTTCTGTCGAAATTTTTAACAGGTAGATGCACTAATGATTTACAAGACGCACCCAAATTCATGACCGAATAGTACCAATTCTTATTACATTCTAAAGCATACAGTTCAGAGGGCGGGTACTCTCTGATCTCTTCTGTGCACTCTCCCCATAGACTTATATTCATGTATTCATCAGAAATGCGAAACTGAGGGCTAGACCAGAATTCCATTGTATGGTTCTCGTCGACAGGTTGCATGCATCTCCCCACATATTTCTATCAATTATTTTCATCTCATTGAAAGGACCCTCTTTCCGGTGGTCAGAAGGTCTCAGTAGATAGTATTGGTAGCCACTGATGTTAATTACAGCCGTACTGACTTTATGATCACAGTCAAGCTGAAGAGCAGGGTCTCCGCAGCCGCTGCTCTTTGCTGCCAAGGGATATTCGAATATTTGATTCCCACATTCGAAGGCTTCTGGACAAGCTTGAGATGAAGAAGCGAGGCATGGCATGCATATTTTGATGGAAAGAAAGAGGTATACAACGGTTAGACTGAAATACTGAGAATGCGATAGATGAAGAGACAATCCTTCCATTTTCATGTGTTACAACAGTGAGAAGAAATGAGTTAAACAGGTGAACATGAATGACAGTTTAATAGAAAAGAAAGGTGGTGGAAGAAGGCCAAGAAAATGATGAGGTGTCAGTAAAACCATCACAAAAATACCCAAGTCAATACGCCAATTTGACTTTACTTTCATACCGACATCAAAAGTCGGAGTCAATACACCAATCTGACTGACCCCACTTTATTTATTAAGGTCAAATGCATCACTTGAATCGCGCGCAAATATGAAAAAAAGAAATACTATAACTTACTAAATTCCACGCGCTTTCTCTAAAGCATTAGAGTCGTACATGATAAAGAAACATTTGTGTTCCGCGAAAGTTGCGTTTAGTTTGACGTAGAGTCGAAGATAGCAGATCTCTAATTTATAAATTATGTTTGGGATATTTCTCTGAAAATCACTCCACTGCTAGGGAAATTGCATCGATCGCATGGAAATATGAAATTTGGGTGCTAAGGGGCACTTTTTTAATATATTGTTAGAGGATGTGAGATTTTTTTTAAATATTTTTTTCGGTTTTCCCATGGAATGGAATTTGAAGCACAGTAACAAGTAAATTCCATTGGAAAAGAGCATTGGACATTAGATATTCATAGTAAATGCATTGTAAATATTTTCAATTAAATTATAATAAGGTAACGGTGGACATTAGATAGATGTTTTTTTTAAATTAATTTTGAATTTAATTATTTATTATGTGATGATTAATGAATAAATAGTATATTTTATATAAAAAAGTATATTCTTTGAATTTAGTCTAATTTCATCTAGATATATTCTTAGAAATCAATTTTAATCTTTTGTTTATCTATTTATTTATTTAGTTTACTTTCGTGACGTAAAACTAACCTAGTTTCATTTGCTAACATAAAATCAAGTCCTCATCTTTTAGAATTTAAATTTCAAATGAGCCCAAGTACACCATTAACTACTAATCCTTATGTGTCAATTTGAAGCCAAAACATTTTAAATTGTATGCTAGAGTTGTATGACCTGTAAATAAAATCAACTGTGAAATGATGAAAGAATAAAGCAATAATCAAAGAAAAACACAACCAAATGATCACAACAATGAAGTAAATAAAATGAATTGAACTAAACAAATGCAAACCTTGCAAGCACACATACAATTCACCTTAGCACAACTCCATTGTTCTCCTCTATTTCACCTTGGGAGAAATGGTGTGCATATCTTTTCTCTCATATTTGTATTTAGCACAATTAGCACAAAAGCCCTTGTAAAATATGAGTATAGTTTTGTCTGATTCGAGATGAAAAATGAAAGAGAGGATGGTTTGATTTATAGATATTCGATGACACCGATCAATGGTCAAGATCAAAAGAAGAACTAAGAAGATTAGTGGTCACTAATTAATGAGAGGAATTGAGGGTTTGTTAAGTGGTTGCATGATTCTAGGTAACTTATTGCATGATTTAATTTAGAGGGTTGATTGGAGCGTTAACTCAAACTGATGGTTAGTGGATTAAATTGATTGCTCAAAGAACTCCAAGTGAGTGAGAGTGAAGTGGATTTGATTGAAGAGTAGATTGAGAGAAGTCTAAGACAATAGGTGAGGTGGAATTTGCATGATCATTTAATAAATAAATTTAATTATTGTTTACATGTGCGAGATTGAATTTAATAAATAAAATAAATTATTTTATTTATTTTAGATGAAGATAATGTTGAGAGATAAATGAATTAATTAAATAATTTAAAAAAATATTTAATTTAGGATAGGGAAAACTTTAGTGGAAAATCTTCACCAATTGGCAAATATTAGATATCGGTCAAGTCGAAATTGGCAAATTAATCGCACCCAATAGGGTGGCCAAATCACCCGAATTTTATGAATTATCAGTCCAATGCATGTCCATTCACCATTGATTTAATTTATGAGGCATGTTTAAGTAATCAATTCTCCATAACAAACTATGCATTTCAAATGGACCGATTAATATTTTCGCTTGGAATCTTGAAAGCATGTAATAAATCACCTACATATTCACCAATATTAGTAAAACAACATTGTGTATCAAAACCCATTTCACCAATTAAAATTTATAAATAGTTTCTTGTGAGGACCCATTTCAACAATTAAAATTTACAAATAGTTGGTTATGAGGACCCATTTCACAAATTTTTGTGACACCTCCATGCTAATCATAGGGCCATAATTGTCTTGAAAATTACAATGTATTGTTGTATAATCACATGGGATTCACCAAATTTTTAATAAACCATTTAAAAATATCACAAAATTTGCCAAATATGGATTGATATAAATACAACCAAAATTGTCATTTATTCTTACACATTTTGTTTAGTTATGAACTTGTGGGCTCTCGATTTAGAAGTTGGACTTGGAACCTTGAAGTTGATCATAGGAAAGTTACAAACTTACAACACATGCATTCCTGCATTAACAAATAGCAAGTCAATGAAAACCTAAACTTAAAGGTAAGTTATCATTTCTTCATAGTGTTATAAGATTTATCTATCTCTTTTCCATTCTTGTTTCAATCTTAAAGATGATATTGAGTAGGGAATGGGATCTATATTCTCTATCGTTCTAAAACAAGAAGACATTTTTTCCATCTTTTATTTGAAGTGAGAGATCAATATGTCGAGTAGAAAGTGCAACAAGGATAACACTCATCAAGGTGCTGAAGGGACTCAGAGGCCATCAAAATGCTCAAAACGTAGAGTTGCCATATAGTCTTACATTGGAATTGGCAATGCTTTTGATCCATTAGATTAAGATGGAGCTACATCATCAACTCTTCCACCAAATATTGATGAAGGAATTCAAAATACCTCACCACCAAGAGAAGGTCAAGGTGAAATTGTCATTGAGTTAAATTAGTCAAATGAGGATGGAAATACTGTAGAAGATGTTCCAAGGGATACCTTGGTTAGCCAAAATGAGATAATTGACTTGGATTATGTTGGTACCAAGAAAAGAAAAGGCAAATTCAATGTTGGGCACAAGTGGGAAATGTCAAAGAATTTTTAGCTTGATTGGGTTTCAAAGTACCCATTCATTATACTAGTCGAGAAAGAAAACAAAGATGAATCTCCAACAAAATGCAAGTGTTTGATTTATAGTTGGAAATGTAAAAGAGACAAGAGGTTGCAACTAAAGCTTGACACTATAGAAAACAATATCGGTAAATTTTATGAAAAATAAATCATAGATGAAAAGAAAAAATCAATAGTACGATGGAAAGCATAGTTGCAAGAAATAGAGAATGGTTGACAACAGTCTGATTTGAGAGGAGGCGTCTAGGGTTCAGTTGGGGTAGCCGCAAGAGTTCGCATCTTAGGGTTTTGAGGCTTCAACTATTTGTGGTGACAGCACCATAATGGATGGTGGTCGGGACAACCATAAGTCTACAAAGCTACCGCTTGTCTCTACTGTCGATAATGATAGCCAGTTTCAAATGTAGCATGGCGGCACCATGCCTAGTGGAGTCAAAGCTTCAAAGGGCTATAAAAAGTTGGGATTTTTGGAAAGTAAGTCTGTGCACGTTAGGGCTAAGAAAAACACAAGCAGAAGACCTAATGGGGAAAATGGTGGGGTATCTGCTACCTAGGTCCCTTTTGATGTAATCACATTGGAAATAGATGGAGAGCTAGAGAAAGAAGTGGCCTTTAATGAAAAAGTATTCTCTGGTCTGGGCCTAATTAGGAGGTTTAGGGGTTTTTGGCCAAGCTTGTTTGAGCTTCACAAATGGATCTCAAACTATTGGAAGCCCCTATTGGATGGGTATGCTCAAATTTATCCAATGGCTAGAGGCATTTTTATTGTCTTTTTTGAAAAAGAGCAGGATAAAAATAAGATTCTTTGTGATTATCACTAGGATTGGGATGAAAAACATGTGCTGTTGTTAAACCCATAGGATCCAGCTTTCAACCTAGCCATGGAAGTGTTTGATAAAGCACCCCTTTGGATGAGACTTCCTAATCTCCCCCTTCAATTCTGGTTTGATGCATGTTTGGAGGCTATAGGGAACTCTCTAGGAGACTTCATAATGGTGGATGAGGGCTCTTCAAATCTTATGCATTCAACGTATGCCCAGATTCTTGTTGAAATGCACGTCTCCAAGGTACCCCCAAAGGATATTCAATTAAAATCTTCAAAGGGATGTTGGGTGCAGCCCCTAGATTATGAAGGGGTGCCCTTTAGGTGTAAAATCTTCCATCAAACAAGGCACCTAGCAACTGAGTGTGTGAAATGAAGGTCTCATAAAGCTTCCTCCTGGTGGAAAGATGCATCCACCCAACATTACAAAGTGGAGAAACATGAGGAGAGGCAAGAGTGCTCTCAGCCAATAGGAACTATGGTGGAGAACCAGGCATCAGAGGGACTTAATTAGGTAAGGAATTTGATGTTGCAGGAGGTGAGAAGTGAGGAGAAACAACAAATTCATATGGTTTCAACTCAAAATGGGATTTTTGTTGTAGTCAAGGAATTCAAAATAAGGGATTCTATGCCATAATGTCAAGAAAAGAAGAGTGGTTTGAGACCTCAGTTGAGAGATGTTGGAAAATAGAAGGTTGATGACCAGCATCAACAAGCTAGTAAAGGGAATGGTGCTTGGTGGAGTCCCCCGGGTTCATCTTTGGCTTGGTAGAAGGAGATTGCAGGGGTCAAGGAAGGGTGGTAAATGGTTATGGGGTAGAAAGTGAAGAAGGAGAAGAAGAAACTTTTTGCAATGGTCTTGCGATCCTAGACTAAATAAAGTTTAAAGAAATTTTCAGTCCTTTGATTTGTTAATAGGTCTCTAAGGAATTAGATTTGAAGTGTAGCATTTGGTTGCTCTTGAGCCTTTTACTTGTGTATGGGATGGTTAAATTTTGGATTTGGGGGTAGCTCTATGGATATTTTTGCAAGTTGGGATGGATTATAGTTATGGATTTAATTGGTATTATTTTGGAATTAGCTTTTTAATCTGTTTATTTCAATATTCAATAAAATACAACTTATTACTGATTAAAAAAAATAGTACGATGGAAATCAAAGGAAAATTTCTTCATGTTAAGTATGTTGTGGAATATGAAGAGCATAAGAAAATAATGTTGAAGCTTGTTGCATGTAGAGGTACAATTGAGGCTCAATTTGGAAAAGTAATGGAAGGAGCACAACTGACAAAAAATGTTCAGATGAGTGTTGTTTTTCATATTTTTTCTAGAGGGCGTCTTATGAAAACTACCTAGTATATTTTAATTTGTTATCTTTTTTGGGTGTTCCTCACTTTCCTAGCTCACATTGGTCAGTAAACACTGGATGGGAATGGGGAAAATGTCTTGTTGTAGTGGAAAAAAAAAGATATAAAGGAGAAAGTAAAAGATTCACACTTCATTGCATTATCTTCAAATAAAGTTATTGTAGTAGATAATACTTCTTGGGTCTGTATGCATGTGTATATTGTAAAACAACATTTCCGCCAAGATCATCTTCTCTATGTGCATAAAATGAAGGATGGTTCAACACTACAAAATTTATTTAAACTAGTCAAGAAATTATGGAATGAAATTGCAAGTATGGATGACTTGACAATTGTCAAAAAATTGGTGTGTGTAGGAGCTGATGGAGTTGCAGTAATGCAAGGTCACAAAACCAGTGTTTGCACAAAGTCGCAAACTACATGTGCACCATACATGCTTGGCATTCATTGCATGGCCCATAGAATGAATTTATAATTTATAATTGTAATAAAGTTTCGTACAGTATCAAAAGTTGAAAATCTAGTCTGTGAGCTCTACGCATAATTTTTTCAAAGTCCCAAATTATGTTTTACAGAATTTCAAAATTTTGTTGAGGGAATAATAACAAGAAAAAAGATTGTAAAGGATGTTGATACCAGATGGATCTCCCTGCATGGACCAACACAATGAATTCTTTCAAAATATCAATCTTTGATTGGAGAAATGTACAAGCATCACAACATAGTAGACAAAGCTCCTGACCTCTTACATAGTTTAAGTGATATAGAGACCTCTTGACTTTAGCTAGTCTTCTCCTTGTGCTAGATGAAATGAACAATCTTGTGAAGAAAGCCCAAGACATAACTATGTATTTAAATGAACATGCCAAACTACGTAGAAATACATGCATGACCCTCGATCATCTATATCTAGATCTAACTTCTAAAAGCCCAATTTTTTCATCTGGCAGAAAATTACTAATTTGAATCAGCTTGATAATTATTTATAGTTTAATCCAAGAAAGTACTTATGTATCTGTGTACGTGGATTTGAGATACCAATGTACCATTGTACAACAACCAGGTGCTCTATCAAAGAATTACCGGTTGCAAAGAAAATTTTTAACATTTTTAAAAATTGTTAGTGATAATTTGAAAGAAATTGCAAAATATCTTTCTACAGATATTTATGATTGTTATAATTGGCTATGGATGCCAAGATCTTTGGACCAAATGGAAAGCACAAGAAGGGAGAAAATAATGTGACAAGAACAAACTGTATTCTCATCAATATGATTCAATGATATGAGATGATTTTAAAATGAGAGACCCCTTGGTTATATAGCCAAGGTGAGTACATAGGAGTGCATAAGATTATGATGAGTGTCATAATCTTATGACATGAGACAACAATGAAAATCTATCACTCCACCTAAAGTGGAAAGTGATAATGTGATAACCACCACAAATAGTGGACCACCCACAAAAGGTGGAGAGGTAATCACATGATCATATGTCCATGAAAGGTGGAAGTGATAAAATCATAAGATGATAAGTCCACCAAGGTGGAAAATCTCCAACTACCTCCTATGTGATCCCTAAGTAAACTTAACTTTAAGGTGTAATCATGACCTAGGACAAGGTGCAACACATTTAATTACACCAAAAATGAATGATTCCCTTGACAATAAATACTTAAATCTATGGGTATTGTGTATCCTCAATTTTAGATAAACCAACATATCCCAACCTCTTTTCATGAGAAACTTAAAATCTTGGTCGAACACTTTTCAAAAAAGTGTAAAATGTAATGCGTAGACAATAAAAGGAATTATAAATGGAGATAAGCTTGGACAACAATGTAATCATTTTGTAAGAAGTATGATGGACCAATTTGATTCCATGGAGAATCCCTTTGATCAAGGATCAATAACAAAGGCTTGGGAAAAGGGTATGTGCAGGATCATCATGGAAAAACCAAGCCCTTAAGTGGTGATAAAATTCAGAAAAATTAGAGTTAGGAAACTTGACGTAAAAATTTGAATAAGTTATCTATATTATTTCAAAAATATGTAAGAATAGAATCTATAACAAATTGAATGTAGTTTCTAAACTACTAGGTTTATTTAAAAAAATAAAAATCTATTTGGTAAAAATTTAAAATTTCAATGCAGTAGTACTTAAATTTCAGGGAAAAAATAAGTAGGTGTATGTCTGACCACCGTAACCCCAATAAAATGATAATATTGTTTTATAATATTGTAGATATAAGTAGAGGACTCATGTCCCAATGTGATGCATATTTTTTTCTAATTTTTTTCCAAGTAAATAATTAAATATGAATTTTTTTATTACAACTTTTTAAAAATATAAAAAGTTGTATGTCTGACCACCTTAACTTGGTCAAAAATTCATGAAATTCAATATATATATATATATATATATATATAATCCTATAGCATGCAAATAATATAATGTGACACATGTTTTGGATTCAAAAAATGTGGTACCATTTGAAAGCTATAATATTTTTCAATCAGCCTATCAATCAGGACTTTAGTCGTAATTCAAATAGAAAATGAATAATAATAATTTATAAAATTCAAAGTAAAGCATAATTTATATTGGTGGAAAGCTAAGAATATCCTTTAAAAACCCTTTTCATTTCATCAATTTTGGGTAACAAAAAATCATCAACCACATGGGTCATCATATCACTTACATATCGCCACTTTTTGGCCCACCATGATCTTGCACATACCCAAAACTTAGGTCAAAGTGAAATATTGTGTAGTTCAATATCAAAATATTTCAAACTTGTTGATTTATGTCATACAATGATATCGAGGTCAGTGAAGGATGAGATAGTTTTTAGTTCATTGAAATTTTTGAAATCAAAGATAAGAAACAAACTAGACAAGAATCTGGAAAATTGTTTGAGGGTTAAAGTAACTGCATATAATGTCAAAGCTTTTCCTTTTTCAAAGGGATCTCAAAATATGGAGGTCCATATGTGAAAGAAGAGGTATGTGAGACACTCCAAATGTTGGTACTGGAGGCTCTGGTAGTGGGACAATTGATAGTGACACAATGAATGTTGAATTTGAGATGTAGGGCAAATAAAATGAAGACCAAACTAAGAATCAAGATGACTCTTTTACTTTATCTCAAGTTGAACGTTAGTTTTAGGACCTTGACTCCATTTGGGAAATGGAAGTGAATTAGCATCTTGTAGGTATTTATACTGCACTTCATGAATCATTTTCCAAACTGTAGTTGATGATATTTTATATTGTATTCCATGAAATTATGAATCATTGTACTTCATGATATTTTATTTTATATTACACTTCATGAATAATATTCCAAACCATGGTTGATGATGTATTGTATTCCATGAAATTGTGATATTTTATATTTTATATTGTATTCCATGATATTGAATTTGATATGTGATTTTGTATCATTTTTAAAGAATGACACTTATCACACTACTTATAAATTCCTATTGCATTGCCATTGACACAATCTTTGATAAATAACTGAAATAAATATTAATCCATTCTTTGAACATTTAAGCTAATAGTTCAACATCCATAACATAAACACATGATCTGTGATATGAAAACTTATAAATAATACTTTATTATTTTGAGCCAAAAGATAGTGAATACAATATTGGAGAGCAAGATAGGTTGATATTCAAAATTAAAGAAATAAAATTAAGTATTTGAGTCATCTTAAAAGTTGTTATTACAGAGAAAAATTACAACATTTCCTATATGTGCTATCAAATAGCTTACAGTAAGCATCCTAAAAGATTCTTAAATCTAGTTGTCTTTCTAATCTGGTTGTGTCCTAAGGCTTAGGATTTCAATCATACATCTATTCTAGGGTCTATGTGTGCCTTAAACCTCTTGAAAAACCCTAAGTGACAGTCTCTTTGCATGCATTCTATTTCACGGTTGATTGGTTATCGCTCGTTCTAGGTTTTCTAAGTTGTCACTTATGCCATTGAATCCATTTGGTTACCAGCCCCTTGAGCCTAGTATTCTTAGTTATTGCCTGTTGATTCATTATAAATACTACTTCATATTGTGCGATTTGTAAATCTTTTAATATTTTCCCTCTTTCCTAGGTTCGGGTCTAATATTTGATGAGGTCTTTCTATGTCTTAAACCTAAGAAAATGACAACATTTTAAGTCATGCAATAAGTGCACATGCTTATTAAAGTCCTTAGTAATGCTTGGCAAGTCTAATTGAGTGCATTCTATTACTTCCCCTCCAACCGATGGGATTAAAATAATAAAATTAAAAATTCGGAGGGATGGAAGGTAGGTGACACTTGTCCACCCTCTTAGTGGACCCTAACACTATTCAAAGTCACCAATGGTCAAGGGTTACTAGACCAACGATTAAGATGTGTTCTGGGAAATGAATCTTAGCCATTCCCCACTAGCCCTCGGGGTACCCACTTTCAGATCTGGGATCATGGAGGGATAGCGAGAAAATGCCACATGGCATCATTACCACTACCCATAGAACTATTGAAGACAAAAATATTTAGTGAAATATTTCTCAGTAACCATTGAAGGGTTAAATAATGTGCTACTAAAAGGATATATGAGAACGTGCATAATTTTTCATCGAGATGTTCTAATATTAGCCTCTATTGCTAAATGAGTATATAATATATGTTATGGTTGTTAGCCCATTGATTAAAGGGGAAGCAAATTTATGGTCGTCAGCTTGATCACGGTCGTTGCTCGCTAGCTCATGATCGTAGATCTAAAACTTGTAAATCTTATAGGGCTAGTAGGTGGATGACACGTAGCTTTCCTGCTGACTTGTAGAGCATGTGGTGGGGCCATGATGTGGATGAAGGAGATGTACATTTGGTAGAAAAGAAACATGATGGATGTCGAGTCAGCTAAAAATTAAGTATTCAAACTTTGTCGACTCCATCTGAGCTACACATTGGTCCACATCAAGATCGAATCAATAACAAGCATTCAAAGTTTCTAAAATGTACACCATTTATTCATTCTAGTTCATATGAGCAAACGATAATGGTAGAGTTGACGGTTTTATTTTGAATTGATGGCTTTGTTCACCATAAAATGTTTCCTTAAAGCTTATTGTTGATTGCTAAAGCATTATAAACACACCCAGAACTTATTGTAAAGTTTTTCAACCATTTGGCATCGTGCAACTAGTAAGTGAAATTTAGCTCTCCTGAACTTGAATTTACCCTAATTTCCATTTTAAATTATGATTTTTGTTGCTTTCTCTCTAAATTAGGTCTCTTTTAAGGTTTGATGTTCTATGAACTACTATAAATTGTTCTTATACTCTTTTCTTTGTATCAAGTCTTTCCTTTATAAGTAAGAACCCTATTTAAAACCCGTTAAGCTCTAGTTTGAATTTTTTGTTACCTATGGCACCTAAAGTCCAAGCATCTACATCAAAGGGCCAAGCCTTTGAGTCTAAACCTATAGTAGGACCTCTAGTTAAGGATATAACTAAGCAATTGAAATCCTTAACCTCTGAGAAATAGAGAGGTTGGCTTATGTGTCATGGCCCTAGAACTAAGTTTGGCATCACTAATAAGTATTCCATGGTTAAGGATGCTACCCTACCATACTCAGGATGGTTTAGAAATAGGAATGTTGGTATCCCACTTATCAACCCATGGAGGTTAGACATGGCTAAGTTAGTTTTTCCTAACATGTATATTGGTTTTGATCTTCTCAAGGCCATTATTGTGAACTATGAACCCCTAGTTAGGGTTGTCAGGACTTATGACAAACAAAAAGTGTTATGGGTTACCAAGGAATAAGTTGCATATGTGTTCAGGTTGAACACTTGGAGCAAAGACATGGTTGAGATTGATAAGAGGAAGTTGAAGGAAGAATATATGAAAGTAAAACACAATTTAGGGGTATTAGTCTTGACTAATTTGTTGATATCACTAGGGAAAGGAAAGGATGAGAGGAAGATTACTTGGGGAGCCTCTGATGTTGAGCCCCTCCCCATTAAGTATTTCCTCACATATTTTTAGAAAACCTTCTATTCACTCTACCAGATTTTGGGTTTTGATCCTAGCTCTACATGCCAATTGTTGAAATGTGCATGGCTGCAAATATCCAACACCCCAACATAAATGATTTATATTCAATTTTTCCTCCTATATACTAGAGGGAATTCACAAAGGATTGGTGGCACTGAAGAATGAGGATCTTGGTGTCAGATTCTGGTGGTTTTCTTTATTCATGCACATGTTTCTTTTTAGAGGTGCAAATTATTTTGTCCAGGATATGGAACTTATAAGGAATGTAGATGACATTGATATGCTAGTGTAGTATTGGACTCCTTTATTGGATAAGAATGAGAAAAAGACTAGTTTTGTGACTGCTACCAATATTTTTGCTTCTAAGTTGAGGAAGCTTTAATGGTGGATGTGCCTAGGGTCCTCAAAGAATTACATGACATCTTGAGGCTAGCTTATACCCTAAACCCTATACTTAAACCATAAAATCTACACTCTCAACCCTTAACCCTATACCTAATACCCTCAACCCTCTACCTTATAACCTATACCCAATATCCTTGTATAGTCGTAAAATTGCACCCTTGCAATTTCACATACATTCTTGCATTCACTTTAGTGTCCATTTCCTTAGCATCTTGTGTAGGCTCATTTTATCCCCTACATTAGCCTTCTTCCCCTCTCGAGATGATCCAACACTCCTTTTTAGCAGCTATCCTCACATGTCAGCTTTACATCGAACTGTGTAACTTTCTTATTTTCATCGTTTTGTAGCATGATGTGTCTAGACACTAGCACGACGGGTAGATTTCCACGTGGCACGCTAGCGTCCTACGGCATTTCAATGTTTAAATGACCATTTTCGTGCATGCCTCCCACTTGTCACCTCCTTTGGTTGGTGTTAACGGCTCGGGAAGCTTCTTTTCCTTCATTAAATATTATATTTTCACTTCATTGGCAACTCTTCTTCTGTGTCTAGCTTCACTCTAGTATTTCTCTAGCTCCATTCCAATGCTTAGCCCCATACATATTATTACAATAGCTTCAAGCTCTCTCTATCTCTCTTTGGGCCATCTCTTAGCACTTCACAATCTTCCATCCTCTACACAAGCTCTTCTAAAGCTTCTTGAGCTTCTTCAATCTCTTCACAAGCTCTAAGTAGCTTCTTGACCATCTCTTCAATATCCAAACACTTTACACTCCATCACTTCAATAGAGCAAGTGTGGAACAGAACACCATTGCAACAGAGGCTTGAGTTCCTCTCATTTTCTCCCCCACTATCCTTGAGCGCTTTGGGAAGAGGTGGTAAGCTTTCACTCCTCCTCTCTATTATTTGGTTGAGTAGTATAACATTGTTTTGTAGTGCTTCAGTTCTCTTTACTCTGTTTCCTACTTTTATCTCTATCTATCTTAGTTTTCCATGGAGATGGGAACACCAAAAGGGGGGTTTGACTGAGGCAAACCCCTATATAGCCCCAAAAATTTCTCTCTATATATCTCTCTCTCTTTCTCTCTTATGTGTAGGTATTGAATAAATTCTCATGCTAGAAGCTTCATCACTTGCAGGGTTGTAAGTATTTCCTTTCTACTTCTTACTCTCGTTATCTATTTCATTGTATCTCGACTTTATCGCTTTCTGTCATTCTAAAAGTTCTCAGCAATCAGATTGGAAATAGTCACTTAGCCATTCTCTATGATGATCTCTCTCTAGTTTGTACGAGATGATAGCATACCTCTAGGATGCCAGTGCATCGTGTTGTCATCTGTATTTCATGCCATCACCCTTCGACCACGAGCTTGTCAGTTTGTCTAGACAATCTTTGTGACCTTCTACTTTCGATACTAAAACTCTCGTTGTTGTTCCTCGAGGTAGTTTAGGGCAGTTCATCCCATGATGCTCTCTGAGTGAATAGAACTTGTGAGTAGTGAATCCTTAGGTTTTCTACAATCCTAAACCCTAATCCCTATACCTTGTATAGCTAACCTTGACCCTCAACCCTAAACATTATGTTTGAACTGTAAAACCACAAGCTTGAACCCTATACTTTATCCCTAAACCCTACATTCAACCTTGTTCCCTCAATCCTAAACCCTCAACCCTCAACCCTAAACCAAATACCCTCAACCATATACCCAATATTCTAAACCATAACCCTATACCCTATACCTTGAATCCTAAATACTATCCCTCAATCCTCAATTCTATACCTTAAACCCTAAACCATACACCCTCAACCCTCATCCATATCTATATCTCTCTCTTCCTCCCTCCCACACACCTTCCCTCTCTACTCTCTAACCTATTCCTATCTCTTAATCTCTCCACCTTCCTCTCTCTCTCCCCTTCCCTCTCTACTTTTCTCTATATCACCTTTCTCTCTCTATCTCACCTCTCTCTCCCTCCCTAGCTCTCCTCCTCTCTCTCCCTCCCTAGCTCTCACATTATATCTTCCTTCCTCCCACCCACCTTCTCTCTACCTCTCTCTATCTAACATATTCCTCTCTACCTCACTCTCTCCATCCCTCCTCTCTCTCTCAATTTCTCCACCTTCCTTCCCCCCCTCTCTTCCTCTATCATTCTCTATATCTCACTTCTCTCTCCCTCCTTCCCTCATTACTTCCCTCCCTCATTCTCTCTTTGTATATATCACCTCTCTCTCTACTTATCCCTCCCTCCTCCCCCTCTCTATCTCTCACATATATACTGAACTCTCTATCTCTCTCCATCTCTACCTCTCCATCCCTCCTTCCCTCTCTCTCCTTCTCTCTCCCCCCATCTTTCTCTACTAGAGAATTCTCTCTCTCTCTCTCTCTCTCTCTTTCTCTCTCTCTCGCTTCCTCTATCTCTCTAACACTCCCTCTCTATCCCTCTCCCCCAAGTCTCTCCCTCTCACCCTAACTAGAGAGATCTCCCCCCCCTCTCTCCCTCTCTCTCAATTCTATCCCTCCCACCCCCTCCCCCTCTCTCAATTCTCTCCCTCCCACCCTAACTAGAGAATTATCTCTCTCTCTCTCTCTCTCTCTCTCTCTCTCTCTCTTTTTCTCTCGTAGGTCTTTCCTTCCCACTCTAGCTAGAGAATAATCTCTCTCATGTATCTCCCTCAAACCCCTCACCCTAATCCCTATACAGTCTATAAGCTTAACCTTTAACCTTCAAACCAATACCCTCAACCCTATACCTGATATCCTAAACCCTAATACCTATACCCTATAAACTTAACCTTATAGGTCTTAACACCTATACCCTAAACCATAAACCCTACATCCTCAACCCTCATCCCTATACCCTATACACTTAAGCCTCATATCTCTTCCTAACTCCCTCCTCTCTCTCTATCTCACCTCTATCTCTCTTCCTCCCTCCCTCTTCCCCTCTCTAATTCCTATACCTAATACACTTAACCTTATACCCTCAACCCTCAACCCACAACCCTCAACCCTATACTTAAACCCTCAACCTTCCATTCAACCTTGTAACCTAAACACTCAATCCTATACCCAAAACCCTCAAACTGATACCAAATATCATAAACCCTAATCCCTATACCATATACCCAATATCCTAAACCTTAATTCCTATACCCTATATACTTAACCCTATACCCTCAACCTTGAACACTATCACTAAAACCTCAAACCTATACCTTAAACCATAAATATTACACCTTCAACCCTCATCCCTATACCCTATACCATTCACCTTATACCCTAAACCATGAAAATTATCCCTTAACCCTATACTTAAACCCTAAACCCTACACTCTCAACCCTTAACCATATACCTTATACCCTAAATGCTACACCCTAAATCCTATACCCAATATCCTTAACCCTAATACCTATACCATATACACTTTAACCTTATACCCTCAACCCTCAACCCTATACTTAAATCCTCAACCCTACATTCAACCTTGTAACCTAAACCCAATACCCTCAACCCTATACAAAATATCCTAAACCCTAATCCCTATACCCTATACACTTAACCCTATACCCTCAACCTTATACCTTAGACCCTCAACCCTAAATCCTCATCCCTCATTTCTATAACCTATACGCTCATCCCTCATTTCTATAACCTATACCCTCAACCTTATACCCTAAACCTTAAACATTATCCCTCGACCCTATACTCAAACCCTACACCCTTATCCCTAAACCTATTACCCTTAACCCTATAACCAGTATCATAAACCATAATCCCTATACCTTATGCACTTAACCTTATACCCTTGAAACCTTGAACTCTATCCCTCAACCCTCAATCCTATACCTTAAACCCTAGACCCTACACCCTCAACCCTCATCCTTATACCCTAAACCTTGAACATTATCCCTCAACCATTAACCCTAAAATTGAAACCTAAACCTTACATTAAACCTTTTACCCTAAACCTTGAACCCTAAACCATAAACACAATACCCTCAACCCTATACCCAATATCCTAAACCCTAATCCATATACCCTATATAATTAACCCTATACCCTCAACCCTCCACCCTATACCTTAAACCCTAAACCCTACACCTTCAACCCACATCCATATACCCTATACCTTCAACCTTATAACCTAAATCTTGAACATCATCCCTCAACCCTATACTTAAACCCTAAACCTTACATTCAACCTTGTATGCTAAACCCTAAACCCTAAACCCTTAATCCTAAACCCAATACCCTCAACCCTATACCCAATATTCTAAAGCCTAATCTCTATACCCTATACACTTATCCTTATACCTCAACCTTGAATACTATCCCTCAACCCAATATCTTAAACCCTAAACCCTACACCCTTAACCCTCATCCCTATACCCTATACCCTCAACCTTTTACCCTAAACCCTAAACATTATCCCTCAACCCTATAGTTAAACAATAAACCCTACACTCTCAAGCCTTAACCCTATACCTTATAACCTAAACCCTATACATAATATCCTAAACCCTAATCCTAATACCCTATACACAACCTTTTACCCTCAACCTTGAACATTATACCTCAATCCTCAACCCTCAAAAGTATACATAAATCATAAACCCTAAACCCTCAACACTAAACCTAATATCCTCAACCATATGCCCAATATCCTAAACCCTAATCCATATACCCTATACACTTAACCTTATACCATCAACCCTAAACAATATACCTCAACCCTCAACCCTATACCTTAAACCCTAAACCATAAAATCTCATCCCTCATCCCTATGCCCTATACCCTATACCCTCAACTTTATACCTAATATCATAAACTCCAATCTGTATACCCTATACACTTAACCCTATAACCTCAACTCTATACCTCAAACACTAAACCTTACACCCTCAACCCTCATATGGGGGAGGGAAAGGGGAGATAAATATAAGTAGAGAGGGAAGGAGAGGTAGAGAGACATGAGAGATAAAGAGTAGGTAAGGAAGGATAGATGGAGGGAGAGGTATTGAGGGAGAGAGAGGGATGTGAGAGAGAGGTGAGAGAGAGATAAATAGAGAGAGTGTGGTAGGGAGTGATGGAGGGATATGTGGATAGAGAGATAGGTGAGATAGAGGGAAGTAGAGATAGATAGAGATAAAGTGAAGGAGGGAGGTTGGGTGAGAGAGGGGAGGAAGGGAGAGGTAAAGAGGGATATGTGAGATAAATATAAGTAGAGAGAGAATGGTTATATATATAGAAGGAGAGAGTTGTAGAGAGGGAAAGAGAGAATGGTGAGATAGAGAGGAGAGAGTGAGAGAGAAAGAGGGTGAGGGAGGAGGGAGAGAGAGCGAGAGAGAGAAGTAGAGGGAGGGAGAGGATAGATAGAGAGTAGATAGGGTAAAAGGTAGGGAGAGAGACATCTAGTGAGAGAGAGAGGGTGAGTGGAGATACAGATAATTAGAGAGGGAAGGAGAGGTAGAGAGAGAAGTAGAGAGGGAATGAGGGAGGGACGGAGAGAAGTGAGATAGAGAGGTGTAGAGAGAGTGGTAGGGAGTGAGGGATGGAGAGGTAGGTAGAGATGGATTAGGGAGATAGAGAGTAGAGAGGGGAGGAGAGGGAGAGGTATGGATGGAGAGAGTGGGAGGTGAGATAGAGAGTAATAGACAGAGAGAGTGGTAGGCTGTGATGGACGGATGGGTAGGTAGAGAGGGAGAGGGGAGATATAGATAAGTAGAGAGGGAGGGAGATGAATTTAGGGAGAGAGAAGTGATATAGAGAGAAATAGAGAGTGGTGGAAGGATAGGTAGGTAGAGAGAGGAAGAGAGGAGATAAAGATAAGTAGAGAGGGAAGGAGAGGTAGAGAGAGGAGAGGAGAGATAGAGATAAGTAAAGAGGGAATGAGGGAGGGATGGATAGGTATGGAGGGAGAGAAAGGTGAGATAGAGAGGTGTAGAGAGAGTGGTAGGGGGTGATGAATGTAGAGATAGGTAGAGAGAGTGATTGGGAGATAGAGAGTAGATAGGGAAGAAGAGAGGGAGAGAGTGTGGAGGGACAGAGAGGGAGGTGAGACAGAGGTGAGGTAGAGAGAAATAGAGAGAGTGGTAGGGAGTTAAGGAGGGAGAGGTAGGTAGAGAGAGAAGGGGAATGGAGGGAGGGAGATATAGATAAGTAGAGAGGGAAGGAGGGAGGGAGCAAGAGAGAAGTGAGATAGAGAGAATTAGAGGGCAAAGGAGAGAGAGAGAGTTCTTGAGATCAAGGGAGAGAGAGTTGGATAAAGGGATGGCGATGGTGAGAGAGGTCTAGAGTGTAAGGGATAAAAAATGAGTGAGATAGAGAGACAAATAATACAATTTTCTGATTACTGAAATCTGGCATGTTGATTACTGAAATTTGACTAAGTCTACAATTTGTGAGATCCTCCAAAAACTAGAATTTGCATTATAACTCCTAGAGATCTGAAACCACTCTAAAACATCCTAAAACTATATACATGAAATATAACTTAAAGTATAAGTTGAAATTTACATATGGACGTTGGAATTTTACTTTCTTATACTTAATTTTTTTTGTTCATGTATATAGTTTCTTTGAAAAATAACAAGAAGAAAGAAAAAAAAGAGAAGAAAAATAAATTCAATGTAGACCAAAATGCAATCGCATTACAACACACTCACATTATATATTTCTTTGGGAATCCCCAAGCCTTCGGCTTGTTATTTTCCTTGGAATACCAACCCAAAGGCTTGGAGGGCCTTCCCGATGACCAAAGACATGTTTTTTCAAATTCTACAATATTTCACATAATGAAGTTCGCGCTCATCATCAGGATTGCATGTTTTTCAATTTTGAACAAATCGAACACCTGGGTAATGTTAGGTTCTCTCTTACCTATCCATATATGTAATTTTTTTCACTTTTTGACAATGTTAAGCCTTTGATCTATAATTTATTTTGTTTGTGTGTCTCCATTTTGGCAAAAAGAAGTGTTTGGTGTTTTTCTCATTATAAATTAACCATTCATAAAAATTTCAAATAAATTACATTTTTAGAAACTAGACTCCATTCTAAAAATATTAAAAAAATATTCAATTAGTTTCCAAAATTTGTAGGGGTAGCATGGCCAAAATTCTATTTTTTAGGTAGTGTCCACTTTGAAAATTAGTAAAAAATCAAATATTCATTAAAAAATTATTAGAAAAATTGTGCATCAACTACATATTGTTAGCTAATTTATCACTAAAGCGATTTTTAAAAAACTAAAAAAAAGTTCACCATGAGCTACGTTCCCACAAAATTTGCTATGTTATGTTTTTCTGACAAAAACATCACCAATTTCTGTGGGCCCCTCCTTTGAACCCCTTAATCTCAACCATTTTCAAAATAAATTAGAGTTTACAAAGTAGACTCAAAGCACTACAATCCTTTTTTTTGTTGCATCTCAAAATTTTGAGTGTAACTACCCTCAATTTCACATCCAAGGTCAGTATTTACTGATTTAAGAAAAAGTGGCCACTTAAGCCCCCTTTTTGGCTCCCCATATTTTTGCACTTACCCCTCTATCCCTTTGTCTCTCTATCTCTCCTCCCCCCCTCTCCCTCTATCTTAAATCTCTATCCCTCCCACTAGGTAGTCAACTTTCTCTCAATCCAACCCCTTCTCCCCCACTCCCTCTCTCTTTCTCTTAGGATGCTCCCTCACTCTATCCAGGGTCCAAACCCTATCTCTCTCAAGTCTCTTCCTCCATTTATCCCTCCCACCCCTCTCTCTCATATCTTTCCCTCCATCTATCCCTCCCACATCTCTTGCTCCCTCTATCCAGCCCACCATACCTAGAAAAATCTCTCAACCCCTCTCTCTCTCAATTTTATCTCTCTCCTTCTCTCTTGTGTCTCTTCTTCCCACCCTACCTAGACATATCCCTCTCTTTCTCTCTCTCTATGTCTCTCTCAGGATTGTCTATCTATCTATCTATTTTTTCTGTCAATGTCTCTCTCTCTCAGGATGCTCCCTCCATCTAGCCCTTCATCCCACTGTCTCTCTGAGGTCTCTCCATCCCACACCAACTAGATAAATATCTCTCTCTAGTCTCTCCCTTCTTCTATCCCTCCCACTAGGTACTTAGTCAACTCTCTCCCACTCCCTCTCTCTCTCTCTCTCTCTCAGGATGCTCCCTCCCTCTATCTCTCCAACCCCCTATCTCTCACAAGTCTCTCCTTCCTATTGTAACTATATAACTCCCTCTCTCTTAGGTCTCTCCCTCCCTCTATCCCCCCCACCCCCTCTCTTTCATGTCTCTCCCTCCATCTATCCCTCCTAACCTCTCTTTCTCTTGGGTCTCTTTCTCCCTTTATCCCTCCCACCCTTCCTAGACAATGCTCACTCATGTTTTTCCATCCCTCTATCCCTCCCAAACCCCCCCCTCTCTCTCTCCCTCTCCCACTCCCTTTCCATGTCTCCCTCCCTCCCTCTCAACTCTCCCTCTCTCTCTATCCCTCCTACTAGGTACCTAAATAACTCTATCTCTCACTCCTCCTCTCTCTATCTCACTATATATATTATAGTGCTAGTATATAATATAATATAATATATTTTTATATGTAGTATATAGTATATAGTATATATGTAGTATATAATACATAATATTTAATGCACAACATATACTATATATAATATATTAGTATATATTGTATATTAATATATTTTATATATTATGTATTATTAATAATAATACAAAATATTATAAATAATGCAAGTAACAAATATCCGTTAAATAAAGTATATAGTATATAAAATATATGTAGTATATAATATATAATATAATAATGTATAGTATAATCTAATATATAATGTATAATACATAATATATAAAATATAATATATAATATATAGTATATATTAACATATTATATATATTATGCATTACTAATAATAATTTAATATATTATAAATAATGCACGTAACGGATATCCTTTTTTCTGACCAAATCAATAGGCTTGGGATTTGGCTTAGGATTTCCTTGGGATTTGGCTCGGGATTTTCATATCTAGAAAGTTAACTGAAAAAATGTGTTTACAAAATTTCTTTATTTTTCCAAAGTTCACCTTTGTAGTTGATGACTTTTTTATCCAAATTTGATGAAATTAAAAGTGTTTATTGAATAAATTTTTAGCTTTCCACCAATATAAGACATTCCTTATTTTGAATTTAATAGATTAAAAAATTAATTTTCTACATACATTATGACTAAAGTCTTGATTAATAGGCTAATTGAAAAACTTTTATAAGTTTTTTCAAACTATTTCACATTTTTTGAATCTAAAAGGTGTCACATTCTATACTTCTCATACTATAGGATAAAAAAAAATGAATTTCATAAATTTTTGACCAAGTTATGGTGGTAAGACAAACACATTTTAATAATTTTAAAATGTTCTAATAAAAAAATCATAACTAGTTATTTACTTACAAAAAAATTGCAAACAAAAATACGACACATCTGAGCATGTGTCCTCTGCTTATATTGAAAGTTTTAGAAAAAATATTATTTTTTTGTTGTACTTAGGTTGGTCAAACATAGACCTAATTTTTTTATCTTTTTCCTAAAAAATTTTACTACTACTACATTGAAATTTCAAATTTTTACAAAATAGATTTAATTTTTTCTAAAAAGAGACTAGTAGCCTAGAAACTACATTCAATTTTCTGCAAATACTATTTTACATATTTTTCAAATTATGTTAATAACATATTCAAATTTTTATGTCAAGTTGCCTAACTCTATTTTTTTGAATTTTCATTGCCACTTAGGGGCCTAGTTTAGACCCCCATGATCCTGCACTGATCCTGAATTAAAACAAGAGATAATACAACATGATTCAAAAGAAATAATCATAAAACCTCCTATTGTGATTAATTTGGATGATGATGATGAGATTTCTAAGATTGATGAAGAAGTGCATAATGAGATGAATTTTTTATTTTCCACTTCTATGAATTTAGATGGGGGCAACCGTGATGATCCTCTTGATGGGAGTGACCCACCACATATTGAAACTAGTGATGCTCCTAGCACGACACTTGTTGTAGTCCCTATAGCTAGTTATTCGCCTTCCATTTATGTTGAGAAATATTGGGATGTAGATGACCTACTCTAAGTTGTCTTACATGTGATGTAATACTTCGTTTTTTCTTTCTATGTTATTTGTGTGTATTTCCATGTAATGTGATCTCCTATACTATGTTGCTTAGCATGTCTTTATGTTTGTGGGTTTTCTTTGGATGACCCTTGTGGCTTCGTTCATGCAAGAATACAAAGGAAAAAAAATTATCATGATATTCTTCTATTTGTATCTTAATACTTGGGTAAACCCACAAAAGTGGTTTACAATTGGAGAGATGGAGGAAAACTTTCAAAAAATGACCCCATTAAAAAAAAATCGTTTTGGCCCGGGTTCGAACGAACTCTAGGTTTGAGCAAAC
Source organism: Sequoiadendron giganteum (assembly GCA_007115665.2). Taxonomy (NCBI): domain Eukaryota; kingdom Viridiplantae; phylum Streptophyta; class Pinopsida; order Cupressales; family Cupressaceae; genus Sequoiadendron; species Sequoiadendron giganteum. The sequence continues at coordinate 98,879,432 of CM021103.1, forward strand.
CCCTTAAATGTGGGAACCCGTATTTTCCCATTGTGGAAAGGGGGTTCACTCGAACCCTAGTTCAAGTGAACCAAGGTTCGCTCAAACCCCTTAGGTTTGCTCGAACCCCCCTTTTCCAACCTTCCCACCCTCCGACACAAAAAAAAAACTCTAGATTTTTTCCCTTTGAAGCTCAGGTTGAGGATGAAAATGGAGGATATTTCACAGACCCAACTGTAATATGGTAGTCCTCGGAACAAGCTATCCAACGAATATAATTTTAACATGTTTTGGTTTTATTATGTATTTTTTTTATAGTTTTATTAAACAGAGGTTTTTCACCAAAAATCAAGCTCTTTGTTCTACACATGTGGAAAAATAGTGGATTATCAAAAGAATAAATTGAAAACTATTTTCAGGTTGGGTATTGATGTCCTTGATCCATTAAAAAAAATTGAATTTCAATACATACAAATAAAGTTATGTTGTATACGGTCTGCCTATGTCTGAATTGTAATTGGTTTGACTTTGAAACTTGATTAAGGAAAACTATTTAATAAAACACTACGAAACCAAATTAACTAGTTAGATATAGTAGTTATAAATCTAAATTCAAAAAATTTGGAATTTTATCCTTCAGAAAAAAAAATCTATGTTGTATACGATGAGCATCACTCCTTAAAAATGTTGTTTTTTTTAAAAAGCTAGTTTTTGAAGGAGATGGAAAAAGAAGTGCAATTTGATTCCAAAATTTTTGAAAAAAATATATTTAGAATCTATAGGCAAAACCTCACAAATCACTAGTTTTCATCATCTTCAAATTCCTCTAGGATCCTGAAAGTGAAGATTTAGTTAAAAAAAATTAGTTTAGTGTCCAGTTTGCCCAAAAATTGTAAACCAGTATTGTGGGATCACCCTCTTCTATATGTCATCAACTTTATTTTTTCTTTGTCTTGTGTTTTTATTTTAGGGACGACGCAATCCATTAAGACATTTAGGTCTCTTCCATGTTGACCCAAAAGCATCTTTGTTTTCTCTCTCTACATGTTTCATTCCTCCTTTGTGGTCATTGTTCCATGAGTATTTGGGAGATGATGACAATTTTGAGCTCTATTATATCACTATAGCAGAGACATATACTAACACCAAATCTGTGGATCCCTTAGTGTACCTTTCTATGTTGTTCATGACATTGTATTATGGGGGAAACCCCTTATCATGATGAATTTTATTTGGAAACATATCATTAGTATAGGGCTTTCCAAATAAGCTCTTTTTATCTTTAGTTGCATATCATTTATCATTTTATACTTTAAAGTAATTCCTCACAACATGGTGTTTAACGATTTCTTTAAAGTGGGGGCATACATTGGCATTATTTATTTGTACCCATTGAGATGAGTTTTGTTTGCACCCCCTAAGGTCAATTTTGTTTGTACCTTCTAAGATGAATTTTGTTTGCACCCCCTGAGGTGAAATTTTGTTTGCACCCCCTAAGGTGAATTTTATTTGCACCCCCTAAGGTTAGTTTTGTTTACACCCCTGAGGTGAATTTGACATTTTTGCTTCACTTTGTTCATGAGAGTTGAACTTAATGTAGCATTAGCATATTTTATGGACATACAACATAGGATTTCTAGTCCATCATTTTCCCCTTTTTGCTTGGTGTACCTTATTTTTCTACTTCACACATGTGTGTGTTCTTTTGTGCCTTTGTTGGATTTCCATGAGATCATATATTTTGAGGGCTTTATCACTCTCCTAGATCCTTTGTCATCTTTGACAACAGTTGTACAATCAAACCTCCCTTGACATATATTTCTCTACTTTAGTGTGATTCTGAGCGTAAGTTCATACTCTCACTAAAGTGGGGGCTAAATGTAGTGTAGGAAATTATTGTATACCTTTACAATTTCACACTATGTTTGGGTCCCTTAATTTATTGGACTTAATTAGGATTTTAATTTTCCAAATTATGCATTCCAAAGTCTTATTTTTACCATTTTTGGAAAGGAAAACCAACATTAAATAAATGCATTTAATATTTAAATTGTCATGGATTATGTGTGTCCTAGAAATATAAGCAAGGACCCATTTTCCCATGGGCAAATGAGTTCCCTTTGTTTGCTAGGACCCAATTTAAAATATGTTTTTGGTGGCCTTTTAATGATCAAAATTTAAATTACAAGTGTCGACTTTTGGAATCTATTTTTTGGAAAATTAGATAAACGCCTATAAAAAATAATCATTTGATCATTTCAAATATAAGTAGCTCATTATAAGTGACTTTACAAGAGAAATTCAAGAGAAAATATTATTGTCAAGAGAATTCAAGAGTAGCATTATCAATCATTTATAGTAGCAATCAAGATCCTAACATCATGTCCAAGTTTATGTGTGTTTGTTTTGTCTTGTGAAAGCTAAAAAGAATTGTAGGTCTTTATACATTCAAGCATTCAAGCATCCAAGAAAATCAAGCAAGAAAGATCCAATTCCTTTGGAGAGATGTGTATGACTTCAGTCCTTCGAGGAATCCATTGAAGGGTGGTGAATTGCAACAAGTATTCATTCATCATTTCCTTCCTTTCCATTAAATTTTTTATCATTTACATTGCCATTGTGAAAGTGGGAACACTATTCATGGGGTTTGATTGAGGCAAACTATTATATGGCATAAAAAAAAAAATCCTCTTTATGTATGTGCAGGTTACAGGTTGAAGAAGGATTGAAGAGATCTTGAAGAGAAATCTTGCAATGTTGCATTTTTTTGTCATCATTCTTGTCAAGACATGCAAACTAAGTTGTAGAATTCATTTCCATCATTCCAAAAATTTTTTAGGTGGAAATCAACATCTCAAATCAGGCACTAGAGGACTATAAAAAGTATTGTTAGAAGACCTATCAAGGACCCATTTGCTTAGGAGTGAACCAGTCCCTTTGCACACATTAGAATCAAATTTTGGTGATAGGTACATGTTCTTAGATATCTACTAGATCTTCCTACAAAGTGTTGTTATAGTCTATATATTTTGAAATCTACAATTTACATACTAGGTCATCAATGATTTTATTAGTGGAAAATATCCACCAATTGGCTAATAGTTGCTAATAGTTAAAATTTGGGAATCCAAAATTGGCTAATATTTCGAGCTATAATGTGACTTGAGTTGCCACATTTTTACCAATTTTTATCATAGTCTTATTTAAATCGTCAAAGAATTTATTTTATTAAAAAATTTAACTCAAAAACTCACCATAATATTTGATACGGGATTAGATTAGATTCGCCTAAATTTTATAAATTATAGTAGAAATGTATATTAATTCACCAATAGTATATCATAATTTTAAGAAACTTTAGGGCCATATTTCCAATCTTTAGTTTCCATCATTGATTTACAATATAATCTACTAGCCCTTGTTGTATTTCATGAGGTAAAATATACCCATGATATGTAATTCTTATGGGGCTCATAATTTTGGTCCCCATGAGCATTACCGACCATAGGTACATTTTACCTCACAAAATACAATGAGGGTCATTAGATCAATGATCCAAAATAAATTTTGGACCCCATGAGCATTATAAATCATTGGTACATTTTACGTTGCAAAATATAATGAGTTTCATTAGATTATATTTTAAATCAATGGTGGCAAGTAAATATTATAGTCCACCCTTTAAATCCATTGATAATTTCCATCCTTCAGCCCCTACTTTTCCATAAGAATTAAATTTTAGATTTGGTGGATTTTCCATCATAATTAATGCATTTTCCTATTATTTTTCAATATTCACCAACATTTTGTACAAAATTTTAGTGATGTAAAAAATGCCAATAACATTTTTTATTTTTTCAAAAAAAAAGGAAAGATTCGTTAATAGTAATTAATATTTTCTCCTAAAAAAATGAAAGATTCGTCAAGATTTTATATCTTTTTTGTGGGGAGTTTCTTAAAGTTATCAATGCTAGTTCATATAGTTCATTTAGTTGCATAATTTCAAATCATTCTTAATCATTCCCTGTCCTTAAATAATTACCAACCCAAGTTTGATTGATTCACCATTGAGGTTGAAAGTCAATTTCTTGGATTTGTGGTTGGTATTCTAATGAAATATTGGGAAGAGGACCCTTAAATCTTAGGTTCTTTGTATTGAGGACCTAGGGTTTTCCCCCTTTTCCCAACATTTCACTTTCATTGGTAAAGTTTTTTGAAGTTGATAAAGGTTCAAATTGCTATATTTTGTTCTACTTAAGGTTCTATCTTTATCTACTAATGGAGTTTGAGTTGTGCTAAATTTTTTATATTCTGGAAGAGGTTAAGTCTTTATGTAGATTGATTCATCCCCCCATCTTAATCTCTAGAAGTGCTCAAAAAGTTGGTGCTTGGTGATCCTAGCCTAGCTTTGATACCACTTGTTGAGTTGCTTCTAATTTGGACTAGCTAGGACTTGAACCTAGAACCTTCCATTTGTTGATGGAGTGCTCTACCAAATAAATTACTAGCCCCACTTTGGCCAACCCATTGTCAGCCCTTGTGTGGTTTATTTCCAACATTATCATGGTATGACGATTTTTTTTTGGCATAGATTTGGGGCAATCATATGTAGTATTGGTGTTCACTAATATTAATTAGAGGCGTACCATAGTAGGTATCACAATCAAACTGAAGTGGGGGATCACCATAGCCACTATTCTTCGATCTAAAAGGATAACCCAAACTAGGGGAGAGGGGCCAATAGTCATGTAGGCTAACATTGTGAGCATGTAGCAACTGTCTAAAATATCATAACACCTTTGTTTTATTTTTGAATGTGGAGTGACCTCTTATCTATCTACAACTAAGGTTTGAAGGTGTGACTCATTATGCAACTTGCCACATTAGCACATCTACTAAGAAGTGTCCAAAATTTGAATTTTTAAAGAGTAGACCGAAATTTAATCATGATACCCCTAGTAGTTGAACAAAAAAATATCATTTATTGCTTGTAGAATATCATATTTTTATCTAAAATAAAATTTATATGCAACCTAAATGGACCAAATACCTATTGGTAACCATACATATTTTTTTATCTCTAGCTTTTATATTCAACACAAATGGACCAATAGTTGATCACAAAAAACTATTTGTAGTTATAAAAATAACACATAATTATTTAAAATAAAAAGTTTATATCAAACATAATGGACCAATAGTTGAACACTATTTTTTTTAAAAAATCTTTCACCTTTAATGGGAAAATACATGGTATTTACCATGCTCACATTTAATATTTGTGATAGGACAAACTATTAATATGAAATACTCCAATGCTTTACCCCAATAGTTCTACATATATGAACAATATTTTTTCACTATGATAACAATACTTGTTTAAATGAGTGTCTTATTTTATTAAATTAGCATTTTATTTTATAAATGACACACTTATAGTGGATAGTTATGATATTTTATTTGACACCAAAAAATTATTTATTTCACTTCTTCAATAGTGTATTTATGTTTTTTAATTTACGCTAAAGGCATATCCAATTTGAAGTGTACCAAGTTGAATTAATGCATCTACGATGCAGACTAGTCGGGGGAGGATGGAAGTGATTTTTTTCATCTGGACCATTGAATCTTTTCCAACTTCCTCTTTTTGCTTGCCCTTGTGCTCTTCTCATCTCCACCCCTGTTGCTACTGCTTGTGGCTTGGCTATTGTGTAAGGATCGAATTCTCATCCAACATGATAGGGTTTCCACCAATTTTCTACCATGTTGAATCAAAAGGATGGTTAAAGTCTTAAAAAAATTCAAGAAAGTGTAATTGGTAGATGTAAATCTAGATTTCACAACCTTTGCTACCATTCTCCTTACTTGTGCAAAAATGGGGGTTTTGGAACAGGGTATGGAAATCCATGAAAGCATAAAGGATAGAGGAATTTCTCCATATGTTGTAGTTGCAACTACTTGGGTAGACATGTATGAAAAATGTGGAAGTATAGACAAGGCACTTGAAGTGTTTGGCAAGGTGCATCAAAGATGGCCTATATAAATTTGAACAAACAGTTTGAAAAATCTCTCACCCAAATCAAAGAATAAAAAAATTCGAGCTATAAATATAATTTGGTGATGTCGAAGCCCTGTAGAGGCCAAGGAGGGGGCCTTGTAGGAGGATCAACAACTCCTTCAAATTCCTTCTCTTCCTTTGTGGCTTCACCCACTACAAATTCTATGTCAATTATAGATATTGTAAATGGCTCACACCACTTCACAATCAATGGCTACTCCCTCTCTAAGGGTATGGGAATCAGAAAATAAATTGCTAGTTAAAATTTTGTTGTGGATGGATATGAATGGGCCATTTCCTTCTACCCATATGGAAAAAGTGTCGAGGATAACAATCTTTATGTTTTGCTCTTCATTGCCTTGGCTAGTGAGGGTATTGATGTTAGGGATTTGTTTGAATTCATGTTGTTGGATCATAGTGGGAAGCAGAATCACAAGATGCATACACACTTTGATCAGAAATTGGAGAGTAGACCTTATACTTCGAATTAGTACCATTGGTTTGATTTCAGTTGTGCAATGCTTTAAGTTTCGTCATGGAGTTGGCAAGGCATGGCTTTAGGATTGATATGATTCTTTGTTTAAATAAATGTTGGACCGGCCTTCAAGACTAAATGTATTGAGATTTTGTTGTAGTTTGGATTTGATAACCAAGGCAACTGTGTGATCTTTATTTCTGAGAAATACATGTTCAATTGATTTCAATATACATAAATTTTAAATTTAAGCTCTGGAATTGATTTTTATTATACCCATTGCTTTGAAATAAACTTGAGGAATTTGTAGGATGTGAATCTGTAATGCCCATTTTATGGATTTGATCTCATCACTTCTATTAATCATATGTAGCTTTTTGTTCATCCAGTTCCCAAGTTTCACTAGTTATGTTTGTCTACTCTATTAGTTGTCATCTTTTATATAAAGCTTCCTTCATTTATTTCCCATATTCGTTTGTATTTTTTAATTTTTTTCATCCATCCTCTATTTTGGTCTCCTTAAAGTAAATAAAGCTTGTCTTTCTTTCTTTGCTCCATGTTGAATAACTCCATTCTTGTTGCTTCCAAATAAATATCTATTCCAAGAAAACGTCCACATCACCTAATACCTTGATTTTAATAAGCTCTTATGTTAGTAATGCTTTATCTTGGACTTTTGTGAGGGTTTGACTTTGCATATGATAAGTAAACAATTAGATTTTTTTGATTTGGAGTCCTTGCTAAATTAATTATAGTATTTTAATTTACACTTGTCTTGGATTCTCAGTTATTTCATTTGAATTGATATATATTTATTACCAAGCATTTGAATTTTCCTTTAGCACTGAATTGAGCTTGGTTCTGCAAGAAATTGTTAAAGTTTAAATGTGATAATTGAGACAAATGGTGGGGTTTTTACTACATGAGAATATACATTTTATTTAGTTTGGTGTACCCATTTTTCAAATTGTAAGTTATTTCATTGATTTTATCTAACATAATTCCTGGAATTTCTTTGGGAATAGGTAGGCAATAATTTTGGGGTTACTATAAGAAATTGTTAGAATATCCTATAGGAATAAACAGTGTGGACTTGCAGGGTTTCGAAATCTTACTGAATGATTAGAATTTCCATAGGACTGATTGTGACATGGTTTTAACTTTTTTGACATGAATAAATATATCCAATTTTTATAAACTTTCATTTTTTGTAGACAAGTTATGTGTTTGTTTTTAAAGGATTTTTTAGTGCTACAGATTATGCTTCAGGTGATGGAAATAATTCCTATGTTTATGGATGATGCAATGAAATAGTTGTAAATGGCTCCAGTTTAAGGCATAGTAGTAAAACCTGGGAAAACCCCTTGGGCCAAACCTCAAAAATTGGTAAAATTTGAAAAGAATAAAATTGAAAAGACTGCCAATTATTTTTAAATGATAGCAATTTTTTCTTCGATAAATCCCTCAAGATTCAATTTTTTGCCATTTTTTCAATGTTCTCTTGTGATTGAAATCTAGAAGCTTCTTCTTTTAAACAATATGAAATGGAGACAATCCAACATGAGTCTAAAATTGTTGATTAGTTGATAAGAGGATTAAGTCATGGTAAAAGACCATATGGAATGATACCCTTGGAACCCACTTGTGGAACCCTATTTTTTGAGGTTGCACATCAATCATCATTGGTATACATTTGAGAGGGATTAAATGAAACTTTTTAGATTTAGAGTGATATGAATAGAAGAAATAAATTGATTAGAGATGGGTGATCCCACAATACTAGTTTACAAGTTTTGGGCAAACTGGACATTGAACTGATTTTTTTAACTAAATCTTCACTTTCGGGCTCCTATAGCGGCTAAACCGTGAGGAATTTAAAGATGATGCAAACTAGTGATTTGTGAAGTTTTGTCTATAGATTCTAAATATATTTTTTTCAAAATTTTTGGAATTAGATTGCACTTTTTTTCATCTCCTTCGAAAACTAGTTTTTATCAATAAACAACATTTTTAAGGAGTGATGCTCACCATACACAACATAACTTTTTTTGTATTAAGGATAAAATTATAATTTTTTCGAATTTAGATTTGTAACTACAATATCTAACTAGTTCATTTGGTTTCATATTTTTTCTTAAATTTTTTTCCTTAATCAAGTTTTGAAGTCAAACCAATTACAATTCAAACATAGGCAAACTGTATACAACATAATATTTTTTGTATGTATTGAAATTCAATTTTTTTTTAATGGATCAAGGACATCAATACCTAGCCTGAACATATGTTTAAAAATTTTATTTCGATAATCTACTATTTTTCCACATGTGTAGAACAGAGAGCTTGATTTTCGGTGAAAAACCTACATTCACAAGAAATAAAAAATAAATATAATAATCAAATTTAATTTAATTTAATTTAATTTACCTTTTGGAGGATCAAATGAGTTCATCTAAAATTTATTTTTTGTAAGTATGCAGTCCTTATTTAATTATACTTTTTTGGAAGCTTATAATAAGGACTACATACTTACAAACAATAAATTTTAAATGAACTCATTTGATCCTGCAAAAGGTATTTATCAAAAGTGATTTTTTATTAGCATTTTGATAGGTGTAAAGGAGACTCCATTATAGGTATGGTTTGAAACTAGTGGGGTTCTATCCAAGGGGGCTTGGTCTTAGGTGGTTTGATCAAACTCTCTTCAATTGGAATCCTTTAAATGAGACTTTTCAAGGCTTAAATCATTATATTTTCTAAAAATATGCAATTTCAACAAAAATCAGGATCTCTTAGAAAATGTAAACCACTATTGTGGCAGCACCCAGATTGAGATGCCTATTCTTCTTGGTTTCAAATTGCAAGTTACTATAAATAATTAATAAACTAATTTTTTCTCTAACCTCTACCTATCTCCTAGTTTATAAATAATTAATAAATTGCCTGTTTTAGAAAATTCAAAGCAAATGTAATTGTTAGGTTTAAAGCCAAATTCCAGAACCTTTACTAGCATCCTCCCTGCCCTTGCCAAAATGGGAGCTTTGGAATAGTATATACATCCATTGAAGCACAAAGGATACAAGAACTTTGTCAAATATTATAGGAACAACAGTGCTAGTAGACATGCATGCAAAAAGTGGAAGCATTAACAAGGCACATGAACTATTTGATAGAATATTTGAAAAATATGTCATCTCATGGACTGTAATGATTGCAGGATATGTAAAAAATGGATTTGTTAAAAAGGCTTTAGAAAATTTCAAGCATATGTAATTGGTAGGTTTAAAGCCAAATTCCACAACCTACGGTGGAGGTTCTTCCCTGCTTGTGCCAATATGGGAGCTTTGGAACAGGGTATGGAAATCCATCAAAGCATCATGAAAGGAGGATTTTTTTCAGATATTATAGTTGGGAATGATTTGGTACACATCTATGAAAAATGTGGAAGCATAGAAAAGGCAAGTGAATTGTTTGACAAAATGCCTCAAAGAGAGGTTATCTCATGGAATGCAATGATTGCAGGATATGCACAAAATGGATTTTTTTTAATCTATGATGTGTACAATTTGACCACTTCAATGAGTATCCATCCTCAAGCTGACAGCAAATAAAAGTTGTGAAAAAATTGATAGTGCATCTACTTTGGATCTAAAATGCCATAGAGTGCACATTTCAAACCATTTTTCCTTTCAACACAACTACAACTAAATTTGGCATATTTCTTAAGGATGAACCTTTTTCCAACTTTTTTTTATAGCTTTAGCTTTTACCATGGTTCTTCTCATTAATTTCAGGATCTCTTTGTGATGAATCAATCTCATGGATATCATATTATGAGCTCCATTGACTGCAATGTGGATGCAACCCCACTGTGGGCACATTGCACACAGTTTCACTATTCAGGCAATCCCATGAAAACTCTAAAATGAGATTACAAAAAAGAAAGAATTGTATCCACAATTGCTTTTGGGAGAAAACTTTATTAGTCTAGGAAAGGAGCAGCTAGAAATTTGCAGATTTGATTTAAATAATTTAAGAATTATAATTTTCCCAAATGACAGCTTCTTTATGGTGATTTGTTTCTAAATTTATTTCACTATATTTTAGAATAAATTGAACATAGGTTCACAAAGAAAATTAGCACTTCGTCCATGTAACCATTGCCAATGTTGTGTTCACAAATCAGAAATGCAATTAGAAAATAAAATCATATGTTAATGTGACAATAAAGTATGTTGAGCAGTTGAAGTATACCTTTGGATTCTCCCCTTTATTGGAAGCTACTTTTCCTCTAAAATAGTAAATGCTCACGATTCAACATTCATGTTTATTATTTCCATAATTTGTCACCTTTCATGGGATCATCTGGGGATTTAAAAATGGGAGTTCATACCCTCTCCAAAATTCTAAAAAGTTGCTTCTAGCTGTATGCATCATGTTGACTAATAGAGCAGATGATGTCTTACAGTTTTCATGCAGTTTTTCCTAAGTACGAAGAGCTTTTAAGTCTATTGATGACATTTTTGTAGCATGAAGTATGAAATCCCCCGATTGACATTTGATATCGCCTTTAATCATGCATTTAGCACCTTCAGATTTGGAAGTGTAGAGTGACAGTTTCTACATACATGTATGCAGATCATGTTCCAATTGGTTATTTCCTTTTATTGCATTATGCATTTTTGGATTGCTAGTGCAACAGGGGTACACAAAAGTGAATATATATTTCAGTCTACCAAAGTCGCATAATATAATCTTCCTGTATAATAATTTATATAAAAATATGTATGTTCATCAAATATTCTTTATAACGTATGCACAACCTTTCAAAAAAGAAATAAAATCCCTCTTACTGTATTATGAAAAATGGATTAGGTTACAATCTTATCGATTTATGCATTGTCTTCCAGCTTTTCCTCTGTAAAAGTCTTCTGAGGACCATATGTGTAGCGTCCATCCACTCCACCTTCTATGTAATATATATGCTCTCACCTATTTTGGAAAGTATTTTCTCAAATGTTGGGAATTATTCCTACCCGGCTCTACCCTGTGGGCCCAACATAGGAAGATATTGTATGGAGTAACTAGCTGAAATCACTGGTAGTTAGATTAGAGAGTTATTTAAGAGGTGCTAAATTTGTGGTTATTCATTCAATCCTATTTCAGTCAATATAGTCTTGATTTTTGTTGTCTTGTTTTAGTCAATTAATCTCTTATCTATGGATTGATTAGAGGGGTTTGCTTTTGTATACTTATATTTTATATACCAGAGGTTCATTGGTTGTGGATGTTAGGAAAGGTTCTAGGATGTGTGTTAGGTTTTCTTTGAGTATTACATTAATCTTGACCCTCTTATTCCTTGACATATTTTGTGCATCATCATCTCTTGCATTGGCTCTTTCGTGGTGATAGATGGCAACATTGTTGGTTGTTACAATCTGAGCTACAAACATGGAGATATCATTGCTCCCATCTTTCTTCTTTGCCATCTCAATACTTCCTTGAAATATCCTTTCCATTTAAAACTATTTTTACTTAGTTTTTATGGTTTGAAGTTCACCTCTTTGAGTTTATCCTCATGTTATGTTTGCATTTCTTTAGTTCGCAATTTCTTTATTTTTTCACAACCAAAGATCCTTTAACTCTACTCTTCTCTATTACATCTTAATGTAATTTTTGAGTTTTATTGACCTAAATTTGGTGATATATGAACGTAAACATGATAAAATGTTTTTGAAAAGATAAGCAACATTTTCAGGGTGTTATACCCTTCACAAAGAGCCCAAGGGGCCAAAGAGAAACATAGTTCAAAACAAAGATTGAACTATAGGAATAACTAGAAACAGCTGACAGATAGCTGTGGAAAATAAAGAGATTAAGAAACCCCAGAAACAGAGAGTTCAAAGCTAGCTCCATGAGCCCGAGACCGAGAAGCAGACACAGATTTATTCTTTCGAAGAACAACCAACCAAGGAGGCTTGAAAATAGGAAGCGAGGAGAACGGTGAGAGAAGCGACCCCTCCTCAGTCGCCACAGGACCACCAAGCAGATTCGGCAGCAAGGCAGCCGAGAACAGATCAACAAGCGGCACAAAAGAGGCACCCAACAAAGGGCAAATAGGGTCAGATAGAGCATCGACAACAGGTCCAAGGACAAGGCCAACAGTGTCAACAAAAGGGTCTAGCACAATAGTGTCAGTAGAAGGGTCTAGCGCAACAGTGTCAGCAGAACGGTCCAAAGGTGGAACCAAAGAGGAGAGTTCTGGGAGAGCATCAACTTGAGGGTCAACCAACATAGAAGAAACCTTCGAAGAAGAACCCACCATGAGGTGATCAAGGAGAGCAGCAGTCCACCAAGTCGCAACACCCTTGTGATGGGCATGAGGGAAAGTAGAGGCAAAGTGACCCACCGAATAGCATCTCCTACACCTAAAGGGGAGACCCTCGTAGTCTAAGAGCTTCTTCCAAAGTCTATCCTCCACCAACAAAACAACATCCCCATGGAGAGGTTTAGAGATATCCAGATCTACAAGTAATCGAGCGACTGTGGTGTGCCCAAACTCCCTAGTTGTAGAATCCACCATCAAGAAACGACCAATGGTATTGCTAATGGCTTCGAAGCAAGATTCCTCCCAAAACTGGAGAGGAAGGTTAGGCAATCGGACCCAAACAAGTCTGGTATTCAACGGCTCCATAAGAGGGTTAAAAGAATGAGCCTAGGGCCTGATGGACAGAGAATGAATACCCCACATCCACCCTCTATCCAGAACACAGCTTCGCTCGTGAGGGGAGCCAAAGGTAGCAATAAAGAAGCCCCTAGCACTAGGGTAAAGCTCAATTTACCTAGCAACCAAAGGCTTCCAAGAAGCCTTCACCCAATCATGGAGGTTTGGGAGGGATGGTCACAGACCATTAAATCTACAGACCACACCCGTTTTCAAGTAATACTCCTCATTCTCTACAATCTTAGGCTCACAAACCACCACCGAGGATTCCCGGGCACAAGGAATAGACCTTTGAGGAGGCCAAGCACAAACTCTAGCAGCATTAGAAAAGGATCTTGCCTTTCCCGTAGAACACCCAGTAGCAAGAGGAGCACACCCACCAACAAAACCATTCGTAGGCACCGAGGTAGGGGAGAGATGGGGGGCCCCAATGGGCAGACCAGGGACACCATGTCCCTCCCCAAAAAGCATCGAGGAAACCAAAACACTCCCCACCACACAGGAAGCCTGAACCGGCGTAGCACTATCCAATGAAACAACAGCTAGATTTCCATCCCCACAACGACCAACCGGGACAGAGCCCGCAAGGCCAAGAGTTGAAGAAGAATCCCCAGTCGGGCACACCAGGACTCCAGTTGAGACCACCTCCCCATTCACAGACGCAAACAAACCATTGAGCCATTGCGGAGCAGAGCCGTTTGCAAATTTCCTCCTGCCCATGCACATTTTAAACTAAACATGATAAAATGTTATCCTACACATACTCTTTATTTTTAGTATTTTATTGGTTGATAGAGTAGAATATTTTTAATGTCCATGAGGCCAAACATAGCCTATCAAACAATAAATCTTGTTATTTTTGCTTTGTGAAGTGTTGATTGTTTGCCATTCAATTTAATAATGAACTATCTCATTCTCCGAGCCATCTCCTTGCTAAATTAAAACATAGATGTACACCTGTGTACTTACTGATTTGTCTCCTAGAATTCCAAATACATCTAGAATATATTTCTTATAATAACACAATGTGGCTAACTAATTTTGGACATAGTTAATCTAGAAATCTTGCAAATTTAAACCTCTTGTTTTGAAATGTATATTGGTGATACAACCTGCTACATTCTTTTGTTTTTTATGAAGGGCCCATTTCTTTTAGATAGAACTACTCATTTGCATAGAGTTTTAGGGGATTCAAATGTAAGAACAACTAGAGGAAAATGGAAGAGTAAAAGACCAACTATTCAAACATATCACTTTATGTGCTTGCAAGAAAGCAATACATTGTATAATTTTATTTTTTTGGTTACAGTGATAATGATTGATTTTGAAATTTGATCTTTGATTACAAAATAATTAAATACATTTGTTTTCATTTAATTTTTTTACACATAATAATACAATAAAATCAATTTTAAATATAAATCTTTAATTTATATAGAAAAATATTGAATAACTTTTTTTTGGGGTTTGAAAAAATTATTGGTTTTAAAATTTTAACTTTATTAAAAAATCTTTAATAATATGTAGAAATCTCATATTTATAATTTATTATTTTATATTAATTTGAATAACATTAAAATATTCATTATTATTATATTTACTTTATTTTATTATTAATATTTCTATTTTACAATATTAATTTATATAATAAAATAAATTTTCAACTTAAAATCTAAATTAAAAGTTAGCATTAGAGAGAGAGAGAGAGAGAGAGAGAGAGAGAGCGCTCATTAGAGAGAGAGAAACAAAGATAAAAATGGAGTGATAAAGCTTGGATAGGGATAGAGAGAGAAATAGAGAGATAGAGAGGGAGACAAATAAATATAGAGAGATAGAGATATGGATATTGAGGAATAAACAAAATGATAAAAAAAGAGAGATAAAGAAAAACAAAGAAGAGGAAAAACATAGATATAAAGTCACATAGAGAGAGAGAAAGATAAAGAGATAAGGAGACAAAGAGTAGGAGACACACACACATATAGAGAGAGAGAGAGAGAAAGAGAGAGAGATCAAGAGGGAGATAGGGAGAGAAAGAGGGGGAGATACATAGAGATATTGAAATAGAGTTAGGGGAAGAGAGAGGAAAAGAGAAAAAGATAGATAGAGGAAGATAGAAGGTAAGACAAATATAGAGAGAAATAGGGGAGAGAGAAGAAGAGAGAGATTGAGAAACATAGAGATAGAGAGGGAGACAAAGATATAAAGAGATCTTTCTCTATATATATCCCCCTCTCTCACCTCTTCCTATATAACTTCCTATCTCTATATTTCTATCTCTCCCTCTCTCATTCTCTCACTCTCTCTCTTTTTATCTCTATTTCTCCATCTCCCTATTCCTCTCTGTCTCTCCATATCCATCTCCATCTTCCTCTCTATCTCTATCTCCTTGCATCTCTCTCTTCCCCCTCTATCTTTCCCAAAAATATATCTCTTTAAATTTTTTTGTCTTTCTATCCATATCTCTCCCTCTCTCTCCCTATCACTCCCTCTTTCTATATCTCTCTATTTTTCCTCTATCCTTTGTCTATTTATATCTCCCTCTCTCCCTTCCTCTCTATCTATTTATATATCTCCCCCTCTCTATATATATCTCCATGTATCTCTCTCTCTCACACACACGCTCCCTATTTCTCCATCCCTATCTCTATCTCTATATCTCTCTCCCACTCTCTCACTCACACATACTCCTTGTTTCTCCCTCCCTATCTCTATCTCTTTATCTCTTCCTCTCTATCACTATGTCTCGCCATCTTTATCTCTATGTCTATCTCTCTATGACTATATCTCACTGTCTATATCTCTATATCTCTCCCTCTTTCTCTATATCTCTCTATCTCTACCTCTCACTATCTAATTATATCTCTCTATCTTTATCTTTCCCTCTACCTCTCTCTGCCTCTCTATCTATTTTTCTCGTTCCTCTCACTCTACATCTCTTCTTTTATCTTCCTCTCTCCTCCTTTATCTCTAGGCATGCTTCCTCTGTATCCATCCATCTCTCTCCCTCTCTCCCTCACCCCATCCCTCTTCCTAGACCTCTATACCTATATCTCTTTGCCTCTCTATCTCTCTCTCTGCATATTTTTTTTCCATATTTTCATACATCTCTATCTAATTAACTCTCCATCTCTCTCCCTCTATATACCCTTATATCTCTCTCCACCAATTGACCACATGTACAACACAATTTATAAAAAATAGATCAAAACTTCTCAAATTGACCTTCCACAACTCTTTGGCGTACCCATTGCACACCAAGGTGTGATTGCTAGTATAACACTCATTGACTTTCATGTGTTCAAGTATGTGTCCATTTTGACCAATATTTAGTTATTTTTCTTTTCTACAGTGTGAACTATTTATTTACAATATATATAATATAAATATATGATAAGACTGAATATTATAAGTACAGCTGCTATAACAACAATTGAACCCTGCACAACTACTGATCGTCTCCCCTATAAATACCACATGTGAAAGGTTCCTCGCAAGCTCCATGAGAGTGAGAGGCATGATATCAGAATTGTCAACAGAAGGCGGAAGAAGCGCAAAAGCCGTACAGAAATGACATAGGGAGGTAGAAAACAAGACAGGTGAAGTGACAGAGGGAGACCAGGGAGAGCTTTCATTTCCTTAAGGAAACTACAGAAAATTAAGTAAGTAGACGAAGGTTAAATTCAACACTACGGCCGAAAAACGTGTGGACAGGAAATGACTTGCTTTTCAAGCGTGGAAGACAAACAACTGGAAAATGAGAATGGAAGCCTGTCAATACACGCACTTTGACTGCTTTTAACTAACGACACACTTTGTTGTTCTTTGATCCGAAAAGATAACCCAAACTATAAATACCACATGTGAAGGTTCCTCGCATGCTCCATCACAGTGAGAGGAGAGCCATGATATCAGTATTGTCAATAGGAGGCAGAAGAAGCGCAAAGGTCGTACAACAATGACGTGGGAAAGTAGAAAACAAGACAGGTGAAGTGACAGAGTGAGATCAGGGAGAGCTTCCATTTCCTTAAGGAAGAAGAGAAACTACAGAAAATTAAACAAGCAGACAAAGGTAAAACTCAACAATACGGCAGAAAAACATGTGGAGAGGAAATGACTTGCTTTGCAAGCGTGAAAGACAAACCACTGGAAAATGAGAATGGAAGCCTGTCAATAAAAGCAATTTGACTGCTTTTAACTAACGACACACTTTGACTGCTTGTTTCTTACGACCATTCGCCGATCCACGCTAGTCAAATTTTCGTGCGTTATACAGTAAACTGAATTGATATTTTTTTAACTGGATCCGCTTTGTCCACCTTTAAAGGTCTTTGGTTACCTAAACACAGGACTACTTTGTCTCATTTAAATTGGCGAAACTTCTGAGGTAAACATAATAACTTTCCTCGTCTAGGACGTTACACTGTAGTCAAGAGCAAATATTATTTTCAGAAGAAGAAAACGGAATATTTTATTGGATCTGGTGGAAGAAGGAAGCATCGTCGGAAAGGAAAAACTGTCTAAGTTGAAATATATGCAACGTCGATCATCCTTAACGAAAGCAGGTGTCGTAGGCCCACAACCCTCACGAACTGTCAAAGGAAATGTCCTCGGCATTCACTCGCGGAATTGTCAAAAGCATACGACAAAAGACTCATAATTAAGGAAAATGATGAAAGTTCATAAAATATAACGTGCCTTTGACATTGTAAGTTTTTATCATTTTTTTAACATAATCTTTTATAATTTAACTGTTTAAATATTTTTAAATTAATATTTTAGATTTAATTTTGTGATTATTATCAAAATGAAATATACTAATATATTAAATTGTAGGATGTGCTTCAGAATATTAAACCTTAAAATATATAATAATTCAATTAAATTATATATTAATAATCAAATTATTTACTTTATAAATTTAATGATTAAATTTTATAAGTATTTTGAAATAAAAAGGTTTCTAAAATAATTGTTAAATAGTCAAAAAAACTATTAAGTATCATATTGGTGTTGTCAATAACAATAAAATATTATATAAATATTTAAAATTCAAATAGATATATATATTTACTAATTGAATTATAGTTATAAATATAATTTCATTAATATGTTGAAAAATAATATAGAATTGTAAGTTCAATCATCAATCTTTACACGTATAATATAGAATTATATTAATATATATTATAAAATCTACAACAAAAACAATGATATTAAGGAAAAATATGTCCTTGCATAACTCCAATTGCAAGCCCAACCATCTAGCTTGCATGTATATTTTGTAAACACAATATTTTATTTGGAAAATAACCATAAATTTTGATAATCTTATTTTTTCACTTAAAAATTCATACCACTTGACCTATTTACCATATTTTCAAGTGTATACCACTGACTTATATTTTTCAAAACTTATTAATTCATTTCCAATATTATATGTATTATTTGTGTATACACAATTTTTAAAATATTACAAATTAATACAACTATTATATGTTCCTTTCAAAATGATTATCCTTCAACTCTTTCACAAAAATACTTGAAATAAAAAGTCTTTCTAATGTAAATGGAACTTCTATAATATTCATGTAAAACATCATTAATATACAAAATAATATATCAAATTAAATCTCATTAAAATAATAAATTAATCTTTACCTTCCTAATGATACTTTTTCTTTTTGTTAAGTATGAATATAAATTTAAGAGAACATCTTTTGTAAACTTAACAAAGATCAATTCTATATTAGACTAAATTATATCCTTATGCAAGAACTAGATTGTGAATAAGACATATTCTAAGGCTATAAAGTCCCCATATTTCTATTACCTTAAGTCTAATTATAAATATAATATCAATTTCCAACTTTTTTTTCGTGTCAATATTTAAATTCTGTAAGACGTCGCATTCCAAATTAACCTTTAACCTTATCAATCATTTCAATACATTTTTATCTCAAATTAGCTAGCTTCTCAATATCAACTAATCAGCATAACTAATTCGAATTTTAAAGTTTGTGTTAAACTAAGCATCTAGATTAAACTTAATACATACGAAAAGGAGAGTGGGAATAATCCTCTTAGCCAGGTAGACCTCATAAATTCTTTAAAAAACAAGGTGTCACCTTTCACTAGATAAAATATATTACCAAAGAAAGTTGTTTAATGTATAGGAATATAAATTTAACATCTATAAACATGACTATATTCCACATCGCATATAAAATAAGCCCGACTCTTCCACCTTCTATCCCATGAGAAAATTTTGAATGCTTGGACAGTAGAAAGCTACCAAATCAGTAGAATATTGACTGGTAAATCACATCACGGGTAAATACTGCCCAGCGTGTGATCTACGACTCAGCGGACGATGATTGTTCACCCGCAGGAAATGGTGCCGATCACGGGTGAGCGTTGAACGGAGTCGGAGGATCTGGAATGTCGTCGGCATCTCCTTCCAACATGTGAAGCACCTCCGTCATTGAAGGTCTATCTGTCGAATTGTACTGAATACACCAAAGCCCCACTTTTGTCAGACTCCTTGCCTTGGCCTTCTCTGCATCACTCAACTCTCTTTCCCTCAACCTCGTCCTCAGTTCCCCTCTCTCCACCAATTTAATTGCCCAGTCTGGAAAGTAAAATTGGCTTGAACGGCTCACCTGTACATCAATGTTCTTTCTTCCTCCCACCATCTCCAATACCATCATTCCAAAACCGTAAACATCTGATATGTCTGTTACGGGCCCCAAATTTCTAGACCACACCTCTGGCGCAACATATCGTGACTGTAGACAAATCACAGAGCAAACATATTTATTTTTATGCTAATACCAATACAAATGCAGATACATCTGCTATAGATCTGTAGAACAACTATATCTGAATTGAGTGCCGAGGAACACATGTTCATGCGTTCGATTTATAGCCAGACACAATTAATTCTATGTTCACTGTAGCATAGGGTGGATGCAGAATTTATGAGGACAAGTGAGAGGATGCAGTGTGAACAACATGAATGACGTGGGTCGGTGCTTGGTCGGCTTGGACGGTTAGAGTCAGCTTGACATATAATTAATTTACCTATTCCAACATCCCTATAAATTAATTATGCTAATTATTTTTAGATATCCTCCATAATTTAGAAAAGATGGGTCTCGGTCTAAAGTCTTGTTAGGTACCCATTTACAATCACTTACTAATACAATGATAGCCATCAAATATTCAAATTCTTTCTTTGAAAATTCTTCTTTGCAAACTCCTTTATCAACTTGCTTACTAACCAATCTTCTGATTTGCAATCTTCGAATTCAATTTCTTCATTTCTGGAAAGTAGTCTTCCTCATGCTACTACACTTTGCTACAAGAATTTAATTCCACCATATTCTTGATTATGACAATTGATCTTGGTGTCTTTGTGCACCTGAAATTTAGATGTACCCTTGTTACAAACTCATTAAGTGTAGTTTTCCAATTTTCATGATGTCTTTTGAGACTATATCTATCACCCTTCTCAAACCTTTGAATTTTTTTGATTCCTTTTCAACACATGAATGCTTATGTTTATACAAGTTTTTAAACATGTAATCTTTTGTCAACTTGATCCATAATTTTATCCACAATCCATTTTCATGCAACCTATCATAGAGTCCTTCCATTTTTTATTCCAACATGTCTTTTCAGAATGGTTCTTTAAACCATAGATGCTACACAGATGTAGATCCCAACACATTTATTTCCCATGTCCTTCTCTATTACAATGAGAACACTACATACATTGAATTAATTTACTTGAACCTATAATACATGTAACACCATTTTTATTTTTACTTATAACATATCCAAGGCCTTAATACTTTGACCTCACTATTGAATCAATGGGTTCTTTGATTCCTTGCCCATACTTTCCTAATCCTTTATCTTTATAGCCCATTTTCTTCATGATATTCAAACCAATATTATTTTTAGAATATATTTTCTTATTCTCTTCACATCTAACAAGTTTGGAAGATTCAAACACATTATCTTCATCCTTACATATAGCTTCATCAAAAACAACTTCATCTATATCACACAAACCAACTAGTTGATGAAAAGAACAAATCAAATCTTCAAATCCACATGAGACATCACATACCAATGGTTATAATTTCAAACACTCATTTTCCTTTTCCAGTAACTTTATCTTTTCTTTCAAATATTCATTATTCTTTTTTACCTCATCAAAAAACATTAATTTTTCTTCTAATACTTTTTTTTTCTCTTTAACTTTCTCTAATTCTTTTTCAATATTATCAATTTTACATAGATATTCATATCTTGTCTTTCCAAACTCTTTTAAATTTTCTCAATTTTGAATTGCATTCTTTAACATTCATCAATTCTTCCTCTAAATTATTTTTCCTTCCTAACATTTTTACCAACTTTTCCCATTTGAAACAAATGATTTAAACTTAGTCTAATTCTACTATAATGAGTTGTATCGCCTTCCTCTAATGATTGATTTGATGGCTTCATGTGCCTAGACTCTCATTTGACTATAATTTACTTGACCATTACCTTCTTTTGGATATGATTTTCTCCTTATTCAAAACAACTTTCAAGATACAAACTACAATCTTCAACTTGATACATTGTCTCTTGGCGATCTTCCTTAATCTCCTCAAAAGTTTTCAAATTACAACTTGTTCTAAATTCTCTGCAACTTTACTTAGCTTTAAACAATACTTTAGTGCCAATATTTAGTGATAACATATTCAAATTTGAATGTGATTTGAACTAAAATTTATTTTCTTTATGATACGATCTTTTTAACATCAACAATATTTATATATTGTGACTCTTTGATTTCAACTTCTCACAAAGAAAACAAATAATTTCCCTCACCTCTACACATTTTAAATTCACGATATTTTCATCCAAATGTTACAATTTTAATTTTTGTCCTAAAAAGACTAATATTTTTTATCAACAATCACCTTTAATCACTACAACTTCCTCTTCAGCACAATCTCCTTCTCTTTTCCAGTCATTTGCAAACAATTAATCTCTAATAACCCTGAACCTCCTCCCATCGACCAAGTGATTTATCTTCTTTCTTGGTAGCGATATTTTTGCAATTCTATAGGGACTTCATTTTCTGTAGCGACCTTCCTTCACCTCTTTTCCATAAAACTAGTGATCTATTTCACACTTTAACGCTAGTGATAAATATTAACAACAATGACTTGAATTGGGTATACCTTTTATACTTTTGAAAAATAAACTACAAACTCCTTTAGCAGCGATGCCTTATACCCTGTGATCTGCCTTTATGAGCTATGGTAGTTCCTTACTTATCGATGACTCTTTTCTTTGACAGAGACAATCTCCTAGCTTACGATCTCCTTGATGACTCCAACAACATCGATCCAGCTTCATCACACGATCTATATAGAGCTCATTCTCCTTGGAATACTCAATGATTTTCTCTTGATATAGTGCCTTACAAGTTCCTCTAGTCCTCCATTAGCAATCTCTAGTGACTTGAATTTTCCTTTGGCAGCGACTTAATTCTAGATCTACAGATTTTTCTTTGATTGGTGATGATTCATCTAGCGATTAAACTCCTGCCATAATCTTCCAACAATAGGCGGCTTTAGACGTTTGCAGACTATGATTCTTTCTTGCCATGTATCTTCCAACGATCTGCTTTTCTATAGCAATGCGATCTCCACTTGATTGATGAAATAAAAGTGGCTCCTGCAGGATCCCTACATCGATCGAAGACTTCTACTAAACACTTTCTTTCATGGAAACTGGCGGTTCTAAGATCTCCAACCAGCACCCTCTTTAGCTTCTAGCAGTTGCAGTCAAATTGTCTCATTTTTTATTTTCTCCACCTTCCTTTAGTCACTGGCAATTTTTCTTATCTCTGGTTTTGATATTCTGTGATGGCTTTCAAGCAGTGACCGTTCTAAACCCTTTTTACTTGGCTGTGTGATGTCTGTTGTGTTTTGTAGTATTCTCCTTTAATCAATGCCTTCCTTTCTTTAATTATGAACACTCTATAGTGGTAGAACACTTCCCTAGATTCTTCTGGCTCTGATATCAATTTGTAGACAAATCACAAAGTAAACATATTTTTATTGATGGTAATACCAATAAAAATGTATATACATTTACTATAGATCTATAGAGAAACTCTGTCATAATTAAATGCTGAAGAATACGGGTTCATGTGCATTTGATTTATAGCCAGAGACATAATACATTTTTATGTTCACTATAGCATAAGGAACTATATGTAGAATTTATGAGGACAAGTGAGAGGATCCAGCATGAACAACATGAATTATGTGGGTTGGTGGGTCGGTTCTTATTCAGCTTAGATAGCTAGATTCAGTTGGTCAGTATCGACAAACTTGGCATATGATTCATTTAACTATTCCTATTTGGAAATATGTCTTTTTTTTTCATACATTTTTGCAAGGTGTGTGCCCTTGGTATTCTTGTGTTGTGCAGCACACCACTCAAGTTTATTACATGGCTTAACCGCCTCTTGTGGATTCATTAACTCTGGCGGTTGTATCAGGCATTAGCAGGTCGATCTTTCGGTGCAACGATAACCATCTTTGCAAAAAATTGTATCAAAGCCTGGGTTAGGCATTTGAACCCCTCACTTGTGTTGGGGGGATTATTGCAACATGTGTGCCCTTCGTCTTCTTGTGTTATGTAGCCCAGCGCTCAGGTTCGTGACATGGCATAATTGCCTCTCATCGATTCATTAACTTTGGTGGTTGTATTAGATATTAACAAGTTGATCTTTTGGTGCAACGACAACCATCTTTGCAACATACATCCCATCTGGATGGCAAATGAAACGTTGTTATTAGGGTTTCTTCTTGGGTCTCAAATTTTATCATTGATAAGGGTGAAGACCCTTCCCACAGTTGTATTTGGGTTCTTACCATCATCATTGGTCACCTCATTAGATTTTGTTCTATATATGCTTCCAACTTCTCTAAAGATCGAATCCAACTTTGGAACTGGATTGCCAATGATTTATCCAATACAAATTAGATATTAGGTAGTGACTAAATAACATGGTAGAACATCCTTAAGGCCGTAATTAGAATAAATTGATAAATCTCAGTAGAGATAATTTGGCAATTGGTTGTTTAATCATAATTCCTTATGGGTGATTGACCCTATTCATGATAAAATTTCTAGCCATTATAATAATTGGTATACCTATTCCAACTATAGAATGGGAGGAGATAAAAAATTAAGTAGGCTAGATAGATTTTATGTTTCTCCCAGTATTCCATTGGTCCTTGATCCATTGGGGTTGTATGTTCAAGTGGATCATTCTTCTACCTTTTGGGTCATTTTCCCATTGTTAACAATATTTTCCTAGCCTAAAACTCAATTGTTGACAATTCTCTCCCATTTAAGCTAAATGTTTCTCATTTAAAAGTCCCACTTGTTTGGCTAACTTAGAGGGGATTTGGAACTCTCTTCCTAAACCTTGTGAAGGAGATTCTTGGATTGATTAGTGGTGTTTTTCCATTACTCAATGCACTAATTTCCTTTTCTCTTTTGGCAAACAAATATCTTGGCATCAAATATGTAAGGAAAAATATCTCCAAGGGAAACTTGTGCATGCCAAAAAAATTCTCAATATCGATCCTACCAATATTAATATACAAACTTCCATTGTTGTTGTTGAAGCTCACCTTCACAAAATTGATAATTACAAAGGTCAAGGTGCTAAAGTTAGATCTACTTTGCATTGGATAAAAGAAGGAAATAAGGGAGCTAAATAATTTTTTAATTATCTCAATTACAAACACAAGAAATAAAAAATTGGTGCTATAAGGGATGAATCTGATGCTCTTCATTTTGGTCCTATTGAAATATGGAATTTATTCAAGTAGTTTTATGAAGCTCTTTTCAAACATGACCAATGGTTGGATATTCAAAATGCCCTTGAGGATATGGGAAAACTTTAGTGGCGAATCTTCACCAATTGGCGAATAGTTGAAATCGGGACCTCCATAAATGGTGAATAGTACAAGCTAAAAACGATGTTGAATCACCAGGTTTTTATTATAAAAAAAAATTGTCTCGATTA
The DNA here is from genome assembly GCA_007115665.2 of Sequoiadendron giganteum. Classification (NCBI taxonomy): domain Eukaryota; kingdom Viridiplantae; phylum Streptophyta; class Pinopsida; order Cupressales; family Cupressaceae; genus Sequoiadendron; species Sequoiadendron giganteum. The sequence goes on from CM021103.1 coordinate 98,904,780, forward strand.
ATTCGCCTATGTATTATAGTTTAAATGATACGTCATTGGAACTGATTAGCCAACAATTTATACTATAATCAGAAATATCGATTATATTCGCTAGTAATATTATATTCCTACCATTATTTTTGGAGAAATATCACCACAATAATAAATTACCATTTAATTTCACAGATATTTTAGCCTTGAAAAGGGATTTTATTTATTGCCATCAAATCATTGCTTAGCTTTTTAATTGGATGGCTACAGGTTGATTTTGCGGCCTAATACACACATGCCTTTTAAAAGGCTTGTTGAGGCCCAAAATTTGTTTTGGGCCACATGATTAAATCTAATCGTGTGGCCCAAGACAAATTTTGGGCCTCAACAAGCCTTGTAAAAGGCATGTGTGTATTAGGCCGCAAAATCAACCTACATCCATTCGATTAAAAAGCTAAATTGCTAATTGATGGTAACTTTTAAAATTTTCATTTATTCTTACTTTTAAAGTGAGAATTAAAAAAAAAATTTAATCTGTGTGTTCTCCAATGCATTTTTCATAGTGAATTTATGGTTGCTGGTGAGGGGCTCTACCCCTTGACCCTGCCTGTATTGCAACAGGAGCGTGTCGGGGTTGTTTTCCCCATAACCCATGAGGGGGTGTTGCCCCCTCGACCCCCACAAGGGGCCTTTCCCCCATTGACCCCCACAAGGGGCGCTACCCCTTGACCCTACCGGTGGCTGCCACCCTCGGGCCCCTACTTCAATATTACAAAAAACAAAAAAAAATTGGGGGAACTGCACTGACCAACTATGCAAAATTTGAAAGTAGAGATTCACCATTATAATTAATCTTTTTAGTTAATATTCACTAGGATTCACCACTGTGATTATTATTTTTTACCAATTATTCATTAAGATTTGCCAGGATTTTACAATCTTTTTTAATAATGTGCATAGATTCGCCAAAAAAATTAATATATTTTTTCAAATAAAAGGAAAGATTCACCAGGATTTTACACCTTGTCGAGGGGGGGGTTTCTTAAAGTTATCCCTGGATCGTTAGAGGTTATATTCCTAACTGAATAGATGTTAATTATAGATGATATCTTGATAGAAATATTTCTCTAGAAGAATTGGAGAATTATCTTTTTCTATCGCATCTTATAAAAGTTTAGGTAGGGATGGGCTCCCTATGGAATTTTATCAAGCTAAGTGGAAACACATTAAAGAATATTTTTATTACATATATCTAAAGGCCTTTGAGAAAGGATCTTTAGGTCCAACAATTAATGCTAGCATAATCAAGATTCTTCCCAAAGAAAAAGAGGAAGATATTATCTTTGGTTAGCATCCCATCACATTTCTTAACACCTCTAAAATCATAGAAAAATCCCTTGCTATTCATGTTAAACTTGTGGTGCAAGGAATTATTTGAGCTGAACAAATAGGTTTTATTACTTGTAGATATATTCTTGACAATCTATTTTTCCTTGGGAAACTTGTGAATGGGATCAACAAACTAGTCAAAATGCTATTCTTATCGAAATTGATTTCTATAAGGCTTATGATAGGATTCGATGAAATTTCATCCTTAGCATGCTTCAATGGATGGGGTTTGGTCCAGAAATTTGAGCTCATGTTCGAATGTTCTTTCAAGATGCCAATGCTTAAATTATTATTAATAATGTGATGAATGATCCCTTCCCTTTACAAAGATCTATTTGACAAGGATGTCCCTTAGCTCCATACCTCTATGTGCTTATAGTTGATTCTATGGGTTATATGCTTCAAAGTGCATCCAAAATGAAGATCATTTTAGTAATATCTATCCCTCAAAATAAAGCAGTTATTAACTCCCATTATGTTGATGACAACTTTTTATTTTATAAAATTCTAGAAAAGGTATAGATCTAGCATAATGGATGAGCACTTTGGAATTATATTATGTTGTTTATCCAGATCTAAGATTTCTCATGATAAAACAGAGTTCTTGATGATTCAGGCCAGGTGTATTCCTCATTGGATACCTTGAGAATGGAAATCGATTAAACATGGGTAATTATGAGATAACCTAGGATACCATTTGGTTTTGGGGTTCCTCTCTTTAATATGTGGAAAAAATTTCTTAACAGATTCAAACCTAAACTCTTTAATTAGTGAAAAAATTCCTTTGTTTAGCTTGTAGAATCTAAGTTGCTAATTTTTTTGTAGCTACTCACATTTACTACTCATCCTATTGGATCCCTTCCAATAAAGGCTATGAGGACTTAGTTAAAATTATTTGATAATTTTTATGGACTAAATGGGATGGTAATATTAATTTTATTGCTATTTTTTGGGATCACTACATTCAACCCAGATGTAAAGGAGGTTTTGGGTTAATAGACCCAAAAACACAAGGGATATGTTTAGAAGCTAAATATATCATTAGAGCTATCAAATTTTATGAACCTTGGAAAATTCATATATAGAAAAAAATTCACCTTGCCTCAATTAAAGGAAAATGACAGGTTGTGGGTTGGTTAGGTAAAATCCTTCATGCTTCTTTTTTCTTTTTTAGAGAAACACCTCCCTTTCAATTAATTTGAAAGGCTTGGAAATATACTAGTCATTTTTAAAAGTGGAGAGATGTCTCTCTTCAACATGGGTTCAACTTTTCCTCTTCGTCTATCTGGTGGAACAAACATATTTTGTATCAAGGGCAGCCTCTAGCCTTAAGTTTTCCAAAATAGTCTTATTTTCTATATAAAAATGGAATCAATAATGTCGGGGACCTTTGGGATTTCATTCCTTTGAATTTATTATAATGTCATATAGTTCAAATTCAATTCAATCTAAGCAACAAATATAAACTATTTGTGATCTTTTTACACTCATTGGTTTCATTAGAACTGTCCATGAAGCTATGTACCCCTATTCGATGCAACTTTTTCAAAGACTAGTTATGGTTATCAACTTATCCTTTCTTATTTTTTCCTTTAAAAAATATATATCAGCAATTTCTCCCTGATCTACCCATGAAATCTTGTCTAAACTTGAAATGGAATTGTAGATTTAGTGAAAAAAATTAGGCAAAACTTTCTACTCAAATTTAGAATTCAAAAAACAATTCAGAGGCTAAATTAATGGCTTGGAAGATTCTACATTGCAAATTTCCTGTTGGGGGCAGGTTGAAGTGTATTATGGTCCAACCTCTTAATTTCCCTTTTTTCCATAAACATGAAGATATGAGACATTTTTTGAGGATGCTAGGTTGTAAAAAAACAATGGAACTCTATGTTTCATGCCTTTCCTACTATTTTTTATCATAAAATTAATTGGAAAGAGGCCTTGCTCGAAATCGATCTTGAACATTACAATATTATTGTTGATGGAGCTCATCATATTATTTTATTGCATTTATGGAGAAAAAAATATAAAAAAGTGTTTAATAACAATAATGATCATTAGGAATTTTTAGTTCTAAAGCTTTACATTGACATATTTTATTTTCTTGCTTCTCTCTTCTCTCTTCTACAGGTGGATTCTAGGAAGAACTTAAAGATGGCTTATCAAATTCAATGGATCAAACATCAAGTGGATCAATTGCTCAAAAATCATATTTGTATTGCTCAAGGGCTAAGGCCTTCCTTAAAAATTGATTGTTCCTTCTTTTTGTTGTTCTTTATATTTCTGGTCAAGAGATAAAATGCTTCAATGGATTCTTGATAAGAGCCTTGAATAAATGGTTAGATGATGCGATAATAATTAAAATGAGATCACATACATTATTAATCATGAAAACCCCAAAAATGTTTCCTTTTAAGACCAAGATTATTCTTAATTTAAAGCACTTTAAAACCCCTTAGTAGAGGTAAAACTAGAAAATGAATGTAAAATTATTACATATAGTTTTAAGAAAAGATGTTTGTGCATGTGAAAATAGTAGATAATTGTATAGATAATGTAGGAATGTCTTTCTTTGGAAGGTAGAATGAGATTTAAAAATTATTATCAATAGCTTAGTATGCAAAGAAATGACCATTAGTCCTTGGAGAAAACATATTTTCATGTTTTTAAACATAAGGGAGGAGGGACATTTCAAATGAGAGAATGCAATAAGAGGAAGAAAATTCAAAAAAGGGACCAATATGAAATGTCCTCAAGAAGTGTTGTTAATGAATTTTGGTAAGCGATAATTCAAAAAGTCATCAAATTTTACTACTATTACATTTTCTAATTTATTTTTTTATCTAATTTAATAAAATAAGTGAGGTTGAATGTTGACATTAATATAGTCATGAAAATGTCCATGGTTTTATATTTTTAATAAATATAACAAATATATTATAAAGAACTTGATATTTTTATAAGATCATAAATTTTAGCATAATTTGGTATGTCTTAGATTTGGTGTGGGCCTCATACATTATCTAAATATAAATTGAAACATATTATGAGAGTGGGTACTAAAATGAGTACAAAGTATCATATCAAAATTATATAAGGTATTAAAATTCCACCATGACATTTTTTGTGCACTTTAGCAAGCTTAAATGTTACTAACCTGGACAAAAGCTATGCTAAAGTATACAAATAGAAAAAATTAAGGCTAAATTAATCTAAGTATCTTGGATATGTGAAAAATGGTACACTACTACCATATTTTATCTTCTTTATTAGAATTCGTGTATTTTAGTTTGGAATATATTAAATAAATCTATTAGGAAAGGTATTTCCAAAAAAAAATGTTTCAAGATAATCATACACGAAAAAATAAGTGTCAAGATATCATAACTAAAATTTTAGTTATATATATATATATATTTATTTATCGAGAGAGGAAGATATTTATAGGTATGGATAAGAGGTATCCATGGAGATAAGAGTAGTGTGTCTAAAATGGATAAAACAAATAGACAGAGAGAGATGATACAATTCTTAAAGTAAGAATCATAATAGAGATTAATTAATTAGGCTAACATTACTCTCTTAAAATGTGATTCTAAAATAGAAGGAAAGTTGTGAGATAGGATTAGACAAGATACTGACATGTGTCTTACTCCTGAAAAATGAGACAACTACCTCAACAATATTAAATGATCTAAGGAACCAATATTACATAAAATCCAACTAGATAAGATATTTTATTCAATATTATCTATAAAACTAATACTTCTAGAAAAAACACTTAGACATAAGTAAACTTAACATGTAAATAGGACCCATTAGTTAACTAGTTAGGTAAAATACCTATTTACACCAACACCCCCCTTAAGTACATCTTAGGGAGAAGATTATTATGAAAATAATGAAAAGATGAAGATAGGTCCCAACTAAAAGTCCACGTTAGGTACCCATGTACAAAGGAATACAATCTCTCACAAATAAAGAAAAGGAGAAAACCTAGTGGGACAAAAATCCTCTCCAAAAGAGAGAAAATATACAAAGAAATATGATGTATGGATGACTCAATGATACCCCCCACGTCCATCATGAATATACAATCAATTTCCCTTCATAAGAGGGAAAGAGAGACAATATATCTCCCCCAAAATGTGTAATATCCTACAAAAATGGTAATTGTCTAAAGACAAAACATGATCCAATGCCTGGAAAAATATTATACCAAATTCAAGATGTTTCTATGGAGAGGACATGATATTATGAATATTGGTAGGAAAATGGAATAGATTATTGAGATGGTAAAGGCTATGAAACTATGGATAAATAGTTTTAAAGGTCACAAAAGAAGTCTTATCCCTATAAGTGATGAGATTGATGAAGAAAATGAAGATAGCCTTATTGAGGAGAGTAAAAGTAAAGAGGAAAATAAGGAAGAATTAATATTGAAAGTTATATCACTTATTGGTAAGAAAACTAGAGCAGATGTTCTCAATTATTTTGGTGGCCTAAATCCTTAAGAATCAATAAATTGGATAAGTGATTTACAAGAAAACTTCGAGTATGAATATATATATGATCCAAATAAAGTAGAATTTTCTAAAATTAATTTGAAGGGCCATGTTTTTATTTGGTGGAAAGAATTATAGTTGGAAAGAAATTGGAGAGGTAAAAAAAATGGGAGATAGGAAAGAATGGTGAATAAACTAGAATCTAAGTTCATTCTTATAAATTACCAACTAGAGGTATTAAAATATTGTATCAATCTAAAGAAAAGAGGTATAACTACAAAGGACTACATAGAGGATTACAATAGACTAGTAATCTATTTAGGACACCATGATGAGGGAATAGATAAAATGGAAAGATAAATTAATACATTGAGAGAATCAATTTTTTAAGTTGTTTGTGTTAAACATCTAGACAATAGATGAAGAATATTATATGAAGCTAATCATAGAAATGAGATAGAGCCAAATATTTAGACATAGGAAAAACCAAAAAAGGGGTAGAGAAGGGATGTTACAAGATAATAGGTCACATTGTAGTGACAAGAGACCATATGCAAAGGATCTTAAGAGTAATAGACCATACCACAAGGAACGTGGAAATTTTCATCTCAAGAATAAATATGATATAAATTTATACTACAACAATAGAATTGAAGGAGATTAGAGAGGTAGAGAAATATATGTACCTAGAGGTGATGATATACCCTTTAGAGGTAAATTTTTCAAGTGTGGAGGTGAGGAATACCAAGTGTTTGAGTGCTACCAATGTCAAGAAATCCCTACTAGGATTCCAAAAGAAAAATTGGGAGCTACACATGCTAATAAAGGGACTAAAATATCTTTAAAATGTGAAGATGAAGGTAGACACTTGGTAATTTATTTTCGATAAGAAGAGTTTTACTAAAGCACGACTATGAAAATAGAGGAAAATATTGTTATAAATAATATACAAATCTAGAGATAAGTGTTGCAAGGTTTTCATAAATATAGGTAGTATAAACAATATAGTATCAAAAAAGATGGTTAATAGGGATGTTTGTGGCAATTGAATACTTCACCAAATGGGTTGAGGAAATTCCAACCTATAATGGTACATTAAAGGTGGTAGTATATTTCTTATTTAACAACATCATAACTAGATTTGGTGTTCTTATAAGAATCATTGTAGATAGTGCCATGTGTTTAATAAAAAAAAAAATTATGTGCTAAATGTGGTAACGAAAAAAGGATCCCTTCTACTGAACATTCCCTTGCTTGTTTGGGTCCTCCTTATGAACTAGGATTAATGGTGCCTTGATTTAGTGTTGTAATGTGTTTGACACATTCAAATTAGGTCTTGGGCCCTTGTGAACTAATAAACATGAATGATACCTTAATAATGTGTCGTAGAATGTTGTAACACATTTTCACACTTTTCTAAGGCTTTTTTAATTAACTAAACCTAATAAACCTTAATCATGCCTTATCTAAATTGTTGTAAAGTATTGTAACACACTTTCACACTTTTCTAGGGTTGTCATTAATAATTGGGCTTTCTTATACTTTAATTGACCTTAAATTGCATCTACAACATTTAATGCATTTTTTCAAGGATAATCCTGACACAAATCATCACCCAATCATCATTCAAGAGCTTCAAGTTGAATGGCCCTATATTTAGTGATTTGGGACTCATTCACCACCTTGGGTGAATGATCCCACCTAGATTTTTGGGTCTTGAACCTGGTTTCACATATTTCTAAGAATTTTTAAATTTGGTCCCATACATTATGCTTGATAGGACTCATTCACCACCTTGGGCGAATGAGTCTTGTGTGGCCCAAAATAAAAATTAATTAAAATTCTTGGTGGGGTTTTATCCTCCTAGATCTAATGTCATCTTGTATTATTGCAATTTTGGGGATTCTTTCATAATTGAGTATAAATACAAGTTTATTTCACTCATTTTCACCCGCAAGCATTAAATTATTCATCCTTATAGCAAGTTTCAGTTGACAAGTGCATTCAAGTGTTCACAAGAGAATTCAAGAGCATTCAAGGGAAGATTATCAAGTATTTTAGAGCAGTATTCAAGCATCAATCATCATGTCAAAGACTTCATGTGTCATGTTTATTTTTGAGCTAACAATTGTGATGTAGGGTTTATGATTCAAGCAAGTGTTCAATTTAAGATCTATCACCTTCAAGCAAGAGTCGAGATCTATATCCATTGGAGCCATCTCACACATGTTTGCAAAATTTAATTGATAGAGTTTGGTGAGTTACAACATAATATCTTGCTCATTCATCAATCTTTATTCCTATGTCATTCTATTTAAAGTTTTGATTACCAAAACAAGGTTTGACCAAGGAAAAACCCTATCCACTAAAAAAACAACATTTTTCCCTCTCCTTTAAGTGTGATTTGTAGGTCGAGGTTGTAGATTTTCTAAGGAGAAATATTGGAGAAAAGTTATCAAGTCATTCAAAGTTGTCATCAAGCCTTAGAGAACATTGGAGAACACCTATAGGTCAATTTACAGAGATTCAGATCCAAAAACTTGTAGAAGAAGATTGAGTAGACTGAGAAGAGTAGATTTAGACTTTGAAGCTTCAAAAAACCCTAGCTAGATTGATTCACGACTTCTGGCGAATGAGTCCTAGTTTCAGTCAAAATTCACATTTTTGTAGATTCAGATACCCATTTGGTAGATTCATGTTCTGACACAGAAACCCTGATTTTGGACTAATTCACCTAGAAAGTGGTGAATGAGTCCCACTCAGTATTAAAGGTAGTATTTCCAATGTTTCAAAGCTCCATTCAACCATCTTCAGATTCTCAGGTGCACGCATTCGGTTCTATAGCTTTTTTGTTCTATTTCATTTACTTTTCCAGACCATTTTTTGAGTCATTACATCATATTAGGGTTTAGTGTTACAACTTTCATTACATTTGTCTTTCCAAGTTCTTACTTGGTGGTGAACACCTTATTAGTTTTCAATCAGCCCCTAAAACAATGTTATTGCAAGATTTCTTTCTCCTTTGCATTGAGATCTCCAGGGTTTCCCTTGAATGTAGTAGGTGGAAAGTGGGTATGCTTTATGTCCTAAGTCATATGATAGCATCTCAACCCCATTTTCCATATACCACATTTTTGTGAACCTACATTTAGAACATGTCATAATTCTGATTTGGAGTGCATCATCCTAGACTTGGCTTGCATTAACATTGCATTAGGATTTGAATTGGTTAATTTACATTCTAAGGTTTCAAATTTTGCATTAGTAAGAGCTCATATAGCTTGTCTTTTTCTATCTCATGGGTATGTGCAGGATCATGATGGGCCAAAAAGTGGCGATATGATGGGTATGTGGCTGATGACTTTTCTTTACCCAAAATTGATGAAATGAAAAGGGTTTTTAAAGAAGATTCTTAGCTTTCCACCAGTATAAATTATTCTTTACTTTTAATTTAATAAATTATTATTATTCATTTTCTATTTGAATTACAAATAAAGTCCTGATTGATAGGCTGATTGAAAAATATCTATCACTTTCAAACGGTATCACATTTTTTGAATCCAAAAAATGCATCACATTCTATGATTCACATAATATAGGATTAAAAAGAATAAAATTGAATTTCATGAAGTTTTGACCAAGTTAAGGTGGTCAGACATACGATTTTTTTATATTTTTTAAAATTTGTAATTAAATTTTCATAATTAATTATTTACTTGGAAATTTTTTATAAAAAAATATGTATCACATCGGGACATGAGTCCTCTACTTATATCACAAATATTATAAAAAAATATTATCATTTTATTGTGATTAGGGTGGTTAGACAGACACCTACTTCTTATTTTTTCCCTGAAATTTAAGTATTACTGCATTGAAATTTCAAATTTTCACCAAATAGATTTTTTTTAAATTTTAAATAAGCCTAGTATTTTAGAAACTAAATTCAATTTGATACAAATTCTATTCTTACATGTTTTTTAAATAATATAGATAACTTATTCAAATTTTTAAATCAAGTTTCCTAACTTTAATTTTTCAAAATTGTTTGCCACTTAAGGGCCTGTTTTTTTCCATGATGATCCTACACATACCCTCATTTAATTGAAAATTAAACAAAATTTGCATTTTCATTTAGTTTTTAGATCATAAAACTTAAAAAGCATACAAAGCAATTGATTTTTTAAAATTTATTTGGAAAAAACCCCTACTGGGACTCATTCGCCACCTTGGGTGAATCAGTCCCTGAGTACATCCTGCATTACATTTTTTAGAATTCAAAGCACTATTTCTAAGATTTTGTTTGTTGTTTATAGATTTTTGTTTCAATTTACATAATTTATGTTATAGTCATTTCATTGTTCTTAGCTTATATATTGCATTTACATTCATCTCTCATTTAGAATCCCTTGCATGAGTATTTGGTGTCCTATTGCTAATAATACATAGTGAGACAAAGTTTGAGAATCATGTCATCCTACGATAGCACAATCATTGTGGATCTTGGGTTGTCTAGCTCTTTCACTCCTAGTATTTTTTGAGCTTCTCTTTTTCTATTTATCCTTGATGACAATATTGTGTTTCAGATTGGCATCTTTATCATTGATTATTCAATTGCACTATTTCTATTTTGTCTTGGAATACTTACTTCGGCATTATGATGTTGTTTTTGATGGCACTGATCTCTTGACTCCATGTCCAGATCATAAGGAATCTTGTCTACACGATAATTTTTCCATGTTTAGGTGGTATAATTTTGGTTTGACATTTTGTGCTACTGGGCTATAGTGATCTATAGACTTATGTGGTATTGGCATGTTCATATTTCTAACATCATGGCTTTGATAATGTTTTTGAACTACATCAGAATTGTATTTTTCTCTATTCAACCTCACTCAGGTAATGCTTTCAATTATCTTGGTTCTTGGAATTATCAAATGCAACTGGTTTTTTAGTTTTAAGAATACCCTATCAGGTTTCCTTAAACAATTGATAATGGCATGGGAATATGGTATATTGAAATTGGTATGGAATTAGCCTTTATTTAATTTCATAAGGCATTGGTTATATTAGGCATTATGTCATGGCAATCGGCTTTGAATAAAGGTCAATAAATTGATCATTACATTTGCATGGAATCGAGTCCGATGTTTAAATATTTCATTAGGCCTCAAACAAACAACAAGTATGAGGTTTTGACTATTTAAAAGTCACTATGAAAGTGACATGGTTTTTTGATTTCTTGGTAACAATGTTGGCTAAGGTAATCGACATTTGTGTTAAGTGGTCATGGAAAATTTCAAATGACATAATTGTATCAGTATTGCTACTTGATTAATCATTGAAATTTGATAATGATGATCAATGGTTTGTATGCATTTGGTGGTAATGAGTTTTTGGCATGCATTGCATTGGTTTGTCTGCGGATTTTAGAATGCATTATGGGTTTCTTCTTATGACTTCAGTCCTTTCGGACTTCACACTTTATCAATACTTGGAAATTCATTGGCTGCTTTGCACTGGAAAGTTTAGGGAAATCATATTATGTTTCACATGTTTGAGGGTTTTGAACCCTATCTTGGCCACCACTATAGAGATCTTCTCACAGTCGTTACATAATGTTTGTTGGGATTTTGCAACTCTTTGATAGAAAATGGGGGTATCTGAAAGATCCTTGCCTTGGTCAATGGTTGTGTCATCCTCTTGTCTTTGGGTGAAGGCTCAAAATTGGAAGAAGCCTTTGTTTTTTTTCTCGTTGTCGGTCTGGTAAATATCTCCATGATAGTTTCTATATCATTCTCCTCAGGTATTCACCTTATCAACTGTCTTTTGAGGAACCATTACTTCTATTGGCATAAATAATAGAAGACAAGTGTTTTCTTCTTTCTGGAAAATGATAAAATGGGTTTATTTGTTCATGGTCAGAAATAATGCATGTCGGTTACTAATAATCTGAAATGCATACCTAGATATTTTATCATACCATTTTTCTGCTCCTGCATAAAGGGGTTGTGTTTTTGTTTAGTGGGTAATCATGCTTTTTGCAAATCATTTCAGTGTTTCACTTGATTCGGTGATAAGTTATTTTTTAGTGCTCAAAAATGGGGTTTCGGTTACATTATTTCTATAGCATTTTTTGAGGGTATTGTACATGGAATATTTTTGTTTTAATGTTGTCTCGGTTAGCATTTCTTGTGTAGGCTCCTTGTGTGGACATGGTTCAGTCTTCTTTCTAAAATTGCATATTCCTTGACCATTTTTGTCAAAAGAAAACCTCCATGCTGAACATTCTTCTAAAAATGAATACAATACCTGGCAACATGTTTTTTCAATAGAAGTTGAGTACAACTTTTTTTTACCTCCGTTGATTTTGAAAAATGAGACAAGTTATAGTGTTGTAATTTCTTGAGATGTAATGCAGAAATATATGTAAGAAGAAAAACATAGAGAGATAAGGCTTTTTCTAGATTCTTGAAAAATAGAGAGTAAGAGTTAACCATTTTAGAACTATGAGAAATAATTGTGAAGTATAGTGAGAACATCACTGCTATTGTAATTGAAGAAATTTTGAGTTTTGAGATTGAAAATCTTAAAAATGAGTTCAATATCAAGTTGTCTTAAGGCTTGACAATGGCTGAAATTCTGAAGGTTCATTACTGAACTTTGAGGATTTTAGATATTGTCTGTCAAGAGGCACTTGAGTGAAAAGAGAGAAACAAAGAGATCCTTTGTATCATTGTATATCTTACTGAAAACAAAAAAGGGGTTGGTGCTCCTTGAGATGGTGCTCAGAAATCAGCCTATAAGGCATTGTTAAAAGTGGTTATTAACATAAAAGCCTAGAAAGATAGCAATTTAGGAGTGGTTTTTCTACCCCAGGAGGGTTTTCCACTCAGCAGATCTTGTGTCACTTTGCTTATCTGTGGTTGAACTGATTCTTTGTGTGAATTCTTTAATATGCTATGTTTCACTATCATACTTATCATTTCAATTATATGTGATTGCATTCATTACATGAATGAGTTTATCATTGATAAATGAGAACATAAATCTGTTTTATTTCAGTTTTAGTAAAATTTGTCAAAACAGTTAATGACACTGATTCACCCCTCTAAGTGTCTTTTTCACCCCAATAGTACTGACACTAGTACACTAGGTATTGACCATACCCTTAACAAATATTTTCCTTAAAGTAGTGTGATGCATGCTAAAACAAGGAATGATATTGTCCCATAAGAAAACATAATTCAAATCCATGAATATTTAGCAAACCTACAACATCAAGTGCAAAATGATAAATTTTCAACTACTGTCATCCCTACTATAGATAACATTCATCAAATGCTTGAAAGTGAAGATGGCCTTGACCTTGTGAAAAACATAGTTCAAATCTTTAGAAAGCACCTCACCTCAACCACTAGCTATCCTTTACCTAAAATAAATTTCATAAGCCAAGGAGGAACTCAAATTCCTCCTCCCACAACATTTGCATCAATACCTACCTATACCAATCCTCAAGTCACAACAACAATGCGACCAACTAGAATGTGATTCCTTCCTTGGGTATTTCCACTAGCATTCCTAGTAGCTTTGTGGCATCACATGTCATATCTCCTACTACCTTACCACCTATAAGCATTCCATTCACTTGTCCTCCAAACACATACTCCCCTCAACTTTTTCACCTCCATCTTATAATACAAGCAATGACCCTCTCATAAATAAACTTCTGCAAACTGTTTCATCCCTCCAAAACAAAGTTTCCACCATCAACCAAAATCAAAATGGCCCACCTACATACTATGTTAAAAGCAATCCAATTTCCTTGGATATATTGCAAACACTGATGCCACAAGGTGTAGAGGTGCCTAGATTCAAGAAATATGCAGGAAAGGGAGATCCTTCTAACCATGTTAATGCCTATACCACATTTTTTAGTGACTTTGTCCTTGATGATAAACTCTTCGCTAAGATTTTCCCTAGGTCGTTGAAAGATATTGCTTGGCATGGTTCTCTTCATTACCAAACAACTCAATTCATTCATTCAATGAACTTGTTGAGGAATTTTTCAATCATTTCCAAGTGCATATGACTCCTAGGATGACCTTGGTCGATCTGATGAGATGCATGAAAAAAGAAGATGAAAAGATAACTAACTTTATCTCATGCTATCAATCGATTTATTCCCAAATCAATGTCATGGTTCCTGATCCTCACCTTCAAAATATGTTCATAGAAAATTTACAAAGCAAGATACAAGATAGGCTCACAATGATGAAATTCACCTCCTTTATGCACTTGTGGTTTCCCTCCGCGACTATCAAAATTCAATTAGTAGTCGAGATACAAAATCCACCTCTAGCCGTATTGAGAAATCTTAGCCCGCAAACCAAAACAATTCCCAAGATTTTAGAAAATAGAAAAAAGGGTTCCTTCAATTCAACCCCTCTCAACAAACAACTCAGAATGTCAATAACCAAGTAGCTTTTGTTAAATCCACGATACCCTTTAGCTATGGGGACTAGAAAAGATAATTCACTCCCTTACCTAATCCCCTTCATAACACAATGTCACAACTCATAAAACAAAATATGATTACTCTACACCCCATTATAGCACACGATCCTAGTAAACCATTACCCGTAATCTATAGATCAAATTCTTATTTCCATTATCATTGACAAAATGGACATGACACAAAACATTGTCAGCATCTTAAACATATAATGCAAGATCTCATTGATTTCAGATGTCTTTCCATTGGAGGTTTTAATGATCAACGAAATAAGTCTATTACCCCTCCTAACAAAAAATTGCAAATATTTACCAACCCTATGCCTAATCATAACGTTTAAGTTTTAAAAGCTAGCAAAACTACAAAGAATGATGTGATGAATGTTGATACAGATGATGATAATAATGATACTATTCAGCATGATCCTATCGATGATGATCCTATGGATGATATGGTAGGAGTGATAGATGTCATTCCTCGTATAGGTCTACCTAAGAATCCTATTGACATTGCTTTCTCCTCTAAAGATATACTTAAAAATGCACCCAATGGTCCTCTTTACATAGTCGATTGTATCTATGATAAGCCCACTAATAGGATACTAATAGATCCCATCTATGGAGAGAATGTGATCATCGATGAATTTTAACTTTTGCATGAACTCTATCAAGACATATATGATAAAATGAAAGCATGGATCAAGATGCATAATGATTTCAGGTGCCCTACGATGGGATCGATCACTCTTACTTTGTAAATAGAACAAAAAACATTAGATATCTCATTCTCCATCATCCCACAATTGGACCAAATTCGTGTCAAGCTAGGCTACCCATGGCTTCACTCCATGAATGTTGTCCCTTTGGTTATGCATAAATTCTTAAAGTTCCCCTTTGATGATGGAATATTTATTGTGCATTATAATGGCTTTAACCCTTTGTCCTCTTGTGGAAAATTTTCCTTAGATTTCTTTTGGCCCGAGCCTATAGAACCTATAAAACCACAAGAAGACTTCTTTTTCTTGTCCTATCAAAATTTGAAGGAGTAGAAAATAGCAGAACTATCCCTCCAAAACATATCTCCATCCACAACCAATCCTACCATCCTAGATGAAACCATGATTAAGCCTAAATAAATCCCAAACAACCAAGACCAACCTAAGACAAAACCATCACCTACCTCCTATAAATGACAAAGAGATTATACAAAAACAATCCCGTCACACCTCCTAGAATAAAAAAAGTTTACAAAGACAAAGAGAAAATGGTTGAATAACCTCCTGTGGTCCCATCCATTCCTCCCCTTAGGGAAGAAAAGAAACTGGTGGTTGATCAACCTGCTCCTACACAAAACAAAATTGAAAAAAGGACTAAAAGAAATAGAGGTTCTAAAGAGTGTAGACGTAGACGTCGTGCTCTTGATGGAAAACTGCATGAAGAAATAAAAAAAGAAAATCAGAACCCAAACCTGACTGAAGCAATGCATGATGACTCTGCCCCCACCCTGCAACAAAAAAAACAATACAACAACCATGACAAGAGCTAAACCCTTCTTTAGACATTATCGTTTGACCTCCTGTTGTGATTAATTTAGATGATGATGAAGAAGTTGCTAAAATTAATGAAGAGTTGCATAACGAATTGAATACATTATTTTCCTCTTCCATGATCTTAAATGACAGTTCTCCTAAGAAGTGTGATGAACTTGGTAATGATCCTAGTTCGGTACTTGTTGTTGTCCCTTTTTCTAGTTGTCTACCTTCTATATACAATGAACACAATTAGGATTCAGATGACATGCTCATAGGTTGAATCACATTTTCCTTACTAGTCTCTTTGCATTATTTATTTTTCATTTTCTTTTGTGTGATTGCATGTGTATTGTGATCCCCCGTGTTGTTCTATTTGATGTATCTCTCTCTCTTTGTGGCATTCATCTATTTGTACCTTCATTCTTCCCTATGTCGTAAATATTTTCAACTTTTTCTTACTTGTCTTAAGTTTTCCTTTTGGGGATGATGCAAGGAATTGAGACATTCATGTCTCTTTCATGTTGACCCAAAAGCTTTTCATTTATCTATTTCATTTCTCTTGTGTTTTCCTTTTGGAGATGATGCAAGGCATTGAGACATTCATGTCTCTTTTATGTTGACCCAAAAGCTTTTCCTTTATCTTTTTCACTTGTCTTGTGTTTTCCTTTTGGGGATGACCAGGGATAACTTTAAGAAACCCCCCCTTGGTGAAGGTGTAAAATCATGGTGAATCTTTCCTTTTATTTGAAAAAAAATATTAATTTTCCTGGCGAATCTTATGCACAGTATTAAAAAATTTGTAAAATCCTAGCGAATCTTAATGAATAACTGGTAAAAATAATAATCATAGTGGTGAATCCTAATGAATCTCGGTGCGTTGCTATCATGATACAGGTAGGGTTGAGGGGTAGATCTTCCCCCATTCCTAACAAAATTCAATACCATCGGCCTAACAATGCTTCATCGGCGGAACCCCCATCACAATCTCGCATCGAGGAAACATTATCTGGCGTCCCACCGATAGAATGAAGGATGGTTGCAAGTTCATTCCATGCTTTGATACACATGTGCCTTTTTTAAGGCTTGTTGAGGTCCAAAATTTATTTTGGGCCACACGATTAGATTTAATCATGTGGCCCAAAATAAATTTGGGCCTCAACAAGCCTTTTAAAAGGCACATGTATTAGGGCCTGGAATCAACCTGCAACCATTCGATTAAAAAAATAATCTATGGCAATAGATAAAAGAAAATATTCCTATAATTAAATAGTATTTTATTATTAGTGGCGATATTTGCCCAAAATTAATCAGAGGAATATAATATTACTAGCGAATATAATTAAATTTTTTAGTTAGGGTATAAACTACTGGTGAATCATTTTTAATGACGTATCGTTTACATGGTGAATTCATCGAGACAAAATTATATTTTCGTAGAACCTTGGCGATTCAGTCTTCATTTTAGCTTGTACTATTAGCCATTTTTGGAGCTCCTAATTTCTATTATTAGCCAATTGGCGAATATTCACCACTGAATTTTTCCCTGGGGATGACACAAGGCATTGAGACATTCATGTCTCTTTCATGTTGGCCTAAAATCTTTTCCTTTATCTTTTTCATTTTCCTTCTTTTTTTCCTTTTGGGGATGACACAAGGTGTCGAGACATTCATGTCTCCTCTATGTTGACCTGAAAGGTTTTTATTTATTTTCGCTCTATTTGTATCATTCTTCTGGTTTTATGTGTATTTGGGGAATGATGACAATTCTAAGCTCTCTAAAAACATTGTTGCAAGAACATACTAACCCCAAATCCATAGATCCCTTATGTTTTTGGCATTTTAATTTATGGGGGCAGCCCCTTTTGTCTTTTCTTTTGCATGACGTAGCATTACTTGGAAACATATGACTTGGCATAGGGCTTTCCAAGTTGGCTTTCAAGTCTTCTTTATTTTTATAATTTATCATTTTCTACTTTAAAGTAATTGCTCACAGAATGGTGTTTAGCAATTTATTTAAAGTGGGGGCATACATTGGCATTATTCTTTGGCATTTTTCTTTTTCATAGTTCATGGTGCAGTCTTCTCACTGTATACAATGCATTTTTTGCTTTATGGATGTCATTGGATGTGATTTCCTTTTGGAGAATGATCTCTCTTAGCATATCACATTCCTCTTAGTGGCTTGATGTGATACACTGTATCCCATAAGTTGTGAATCTTCTATTCTTTGATTGTTCCTCTCTTGGAGACATTAGGCACAATGTTCCCTACGTTAAAGACCTCTCATGAACCAAGCAAGACTCCTTTGAACATTATTTTCATTTTACATTTTACAGTTATATGGCCACCTTGTATAACATAGCTTGCATGCCTGTGGAACCATCTTGTTTGTTCATGATTTCCAAGCATACAAAGATCATTTTTGTGTGGCTCCTTATTAAAGTTATCAGGAGGTATAAATTTGGTATGGTTTGATGGGAAGTTGAATGAGGGCATGAATTTCCCTTAGCCACTCATGTGTGTGTGAGCGCATACCATCCATAAGTGTATGTTTCTCACCTTCTTGGACTTCTCACCCAATGGGCAACCTGAAGTTTCGTTGCCTCAAAGTGAGTATGCATTTTTCAGACAAACAACCTAGATCTAATCCACATCGTGATAGAAAAACGATCAAAGCTTGATCCACTCCTTTTATTTTTGTTTTCTTTTCATCTTTGGTAGTGTATGATTGTGCCTTTATGATCATCTTTATCATTTTCATGTGTCTTCTTTTGTTCCTATGTTGGTTTGTCATGGGATCTTGGTCCTGGTAGCTTGATCACCCCTCTTAATCATTATCGTCCCATCTTTCCAACATTGGTACATTTGGACCCCTATTGATGTCTGTTTGTCTACTTTAGTGTGAGTTTGAAGTAAGTTCATCCTCTCACTAATGTGGGGGCTCAATGTGGTAATGAAAAAGGTATCCCTTATGCTTTTCCCTTGCTTTTTTGGGTCTTCCTTGTGAACTAGGCTTAATGATGCCTTGATTTAGTGTTGTAATGTGTTTCAAAAATTCACATTAGGTCTTGGGACCTTGTGAACTAATAAACATGACTGGTACCTTACTAAATTATTGTAGAATGTTGTAACACATTTTCACACTTTTCTAAGGTTTTATTAATTAACTACACCTAATCAACCTTAATCATGCCTTATCTAAAGTGTTTTAAAGTGTTGTAACACACTTTCACACTTTTCTATGGTTGTCATTAATAATAGGGCTTTCTTATGCTTTAATTGGCCTTAAATTACATCCAAAAGCCTCATTTAATGAATCTTTTCAAGGATAATCCTAACACAAATCATCACCCAATCATAATCCAATTGTTTTAGGTTGAATGGCACAAGATTTTGTGATCTGGGACTCATTCTCCACTTTGGGTGAATGAGTCCCACCTAGATTTTTGGGTCCTAAATGTGGTTTCACACATTTCTAAGCATTTTTAAAATTTGGTCCCATACATTATGCCTAATGGGACTTGTTGATGCCAAAAATTGGCAAGGTAACAATGCTTTGTGAGAAAATCAATCAAAGGGGGGACCTATTCCTCTAGACTGAGTAACCTCTGGAGTTTAAAGAAGTCAACTTCTTCTATTACTGGTGTTTTGAATTGGAAAAGGAAGCAAATATAAAATAAAAGGATCTAACTAAGGTGATGTGCCAAGATTTAGATGTGAGGCACGGTAATTTGATCTTTGGAATGCAATTTAAGGGCCCATTTGGTAGTCTATTGTCTCCCGAAATATCAAGCATAAAATAGAAAGACCTGAATAATTCATTCCATAACATAAAACAATTTGTATACAGATTCACTAAAAAGAAAGAGTCGAAGACATGGTTCTAAATCAGCAATCTATTCAAACCATTGAAGTGGAAAACGCACTATTTAGTAACAACACAGTATAATGTTTTCAAATAGCTTAAGAAACATAAAGGCCAAATTACATGGGCACATTTTGTGTGTAGTCCATTACAATTATCTAACAAAACAAAAGGCCTGGAATCTTTTTAATTCTTCAATAAGTATTTCAAACTTTTTATATGATCAAAAGGAGCAGTATATATAGCTAAGGCTTCCATCACTTGAAAGCCTATAACAAAAAGAGTTTCCCTAATCATGAGCAATGATGATCTCAGCAATGACTCACCACGATCATTGCAATAGAAAGATTCCCGATCGTGAACCCAATCATTCATGAGCCAGATGCATTCTATAAAATGATGGTAGTGTTCCAGGCTTACCCTATGCAAAAATGTGTCGCCTCCCAACGAAGGAAATTAGAACACATGGCAAGGAATGGCAGCTCAGTGTTCACACCACTCTTCTTAATGAAAATGCATCGAACAGACACATGGTGAAGTTTCGCAACCCTTGGTTCATTTTCTCTATCGGTTGATAAGAGATTGCAATGAGAGGACATGTAGCAATATTCTTAATAGATTGGCACCAATGGAGGAGCCCACCAAAGTTTGAAAAGGTGGAGGTTACATGACTGAAGGTCAAGGCCTGAAAGAGAGTTATGTGA
Source organism: Sequoiadendron giganteum (assembly GCA_007115665.2). Classification (NCBI taxonomy): domain Eukaryota; kingdom Viridiplantae; phylum Streptophyta; class Pinopsida; order Cupressales; family Cupressaceae; genus Sequoiadendron; species Sequoiadendron giganteum. The sequence continues at coordinate 98,925,262 of CM021103.1, forward strand.
AAGCATACCCAATGTGCCTGATTGATTGACACATGGGGGTAGAATGAGCCTCAAAAGAGAAGGAAAGGGAAGCTCCCCTTTGGTGAGTGATTAGATGGCATGTGTCGATAAAGCCAAGATCACTGAAAAAAACTGGCAAGGAGGCCTTCAAAGACATTGGGCATGGTCGGAAGTCAAGAAAAACATTAAAACTACCCGAAGGGAGCATGAGGGTATATTAAATATCCACATATTTTGGTGACTATAAGGGGCATTTCTCCTACAGAATGATGGACCCAAAGATCTCTGGTTTCATAGACCAAGGCCCTATCCATTAGATATCAGAGTTAGAGTTTAGAAAGGGCGGTTTGCAATGATAGATAGTCAACCTCAGAAGGCGTTGATATGGCATGCAGGTTCTCATGCACCTCATGTAGATCGATTACTTCCTGAAAAAGGTAGCATTGCAAAAATTCTAGACCCGACCTCAAGTTGACAAAGTAGCAATGTGATCTGATGAGTTACACCTTCGATGTCTTCAGCGGTAGGAGGCTGGATGAAGCTTTGAAAAATAGATAAATCCTACTTCCTCTCTTCAATTTTGGCTGCAATATGCTCTGGCGATAGCCACTGATTCATCAGAGAATAATCGAGAGGGTAAACCCAGCTGAGTGAGTTGGGAAAACCTTGACTGTACACTGTCCATAGTTTTTCCCAATGTGATTGCGCATCATTGAGCATAAAGGGTGGCCTAATGGCAGTGGATAAAGTCTTTTGCAATCTTAACAGCTAACCTCCTATTTTCAATCCCTTCTTGTACCAGATCCATGCTTGGTACAATGCATATCTTGACGAGCAACTTCTCTACTTCAAAAACATTTTCTCCTATGAACTATGGGAACTGTTCTATTGTGCTACAAACCTCCTTGCATAAATCTATTGCATCCGCCATGAACTAAATTGTTGGCTGGAGAGTCGGATAGAAAAACTTGACTCTCTCCCAATAGGAAGCATATAGTTTTTAGGTTATTAAGCAGAGGTCTATCTGTGGGGCAAGAGTTTCAACAATATTCTTCAAGAGATTAACTTTTGCATCCCTTGTCCCAATCTCCCGTGTTAGTCTTGCAATTTTTTTGTGGCAGAGGAGAGTTTCTCTTGTAGGTCCTTTTGTGCAAACAACCATCTTCCCTCAGCCTAGGTTTAAGTTGCAGACTCTTCCTCCAGGGAAAGCCTCATCTTCTCAAGGTCTTCTTGAAATTAGGACTATGTGCTCGCTTGATTGGTCTCTTGTCCTTGCACTACTTGGTCCAATCAATCATCCAGTTGTTGCAATTCTTTGTCCTTTTGCTAGACCTCCTATTCTAACTAGGCCAACCTTTCTGATAACTCCTAGTTCCTTTTTCATAGTTCAACTACTTGACCCGATTCCTGGGATCAGAAATTCTCGAGCTCTTTTCGTAGGCTAGCTTGTTCTGCCTGCACATTTTGTGTGAAGCACACCCTCTCTGCCTCTTGTGCTTTTTCCATTGTCAAGAGAACCTAAAGTCTTCCCTTAAGAGCCTTCCGCTCATCTTCTACCTTTTTTAGCTTTTGACCAGACTTGAGAAAGGAAGTGGTCACTACTCGTTATGTCTCCTCCATTAGCTCGACCTTATCCCGCGGTCAAGCAATGCTCAAATCCAATCCAATGACGTGGATTTCATAGTCATCGGGTTGCATTTCTCCTTGTAATTTGGTAACATTAGGATGCATAGTTGTAAAATGCAATAATTGTTGAGCCTCATTATAAATTGTTTGGACTCTGGGCTCCACTGGCTTCTTGGCATCCTTTTATTTTGATTTTGGAGTTAGAGAGCTTGAGCTTGCTTCATTGCATTGCTCTAGGAAAAGAATTGAGCTGGTGATCTGATGCGTTCTCCTACAAATGGTGCACTGGGAGGGACAACGAAAGGGAATGAGAGTGGTGCAGGAGCACCCACAGGTTGTCTAGGGAAATCTTTGCCTAGGAAACTTAAGCAATCTATCTTAGTGGAATTTTTGTTGTGAATGGATTAGATGAAGGTCATGTTGACCATAGAGTAGGTGTAATAGGGATTTTAGACCCATAGGAGGCTTAGGATTATGGAAAGGTGCAAATAGGGCTAAGAGGTTGTCTTGCAACTGTGCAACATTTGAAATGTTGCTCAACAATGTTGATAGTTGGAGCTACAACCGACCAAGAAGAGCTCAAGGGGAGAGGTTAACAGATTGATGACCCTATTTATGGGATGCCTCAACATTGGAGTGAGGTTGGAAGCATTTGATATTGTTTAAGTTTTTGAATTCAAGAAAAGCATAAGTGATTGCTAAGTGTAATTTCTAGTTTTTGGTTTACTGTGATGCTTTAATGGAGTAGTTTTAGCACTGTAACTCGTGCATGATGTAGGGTAGTTTTTCTTGAATATTGAGTGGCATTAGATAGATTTGTTAATCTTGTTTTAAGCATTTTTTTGTAAATATTTTGTGTTCTATACTATTGCTAGTCTGAACCAGGCAGTTTGTAAAGAATGGAGTGTTAGTTCACTTTCTCACCGTACAAATTGTATGGCCCTTTGTGATTAGTGACTAGACTCCATGGTTGTACATATAGTAGGAGTTAGAGCTTTTGAAAGCACATGATCTTTTGATGGAGTCTTATCCTAGGCGAGCCAAAGAAGAGCCCGGTTAGGAAAGACCATAGTGCAGAGCACTTGATTTGCAGAGGTGTTAACTTTGTGAAAAAATTCCTTTTGGAGGAGGAAGATAGGAGTCTTACCAAGCTATGGTAAAGAGGAGGAGACCCTACCAATAAATTTTTGAGGGTAAAACTTAGGAAGTTGCAGAGGAGCCAGGAAGACCCTAAAAAGCCTTAATTTTACTCATTTTCAGTTAGGGCATTTGTACGGTCAATTATGGCCCAAGACCCCAAAAATCCTTTAGAGGTGGGCATATGAACTAGGAATCCCAAGGAAATATTGGGGGTTTTCTTTGGAGGGATTTTGGAAAAAACCCTGATTCCTCGGAGAAGGAGACCTAGGTTCTAGGCCTAATGAAGGAGTTTGGTGAAAGTGACCTGCAGATGGAGCTAGGTGGATCCCTAATGCCCCTAGTAGGATGGATTGAAGTTTTTGAAACCACCTCCACACCTTTGTAAAACCATTTCAAGAAATTGGAGGTTAGTAGCCTTTAAGGTAGGTTAAGGGCTAATGGCTAGTATTACAAGATTGCACCAAGTTTTGACTTGGGAGAAGGAGCTTTATTGATAGTTGGGTTGGAAAGGAGAACCAGGGGATCCTAAGAAGGAAGAGATCCTATAGGTTGCAAGTGGTGGAGAAAGAAACCCTAGAGGTCTTCCAAGAAAGACCTAGAGCATGAATCAGTGAGTGATTCATCCAACCTCCCTATCAGATTGGTATTAGAGCAACAAAAGATTTGGGATTGACTATTGTATGTCAAAGATTGAGTCTAGTGGTTCTACAATCATGGTGACAAATATAGAATTGGCCAAGAAGGTCGAAGATCAAGAGGAAGACAATAGACTATTGAGGGAAAGAATAGCCCAACTTGAGCAAGCAATGAGTAATGTGCAGACCAAGACCGATGAGGTCAGTGATAAATTGGAAGGAAGAGTACCCAGGAGTGAAGAGGTTGCAGAGGAAGACAAGATCCCTGAACCTGGCCCTGTTCTGCAAGAAGAGCCTTTCTTGAAGGCATTGAAGGCTATGAGTGGGAAAGCACTTGAAGGCATACCACTGTTTAGTGGAAAATTGGAAGTAGATCTAGTCATGGATTGGATAGAGGGAATGGAGAACCATTTTGAGTGTGATGGAATCATTGAAGCACAGAAGGTAAAGGTGGAAAAATCAAGACTGAGAGGTTCATCTTTGACATGGTGGAAGTTCATCCAGACAGAGAGAGAAAAGGAAGGAAAGAAACCTATTTCCACTTGGAAGGGAATGGTTGCCAAAGTGAGAGAGGCATACATGCCAGATGACTATGAAATTCAATTGCATAAGAAAAGACAGAGCTTGTGACAAAGAGACCAAGATGTAAATTCCTATACAGAGTATTTTCAAAAACTTTGCATGAGGTCTAATGTATCTAAGGATGAAAGCCTTAAGGTGGCTAGATACCTCAATGGTTTGAAGTGGAACATACAAGAAGAGATGAATCTTCTAAGTCCCAAAACAGTGCACCAATGTTATCAATTGGCTATAATAATTGAAGAGAAAGGTAAAAGGAAACAAGATCAAGCTTCCAAGAGCAAAGGAAAAGGCAAAGATCAAAGAGGACATAGAGGTGGATACCAAGGTAGAGGGACTGAACAAAGAAGTCAAGGAGAGTCTAAACTCATAGAGCATGAAAGTGAAACAACTTCTAGAGGAGGTTATGGAAGAGGTAGAGGATCTCAAGGAGGTTCTAACAAGGGAAGAGGTGTAGGTAGGAGTAACTCTTACTTTGCTAGCATGAAGTGTTATAACTGTGGCCAAGTGGGACATCCTACTTATAGGTGCCCAGAGAAAGCATCTTCTTCTAACACAGAAAACAAAGTAGAATATGCTTAAGAAGACACTATGCATGTCAAATCTCCAAAGGTTAATCATATTGAGTCAGAAATGGGGGAGAATTTGATGTTTAGAAGGGTTCTAACCAGACAACTAGTCAAGGAGGAGCCAAAGCAAAGGAGAGCCTTATTTAGAGTGAGATGCAAAATACTTGGGAAGGTGTGAAAATTTATAGTGGATTCAGGGTCTACTGATAACATCATCTCAGAGGAAGCAGTGAGGAAGTTAAAATTGGAAAAGATGCCCCATAGTCATCCTTACAAGGTGACATGGCTGAATAAAGGGCAGATTGTTCTTGTGAATAAGCAGACAACAGTGGAATTATCCATTGGAGGATACAAAGACAAATTGGTTTGTGATGTGTTGCCTATAGATGCATGCCATCTCCTATTGGGTAGGCCCTAGCAATATGACAGAGGAGCTATCTATGATGGAAAAGAGAACACCATCTCATTCAAGAAGAATGGTAAAACATTTAAGTTACAGTCACTATTGGATGAAGAAGAAGTATAGTCACAAACCCCTAGTGTCTTGTTAACCAGTGGTAAGGAGTTTGTCAACACTCTTCAGCAAGGAGGTGAAGGATATGTTATTAAGGTACAACCCAAGGAAGAAGACAAGACTAAAAAGACAACTATACCAGAAGAAGTTCAGAAGTTACTTAAGCAATTCAAGGACATAGTCAGTGATGGGACACCAGCCACATTACCTCCAAAGAGAGCTATTAGTCATCAAATTGACTTCATACTAGGGGCTTCATTGCCAAATAAAGTAGCCTATAAAATCACACCAAATCAGAACCTAGAAGTGGCTAGGCAAGTGTAGGAGTTATTAGACCAAGGACTAATTAGGAAGAGCATCAGTCCATGTGCAGTACCAGTGGTCTTAGCAACTAAGAAAGGTGGTAAGTGGAGACTTTGCACTAACTCTAGGGCTATCAATAGGATTACAATAAGATATAGGTTTCCTATTCCTAGGATAGAGGATTTGATGGACTGTCTTGGAGGGGAAAAGTACTTCACTAAGTTAGATCTCAAGAGTGGATACCACCAGATTAGAATCAAAGATGGGGATGAATGGAAGACAACTTTTAAGACAACTGATGGGTTGTATGAGTGGAGAGTTATGCCATTTGGCCTCTCAAATGCCCTTAGCACATTCATGAGGCTCATGAATGAAGTGCTTAAGGATTTCACAGGGATATTTGTGGTAGTGTATCTAGATGATATACTCATCTTTAGTAAGACAATAGAGGAACATTTGAAGCATGTGAAGATGGTTCTTAAAAGGTTGCAGGAGGGGAGGTTGGCCATCAACCTAGAAAAGTGTGAGTTCTTCAAGAAAGATCTTGTGTATTTGGGGTTTGTAGTATCCTAAGGATCATTGAAGATGGACCCAAGCAAGGTGGAAGCTATCCTAAATTGGCCTACACCAACCATCGGGACAGAGGTAAGGAGTTTTCATGGGTTAGCTCAGTTTTACAAAAAGTTTATAAGAAACTTTAGTGGCATTTATGCACCAGTGCTTGATACTATCAAGGGTGGCCTAAAGAGTAAGTTTAAATGGACTCTTGAAGTAGAGAAGGGTTTTGAGAAGTTGAAGCAAGAAGTGGCAACTCAACCCATCCTTTTGTTACCTAGCTTTGATAAGCTATTCACAGTGGAATGTGATGCCACTGGAATTGTAGTAGCAGGAGTACTAAGCCAAGAAGGTAGGCCTATAGATTTCTTTAGTGAAAAGCTCAATGAGGCTAAAAAGAAGTATTCTACTTATGACTTAGAGTTATATGCTCTAGTGCAGTCTCTTAGAAAGTGGACACATTATCTCCTACCTAAGGAGTTTGTAGTGTTCACGGATAACCAGACTTAGCTACATCAACACACAAGAAAAGCTAAGTAATAGGCACTTGAAATGGATGGAGTACCTCCAAGCCTTGACCTTTACTATCAAACACAAGAAAGGACAGTTGAACAAGGTGGAAGATGCCCTAAGTAGGAGGTTGCTGACAGTGCAAGAGATTCAATTCAAATGCATTAGGATAGAGAGCTTAAAGGATCTCTATGGAGAAGATGAAGACTTCTTTGAAGCATATAAGGTATGTTCTAATTTTGCTAATCATTTTCATAGTCAATTCTCTGAGTATACATTGTAGAGTGGACTTTTGTTCAAGGGGAATCAGTTGTGTGTTCCCAAAGGTTCCATGAGAGAGAATCTCATCCAAGAGAAGCACAATGGTAGTCTCAGTAGTCATTTTGGTATCAAAAAGATAATGGAATTAGTGCAGAGGTTCTATTATTGGCCCAAGTTGCCAAGGGATGTCAGAAGGTATGTGGAGCAGTGTGTAGTTTGTATGAAAGCCAAGGGGGGAGCTAGCAACATAGGTTTGTATCAACCTCTACCTATTCCCAATAGACCATGGGAATGCATTAGCATGGAATTTGTTGTAGGACTCCCTAAAACTAAGACAGGATTTGATAGTGTCTATGTGGTGGTAGATAGGTTCAGTAAAATGAGTCATTTTGTTCCTTGTATGACCACCCATGATGCTAGTTATATTTCTCATCTATTCTTCAAAGAGATTGTGAGGATCCATGGATTACCATTGAGCATAGTATCAGACAGAGATGTGAAGTTTATGAGTCATTTTTGGAAAACTCTATGGAGCAGACTAGGTACTAACTTATCTTTTGGTTCAACTTACCATCCTCAGACAGATGGAAAAACTGAGGTGATCAATAGAGTGTTAGCTAACCTTCTAAGATGCCTAACCAAGGAGTATGGTTAGACATGGGACTTGGTCATATCACAAGCTGAATATGCCTACAATGACAGTGTGAACAGGACCACAGGTAGGAGTCCTTTTGAGATAGTATATAGTATGCATCCAAGAGGTGTGTGTGAGCTCAGAGATCTAGGAGCTATGGAGCATAGGAGTGGCCATGCAAAGGATTTCTCTTAGACCATGAAGGAGATTCAGGAGCAAGTGAAGAAAACAATCACAGAGGCTACTCATAAGTTGAAGACTAAGGTGGATATATCTAGGAAAGATCTCCAATTTGCAGTAGGTGACTATGTCATGGTCCATCTCAACAAATCCAGATTGCAGAAGGGAGTTCTAACAAAGTTGCAGATGAAGAGAGTGGGACCATGTAAAGTGTTAGCTAAGTATGGAAAGGATGATTACAAGGTGCAGCTTCCTGCAGATTTAAGTATTTCACCAATATTTAATGTGGCTGACTTGATCAAGTATAAAGGAACAGTAACTGATATGAATCTGAACAGTATGGATGTCTTGGAGGATGTGAGTACTATAGTCTTACCTCCTAAGGACAAGCTGCAAGCAGATAGGATCTTGGAATCCAAAGTGAAGAAGTCTACTCAACACAAGGTTTACATGGAACACCTCATACAGTGGAAAAACAAACCAGAGTCTGAGCTACATGGGTGGAAGAAGCTCATTTCAAGAAGTATGGCATTGAACTGTCTCTGATCTCTCCCCACATTCCTTAGTGTTTGTGCAGAGGGGGGAGAATGGTGTAGGAGCACCCATAGGTTGTCTAGGGAAATCTTTGCCTAGGAAACTTAAGCAATCTATCTTAGTGGCATTTTTGTTGTGAATTGATTAGATGAAGGTCATGTTGACCACAGAGTAGGTGTAATAGAGATTTTAGACCCATAGGAGGCTTAGGATTATTGAAAGGTGCAAATAGGGCTAAGAGGTTGTCTTGCAACTGTGCAACATTTGAAATGTTGCTCAACAATGTTGATAGTTGGAGCTACAACCAACCAAGAAGAGCTCAAGGGGAGAGGTTAACTGATTGGTGACCCTATTTATGGGATGCCTCAACATTGGAGTGAGGTTGGAAGCATTTGATATTGTTTAAGTTTTTTAATTCAAGAAAAGCATAAGTGATTGTTGAGTGTAATTTCTGGTTTTTGGTTTACTGTGATGCTTTAATGGAGTAGTTTTAGCACTGTAACTCATGCATGATGTAGGGTAGTTGTTCTTGAATACTGAGTGGCATTAGATAGATTTGCTAATTTTGTTTTAAGCATTTGTTTGTAAATAGTTTGTGTTCTATATTGTTGTTGGTCTGAACTAGGCAGTTTGTAAAGAATGGAGTGTTAGTTCACTTTCCCACCGTAGAAATTGTACGACCCTTTGGGATTAGTGACTAGACTCCATGGTTGTACATATAGTAGGAGTTAAATCTTTTGAAAGCATAGGAGATTTTGATGGAGTCTTATCCTAGGTGAGCCAGAGAAGAGCCCGGTTAGGAAAGACCATAGTGCAGAGCACTTGATTTGCAAAGGTGTTAACTTTGTGAAAAATTTCCTTTTGGAGGAAGAATATAGGAGTCTTACCAAGCTATGGTAAAGAGGAGGAGACCCTACCAATCCATTTGTGAGGGGAAAACTTAGGAAGTTGCAGAGGAGCTAGGAAGAGCCTAAAAAGCCTTAATTTTGCTCATTTTTAGCTATGGCATTTGTACGGTCAGTTCTGGCCCAAGACCCCAAAAATCCTTGAGAGGTGGGAATATGAACTAGGAATCCCAAGGAAAGATTGGGGGTTTTCTTTGGAGGGATTTTGGAAAAAACCTTGATTCCTCGAAGAAGGAGACCTAGCTTCTAGGCCTAATGAAGGAGTTTGGTGAAAGTGACCTGCAGATGGAGCTAGGTGGATCCCTAATGCCCCTAGTAGGATGGATTGAAGTTTTTGAAAGCACCTCCACACCTCTGTAAAACCATTTCAAGAAATTGGAGGTTAATAGCCTTTAAGGTAGGTTAAGGGCTAATGGCTAGTATTACAAGATTGCACCAAGTTTTGACTTGGGAGAAGGAGCTTTATTGATAGTTGGGTTGGCAAGGAGAACAAGGGGATCCTAAGAAGGAAGAGATCATATAGGTTTCAAGTGGTGGAGAAAGAAACCCTAGAGGTCTTCCAAGAAAGACCTAGAGCATGAATCAGTGAGTGATTCATCCAACCTCCTTATCAGAGAGGCTGGTGACCTCAGATGCTTTCTTCTTTGGAAGGGAAATCATGAGCGAAGGAGAGGGATGAATATTCCAAACCTTAGGTGATGTAGGCATGGCGGGGTGCTCAAGAAATGGTGGTGGCGACGGAGATGCAATGGGCTTGATTTGTTGTAAATGAAAACCTATCTTCTCACTTGAAAAAAAAAAAACTACCCACCTAGCTTAAACTGAAACTGACTACACGATTGTGATCGTGAAGAAAAATAATCCAATCAAAACAAATTTCAGCCAATTCTGACAAGTTTCAATTTTTAGGGTTTTTTACTTAAAAACAGGGCTCCAAAAACCTTAATTTTCTTTTTTTTTCAAAATTTTCCAATATCTCCATGGCATCACACTGACTCAAATCCCATACTTGATTTTCCCAAAAACTATGTTTTGACATCATTTTGACTAGGTTTAGACCATTTTAAGCAAAATGCCTTAATGAAGCAAAAAATTTGGTTTGGGTACAACATTAGGCTCCGTCTGGTGACCATGTCAGATACCTACGACATAGGAGAATCTGAGAATATCCGAGTTTTCTAGACTAGTGACTTAACAGTTGGGCATTGGAGTCAGGACTTCATTTCCTAATCACCTAATACTAGACTACTCCTAAAAATCACCTAAAACATGACAAAACTTCACAGAACGGGGAAACACATTACTACATAACGATAAAGCATAAAGAAATTATTCACAATAATTTACAAAGATCACACCTCCTTCGAAGCGTTGAAGTACTTGAGATATTTCCCTTTGTAAGGTAGTGGGAGAAGCCTTCAATCTTGATCTGAGAGAATGTATGTGTTCTCTCCTCTTGATTCATGAATTTGGAAGGGACCTAACCATTAGGAATCAAACTTTCCATGCATTCCTTTAGTTTCATGTCTTTTGTCCCATAATAGGACCTGATCTTCGATCTCGAAGTCTCATGGATGAGCTTTCTTATCAAAAATCTTCTTCACTCACTTTTGATGCTGAGTGATTCTGTCGATGACCTCCATCCTTTCTTCTTCAAATTTCATTAGGTAGAAAATCCTCTTCTCAATTGGATCTTTGAATTCTCCATCCTCCACTGTGGATGCCAGCTGCAAGGAAGGCAACTCTAGCATAATGGGTAACATTCCTTTTGTACCATACAAAAGTGTAAAAGGTGAAGTGTCAATGGCTCTTTTGGGAGTGATTCTATCAACCTAAAGAGCATCATATATCTTTATGTGCCAAGATTTCTGATTTGTGTCAACTAGCTTATGCACGATTGTGACTATGTTTTTGTTTGAAGATTTGGCCTATCCATTACCTTGAGGGTAATAATCTGATGAATTTGATAGTGTTATGTCATGATCAAAACAAAAATTCAGTAGTTCCTTTGATGAGAAACTTTTTGCATTATCAACCATGATTTTACAAGGCACCCCAAAGCGTGAAATGATATTTTCCTTCAAAAAGTCACAAACAACTTCAAAAGTAGCTCGCTTGGTAGGAACCTCTTCAACCCATTTTGTGAAATAATCAGTCACCATAAGGACATAAATATGACCCTTAATAGAATGTGGATTGATGGGACCTATGAAATCAATACCCCATTGCTAAAATGGAGCATCAATGATGACTGGCCTAAGTGGAGTAGCTGCCAATCTGATTTTACCAACAAACTACTGACATGACTAACATCTATACACCCATTCATATGCATCGTGAAACATGATAGGCCAATAGAATCATTCTCGTAGGATCTTGAATGTAGTAACCCTCGATGAGAAGCGACCATCGCATGCTTGACTGTGAAAAGAATCCAACAATCTTTGTTGTTGGTCTCTGTTGACGCATAAAAGGAAAGTTTCATCAAGGCCACACTTGTACAGAATGTTATTGACAAGCACGAAGTTCTATGATTTTAGCTTCAAATTTCTCTTCTATTTTTTGTCCATGTGACGTGGACATTCTCCATATGTTGAATAATACCACAAAGTTGTGTACCATTCCTCTGTAGAATCAACTAATAGAACCAATGGAAGGTCCTCTTCAAGTTCAGGTTCAATTCCACCATTTATTTTCTTCTTTTGATCTCCATCTCTTTCCAATAATCGACAAACTTTTCCCACAAATGAGTTTGGTCAACTTGATCTCCAGATTGTACTCTTGAACTCTAGCAATCCAGTTTCCTCTTTTCGTGCCCATCTCTTATTGAGTTAGCACACCTTTTACTGTTGGATCGGTGACAAACACCGTAGTATGTGAATTCAAGATGTACAATCTAAAATTCTTGACAACTCTGACGATAGCATACACATTCTTCTCAATTTTAGAATAAGGGTATGTGTAGGATCATGATGGGCCAAAAAGTGGCGATATGTAAGCCATATGATGGCCCATGTGGCTGATGACTTTTTTTTTACCCAAAATTGATGAAATGAAAAGGGTTTTTAGAGAAGATTCTTAGCTTTCCACCAATATAAATTATTCTTTACTTTGAATTTAATAAATAATTATTATTCATTTTCTATTAGAATTATGAATAAAGTCCTGATTGATAGGCTGATTGAAAAACATCTATAACTTTCAAATGGTATCACATTTTTTGAATCTGAAACATGTGTCACATTCTATGCTTCACATACTATAGGATTAAAAAAAAAAAAAAAGAATTTCATGAATTTTTGACCAAGTTAAGGTGGTTAGACAGACGAGAATTTATATTTTTAAAAAGTTGTAACAAAAAATTCATAATTAATTATTTACATGGAAAAAAATTATTAAAAAATATGCATCACATCGGGACATGAGCCCTCTACTTATATCTAAAATATTATAAAATAATATTATCATTTTATTGTGGTTAGGGTGGTCAGATAGACACCTACTTCTTATTTTTACCTTGAAATTTAAATACTACTACATTTAAATTTCAAATTTTCACCAAATAGATTTTTTTTAAAAATAAAGGTCTAGTATTTTAGAAACTAAATTCAATTTTCTAAAAAATTATTTTTTTACAGTTTTTTGAAATAATATAGATAACTTATTCAAATTTTTACGTCAAGTTGTCTAACTCTAATTTTTTGTCTTTTTATTGCCACTTAAGGGCTTATTTTTTCCATGATGATCCTGCACATACCCATAACTTGATTCACTATCTTTAAAATTGGTACTCATGAAAGCGATTGGAGATTCTCCTTCTTCACTAAGCTTCTGAGTCAATATGGCAGACAATGTGTGTTCTAGCGCATAACAATAGAGGATAAAATCCTTTTGAAAGTCAGGACGAACCAACGTTGGTGCATTAGCAATAGCTTCTTTGATTTTGATAAAGGCATACTTTCCTTCTTTTTTCCATATGAAAATGGGTGTCTTTTTTATCATAGCTAAGATCTCCTTCATCAGCTCTAAAAAATTTGGTACAAACCTCTGGATAAAGTTGACTTTACTGAAAAAGGAATGCACTTGTTTCTTGTTGGTTGGAAGAGATAGGTTCTTAATTGAATTCACCTGATTTGGGTCAATTTTGGTTCCCTCCTTGGAAATGATGTGGCCAAGTAACTTACCCTCTGTCATGGCAAAGATGGTCTTCTTAGGATTCAATGAGATCTTGTGCTACCTGCATCTTTCGAAAACTTTGGCGAGATGCCAAAAGTGATCACTCTGTTTATCTGAGAAAATGATTAAGTCATCAAGATAGACAACTATTATTTTGTTCTTGAGATCCCCAAATGCCAAATCCATGGCTCTCTGAAAAGTAGCACCAGCATTGATGAGGTTGAAAGGAATCCTCTCATAAGAAAACATTCCCCATGGCGTGGTGAAATCTGTTTTTATTTTCTCTTCCTCTACCACTGCAATTTGATTGTAACCTGAAAAACCATCAAGAAGTGATAGCATCTCTGATCTGGTGACTATCTACAATGTATGCTCCATGATTGGTAAGGGGTAATCATCCTTTAAGGATGATAGATTCAAGTTCCTAAAATTCACACAAATTTTGATTTCATCGTTCTTTTTACACACAAGAACAATGTTTGACACCCAAGTGGAATGATGAATTGGATAAATTATCTTTGAGTCCACCATCTTCTGAATTTCCACGTAGATAGTATCTTGAATCCATGGATTGTAGTGTCTCTGGTTTTTCCTAAAAGGCTTGACATCTGACTTCAAGGGAATTGTATGTGACAACTCTATGGGTGTGAAGACCTTCAAGTCTTCATAAGACCTAGAAAATACATCCTCGTATTGTTTGAACAAGGCAGTAAACTTCTCAGCTTCTTTTGTAGTACAACACTTGCCTAAATTAACAAACTGAGTTTTGTCTTCAGTGCCAATATTCACTTGGAAATCTTCAGTAGAAGTATTAACACTTGACATCTTCTGATCTTGGATGTATTGGTCATGTTGGTAAAAAATATCTTCTAAAGACACAAAACCCTTGGGAATTTGATTTCCTTTCAATTATATGATCCTAGATTCTATACCTTCAGAATCTTCAACAATTGACTCTTTGGAAGGAGTAGAAATTCCTTCAAAGAACAATTCTTTGTAGTTGTCTCCCATAACAAGAAACTCTTTGATGTCATCGTCGTCATCAAAGACTTGACAATTGTTTGCATTATCTGGTACAGCTGGCCTTTAGATCAGCTCAATAGTAAATGAATTATGACGAAAGTTAGAATGTGGCATGAAAAGAGCGACTGACACTGCAAGGGCATCAACTTTGCTATTGTCTTTTCTTGGAATATATTGGATGTCAAATGCATCAAACCATTTGATAGCATTCCACACCCTCTGTCTGTAGGATTGAAGGCAATTCTTTCTAACTTGAAACTACTCCTTGACTTGTCTGATAATGAGCTATGCATCTCCTTCAACTCTAAGTACTTTGATCCCCATATCCTTTGCATTTTTGAGACCCAATAAAAGTGCCTCATATTTTGCAATGTTATTGGTGCATTCAAATTGTAATTTGTATGTGAATTGATATAAGTAACCTTCGGGAGAGATGATCACTACTCCCACTCTTGATCCTGATATTGAACAAATGCCATTGAACTACATCATCCACACTTTTGATTCTTCATATGATGTAGTCGTGGAAAGTGCAAAATTATGACAATCTTCAGTGACATCAGATATCATAGCATATGTCCCTCGTCCCATGTCTTGATATAACACTTGTGCATGTGAAAATTGGGACTTTACCACCGTAAACTTTTATTTCACCTTAGGCTCCAAGTTGAAAGTGCCCTTCTTCAATGGAATTGTCACGAATGACCAATCCAATTGAATTTCTCCTCCAAGATCCTTGCAGAAAGTCCTACTGAGCAACATCTTGTAACTTGTAAGAATGTTAGCGATCAAGATAGTCATCATGATGTTCCTTTCAGGAAAAGACACTAGCCTTACTTTTGCATCTTTTAGTTGATCGACCAATGACATCAGCTTTGATTCAAGTGACTAACACTTTTCTTTGGTTTTGGTGCATGAAAGTCCCAATGCATTCATGATTTGTAAGGGCATAACATTGTCCGATGCTCCGCTATCTATGATGCAATTGTTGAGTTTAAAACCTCCTATATACAAAGATATATAGAATGGATTTGGCTTGTCTTCTATTGGAATGGAGGATTCTAACAATGTAGGTTGGATTACAACCTTCTTCTTTACCACCTTGAGGATTCGATCCAACTACTACAGATGATCCTGAAGATACTCTAGTTGTGAGATTTGTACCTTCATCTTCATCATAGAAGACACAATGTCAAATTATTTTGAGGTTGGATCCTAAGCAACTGGAATGGTGTTTACTTGTGAAGACTTTTGATTGGAAGTGGATGCCACTTCCTTTCCTTTTTCATTGGGCTTCCACTTTTCCTCCTCTTCTTTATATTCTTTGAAGTGTTGTGCACGTGTAAACATAGGCGATGAGATGTTCTCATGATTAACCGCAAGAGAGTATTAGTGGTAGTCTTCTTCTTCTTCTTGTTCATTAACAGGTTCTCTATCGAAGTATCCCATTGCGGAGTTGCCATCAAATTTGTTCGTTTGTGGTGAGACAACATTTGTAGTTGGTGAAGGTATGAAACTTGAACTAGGATTAGCCTCAACAAATCCCATGATTTGATTCATTCTTTATTATGGACACACACACACAATAGAAAATTATGTGGTTCACCATAATGGCTACATCCACGAGAAAAGTACTGCAAATAGATCTTATTATTTTACAGTAACAAGATTACCATTCATTTTTGTCTATCACCAAGCAAAGAATATGTATCAGTCTCTCTTTAGAGTAGATGAAGAGTCACACGAAGACGAAGATGAAAGGGAAGTAGTTGGACTCCACACTCAACATATATCAAAGTGCAACTGATTGCACCATGTGGATGGTAGACTATTTCAAAAATAGGGAAACATTTCTCTCCTGAGCATCACACCACTTTTTCTTTGGCATTCACCAAGCTGCTCAAGGAAAAAAAGTGTAGCTAGACTGCTTTTTAAACTCAAGTGAAACCCATTTCTATTCTAGCTAATAAATGCTTTTTTGTTAGCCTTTACAAGTTAATTTTCATGTAAGTCCCCTTGGTTCAAGATAATGAGATTTTCCCATATGCCTTTCTATATATTTATTTATATACATTAGTATAATTAAAATATTTTTGTAATTATATCAAATATCTCAATTTTAAATTTTTTTATATATTTTTAAATTATTTGTTATTAATAAAAAATACTATATATATTTACATTTTACTTGAAACCAATTTGATTATCATTTTATGTATTGAAGTCTCAACACAAAATTTAGATGAGATAAAAAAATTATTAACTTACACAAAATTTTAAAATAAATGTATTTATACATCTCAACCTTCAAACTCTTATTATACTAACTCTAACAAATCCATTTGATAAAAAAATATCTCAATTGTACTACACATATTAGTATAAATTATAATGGAAGGGTTTTATAGATACCAAGCGATTCTTTTAGGTAGGTTCATGATGTATTATCAAAAGATGTCTAATAATTAAATTTAGTAAACTTAATTAGGATTGTACTAAACTTGCACAACTATGATGTGACCATTGTTTATTCTATTAACTTTATTAGAATTATGATTGAGCAAGTGCCCCTAAAATTAAATAATTTTGACACAAGACCATGTGGTGTAGAAAAAAGATAGCTTCATGGTCGTAACAAGGTCAACATAGTGAATGAAATTTCTTCTAATTAACTTGTGCAAATTGATCTTAAAAGTATTTGGAACAACATTTTTAAAATAAATCACCTTAGTTTTTTACTTCTTTCCCAAATCCTAATACCTACATATATCACTTGTGTCTTTGCCCAAGTCCTAAGACCTACCTATCACATCAATTAAATTATCCTCTTTTCTCAATACTAAAGAGATATATTGGGTCACATTTTAGTTTTTTTAAATGTTTGATATGCATGCACAATATAAGGTTTTACTTTAGAGGGGAACCCCTCAAGATCAAACTAGATTCTAAAGAATTTTGCATTCTAGAGGAGTTTAGATGATAAGTAAGGCTCCAAAGGGAAAAAAATTCTCTACGTTTCTTAAACTCGATGAAATATTAATCTAGCTAAATATCACCTTAGATTTTGAAATTACATTCATATGAATCTATTTAAATATAATACAAGTGATATTGTTAGATGATGTTCTTGAGTGCTATATGCAATCTAGAGTACTTTGTTCTAAAATTTGACAATTGATTAGAAGTCTAGTAACAATTTCCTATGTGGATCTAGATAGAAAATAATTTTGAGGTTGGTGATTAAATTTGATTAATTATAGTTTGGTCACTTAGTGAATTTAGTAACACACCAACCAATATTCACCTATTCTTTAAAAAATTTAAGAGTCAAACTAGTAATGTCATCTATAGAATAAACTAGTTAGGATATTAATTTGGTCTTTAAATTGTTAAATGTGAAGAAAAATTAAGTTTAGTTTTTTGTAGTTTGTTTGGGGTCTTATAATAGGATTAAAGCCTCACTACCTAACATGTCTTTGAAGTGAAATTAGCTATTTTTTTATCCATTAACTTAGCTTGTGCATAAAGATAAAATAATTACTCATTAATAGATAGTGTTATCAATCAAATTCTCAACTATTCAAAACTTGATTTTTAGCCTTTGTAGGATTCAAATAAGGAATTTTTCTCAAAGATATATAAGGGGGATGTTGAGCCTTTGACATAAAATCAATACAAAAAACCTAAAAGATAATGAGGATCAAATTATGTGAAGAAATATTAAAAAATAAAGATAAATAGAGAAAAAATAAATTTCAAATAAAATCAAATAGTAAACTCTAAGGAAAAAAGACCACCTAGAGAATATAAGATCAAATGGGTTCACCAAATTGAAAGGAAATAAAAATAAAATTCAAATAATCTAAGTATAAATAAAGTGAATATTTAATAGTAAATTAATATCTTATAAATATGATCTAAGATAATAATAACAAAAATATTCTTTCTAAAATGAGAAAAGAAGAGGACTTAGCTTCAATTGTGGCAATGTGGTTCTTTCCTAAAGATTGTGTTTAATGATCCAAATTAGTGTTATGTTATATTAGATCTAGGACTAGTATGCTTTGATAAATTACTGATTGATATGTTCTCTACTTTGTACATCACTTTCATAGCAAATCATTAATCTCAATGTTGAAATTTTTGAACTTGATCCATAAATTTGACCTTTGATTTAAAAAAAGGCATGCCCTCCTTTTAATGCCTAGGTTTCATTTGGTTTGGTATATCAAGGTCTATGTTTTCTTAATTTGGTGGTATCTCTAAAGACCTTTAGAGTTTGATATCTAGTGGATACTCTCTTTAGTCAAATCCCTTATGTTGAATCAATAAATTGAATAAGTATCAAAGATGTGCAAGTAACCATGATGTATGCCTAGTTTGTGGTTATGATGATAATGCTAGCTAATGACATGATGCTCTCCAACTAAAGCTACAAGTAGTTGAATAAGAGCTAATTGATGGATCTCAAGTGAATTAGAGTTTGTCTTTTTATTTAACACACTAGCATACAAATCGCACATTTCATGTTCAAGTCAACAAATAACAACTAATAAAAAGGGAACCAAGTTGGGCTTAGATTTAAATTTGTATTAGGAATTATAGGATTATATGTGCATCATAGATTTGAACCAAGTTAATTTTTGTGCCTTGGATTTGACCCAAGATATGGAGTTACTAAATTTACAGATCAAACCAAACTTCACAAATATATGAAGATAAGCTTAAATTAAATTATAATTCATCAACATTTATGAAAAACATGACACTATAAACTAGTCATTACAATATAGACAATCTAATCAAGATGAGTAAAAAAAAAAAAAAATGTAATTTATATAAATTTGATCTATTTACTTCTTATTTAAATATTCTTAAACATCAAACTACTCAACAATTATAAACAAAACTTAACCAATTAAAATAAAATAACTATTTATTATTTTTAATATAAATAAAATATATATTACAATGGACTATATATCAAATCATTTGAATATTGACTGGTAAATCAAGTCCCGGCTGATTTTTCCCAAACGTGGGATCTACGGTGCCGTTTCGATTTGAATAGAAGACGATTCTTCACTGGCGGGAAATGGTGCCGATCGCGGGCGTGCGTTAAACGGAGTCGGAGGAATTGGGATGTCATCAGCATCTCCTTCCAACATGTGAACCACCCTCACCATTGACGGTCTATCTGTCGAATTGTACTGAATACACCAAAGTCCCACTTTTGTCAGACTCCTTGCCTTCGCCTCCTCTGCATCGCCCAACTCTCTTTCTCTTAACCTCGTCCGCAGTTCCCCTCTCTCCACCAATTTAATTGCCCAGTCTGGAAAGTAAAATTGGCTTGAACGGCTCACCATTACATCAATGTTCTTTCTTCCTCCCACCATCTCTAATAACATCATTCCAAAACCGTAAACATCTGACTTGTCCGTTACAGGCCCTAAATTTCTAGACCACACCTCTGGCGCAACATATCCTGGCGTGCCCCTTGCTGCCGTCACTGATACGTGATCGTCTGTCCTTCGATAGAGTTTCGCCAGGCCAAAATCAGCTACTTTGGCTGTAAACTCCTCGTCCAATAATATATTGTGCAGTTTTATGTCGAAATGAATAATGCGGCTGTGACACTCGTCATGTAGATACGCAATTCCACGAGCCGCCCCCAAAGCAATTGAAAACAATTGATCCCAATTCAGGATTTGACCTCCTTCTTTACTCGCAAGTATAAATTTGTCAAGAGATCCATTTGCCATGTACTCGTAGACGAGTGCACTTGTAAGTTCTTCAAAGCAATACCCCAACAAACGAACCAAATGAATGTGATGAATTCTTCCAATGGTTGCCACTTCGTTCATGAACTGAGTCTCGCTTTCCCTTGACTGATCAAGAATTTTAACTGCCACAAGATTACCGCTTGGAAGCCTTCCTTTATAAACCACACCAAACCCTCCTTTACCCAGTTTATGTGCAAAGTTGTTGGTAATCTCCTTGATGCCTGAATACGAATATCTGGTTGGCATTTGATCAACATAATTGTGTAGAAATGTCTCTACCTTGGAAATGGGCCGTGGGTTATCACGCTTCCTTCTAACCACCTGACGGCTGAAGGACATCTTCTTTTGATGAACAATTAGCAGCTATAACGCAACTACTAACAAGGCGCTGAACACGATACCTGTGACTGAATAGAAGGCGAAAGTATATTTAACTGTAACGAATCGTAGTTATAGCATTAAAAACAAAAAATTAACATTTAGTAAAAAAAAGCATGATTATGAATAAGGAGAACTTGTATAGGCCGCTTTCGGAAAGTGAGGCTTACCTAGAACAAAGATGAAAGTCATGGACTTGGAATTAGGCCCTGAATTATCTGAATCATTAAAATTTAGTATTGTTAGCAGTAGTTGTAAGCACCGTGCCTAATTTAGATGTCAAATGAATCCAATTCTTCTATACCATCTCCACTCGTTTCTACTGAAATTGGAAGAAATATAATTGGGGGTCTTACCAGAATTAGTGTTTTCTTCTGTCTTACAAGATGGCCTCATCGTTGTAATGAAGTAATTACAAGTACCGTTTATTGACACGCAGTCTTCGCAATCTTTGCTGAGAGTCCATTGTATTTCGAACCCTTGCTCTATAATTTCATCCAGGCTCGTGGATCGAGGTGGATCTGGGTTGATCTTCACTGGTAGCTGAACTTGTGATTTACAATACCCCGGATTCAAACTCAAGTTTGAAGTGGGTATGTAATACCAATCATTACTACATTCTAACTTGGATGCGTTATTGGGCAACTTCTCCTGTTCGCACTGTTCCCCTAGGGTTATATTCTTGTAGAGATTTTCTACCATATGAAATTGAGGGTTAGACCAGAACTGCGCTGTGTTATTACTCGAGGATGGATTGCATGTATTTCCAAATAGATTCTTGTCAATTATTCTCATGGTATGGTCGGGTTTTTCTTCGGAATAGATTTGGGGTTGTCGTATGTAGTATTGGTGTCCACTGATATTAATTAGAGGCATACCATTGTAGGTATCACAGTCGAGCTGAAGCGTGGGATCACCGCAGCCGCTGTTCTTCCATCCAAAAGGATAACCCAAACTATAAAAACCACATGTGAAAGGTTCCTCGCATGCTCCATCACAGTGAGAGGAGAGGCATGATATCAGAATTGTCAATACGAGGCAGAAGAAGCGCAAGGGCCATCCAGCAATGACATAGGAAGGTAGAAAACAAGACAGGTGAAGTGACAGAGGCAGACCAGGGAGAGCTTCCATTTCCTTAAGGAAGGACAGGGGAAGAGAAATTACAGAAAGTTGAGGGGATTTTTTTTTGAGTATTTTGCTTTTCATTCTGATAATATATAAGAAAATGTGATCTGAAATATTGATGTAATTAAATAAATATTAAAAAGACAAAGCTTAAATTTAACGTTACGGCAGAAAACCATGCGGAGAGGAAATTTTTGCAAGCGTGGAAGACAAACAACGGGAAAATGAGAATGGAAGCCCGTCAATACGCGCACTTTGACTGCTTTTAACTAACGACACTAAAAGATGGAATCAATTGCATGCAAACCAAATTCTTGTTTAGAGCTTGTTTCTTATGACCATTAACCGATCCACGGTACAATTGCCATTTGTCAAAATTTAGTGTGTTTTACTACCACTGAATTGGTATTTTTTTAACTCGATACGCTTTGTTGACCTTAAAGGTCCTTGGTTAACTAAACACTTCTTTCATTTAAATTGACGAAACTTTGAAGGTAAACATAATAACTTTCCGTGTCTAGGACGTTACACTGTAGTCGACAGCAAATATTATTTTCATCAGGAAAAAGCGGAATATTTTTAGGGTAGACGATTCAGAAGTTGAGGATTCTAAATTTGCGTTTCTCAAAATTTTATGTGAAAATTTTAAATCACTTCTAATTTTTTTATAGCAGTTTATTTGGAAGTCTCCTAATTATAATTAAGATTTTAGAGCTACATCATCAAACATGATGCTACCTACATCAATATGTTTTTTGTGGAGGTGTTAGAAAAGACCCAAAAAAATATGAGACCAATAGTTGTGCACTAAGTCATATTTTATTGGTGCATTTATATGGCATCACACGATTTGTTTATTTTTAGACTCAAGGAATACATTTCATTCAATTATGGGTAGTCATCATCAACATTAACAACTTTAAAGTCACAACTATTGGTCTAATATTTTAAAAATGTTGAACATTAAATCAACAAATGCTATAACATTTGTTCGAACATGCCTCACACAAACTATCAAAGCAAATATCCTTAGCATTCACTCGCAAAATTGTCAAAAGTATACAATAAAAGACTTAATTATAATTAAAAAAAGAAAAATATTGAAAGTTCATAAAATATAACATTGACATTGCAAGCTTTCATCATAGGTTTGATTGTTTTACAATTTTTTTAATTTAATTGTTTAGATATTTTAGATTTAATTTTATGATTATTATCAAAATGAAATATAATAATATATTAAATTGTAGAATGTGATTCAGAATATTAAATTTTAAAATATTGATATAATCCAATTATTTTTTAGTAAAACTACATGTTAATAGTTTAATTAAATTATATATTTTATAAATTTTAATGATTGAATTTCATCATATTTTGAAATAAAAAAGTTTCTATAATAATTACTAATTACTCAAAAAATTATTAAGGATTATATTGTCATCAATAACAATGACATATTATATAATGATTTAAAATTTAAATAGATATATATTTAATAATTGAATTATAGCTATAGGTATAATATTATTAATATATATTATAAATAATATAGAATTGCATGTTCAATCATCAATTCCTACATGTATAGTATAGAATTACATTAATATATATTATCAAATAAATAAAAAATGATGATACGATGTGAAAACGTGTCCTTGCATAATTTGAATTGAAGTTCAACCATTGAACTTTACATGTATATTTTGTATACTCATACACCTATTTTATCTCAAAAAATAACCATAAATTTTGATACTTATTTTTCTCTCACAAATTCACACCATTTGACCTCTTTATCATATTTTCAAGTGTATACCATTGACTTACATGTTTGAAAACTTACTAGTTTATTCTCAATAGCATATGTATTCTATTGTGTATACACGATTTTTAAAATATTACAAAAATGATTTCTTAAATAATTATCCATCTACTCTTTCACAAAAATACTTAAAATTTAATTTCTTGATATACAAAATAACATATCAAATTAACCTAATAACCTACTCTCAAAGTTTCATATTTACCTTCCTAGTGATACTCTCTTTAGCACATTCTTTTGTTAGGTATGAACGATAAATTTAAGAAAACATCTTTTGTAAACTTAATGAAGGCCAATTCTATATTAGACTAAATCATATCCTTAATGGAAGGACTAGATTGTGAATGTATTCTAGAGCTCTAGAGTTCTTCATATTTCTATTACCTCAAGTCTACTCTAAATATAATATCAATTTCCAACCATTTCTTTTCACATCTTAATATTAAAATTCAGTAACCATTCACATTCCAAATAATCCCTAATCCTTATCTATCATTTCAACACATTTTTGTCTCAAATTAGTTAGCTTCTCGATATCAATTAATCAACATTTTCTAATTCTAATTGTAAAGTTTATCCATTAGACTAAACATCTAGATTAAACGTAACGCATACGGAAAGGAGAGACTGAACAATCCTCTTAGCCACGTAGACCTCATAAATTCTTTACAAAACAAGGTGTCACCTTTCACTAGATAAAATATATTACCAAAGAAAATTGTTTAATTTAGCCGATAGGCTATATTTTGTACCAGCTTTCAGTCGGAATGTTGTCTCACGCCGCTAAACCTGGCTGTTGTTCGGGAAACTTCCTGCTGTCAACCGGATACCTGTCTGATGCTCTCAAACTGCACTTAGTCGCCGGTAAGTTGTGTTGGTTTTCCGTCTGTCTGGTGCAGCTGGCAAGTTGACGTGAAAGGCGTTGCGTGTCCGATCGACTATGAAGATCGACAGCCACTTCATCGGAAGATGTCTGAGCTTATCTTTATCTTCACCGCCTTGTCCATCGACTAATAGAAGTTCTTATATTCTGGGAGCCACACAAGGTAATTATGTTCCGACGAGACTGTCAAATGGGATGTATCAATTTCTTGATTGCATGTTATATGGCAGAGTTTTGTCGAAGACTCAGTAGGGGTCGGGTGCTTGGAACCTTACACATTTTTTCGTGAACCTGTACATGCATAGTATGGATGTACTTCGAGCATTTCACTACAACACTTTTTTATTGCCTCAATGTGGCTTTTGTAAGGACTTAATCTCTATTCTGATTCTCTAATCACTTTCTTATCTTCTTTTTTCCTCTCCTCCTCTGTCTTACGGATTCATCTTCACCACATAATGCCTCAGCTCTGGTTGTAACTTCAGGTTTGATTATTTTCACAAACCACCCATACAAAGGCTTTTTTATTCCGAAGCGAAGTAGCAAATTTATGGACTAAATCAGTAAATCTGACACAATCATAGAGTTATGTCTTTTAATCCCATTGCTTGCCAGATACTTGTGGCCTGATACAGAGCGTATTGTGGTGAGGAAGCATGGGTAGGTGCTTCAAGCAGAAATTGGAAATCTTAACTGAGGCATTCTTCTCTTTTTTGGACATTGTGGATGAAACTACTTCCTGTAGAGAAAAACCCAAATTTGGTTATACAAACAGGAAGTCAATACAAAAATCAGTGAGATGTGATTAAGAGAATGAGTAGTAGTTTGTTATCAAGGGAGTGTTAATTCTGACATGCCCCTGGGTACAACCCACTCCCAATTAAGATTTCTCTGTCCTTGTTGATCTGCTCGGTCATCAAATCAACGAAAGGTGGAAAAATAAGGTGAGGCTATGAATTATGTTCCTTAACCTTTCAAAAAATTACTTACCTTCCCTCTTGATTACCAATTCAACAACACAATAAGTGGGATTTTGTTCTTAGACCTCAAGTTCAGGGCAATCATTATTGGTTAAAAATTGCATCTCTGCTGCTCCAGTGTTTGGTTATCTTCCCAGGAACAATGAAAAAATCTTAACCATATGGAATAGAAGCAATGGTGGGGATGTTGGGCTCCGGTTAGGAGACTACTGAATTTCCAGCTCAGGGTTTACCCTTTTCTTCATAGAGCTGATAAAAACCTGTGAGTGTCCTCACCTCCAAATTCTTGACCCATAAATCTACAGCCATCTTCAATCTTTTTACAAAAGCTGCTGCTTGGATTACGCTATTGGTACCTCTAGGAATTAAAATCAAAGAGCAGCCTACTGAGTTGCTCTCTTGGTTCGTTGGTATACATCCCACCCCTCCTTCCCTAGGACAAAGTTGAGTTTCAGATAAACCGCAACAAGTAGGGGACTGTCTAACATCCTCCTTGTTAACTTCTTGCATTCTGATTTTCTGCGAACTCACCAAGATCCTTTTGTTCCTGGTACATATCTTACTTAGGTTGACCTTTTGGAAGTATCGACCGACTCTAAAATAGTCATCCTGATTTGAGCTGCACACCTTTGCTAAGATTAGGCTTTATCTTTGGAGAATTTATGTTCTTCTCCCACCACACATTTCACATAACTATAGCATACTTATCCTCCAGATTTCGGCCTCTTGAAAGCTCTTGCTAGGGCAGGGCCATGATTCAATCAGAGATATTATGTTATCTAGATAAACCTAGACGCAATCCAACTTCTGAACCAGCTGTGACCAAACCCTTCGCTGCCAATTTACAACTAGGGAGTTGGATGGCTGATTTTCTGCTCATCTGCAGATGACCCATCTAGAAGGGCCTTGAATTGTCATTCATTTGAGTCTGCCTTGGGTAATTCTTTTACCTTGTGGTGCTAACCAAAGTAGCTGACCTTATGTACACCATATTTTTTCACAAATATGCTTTACTGGCCAATATGTTGCTTCCCTCGATGGAGAGTCTTCTTGGGACCTTCACTGACTTTAGAGGAACTGGATTTGCATCCTGTCCACCTTACTTTGCCCATTCCATACCTATAGAGATCTTTCCATTTGACATACATCTACTTCTTCATGATGTGTCACACTCTCATACCAACTGAACAATGGCAAGGCACAGCTGGCATTAATGTCACAGAAAGCACATAAATGTACTGTAGTCTAATTTTTGTGCTTACCAGAACTACAATCACTGAAATAACTAATTTTTGAACATACACATGGGATGAATTGTTAGATGATGCATTTCTGCATTTTATTATTTTGCTGATGAATCCTCCTTTCACTTATTCAAAAAATAATAATCCTGCACTTGTGGGACTTACAAATGTACAGTTATGTAATTTAATGTCTTCTTAACTACCACTGGCCATGCTTTCCTGTAACATAAAGAAGGTAGTGTTATGTTTTCCATAATATGCAAAAAGTAAACTCGCATTTATTGAGGTTCATCTGATGTAGTTTATTGCAATGTGGAAAAAGTGCTGCAAATGAAAGGTGTATGATAGGAGAAATAAAGGCAGAAGAGCAAATTTATAGCCTATACTAGGTAAGTTAAACAATGTGCAGGGAGATGTTTATGCATTAAAGGTGTATGATAGGAGAAATAAAGGCAGAGGAGCAAAATTGTAGCCTATCCTAGGTAAGTTAAACAATGTGCAGGGAGATGTTTATTTGTTTGTTTTTTAATTTTGCTGTGGAAATTGATCTAGGTGATCTTAAAGACAGTAAGTTTGTGCAATCTCTTTTGGTTGTATGACCTTCTGTTGGAAAATTTGTGCATTCTTTGCAAAAATGGTGATAGGTACCTTTTTCTTGGAAAACTAACTATTTGCTTTGAAAACTGATCTGTTCTTTCGTATATAGATAGAAAAGTAAATATGAGTATGTCCTGCCACCATGGCCTAACATAGATGAAATTGCCTCTTCCTGCATTTGATGTAAACTTTATACAGTAACATTCTTGATTTTTTTACTTCTGCAGTTCTAAATAGCTGGCAATTTAGTGTTATGTCGTTTGTGAAGTTTGAAACAGGCCCTGCCTGTGTGATGCTTCTGTTGTTTGTCCAAAACAGGGGATTCAAGGGTGTACTATTTACTTATATCATTAACATCTTTTAATTATCATTGTGTACATAATAATATTGGTAATCAATGTATTTTTCCATTCATCTATACTATAAGCCTCAGACACCGTTAATTACAGCGTGGGTCAATGATAATGATAGTCTATTCTTCCGTATATAGATAGAAAAGTAAATATGAGTATGTCCTGCCACCATGGCCTACATGAGGTCCCCTTGATTTATGAACATAGATGAAATTGCCTCTTTCTGTATTTGATGTAAACCTTATACAGTCACATTCTTGATTTTTTTACTTTTGTAGTTCTAAATACCTCGCAATTTAGTGCTTCGTCATTTGTGAAGTTTGAAACAGGCCCTACCTGTGTGATGCTTCTGTCATTTGTGAAGTTCATTATGTACAGAGAACTACCCATGATTTGGAATGTACAATGATACTTATGCTGTTGTATCTTCTACCCTTCTACCTGCCCCTGCTCCTGTAATATTCTACCATATTCCTTTTTCATCACTCTCTTAAGTACAAACAAATATACCATGTTGGCACATTGGGTATCTTGTAAGATTCACTTAGGCATAGAAGTGGTTCTGATACACAATTTAATTTCAATTGATTAAGTACAGAAGCAAACTCTCCTTAAAAATCATATGCACATAGAGGGTGCTTACCTCATTACAATAGTTGTACAAAAAAATATTCAGAGGTGTTGATTTTAATGAATATGAACTAGTAGAGCAGATTGGACTTGTGGTTATTACTTATTTGTCTTCTAACTGATGAAAGTACAAGCATAGCCACGATGAGAAAGGTGACCCTGCTAGCAGAAGTCAGGTTAGAAATACCCAACCCTCGTTTCCAAGATTTCTCGTGATTTTGCAGTTAGGATTTCTATTTGACAGTTGGCTTGGTGGAACTATGTTTTATTTTCTGAACACTATTTTTTTTGTTGGCTTCAATAACCTTGGATTTGAACCCAAAACAGTGCAACTTCCTCCTCAAATCCACTCCGACATGTAGTTTAAGTGCTAATGCTTTCTAAGGAAATAAGGGTTTTGTTTTCCATACTGGTTAATGCCATCATAACCATATGTAAGGGGTTTTAAACTTGTGCTATTTTAACTATAATTGACTTCATATTGGTTCATCTAATCATATGGGTATTTGGGCTTTGACATTTACTATTAGCCTGTTTTTGAGTTTCTAATAGCTTTTGGGGAAGGGGCTAAAATTTTAGTATACATGTAATCTTTTTATTTCCAAAATACTATCACGCAATTATAACACAACCATAGATCTTCATGCATCCTTCAAGTCTAGGTTTGGAAAGCATTCTCTTCTCAGCCATATGTTGCCTGCTGCAATTCCACCATGCTCTTATTTGTGTTTTCGCAATCCAGATGATGAAAACAGAGATTCTTGGCTTTAGCAATGAAAAATAATAAATGGCCAGTGCCATCTTCTATTTCTGTGAATGATGAGAACAACAGCTTTTTTGACAATGAGAACATCCAGACTAGTATCCAAAGAGAGGACCTTGTTACAATATTTCATACCTTGGACAACAACAAAGATGGTAGTGTAAGTGCAGAGGACATACTGAATGCTTGGGCTTTAGTACCTTTGTGATGATAAAATGCAGATAATGATGGATTTGCAGAAGCATATGAGCTGTGATGATTTTTGCAAACTTTGTCTCAAGAAGTCCTGCTAAGCCTGAGACTGAGAGAACGACAAGACTTGGAGAATTGTGAAACAATGATTGCAAGATTTCCATATTGTTTATATAATGCCTTCTAACTTTTGCCTCGCTCTTACAATCCCATTTTATTATGGTTTATGTATATTATTTTATATGTGCAATCTGTGAGCAGTTAAGTGTTATATCTGTTAGCATAGAAATCATCAATACACCAATAATATTAACAAATTTATGAGTGATGTATAATATTAAAATTATTTTGAAAACTTGCCAGTCACTCCATTGAACGTAGGTGTTTTCTAGTTTACCCTTCACTTAATCTTCAATTCTCAGTACAAAATATATAGCTTGCTTAAAGTTTTATAGTGTCTAACGTTCAGGTAATTATATAAAGCTACATATAATACTATGTAGCTTGATTAAAGTTTTATAGTGTAACGTTCAGATAATTATATAAAACTATCGGCTTATTCCTTGCAGCTCCCCCGGCTGCAAGTGCTAGTGAATAGGAATACAAACTTAGAAGAACAAGTCATGGCATACTTGTATAAAGACGACTTTATTGCACATCACATATAAAAATAGCCCGTCTTCCACGTTTTATGCCATATGCGATAATTTTGAATGATCAACGTTTTATTGCCAAATTATAGAAAATTGCCTGGTAAATCAGGTCACAGGTAAATACTGCCCAGCGTGTGATCTACGACTCAGGATCACAACTCGGCGGACGATGATTGTTCACCGGCAGGAAATGGTGCCGATCACGGGTGAGCGTTGAACGGAGTCGGAGGATCTGGAATATCGTCGGCATCTCCTTCCAACATGTGAAGCACCTCCGTCATTGCAGGTCGATCTGTCGAATTGTACTGAATATACCAAAGCCCCACTTTTGTCAGACTCCTTGCCTTGGCCTCCTCTGCATCACTCAACTCTCTTTCCCTCAACCTCGTCCTAAGTTCCCCTCTCTCCACCAATTTAATTGCCCAGTCTGGAAAGTAAAATTGGCTTGAACGGCTCACCTGTACATCAATGTTCTTTCTTCCTCCCACCATCTCCAATACCATAATTCCAAAACCGTAAACATCTGATCTGTCTGTTACGGGCCCAAAATTTCTAGACCACACCTCTGGCGCAACATATCCTGGCGTCCCCCTCGCTGCTGTCATTGATATGTGGTTGTCTTCCCTTCCACACAGTTTCGCCAGGCCAAAATCAGCTATTTTGGCTGTAAACTTCTCGTCTAATAATATATTATGCGGTTTGATGTCGAAGTGAATGATGCGGCTGTGACACTCGTCATGAAGATACGCAATTCCACGAGCAGCCCCCAAAGCAATTGAATACAGCTGATCCCAATTCAGGATTTGATCTTATTCTTTTGTTGCAAGTATAAATTTGTCGAGAGATCCATTTGCCATGTATTCGTAGATGAGTGCACTTGTATGTCCCTCAAAGCAATACCCCAACAAACGAACCAAATGAATGTGATGGATCCTTCCGATGGTTGCCACTTCGTTCATGAACTGAGTACCGCTTTGCCTTGTTTGCTCAAGCATCTTAACTGCCACAAGTTTTCCTCTCGGAAGCGTTCCTTTATAGACCACACCAAAACCCCCTTCACCCAGCTTATGTGCAAAGTTGTTGGTGATCTTCTTGAGGCTTGAATACGAATATCTGGTTGGCATTTCATCAACATACTTGTGTAGAAACATCTCTACCTTGGAAATGGACTGTGGGTCTCTTTTCCTCCAATAAGAAATAAAAAGCAATACTACCGCTGCTGCGAGAGCAACACCCACCACGGAGCAAACTGGTTTACAATGAAATACACATGAGCTATCTTTCCAGATGCTTAAGGGAATATAATTATTTCTCGATTATTTTATATATATATAAATTATAAGGTAAAAAGGAAGCGATGCTTACCTAGAATAACGGTGAAGGCGGATTCACTGAGAGCGTCTGAATTATAAGAATCATAATGTTTGTAAGTAGTTATTTCGTAATTAATAAAATATGCATCTAATCAAATGCTAAATGATTCCGACTCTTCTGTCATTGAAACGAAATTTTCAGATGTAATGAAATTGGAAGAAAGAGAATTGAGACACTTACAGTTCTTAGTGGTTTTATCTATCTCGCAAAATGGTCGCATCGTTATAATGTCGTAGTTACAGAACCCGCAATCCTCGCAACCTTCGCTGAAATTCCACTTTATTTCAAACCCTTGCTGTATAATTGTATTCAGCATCACCATTTCAGCATCAGCAGTCAGGTTCGTCCTCACTGGTAGCTGAACTTGTGATCTACAATATCGCTTAGTCAAAGTCGAGTTTGGAGTGGGCATGTAATACCAATCAATACTACATTCTAAATTGGTTGCGTTAGCGAGGAGCTCACCAAATTCGCACTCCCATAGAGTTATATTCTTGTTGTAATCTAATATTTGAAATTGTCGACCTGACCATAACTGCGCTGTGTTATTACTCGACCATATGCCGCATGGAAAACTCCATAGATTCTTGTCAACTATTGTCATGGTATGGCTAGTGTTCCCTTCAAAGTAGATTCGGGGCTCTAGTATGTAGTATTGGTGTCCCGTAATATTAAGCAGGGGCATACCATAGTCGCGATCACAGACGAGCTGAAGCGCGGGATCACCGCAGCCGCTATTCTTCAGTCCAAAAGGATAATGCAAACTATAAATCCCACATCTGAAAGGTTCCTCGCATACTCCATCACAGTGAGAGGACATCAATGATATTAGAATTGTGAAGAACATAAACAAAAAACGGCTGTAGCTTGAAGCGACAAAGAAATCGGAGGGCAGAAAATAACGAGCATGGTGAGGCAAAGAAGACAGAGCTTCCATTGCAGCAACGTTGGGACAAGGGTAACAGGTAAAAAGAGAAACATCAAACTAACATTAATTAGGGAGAAACATGGGGATGGAAGAGAACAAGGGAAAACATGATATTGTAAAATTGACATAACCCGGAATGGAAGACTTGACTATTTGCCATCCCATTTTATGTCCGAAATTGAATTATCATCGTGTATTGGGGTGCGAATTCATTTCCCCGTGCTTTCAACATACGGGGATGGAATTTTCTTGAACGATGATGTATGCACAAGAACGGAAATGCGAGACCATTGATTTTAAGACTTATCTCCCTTTTCTTTATAAGGAATATTCACTATTTTTCTCTTCAAAAAATAATAATATTTTTCATTTTTTTTATTGGGAAAATGTATATATTAATAATAGATTTTTTTTTCACAATAGTACAAATGTGCCTAAAAGAGGCACATCCCAATCCAAATGATTGTCAAAGGCAGTCAAACAAAAAACACCTAAAACAACAAAAAGAAAAGCTGCTAAGGGCAACATACAATTGACATGAGATTCATTTTTCCCCAAGAGTGAGGAGTACATGATCATTTGTAATGATATTAACCATTGAAAGTAAAGCTCCATTATAATTTTTAGCAATCGCTGCTAGCTGAGACTGAACTTTAGATAGTTGGGATTGAATCTCGAAGGTGTTTCTGTGTTTCTCCTTAACTGCTTTAGCAAGAGTTGATTGTTGCAAAATAATGTTAGAGAATAGACTGTGCTTGATCACTTCTACATGGAGAAAATCATTAGAAAAAATAGCTTTACATCTGAGCAACCAAATATATTGAATAATACATTGACGAAAATATTCTGAAACTACATTCTAAGAACAATGCAACCCTAAAAGAGTTGATTTCCATTTTAATTCTCTATTAAACATGTCAGGAATAAGACTCATAATAGCTTTCCAAATTGATTGAGAATGTTTGCATGACCAAAATGCATGTTTGACGATTTCTAGCTTGTGACAAAATGGACATTTGGTGGATTGATTACGCAAAAAGGTGAGGCATTATCCCAAAACAACTTTGTAATGAATAATCTTTCATGCTAAAAATTGCACTTTGGCCTCAGGTTTTGGTTTCCAAACAACGGTGCTCAAGCTAAACCATTTGGACTTGGACCAATTTAGATTCCATTTCAGATTTAATCTAGGAAGCATTTGAATTGGAGGAAGGATATTAAGGTAGATAAGTTTGAGAGGGAAATTTTCAATATTATAGCCTAGAAACCACCTCCAATCCTTAAGAAAATTGCAAGAAATAGGAGTGCATAGTTTTAGTTGTAGCTCTAAAGGAACAACATCTTGCACCATGTGAATGTCATTGATGAGAGCATTGGATAGCTTGAAATCCTGCTTAAGTTGTAAGTCACTTTTCCAAGATAGAGTTGTGAAGTCCCAAATGTCCCTAAATTCCTTGATGCCTTTTTTGAACAAGAGCTTGCCATGTAGGTGGGGGGTAGTTACTAAAGGTTGCCCCTAAAGGCATATCAATCTATTCCACCAAATAGAGGAAGCAACAAAACTCATGCCATGGCTAAGATCTTGTCCTTTCCATTCAAAAAGAGGAGAAACGTTGCCAAGCTTTCCATATTCTTAAAAATTGACTAGAGGCATGAGGCTTGAATTACTTAGCCATAAGGATTTTATCTTTCCACCCAACCTCTTTCCAAGCATTATTGGCTTTGGTTGTAGCAATTATGTGCCTAATAAGAGATTTCCATGGCACTTCTCCATTAAGAGATCTAGTGATCCATTTAGCAATAAGGTAGATCCCTTGTGTAAGGGGATCAATTACTCCTAAACCCCCTCTTTTTTCTGGTTGGATGTAATATAACCATGAAGGAATTGGAAGAACTTTTTTGTTATTTCTTTTTCCCAATAAAAAACCTCTAATTAGCTAAGTTAGTTGATTATAACTGCTTTTGGAAGGAAGCCAACATGATGAGATGTAGACATGATTGGCTATGAGGACTTTGTTGGCAATTTGAATGCATCCAACCATAGATAAAAATTTGTTTGACCAAATTTGGAGCTTTCTTTTTAATTTATTGATGAACCGTTTCCACATTTCAGAGAGAGAAACTCCTATGCGAAAGGGAATACCCAAGTATCTTGAAATTACTCCATGCTTGTTGAAATTCCATTGTGGGGGAATCCAAGGAGGTGGTTGATTAGCTGAAGTCGTCCAAAATTTAGTTTTATTAAGAGAAAGTTGTGAGCCACTTGCTGAACAAAATAGGTCTATGACATCCATGGTGTTATTAAGCTCTTCTTGAGAGTTTTGAATGAATAGTAAGCTATCCTCAGCAAAATGAGAGTTGAGAGCAACTTCATTACCAGGTAGAGAGATACCATGAATGACGTTTTTCTTTTTAGCATGAATTAAAAGGTAACCAAGTGCATCAATTGTGAGCATGTAGAGGAAAGGAGCTAAAGGGTAGCCTTGTCTTATCGATCATTGAAGAGGAAAGGGTTGAGTGATTGAACCATTGATAGCTAAGCAAGCATTAGCATCAACAAAAAGGAGTTTCATGTGTGAAATAAGCATAGGTCCAAAGCCTAACCATTTGAGAATTTTTAATATAAACTGCCACCTAATCCTACCATAAGCTTTGTCAAAATTTGGAATTTGATGAGGAGGTAGTCTTGTCGTATTTTTTGAGCCCATTCAACAGCTTCCCAAGCAAGCACCAAATTGTCAAGAATGAATCTCCCTCCTATAAACCCAATTTTCTTGGGCCTAACAATTTCTTGCACTATTTGTTTAATTATTTTGGCAATAGCTTTGGCAATAATCTTATAAGAGGTACTAAGGAAGGTGATTGTTCTCCAACTTGCAATGTTACTCTCATTTTTCCCTTTGGGAATTAATTTTATCAGCCCTTGGTTAATAGAAGAACCTAAGGATCCCTTAGAAAATGCTTCTTTATAGACCTCATAGAAGTCCTCCCTAATAAATGGCCATAATATTTTATAAAATTATGTTGGTAGGCCATTAATCCCAAGACTTTTAGAGTAAGCCATATCATTCAAGGAAACATCCAACTCTTCAATGGTGGGCAAGAGGTCTAAGTAAGTTTGTTGAGAAAAGTTAATCTTGCTAGGAATGCAAGTGCCAACCATATCTTCAACTATTCCTTGCAGCCGATCTCCTCCAGTAGGATCAATAAATAATTGTTTATAATGTTGAAAGAAGCAAGATTTAATATCATCAAGATTGTCAAGCTTGTGCCCCTCTTGGTCATGTATAGATATTATTATTTCTTTGGAATGTTTATTCTTGAGATAACTAAAAACTAATTTTGTTCCCTTGTCTCCTTCTTTCATCCAATGTAGCCTAGCCCTTAATTGAGCTCCCCGTCTCTGATAAAATTCAAATCTTTTGTGTTTTGTTTCAACAACAACAACAACATGTTAGAGGGAGATGTTAGTTGGCACTGTATTTAAAAGAGTTTTCTTTTTTCCAATTGATACCTTAATGTTTTTTCCATTCTAGATCTTTGTCTAGACATTCTTTTCCCATAAGCTCTTAGGAAGGTGGTGCAATGAATAATAGCTTCATTCCACCATTGTAACCAACCACAATTATGTTGAGGTCTAGGTGCTTTGTTCCAAATGGAGATAAGAGAAGAAAGGTATTCAGGATGGTTAAGATGGGAGGTGTTGAGCTTGAAGGGTAGGCTAGTTGGCTGGGAAGGACAAAAAGAAAGTCGACATGTCAACAAAATTGGGAGGTGGTCTGAAAGGGAGGCAGAAGCATCAACTTCAATAAGAGTGTTATGCAAAAAAGGGACAATAGAAAGGGAATCGACAAGATAAAATATATCAATCCAACTAAGTTTCCTTAAATCACCATCTCTTGAGTTGGACCAAGTGAACCAATGGTTGAGATGGGTATCTCTTTTTTCCACAATGGGATCTGAAACTCCCATAGGGGTATGTGTAGGATCATGATGGGCCAAAAAGTGGTGATATGTAAGTGATATGATGGCCCATGTGGCTGATGACTTTTTTTTACCCAAAATTGATGAAATGAAAAAGGTTTTTAAAGGAGATTCTCAGCTTTCCACCAATATAAATTATGCTTTACTTTGAATTTAATAAATAATTATTATTCATTTTTTATTTGAATTACAACTAAAGTCCTGATTTATAGGCTGATTGAAAAAAATTTATAACTTTCAAACGGTATCACATTTTTTGAATCCGAAACATGCATCACATTATATGCTTCACATACTATAGGATTAAAAAAATAAAATTGAATTTCATGAAGTTTTGACCAAGTTAAGGTGGTCAGACATACGAGTGTTCATATTTTTTAAAAGTTGTAATAAAAAATTCATAATTAATTATTGACTTGGAAAAAAATTACAAAAAATTATGTATCACATCGGGACATAAGTCCTCTACTTATATCTAAAATATCATAAAAAAATATTATCATTTTATTGTGGTTAGGGTGGTTAGACAGACTCCTACTTCTTATTTTTTCCCTAAAATTTAAGTACTACTGCATTGAAATTTCAAATTTTCACCAAATATATATTTTTATTTTTAAAATAAACCTAGTAGTTTAAAAACTACATTCAATTTTCTACAGATTCTATTCTTACATATTTTTGAAATAATATATATAACTTATTCGAATTTTTACGTCAAGTTGCCTAACAATGATTTTTCTGAATTTTATCGCCACTTAAGGGCCTGTTTTTTCCATGATGATCCTGCACATACCCATAGTATTCCTTGTTAGGATCCAAGAATCAAACTCTTTTTGGGAAATTTTATGAGGGCTGAACCAACTTATATCATAGTGATTTTCCACCATGTTGAAATCACCTCCCCAAACCCATTCAATCGTAGGAAGGTTATTAACCATCCATTCCCAAAGTTTGATTCGAGAAGAAGAATCATTGGGAGCATAGATGGAGCAAACACTGATGGATCTTCCTTGGAGCAATAATAAGCACCACACACAATTATTCTTGGAATCGACTCCTGAAGATATAATAAACTTGGCTAACCAAGGTGAAATTCCTAATAGTGCACCTCCACTTTCATCATGATGAAGAGTGAATTTAGACCAGCCATCCCTCCATAAGGATTGAAGAGAAAGTTCGAGTCGGGTATCTGCAATTTTTACTTCTTACAAAAAAATTACATTTGTCTTGTGAATTTTGTAAAGCTTGGATCTTGACATGAAATTTTCTTAAGGGGATAGATAAAACCCTAACATTCCATGACATGATAGAAAGCTTCATTGCATTTGAGAGAGGGATTTCATATCCTTTGAATCTAATAATTTCTTGACTTATTCTCCCATAAAAAATCTTGTTGCTAAAGTGGAATTAATGCCCTACGGAGGTCCTCACTAGGGGATCTAGACATTTGTCTAGAGAGGTCCTCGCTACGGAATATAGACCTTTTTCTGAGAGAGCTTGGAGAGGGAGATCTAACTCTACAAACAGCAGGTTGAATCCCATGGCTTTGGTCATTCAATTGGTAATTTGATATTTTTTATTTTTTTTAATTATCCTCCAACAATTCTCAAGGATGACATCCTTGTAAGTTGGAGGTTTATCTGAAAGAGGAGGATTACGTAAAATATTTCCCCCAAGAGAAGGAAGATGGTCTGAAGAAATGGTGGAGGGACTTGAATGAGTGGGAGAAGGGGTTGGTGATGGTGGATTGGAGGGCGAAGAAGGGGGAGCGTAGCCATGAGGGGCCACTCCATGAGGGTGATGCTCTTGAGCTACATGAGGAGAAGAGATTGATGAAGGGGATGTTGAAGAAGGAGAGGGGTTGGGTTTGGGTTTATGAATAGGGAAGTCCCTGATTAAATGCCCTTCTTTACGGTAGTAAAAATAAGGATTGGGCTTGTTGAGGTAAGAAGCGGGTTGAGAAAAGTAAAAGCTTGGACCAATTACTTGTAGGGTATCAGGAAAATTTTGATTTAAATCAACCTCAATGCAATCCCTAAGATGAACACAGAGACTTGAATATTTATCAACACTATTTTTGCACCATAAAACCCTACCTAATTGGGCTGCTATGACTTTGAGGAACGGATGGAAGGCCAAATTTAGAAAGGGGAATTCTACCCACATTGGGTATTGAGACTTAGAAGCTCCTTTAGGGTGGAAGTCAAAATCAGATGGCTTAACAAATTTGTCCACATATTGTCCAAGAATCATAATGTAGGGCAGCCTGTACATGTTTGACTGAGAAAAATGTGCATGAAATGTAACCCATGCCTAGCCCTCTAAAAGATTCTATCATCCAACCCCTATTTTCTCATTGAGTTTTTTCCCATTTATAAAAATCTTGTTCAGAAGGAACTCCACGAAGGAAAAATAAAATGATTGTTCTTTGCTTATAGTCATCAATTACATCTAAAACCTCATCAAGAAGATAACACTCAAGGATCTTACCTTCATTGGTCACTTCTTGATATTGTGGGAAAATGCTAGGTGTTCCTTTTTTGAATGAGAATTAGGCTACTCATTCACCTCTAGTTGAGAAGTATTCTATAAATTTATTGTCAAACCAGTAGAGTTGGAGGCTAGAGTAGTTTGAGGGCAACTACTTTCAAAATATTGTGCAGTATTCTATTCCACCATTATTGCATTTGGATCAAGGAGAGCTAAAATTGGTGTTGAGCCTGAGTCTGTTCCACTTCCCATCACATTGGAGAAAGAGGGGTGTTGGAAATCTTCTGGGTGCAAGTATGGTTTTTCTTGTGCCTTCTTCTTCATGGACATTGTAAAATGGCTAATGGGTTTTCCATGATAAGACTTGCAGGTGAGAAATGGAGTGATGCCCTACAAGGGCACTTACTA
Organism: Sequoiadendron giganteum; assembly: GCA_007115665.2. NCBI lineage: Eukaryota > Viridiplantae > Streptophyta > Pinopsida > Cupressales > Cupressaceae > Sequoiadendron > Sequoiadendron giganteum. Next base: position 98,963,996 of record CM021103.1, read on the forward strand.
GTGGGAGAAAATAAAAGGTGCTAAAACATAGCCTCATAGAATTTTCCACCGCAATCTGCCAACAAATTAATGCGATGAGTACATTGCAGCAATTAGGGTTTTGACACTAAATCACCCTCCTTCTGAGGATTTGTTTAAACCAAAAAACAATTGAAAGCACCTTTGGAAGTAGAAAATCATTACAAAAATTCTTGATTGTATATTTGATGTTTATTTAAACCATTATCTTTCATCTTTGATTGAGGGAAAGACTATTGAGCATATTGGGTGCATGAGGAGAGTTCCAGACTGACACTTCATGAACCCGTCATAATATTTTTCATTGTATGAGAAGGCTGATAGTGACCTGTTGCTTTTATGCAAAATTTCTCAGTGAAATTCTGGTTTGTATTTCTCTTGACTATTGTTTCTATCTTTGGAGTTGGTATTTTTAATGCTTTGGATATTTTCTCCTTTTATGTATAGTTCTTTTTTGGACTTCTATTGTTTATTTTTTAAATTAATTTTGTTAAATAACTCGCACATGTACCTATATGAGGTTCAAGGGAGACAACGATAGGAAATAAAAGGAAAAGCATAAATGAAATGAAACAATACATAATTGTTTATATAAAAATATATAGAAATAACGTTAGGGATAATATAAAATATTTCTATAAAATTGGATGAGTTCATAAGGAGTCTTGTTTATAAACTTGTAAAAATATAAAAATTAAAAAGGGTATGTGCAGGATCATCATGGAAAAAATAGACCCTTAAGTGGCGATGCAAATTTAGAAAATCAGAGTTAGGAAACTTGACGTAAAACTTTGAATAAGTTATCTATATTATTTCAAAAATATGTAAGAATAAAATCTGTAGAAAATTGAATTTAGTTTCTAAACTACTAGGTTTATTTTTTATTTTAAAATCTATTTGGTGAAAATTTGAAATTTCAATGAAGTGGTACTTAAATTTTAGGGAAAAACAAGAAGTAGGTGTTTGCCTAACCACCCTAACCACAATAAAATGATAATATTTTTTTATAATATTTTAGATATAAGTAGAGGACTCATGTACTGATGTGATGTGTATTTTTTTATAATTTTTTTCAAAGTAAATAATTAATTATGAATTTTTTATTACAACTTTAAAAAAATATAAAAACTCGTATGTCTGACCACCTTAACTTGGTAAAAACTTCGTGAAATTCATTTTTTTTAATCCTGTAGTATGCGAAGCATAGAATGTGATGCATGTTTCAGATTCAAAAATGGTGATAGCGTTTGAAAGCTATAGATGTTTTTCAGTCAGCCTATCAACCAAGACTTTAGTCGTAATTCAAATAGAAAATGAATAATAATTATTCATTAAATTCAAAGTAAATAATAATTTATATTTGTGGAAAGCTGGGAATCTCCTTTAAAAACCCTTTTTGTTTCATCAATTTTGTGTAAAAAAAAAGTCGTCAACCACATGGGCCATCATATCACTTACATATTGCCACTTTTTGGCCCAGCATGATCCTGCACATACCCAAAAGTGGATGTTCTCATTTATTATTGGGATAATTGATTGTAGGAACAATACATAGGTGGAATGCAATGCCATAAGATGTAAAAGAAAAAGCATGAAAAAAAAATTCAACATATTTTGAATATGTAAAACATCAAGTATGTGTAAATCAGGCATGGATGACTTCAATATTTGAGTCTTCAACCTTGGTGCCACAAGATTATAGAAATGAATCCATATTCAATTCATAAAAGTGATAAAATAAAAGGAGATTAGGGAATACCACCTAACATCAATGTTGTACCATTTAGGAAAAAATTACTTTCATTAAGAAAACAAATGACTGGCCCATAAACACAAGAACTCTCCAATGAAAACCAAGAATCCTTGTCTGATTAAAAATATGCATTCTAGGTCTTAAACAAAAGAAAATTAAAAACACTATAGAGAGCAATATGTTATTTGAAGAATTTTTGCATATTTTCATTGTCCAAAAAATAATAAAATATTAGATAAATATTTATTTTTGTTCTTTGTAACCATAGAATGTATGGTGGGGGCGATAGGAAGTAGAGAAGAGGACGTTGAGCCTCATAGTCAATTAGATAGAAGATTTGAATAAAAGGAGTAATTTAAATAACAAAAAAAAAAAATTGGCAAAAAAGCATATAAGTACTAGACAAGATAGTGCTAGAAAGAGGGAAGAAATTGATATGGAATAAGCATCATAGTAGAGAGTATGCAGATTTTAATGTTAAGATATACAAGCAAGTGAAAAGAGTCGAGGAGATAAAGAGGTGATCAAGTAAAGTTTGAAGAAATCCATTGGAAGGTGCAAATAGGGTGTTGGTTAGATTGGAAAAAATACAGAGGTATAAGAATAGAGCATTTGATTAGATCAGATTACATAAATGTATGCCAAATATTGAAATTTGATTGTAATTGCCATCAATGTATTGAGTAAATAAATTTCATAATAAATTATAGAGAAGTAGGTCCCAAAATGGACCACTAATAGGATTTGGCAAGAGGAGCTCTACACATTGCAACCATCATCAAGGGTGAGATAATCCATCTAGCCATTGTTGTTGGGAGATTCAACAACAGTTTAGCTTCAATCCCCAAAATTGACCATTCCCAAAAAGGTTAGTCAATAGTTATGTTGATGGGTGTTTTTGCACCCTCTCAACACAGACAACATACAAGCATGTTATCTCTCTTGAAAGGTAATTTTGCAACTAAGTTTTAGAAATCACCCCAAGGTCTCTTGGGTGTTAGGTCATGGCAATGCATGGAATAGTTCAATGGTTAATGTGATTTGCTGGTAATCACACGGATTCCTTTAAGGTTCACAAATAATGGAAGTTTTCAGATCTGCAAATGGAGTTTGAAAGTGTTAGAAATGAATGAACAGTGGTTGCACACTCAGAACAACAATCTAAAAATCACTTCAATCACCAAATTTGACATTGTTATGGTGTTTGAGACCCTAAACTAATAAAGAACTAAAAGAAATAGAAAAAGAGGAAAGGGTTGAGAGAAGTTATTCTAATTCTAAACTATGAATGAGTAGTAACAATGGAGGATGCTACAGTAGACAGACTCCCATAACTAAGTTTTTCTTGACCAAAAGAAGCCTACAACTACACAAAACCAGTGCAATCTTCAAGGGGTCTTTGCATAGTTTTAGATTGTGCATTCACCTCATGAACATACAATTGAACTAAAGTGTATAAAATAAACAAGCCTAGACTAACTTTACACTGCAGTTTGCCATCCATAAAATGCCAAAAGTATGGGCTAGGAGTTCATCAAATACTGTAATATGGCAACCATCATTAAAAACATTCAAGAAACTAACAAACAAAGAAAAAATGGAGGTTGAATCATGCATGCATAGTGAGAAAATTCAAAGAAAACACCCAACTTTAATGCAATGCTTCCTTCTATTGCTGCAAAATGTCTCTTACAACAATTCACCACACTTACAAATGAAGAGCAAGCCCCTATTTATAGTTTTCCAAAAGTGAAATGAATGGACAAGATCAATTTTCAATGAATGGACTAGATTCAATACAACTCAAGGTTTCATCTACCCCCCATATATTACAATATAAAATAGACTTATCTATCTTTTCCCTATTTTGTCCTCTAGTCTATTTTTTCCTGTAGCTATTTTGTCTTTTAGTTGCCTTCTCTGCTATAGCTGAAAACTGTTGAAGTCTGTCTTTTGCTGATGTATTTCCAACATTCCTTCATCTAATTAGGTGAATCTTTCTGTAGATTTGCATCCATGGGAAACATAAACATTCTTCTCAATCCAATGATCAGATCTTGACAATCACCATCATTTGGTGGAAAATAAAACAACTCCCTGTGTCGTCATCTTTAAGGTCACCTTTGCAATTGTTTGACATTGATTTCCTTGACTTGCATCCATATGTAAGTTGATCCTTGTCGACAAGTTAATCATCATTCACGTGGACATCCTTCTGGAAATATTTAGCGTGCATCATCTATGAATTAAAATCCTCTCCTTGGTATGATTTTTTATGCACTCCCAAGTGAAAGTACCTATGTTATGGCCTCATTTTTTTGAAGAGTACCCTCATCTTTGGAACCAAAATCCTCATCTCTCCATGTGCAGGCCTTTTGTGGACACATTCCCTCCCCTCGCAAGCTTGATGAGATTATTTGAAGGTGGCCTTGAACACCAATTAAGAATATGTCCCTGTTATACTTTAAGCTCCAGTGCTTCCTCCAACCTTATACCTACAACACCCACAAATATAAATTATCCCAAAAGAAAACAGGATGCACTTCAATATCCATTATTACGATTTAGATAATAAGAACAACATTACTCATAATAATAGTAATCGGGTAAAAATCCTATAGAGGGGGAAAACTTAAATCATTTTGAATTATACATTAGAATATTCTATTTTTCCCTCTAGACATGTATAGTGATGAATATCTCGATACACTCAAATCCTTTTCCCCTTTATGAACCTAGTCATATGATAATCTTTCAAAGGGGGGGAACACGATATGTGGAGGGTGATCTTCAAATATTTTAAAGCAAATTGTTGGCATCATCAAGTAACTCCCAAACATGATACGAGTTTTGAAACATGGCAATGTTGGGAACGCAGGAAATGTGCATACGAGTGCCAGGCAGGCGATGCTGAAAAGATCGACATTGGATAAATGGGGTCGTGTATAAATTTTTCCAATTAGTTTGAAGCATCTTTCTCCTTGTTTCGTAGTGGCCCATTAGTTCCACTTTTGACGGCCAGGTGCATTGTGCCATTTCTTCTTTTGTGATCTAAATTCAACATTTTCCTTATTTACTCTTCTGTCATTACTCTCACTTGGATGCAAATGTTTTGCGGGTCTGAGAATACCTTGCACCGCCTGTGGAGAAGTAATGCAGGGATGCCTTGAGAGACCATCGTGTGGCATGGCAGAGGAACCTACGGCCTCCGCGATGCTCAAGTCTGCAAAAGAAAATAGAAGCGGGAGGTCACAATGGGTGAGCCCCACAAAAAAACGATTACATGACCGTTTGTTTCCACAGACTACGTCCTAGATAAACATAAACTCGATTCAATCAATACTTCATTTCGTGAGTAGAAGTTGATGGTCATCCTTCAATTTACCTAATGCTCACCCCACCATGTAGGAGCGTACCATTTCTCTGACCCCGAATCGAGCCTCCAAGCCCAAGTTGATAGATTCCCTGCAATTGGTCATGCCAAAGAGTAATCAAATTTCTTCTTAGCAGCGCCCTTAACCATGATTTACTATTACTAGAATGTTCTCCATATGAAATGTGGGGACGTTCGCAACTCCCTTTTGCCATTGTTCTGATGATCCCTGTCGACTAACCAAAATGCAAGCCCATTATTCAACTGTAATTCCCACCTTATAAGAATCTGTAAATAATATGCAACATTTTGAATCATCACCACCCCTAAATATTTTTAAATGATTTCTTCGAATATTCATGCACTGTGGATGCCTCTCCTCGAGATTTTTCCAACTCCAAGAATTTCTTTGAATAATACAATAGTCTGATGACCACAAGTTATACAATATGATCTTCAGGGGATGCTAATGTCGTCACAACCTCCATCATATTGGATCAACACTATTTAGCCAAAGCATGGCCATCTCACAATTCATTGTGTGTTGATGGAGATCCTTTCGGTCACACTAATCATTAATCGGTGTAGATGTAGTATAGATCCGGGCCTCCACTAAATGAAACTACAGTGACGTTCTAATCATAACATTCCTAGAACAACACCATTCCCGACTTAATCTCGTATGTTCCAATTGTATACCCTATCGATAACTCCTAAGGTGCGGGAATATCAGATGCCAACGCTACTTTTGAGGATGAAAGTGTGGGACGTTAGGGTGATAACATTGGAAGAAGACAGCACTAGGAGCGACGGGCTGGCTTAACCAGCACACTCTAAGCGTTGACCGCTTAGATGGCTGGTGTGGGCCCGATCCTTTCGCCGTCCATCCCCGTTTACACAATAATCGCCGTTAATTATTTGAAATTCAAACTTTTCCCGCTTGAAAGTACGGTGGATGCCCGTAAGCATTTGATATTTACCTTTATTCCACTTCATCTTTGTTTTGCATACATCTCTATGCTTCTCCGAAAAATCCAGCCACTCGGAGCAGGGCTTCCATGGAGATTTTGAGACATGTGTATTTATTCTGTAGAAGGGCGCTTCATTGGTATCTGTTTATGCAAATGGTTGCTGCAACGAGGACAATGGGAGCATTGGAACATGATATGGGCATCCATCAAACCATAACGAAGCGGGGACTATTGTCAGGTATTACTGTTGGAAATGCTCTGGTAAACATGTATGCGAAATGTGGAAGCATAGACAAGGCATGTGAACTGTTTGACAGGATACCTCAAAGAAATATGGTCTCGTGGAATGCTATGCTTGTAGGATATGCACAAAATGCGTTCCTTGAAAACGATTTAGAAACTTCAATCATATTTAATTAGCAGGTGTAAAGCCAAACGCTGCAATCTTTGTCAGCATCCTACCTGTCTGTGCCAAAATTGGAGCTTTGGAATGGAGCGTCCACACAGGAATTTTGTCAGATATTGTAGCTGCAACTGCCCTGGTAGACGTGTATGCAGGAGTAAACCAAGAATTTTAAAAGGAAAAACAAAAAATCTTACCACAATTAGATCAGTACTATGTTTGCAAAGATGTTAAGTTCATTTGGCATTATATTTGCAGCATGCCACTCTATTTTCATGTGTTTTGTCTTTTTAAATGTAGATTGATACTTATTTTAATTTTATACTATTTTGGATTGATGCTTTGAATGTATTATTTTAGTATATGATTTGATTATTTTGATGTATTTATTAATCTAAAATATAGTTTATTAAAGTAATATGTCATATTTTTTAGTTTAGAATCTTGTTGTTCCTAATCTGAATAGATTATTCAACTGCAATAAAATCCCGAACTTGCAATTTGTCATTTTATTTTAAAATCCAATCTTTTATATTTCAATTTTTGACAATCTTTAAATCTAACCATTACTCACTTATAGAAGTGCCAAAATTTTAATCATATATCTAGAGAGTGTATTTAAAAATATTCTTAAGACATTTGCACATTATGGAGAGTATCACTATAAAAAGAATATTTTGACAAAGCATTGAAAGCATTTTCCTCCTAATTTGCATATGCATCATTCAATCACATCATAAATCAATGGAAAATAAACTTTATACTATCAATTGTCATCCATTATCAAGATAATACTTCAAGGTACACTCTAGCACAAAATAACAATTGACTTACATTAGCAAGATTAGTGCTTGATATAGTGATATTCATTTTCCTATTGATTTAAAGGCATATGGTTGGAATGTGAAATCCTACAAGTCATCAAACTTTGCAAGTAAACTTTAGCATGTCTATGGAAGAAGGAAGATCATGCAGTGACACACATTGTGTCATGAGTTCTCCATGATTGATAAGCTCACATTGTATGTGTTTAATACCAAGAAGATTGAGGATAAATGGTGATAGCTAATACAATTTCCACTGTCAAGCAAAAAGGACCAATAGTTAATTGTTATGTGTCATTGGATGATCCAATCAATATTAACTAATACATTTTTTAGATTAGCAACAAATTTTATGTCTTTAATGCATTACACCAAGTTTAAAATCTTGAATGTTGAAGCAAACTTCATTAATAAAAATTGGTTGGTTTTGGTCACTAGAATCTCATTATAAAATTTAATAAAAGGTTGTTTAGTATAAATAGTCAAGGTCTTCTTGTTGGCCTTTACAATAGGAGTTGAATCTGAATATATAGTTAGGTTTGAATAATTATGCATTTTATCTATAAATTTGTAATCTTTGTCATTCAAATAATTGAAAAGCATTGTTCTCATACCATCTCTTTTTACTTTCTTCCTTATTGTAAGTGTGTTCTTCATTATGAGTCTCTTTGCTATATGAAAGGGTATACCTTCACTTGGGATCTCCAGTTAAAGTTGTATCGAGTTTGGCTCTCATTGCCTAAGGTTTGGCTTGTGGAGAGGTGAAATAATCACATGACATTGATAAAATTTACAACGAAGCAATTCATATATTCCATAAAATTTGAGGATGGGTAGAAGGTAGTGCATATGTACTCAAATGTGTTGGTCATTGTGTAGAAGGTGTGGTGTGCATTTTTTATAAAGAAAATGTTGAGGAAGGAGAAAATGAACAATAAAGGAGTTATTATCAACAAATGAGGAATGAACTAAGCACCTAGAATAAAAAATCTCAAGAAAATTTGGTGTGACCTCTATGAGATGTTGGAGGAAATAGAGAACACTCAACGGAGAGATATGGGTGTACACTAGAATGATGATGAGACACAATCTATGCACATGAACAAGGTTGATGAAGACCCAACTAAGAGTTATAATGAGTAATCCTTCTACAATTTTCATAGAGTTAATGAACACCATACATATACTTGTGTCATATTTGAGTATAAAATCATAAATCTCAAGCTTCATGTGTTGATGGTATGAAGGATGGAAATTTTTTTTGGTTCCTCCAATAAAATAAAATTAGAAAATTTATGCTAAGATTTTTCCATTGTATACACAATTTGACAATATTGAACACTAATAGGTATTCAATCACCCTACTGATTATATGATGTATATACATATGAATACAAATCATGTTTGTTCCTCTTCCCACACTTCTAAAAATACATTTATGGATATTAATCATAAAATTTGACCTACTCATATACCTTAATTTAATTTTATGAGGAGATCCAAAACTATAATTATTATGGCCCACTTTATGGTCATGGTTTCCTTTGTGGTCAACATTGTGAAGGTATTCACATTGATCTAGGTAATTAGTATAACATATGCACAAAAGAATTTTATATAATTGAAAATTTAGCATCAAACAATTATACACATGTATGTGTTGCTCTAAACATAACCAATGACATTCTTGTGGACACTTTGGGGTGTATCAGCCTTCCTCTTGACATCGAGATTAGTTACAATAATTAAACGTGATATCCTCTATGATAATTCAACTTCTAAAATATGTTTGTGAAGAGAAAATTACAAAAGTGACAAGAGATACATATGTACCTATTTTCAAGTCAACTAGTCCAAACTTAAAAATTATGTCAAGTCACTCTCAAGGATATTTGTTATGATAGCAAATGTAAGGAACATCAAGTAGGAGCTCCTTATGAAACCAACGGTAGAATTCATTAATTATAATAAATGAAAGTACAACAAAAGAATTAAGAAAAAATAAAAAGGGGAAATAAAGAGAAAATGAAGCCCTCTTCATTACTTACTAATACTCCTCTAGCAAATAAAAAAACTTCTAACTCTTGTCCTCGACCAATAAATAAAGAATAACATAATTACATTCCTTCATATGTACCAAAGCAAGGATGATTTCCTCCTTATGCTCCAAAGAAGAATAATAAACTTTCAAAAATCTGAATGCCACCTCTTTTAAAGGTGCTACTTTCATATGGGTTCCAAAGAAAAAGTAGAATATTCAAAAAGAACAATTGAATCTAACTCCACAAGAACAATAACAATATTACAAAGGGTATTTCTCCTAATCTACTGATATTGAAAGCACATTCAATGACATCATATCATGACAAAATTCAAAACATTAAAGGTGGTTGCAAACCACATAAATAATATGAGAGCAATCTATTAGATGGATTGCGATCTAATATTATTGGTTGAGATTTGGAGCTTATATAGTCTACATACATATATACTTTATATTACTTTGATGGTGTCCCCCATTTGAGAGGCATATCTTATGGCCTTTTTCAATACCCTACTATATTGATAAAAATCTTCAATATTTTTAATTATGATTGTAACTATAATGATTATATTTAGCTTTTTTTATCACATGTTACTAACATAATATTTCTCATGATGATTGCAATATTTTTAACATATTCCACATGATTTAAATGACTATGATATATTTTAGAGTCAAGTCACTTCACATTTGAAAATGATGTGGGACAGTCTCAATGACATTTTTATGAATATAAGAGTAAGGAACATTAAATAGTTATTTCTTGTGAACAAAATGATAGAATTTATTAATTATACCAAATGAATCTAGGAAAAAGAATCAATAAAAAATAAATTAAATGTTAAAATAAGGAGCATATGAAGTCCTCTTTATTTCCTCCTAATGCTCCAAAGCACAAAAAACAACTTATAAACCTTGTTCTCTACTAATAAAGAAAGAGAGATAATTTCATTCCTCCATACATGTTAACACAAGGAATATTTCATCTTTATGCTCCAAAGAAGAATAATAGATAAAATTTCAACAAGCCCAATGCCACCTTATTTGAAGACACTAATTCCACATGGGTTCTAAAATAAAATAAAAATAGTCAAAAGACAATTGATCATTCTACATTTATGAACTTGTTTAATTTAATTAATTGCATTGAATCCCATTGATGCCTAAAATCCTATAATAAACTCCTATTCATTCATTTGTTCTAGATAATCCCAACCCTCCACATTAAACATGTGATCTATTACACACGTGTGATAGGAAACTTGTCATGTCTTTCTTCCCCATGTGATCTCTCACACATTTGAGAGAAGTCACATGTCTCCATACCTTATCCCCATGTGATCTCTAACATATGTGAGAGGAGTAAAATATTATATTCCACTTCCCTATGTGTTCTCACACATGTTTAAGAGTAAACTTTTCACAATACCTCTTCTCTATTAGTTCTCAAACATGTGCAAGAGTACACTTATCAAAATATCTCTTTCCTATGTGTCTTTATACATGTGTGAGAGGACACTTACCATAAGCTCTCTTCCCCATAGTCTTTATCACATATGTATGAGAGGACTCAATATCATTTCTTAGATCTAGTCAAACCAATATTATCAATTCAAATCTATTTTATCCTCTTCCTCTATAAGTCGCCAATCACATGGTTCAATTTGGAGGCTTTTCATTCACCCTAATATCTCAAACATGGGTAAGTGCAAAGTTGGGTCCCACGAAGTGCAAAAAAGAAATGGCGTTATTATTAAGCAGCGAGACCTAAAAAATGTATCGTTATAAAAAAGTCGTTATAAAATACAGCGTTATAAAACGCATATGCGTTTTTGAGTGCATACAAATAATTTATTTTTTTAAAAATGCTTTTTAGAAATGCGTACGCGTTTTGCTTTTTAGAAACGCGTACGCGTTTCAAAACGCGTACGCGTTTCTAAAAAGCATTTTTTTTAAAAAATAATCAAACAAATAAAGAGCGCATATGCGTTTTGTAACGCGTACGCGTTTTTAAAAACGCATACGCGTTATTAAAAACTTGAATCTCCAACCCACTTGCAGCCTTGGTTTTAGGCTCGGGAAAGGCTTGGCAATCCGAGCCTTAGCCTTTGACCTGCAACTAAAAAACTAAGGCAGATTGAAGAAGAATGTCCATCTTTGACAATATGGTTGATGGACTTTTTTTTTGAATCAATCTATAAAATTAAAACCCATTACAGAACACGATTTCTAGTTTCCAAATATATAATTTTTATTAATATTGGATTATATTTGATATTTTTAAATTAATTTCAAAGCAAACTAGTCCTTAAACATGAAATATCAGACTTTTTTTGTTTTTTAATAACTTTTTTTGGTGAAGTTTCTTGTAAAAAAAATTATATGACATCAATCTTTAGACAATTCTTTACAGAATGAAAAAAAAAAGTTTCAAAAAATGTTTAGTTTAGGTCAAATTATGTTGTCCGTACACGTTGATTTTTAAAAACAACAATTAAGGCCAATAAAAATTTAATAAAAAAAAAAATATTCAACAAAAAATTACAAAAAAAATTCCTCATCAATCTTCATGTTGTTAGCTCTCTTTCCTCAAAAGGAATTAGCAAAATACTTTTATTTGGGTCAAAAAGTGGTGTCCGTACACGTGCATGGTATGGTAAAAAAACAGGGACTTTTAAAAAGTGGTTTTTATAGATCCCTATCAAAATTTAATTTCTACAATTTGGGTATTTGAATAATTTACATATTTAGAAACTAGATTCAAAATTCAAACTTTCATATTACTGATTTTTTTAAAAATTCATTATGTAAGTGCCTCAAATTTTCAGTCCAAGTGTGACAAATTATGAAAAACAACAAAAACACTTCCACTTTTTGAGCTTTTGTGTGGACCCAACTTCTTGCATCACATTCCTAGCCTTTGATCATCAAATCAAATCCTAACCTTGATCCTCCATCCTCAAATTCTATAACTGAAACCATCCTCAATCCATTTGAATAAAAGCACTCCATTCCAAAGTCATGTTGTCAAATTCAAGAGAAACCATATACCATCAACTTATCTAAGAGCACATTAACATAATCCTTGGGAAATCATTGAAGATTTCTCAAGTTTTTGGGTGCTTCACCCTCTTTATCAAGATCAAACAAAGATGTATATAGAGGCAAGCTATAAAGGTTCCTATTTTTGCATTTGAATCTTGTTTCTCGTATATGCACAAACTAAAACAACTAACATATCACTTTTAAAGTTGGAGACAAAGTATTTATGAGAGAACAACTTAAAAGGGAATATTAAAATAATAATTACATAGCCCCCTTGAAATTCTAATAAGACTTGTGACCTACACACTTGTTTTACCATCACACTTATGTAGACTAAATGATTCTTTCTACGTGTGTAGGTTGCAAAAGTATTTTCCTAACCTAAATTGAATGTGATTAACTAGTGTTTCTTGCAAATGGATGTAGATATCAAGTTTTAGGTAGAACCTACACAATATTGGATTGGCACATAGTTTGGATTTGAAACTATAGCATTATACTCAAGTTAGGGTGTTATGGGACTATAATAGAACTAATTTAGAAAAATGTGAATAAACCCAAGAAATGTAATTTCTATACGGTCCATTGTTGCTTTTAAATTTCAACTTTAAGAGGGAAATCCCTAAGAGGGGGACAAATGTAACGCCTTGATTTTTCCCATATTTTATTTTTATCTAAACTAGTATTAGGATATAATTCTTAGAGCCTTGGGAATTATGTCCCTAAATACCTTAAATTAATTTTATGGCCAAGGTATTATGATAAATTCTTGTATTAACTATATCACATTTGATAAATATATAGTATAGCATAAGTAATTTAGAGTAGGCATGATGTTGATTAAGGTTTTGATTCTAAAATTGCTTAGTATAACTTTAACTCATTATTTTTAGACTAGAACCCATATGCAAGGTAAGACACACTCATGATAATAGTACTAAAAACATGAATAGTAATAACCAAAATTTAATTCAAGACCCCATACCAATGAACTTAGATTATTTTTTAAGTTAATGTTTAGATTTTTATAAATTTAAAATTTGATTAGATTTGTGTCATCCCTTGTAGGGATTAATTATTTTTTTAAATTATTTAATTATGATTTTGTAATACTAGTTGCATATTTGTGAAGAGAATCCTTATCAATAGTGTCCTAAGATTCCAATGTAATGCCATTGTGTTCATGTGTGTAGTGTGTAATTCCACATAGTCAAAGAATTGACTTAGATCCTTCATATTGTTTCTTAATTTAGGACTAAGATAATATATCGATCATTAATACATAAATTAAAAGTTTAGGGAACCCATCAAAGCCTCATTATTAAGGAATAAACCCTACGTCATGCTTAGGTTTGAAGAGCTTCTTCATGAGCTTATTTTTTGGAATACATTAGACCCTTTGTATATTTATTCCCTTAAAAAAATTTGGTTGAGCCCCTAATATTATTGATCAAGTTTCAATTAATATTCTTGTTTTTACTCTTTTAGCCTCAAATTGGAAGATGGTATGCCCCTATGATGATATTTTATATTTTATGTTCTCTTTTGATGTTTTCTGTGATTGTGTAGTATAAATTTGACAAAGACATTGGTGGTCATTGATCTTGTTTTGATCCAATGGCTTGCATATTTGTAGTCATTATCAAAAACATATTAATATCCCTAGAGTGAATTAGTCCTCTACTATTCACTTCATCCTATAGTTCACATTAATCCTGAGCAACCCCATGAAATTTTTCAAGGCCCTCATGCACCATTTGATGAACTCCAATTTTATTTTCTCAAGTATGTATATGTTAACAATGATTATATCTAATTGTCACATTACATACTCTTGCAACCCACAAGGATTGTTTGTGATTTTTCCTCCAAGTGATGCACCAATTATTTGTTGAAAACATGATCTAATGTTATCTGTACTCATATAAGGCTCCATAGAGAATGTTAAAATAACATTGTTTTATTGGTTGATAGTATTACATATTAGCTACAATTGGTTCTCTATCCTATGCCTTATTGAGTTAACATGTCTAATGGGTGATGATATTGAAGATAAATATTTTACTCTATAAGTGTTATCAAAGCTTCCAAGCTATTACAGATGCACCATTGGCTAGTTCATAGCCATGACCTTTTATGGTGGGGCCCCTTTCATATAGGAATGCAAGAAAAGTTCTATTAATTATTGTTACAAAGTAAAATTGATTATTAATCCTTGATCATTAAATTGTATATGGCCTACATAAATTTATTCAAGTATTGGTCAAAATATTTTCATGGTGAAACAAATGAGATTATTTTCTTGAAGGAAAAGTGATTTCCTTAAAATAATGACTAAAAATATCTAGTATTGAGACATATAGTTGGAAGACTATCACATGCTTAAGGGGCTCTCTTTGTGTCAAATCAAGATTGCATCAACCATTCATCTCACCTTCCATAAATTCCCCTTGGTTTTACAATTAAATTTAATTTCCCCTAACTTGATCATGAACACTTAATCATAACCATCTACCACTATAGATGATTAATAAATAGTATGGGTTTCAAGCAAACACTAAAACCACCCATGTGTTCTTCAGCTCAACACTACTCTCACTAAATAGGACTAGAATGTTACTCACACATGCTAAAGTTTACATAAAATTTGATGACTTGTATGATTTCACATTCCAACTGGATATGCCCTTAAATCAATAGGAAAATGAATATCACTATATCAAGCGTTAATCTTGCTAATGTAAGTCAATTGTTATTTTGTCCTACAGCGTACCTTGAAGTGTTAGCTTGATAATGGATGACAATTGATAGAATAAAGTTGAGTTTTCATTGATTTATGATGTGATTGAATGATGAATATGCAAATTAGGAGAAAAATGTTTTCAATGCTTTGTCAAAACATTCTTTTTATAGTGATACTCTCCATCATGTACAAATGTCTCATAATGATATTTTTAAATACACATCCTAGATATATGAAATTAAAATTTTGGCAGTTCTCTAAGTGAGTAATGGTTAGATTTAAAGAATGTCAAAATTTGAAATGTGAAACTTCGAATATTAAAATAAAATGACAAATTGCAAGTTTAAACTATTATTGAAGTTGAATAAACTATTCAAATTAAGAACAACAAGATTCTAAACAAGAAAATAAGACATATTACTTTAATTAACTAAATTTTAGATTAATAAATACATCAAAATAATCAAATCATATACTAAAATAATACATTGAAATCATGAAATCCAAAATAATATAAAACTAAAATGAGTATCGAATGAACTTGATATCTTTGCTAATAGAGTACTGATTTAATTGTGTTAAAAAAAGAGTTTTTGTTTTTCCATTTAAAATTCTGAGTTTACTCCTTTGCGTGCACGTCTACTAGGGCAGTTGCAGCTACAAGATCTGACAAAATTCCTCTTTCCTTTATACTATGATGGATGTGGATACCCCTTTCCAAAGCTCTGATTTTGCCAAAGGTAGATAGGACGCTGGCAAAGATTGCAGCATTTGGCTTTACACCTGTCAATTAAATTTGATTGAAGTTTCTAAATCCTATTCAACAAACGCATTTTGTGCATATCCTGCAAGCATAGCATTCCACAAGACCATATTTCTTTGAGGCATCATGTTAAACAGTTCACGTGCCTTGTCTATGCTTCCACGTTTTGCATACATGTTTACCAGTTCGTTATGGTTCGATGGATGCCCATACCCTGTTCCGAAGCTCCCATTGTCTCCATTGCAGCAACCATTTGCATATACAGATGCCAATGAAGCGCCCTTCTGCAGAATAAATACGCACATCTTAAAATCTCCATGGAAGCCCTGTTCTGAGTGGCTGGATTTTTCTGCCATGGCTGAGAAGCGAAGAGATGTATGTAAAATAAAGATGAAGTACAATAAAGGTGAATATCAAATGCTTACAGGCATCGACCATACTCTCAAGCAGGAAGGGTTTGAATTTCGAATAATTAACGGCGAAGACTATCTAAATGGAAGTGGACGGCGAAAGGAACGGGCCCACACCAGCCACCTGGGCGGTCAACGTTTAAGTGTGCTGCTTAAGCCCAGCCAGGAGCGACTGCTCCCATAAGGCGACGACCCGCAGCCAGTAAAGTCCTGCGGTGGAAAATCAATGTGGGTACACCGCTGTAAAGGAACGGGAAAGATATGAGCAACACCCAGAAGTGGCAGTCCCACAAAAGGAGGGCAAGGCCGAGGTTTGAACATCTTAAATATAATAGCCATTCCCGTTCGAAATAATTTCTCTTTGCCAACCTCCCCTCCGTGAGAGCATAGAAGGCGCCAATGATGCCCGAATGCATATATGGGAGGGGGAGAATGAAATCTTCGGTGGTTCATAAAAGCTTATTATCTTCTATAGGAAAGGTGCCCATGTTTCAGCTACATGCAGATCTTAATGCAAGCTTTCTTAACCTAGGTGATGTGGATGCACCAGCGCCAACCCCACAATTCTCTATTTGATTCTCGACTTGCAGAGATGAACTACTTACGACTTTAGGACTTATGAATTTCCGTCCCCATCCATACTTATGGAACCCATAAGCAAGATCGAACAAGCACCTTAGCACGCCTTCATTCGCCCAAGATACCCCCGATTCCTCAACACTTTTTTCCTTCAAAATCATACCATTGCGATAAAACCTACTCTTTTCCAAGGGAGTTATGCGAGACCACAATATCGCTAAATGACATGAAGCAACGTCGGCCCGCAAGGACATGGCATAGTGAATATGAACTCAGTAGCTGCCAAAACCATCAATGATCCTTGGTGACACACCCATTAGTCCCCACTTTTATGGTATGCACCAAAATAATTTACATATAGCAAGGTTGCTACATGCTATAAATCGTCAAAGTAGAAGTGTGTCTTTCATTTGCTTAAGAAACACCTTTATTCCAAAGTATCGCCATTTGCAAATATAAGGCACACGGGAAGGTTTATGCAGAAAGCCGCTCGTCCAAGCTAAACGACAGATAAGACTCTAAATCCTGTTGTTCACGGAAACACGAGTAATGCGGGTAGCCTATATAAGATCTCTGTAAGGAGCAGCATTAAGAGCCACAACCCCTGCAATAGACGCTTCCACAAAACAACATGCTTAGATTATTTTCTTCACAATATAAGCTTTGATGAAAGCGTCCATGTTTCACACAATGCCCCTTTGCCAAAGTTGGCCACCCAATGAAGGCCATCGTGAATATTTGTTTAATAAAGAGGTGGCGGCAGAAGGTAAATACTGTCCTCAAGGCGTGCTTGTAGAAAGGTCTGATATTTCACTTGATCATCCCTCGATAGTTGTGGCATCACTTAGATCTTAACCCGTTACTTATGCCTCGAAATCACTTAATAGATCACTCTCCTCATCATTCATTAGAAAGAATACAACCAGAGTTATTTATCTGGACAGACCATATTTGCCTGTTGTTGCGGGAAGAAAACACGGAGATGTCGCTTAGGAGCGCCATGGTGGGACGGCCAAGTAGACGAAGGTTTCCGCTCAGCAAGGTCTTCGGAGAGTAGAGTGCAGAAAGTAGTAGGGTAGTTGCTCCAAAAGAATGGCATACGAAATGATAGCCTTCGCGATATCTACTTCCGCAAGAGCGGATAAAATGTCTAGTGAGGGATGCAAACACATGAATTGCCTGTTGTGTGGGCCAAGTATAGAAACAAAGTATTACCACCCTACACCTTTACGTTGAAAATCCATTAAACAACGATCCTCCATTTGGAACGACGCTTCCATTGATTTTATGGGAACTTAGAGGTTTTGAACAATGCCTCTTCTAATCACAGCCTTAGACATTGAAATATTCGTGTAGTGCAATTGATTTTGCCACCTCACTTTTATTATCAGTATGATGTTCTTATTTGCGATCCCCTTTTATAGTAACTTTGATCACCCTCTCGTAACTACAACTATCCTCATATAGTTTGTTCACATGCAAAGATTATGCAAATATCCCTCAGCATGATCATACATCGATCTTCTAGGAGCCTCATGGGTCTGAGATCATGTGAAAACAATGTGTAAATATGTCGTGTGTGCCCGCCTTATAATAACGGGAATGATTGAGCATCAACGTCCCTTGCGAAAGATAGGTGCGGAGACACCGCCTATGCATGTCGTAATGAAACAGCTAGGGGACTCGTGACACTCGCAAGTGAAAGGTCTGTGGCAGAGAGGATCGTGCGGGGGACTGTGGGGAAATTTATGTGGGACGACCGGGTAAGGAGGTCGTCGAACGGGGGGTGAGATTGCAGCGCCTGCATAACAAAGGTCTACAACATGCGGGAAACGTGATGCGGGCAGCCAGAGTGGTAATGTCGTTCGTGGGAATGTTGAACATGAATGTTTTCCATGAGGAGAAGCAGTGGGAATGCCGCGTAGGAATACTGGTTCGAGACGACCAAGTGGACAACATCTTTCGCCTAGTTAAAGCCCGCTACGACACTTGATATAACAGCCCTCGCAAAATAAATATATGCACTCAATGGATGCAAAACATGAGACAACCACTCAAGGGTGGTGTTTTGATGCGAGGAAGTCATGCGGGTGGAGTCATATGGAGGGAACGATGAGCAAAGCCGAGATGTGATTTTCATTGGAGTAGTAGCGAGAGTGACCGCTTCTGCAACAATTATTTTTGTATTATAAAAGGCACCCCAGATTTGCCCAAATTGTGCAAACCTAGCTTTTAGAAAATTGAAGGCATCGTCATAAGCATTAAGAGCAACGGGTTTGTCAAATTCAAAATGTGGAAGATCTGAACGTGGGAGGTACGTTGTGGGAGGATGGGGAAGAAATGTCGTAAGGAACGACAAGGCCGAAATGGAAGCTCGCAAAGGGAAACCCGTAGCCCACGACCAGCCAACGACAGAGGACAAGGAAAATTCCGCATGGCGAAAACCCGTGAGATTACTTCCGTAAATTCTTGAAACCTTGAGTGAAAGACTTGAGTATGATGGATTTTGCAATTTTTAAGAAACGAGATCACCTTAATCCTCTAAACAAGGGCCCAAAACTCAAAGCAATGCTAACCAATAGGAGAAAGGAGAAAAGTGAAGACAAAGGGGTCCCTGCCTTCGGCAGAGTGTGTGCAAAACATGCACAACAAATGGCGACTTGGCTAGAGGAAATGCTTCAAATTATTTTGATGACAAACTGGAATCACGAACCTAGAATCTCTAGTTCTGACCTTCACGCTAGGACAAACAAACCAAATACTTGACAAAATGATCAAAACCACTAGTCAATCCAACCTTTTGTATTCAAAAATCTAAATGTGTGCAAATGCATTAATTTCCCTCCTTTAGTCATGACAGGAACCTAATCTCCGTCAAGTTAAGCTATGTAATTGATTCCAAGTCCAAAAGCATCCTGGACACTGCCTCACTGCCAGTCGAGCATCCATGTCCCCAACAAGGTTGTTGCTGTGATTCTCCTGAACATTGCTCTACTGCCAACCGGACATCCATAGCCTCAGTAGAGTTATTTAGACTCTCTTGAAAATTGAATTTTCTTTCTTTTGATTTTTGTTGTTTTGATTTGATTTGATTTTATTCATTTCTTTTGATTTTTTTAACCCGCAAGCATTGAAGCTCGCACTCAAGGCTAAGAATCATAGTGGTGCTGAAGCAAAATTTTAGATTTTTCACTTAATTGAACTTCAAAAAGGAGCCTAGAGTGACCTTCAGATTCTTAAAGTGTGAAAGGTGTAAGATTTTAGAATACATCAAAATCAGATTAAATCAATAACTTATCCACTTTGAATCAAACATCCAGGTCATTTGACACTAGCAGAAGACCTTCACCATCCACTCTGAAAAACTTGATTGAAGTTTATTGAGGAAATACTTAGAATAGCCCTAGATAATAAAATAGGTTATTGTTCTCGCAAGCATACCCAATAGGAAACAAGGGGACCTCGAGAAAAGTAGTAAAGAAGAGGCAAAATGAAAGAAAATTAAACTAAGGAAAACACCTACACTAACCAAAGCGGGAAAGCAAAAGCAAACCAAAGGGAAGCTAAGTTCTAAAGCAAACTAATCTATGCAAACCAACTAGACTAACCAAAGCAGGAAAGCAAGAGAAAACTGGAAGGAAACTAATCTAAAGCTATCTAATCTATGGTAAACCGACTAGATTAGCAAAAGAAGGAAAGCGGGCTATGTACAAAGAAACCTACACCTATTCAGACTGAGATATATACAAAAAGATTCATAATGAACCACATTTACACAAGGTGAACTGACACCCATTCTCATAAGATTTTGCAATGCATGCACAATTCAATTGGTGATCATTACAGTTCTAAGCCATGGAAATTCATCTTTATATTTAGAAAGATAAAACTCATAATTACAATAAAATTCAAATTTAATAACACAATCAAGAAAAACCAATAGTTGAGGTGACTCATGGAGCCTATGGTCGATCCATAAGCAAGTTTTCCTTCCCTCATTCCCATAATCAAAATGATAATTATGAACACCCATAAGAGTAGGGAAAGATAAAACCTAGATGTTGTCATGCGAGGGTAGCTGCATTTTATGGTTTGGAGCATGCATCGTGCCATCAAACCATGCATCGTTAGCTTTGGGAGGACATAGTTGGTGGTGCAACATCCCTCTTGCATGGTAGACCTGCAGACCATAGTCAAATTGATCAAGCAGTAGGCACTATAGGGAATCAAAAAATTTGAATTCAAGGAACATTCTACCTAATCCAAAGTTTTCATAAGGCTGGGAAGATGATTCAACCAACCCATCTTCCAAACCCCCAATGGGATCCACAAGCTATATCAGTTGTTCCTCAAGGATATACATGCTATTATGTTGATCATCTACAGTCCTTGCATCCACTGAGTCGTCATTCTCCAAAGGCAACATGCTATCCTCCCTAATTTCATTCATGTTGATCTCAATTTTTTAATAGTCCATGCCATAAAAACATGACACTGACGGATTTGTCCTCCTAAAATAGATTGATTGGGGAAGAACATTAGGATAAGTGTTATCAATCAGATATGCACCCTTGTTAAATTTGCAGAAGTTCAACTATTTGTTGAAACATGGAAACCTTCTTCAAATGTGGGTGATCTAAACAAAAAAGGAATCTCCAGAGTGAGCTAGTTCTCTGAATAATAATCTATTCTAAATGATTTCTTGAGGAAAAGGGTAGAAAGATGAACTGTAATTAAACCTATGACTTAAATGATTTCTCAAGACTTAAAGACAATTGGTTTTTCCCACAAACAGTTCTCAGAAATCAAAACAATGTCTTACAACCTCTCATGAACACTCAATGCATAAATGATTTGCATGAAGATTTGAATTTAAATACAACAAGCAACCTGCACTTTGTGAACTTTCTGCACCAAACTACAATTCTAGGACATGACAAGGATTTTGTAAATAGAAATCACAAATTACATCAAACTAAAACAACAATTGACACACAAGAAGTAGGAATGTTGATTTCATTAACTGAAGGAGTATTACAAGTTTGAGTATAAATTTTGGAGTTACAAGAATCTTTGTATTTGCATGAGAGCAAGAATCAATAATCTGGACTGGAAAAACACTAAGTTTTTCTCCAAGATATATCACTAAAACCCTAATGTAAGCTCAAGAAAAAAGCTCAAGGAAAGACACCTAAAAATGTTCCAAAATGTGGCATAAAAGTGGAAAAACACACTTTTTGTATGTGCATGCCATGAGGCCTTTAAAAATAGGCAAAATCTACTTTTAAAGCAAATAAAACAACTCTTCTTTTCACCATGCAGCTCAGATCCGACCAAAAGAAAAGTCAACCTATCTTTGCATGCAAACTGCTAAAAAAGCAATAAGAAATAAAACAATTTATAAATCATTGTTTTATTCTCTGCTTTACATCATATAGTTTTTACAATTGCTTTATTTTTGCAATTAAAGATAAATCTTTTGCAAAACGTTAACCTTATTTCTCCATTTACAATGTTTGATATTTCTCATAAAAAATCATAAAAATAATAGTAATCTCTATTACACATTTAATTGATTTTCTTCAAAAATCAATTGAAAAAATAAAAATGCCTAAGGTATGGATTTTAATTAAGGCATGAGTAAATTTCAATATTTATAATTTAATTGATTTTCCTCAAAATCAATTAAATAACCTAAGGCACATAACTACTCTCCATTTTCTATTTTTACTAAGGCACATGATCGACATTTTGACATCACCAGAAAAAACTAAAGTCTTAAATCATGAAATACTCTATCCACACAAGCCTAAGACTTAGGCAAATAATATCAAATGAAGCTCTAGCAAATGGTTGAACCTAACACCACAATGTATTTGACATAGGAGTTTAATCTTTAAAAAAAAACATTGCAAAAACCCCTAAACTCAAATTAGGGCAAAAGGGGAAACCATAATGACAAAACCACAATCTCTAAGATTTTCGGCTTCATTCTTACACTTGGTTTTGGAGAAGACTTGCTATGTTCAAGCAACCACCATGGAAGGGTCTTGAGCCCGATTTTTTCCACCGTCCTTGTTGTTTTGAGAGATTCTATGATGAGTTTTTGTAGGCAAAAACATGGTAAGCTTTTCTCTAACATCGAACTTCATTTTAGAAGCAAGTCTAGCTTCTTGGCCATGGCCAATGCATGCTATTATTCTAATTTTATTTGCTCCTTTATTTTGTGTTTGACTCGTGTCCTCCTAGCTGCCTTTGGTGAATTCAAGCCTTGCATTTGGGAGCTCCATTAGATCTGGCCGCACCACTTTACTCCTCTATTGGCATCTCAAGGGTAAGCTTACTCTTTCTATTGTTTATCTCTGTATCTCTGTATTTTCTATCAATGGAAAAACTTTTAAAAGCTTAAAATACAAGAGCTATGACTGTTGTTTTAAATAAATAAAATGCAGACCAACACTGGCCGCACCATGAACATGGAATTCTGGATTTCCTCTATGCATTTCTCACTGTATTTTACATTCTTTATCTTCAGATTTTGACCATCTAAATAGCAAGCTCAAAATGGTTCTCAACATTTCTGGAAAAAGTGACTGAAACTCCTCCATAACTAGGCTCGACCCATGATGCATCTTATGCATTTTTTCATTTTTTTGTAAAACCCTTACATGGGTAACTCTTGATTCTGAAAGACATCATTTATCTTGTATTTCTTGTTGAAAACCCCATGTGGGTAAGCTGAAAATGGCAAAAACTTCACTTTGATCACAAACCCCAATGTGGGTATTTTGGAAATAGAGAGAACCATCATTTTGTAAAAAAAATCCCTTCATGGGTATTCAATATTTTGAATAACTCTGTATTTTAATAAAAAATCTTCATATGGGTATTCAGGAAAATGAAAGAAAATTCTCATTGAAACAAATTTACTCATTTCTGCATTTTGAGTTAGACCTTTGAACACCCATCATGGGTATGCTTGAAATCATGGTAAATATGCATTTAGAATAAAAACCCCATGTGGGTATAACAGTAAATTTGTATTTGAATTTAAACCCAACATGGTTTTTTTTAAGCAGTTTGCTTTCCTGTCAAGATTCTCATGTAGATTCACTAACATAAGAACAAAGTTTGTATTTGAAAACTCTACATTATGCTGAAACCCAAGTAATTTTATCATTTCTTGAAACAATGCAATAAGTTTTCCTTATGTTTCAAAACAATATTCTCACCACCTTTGTAGCTTCCTTTACCTCTTGCACTGCTTCTTCAGTATTTAGCTAAACAAGAGGACTCCTCTGTCACTTGTGCTTCCATTAATTTCTATCACCATGTTATTTCTGAATAAGTTCATACATAATAACCCTTGAAAAAAAAAACACTAATTGCTCTGTTGTTGTTCTAGAATTTGGATGAAACATTACTCCCCTTTTGTTGTATCATTCTTTTGTGCTTCAGAAACATGCACTCTTAGCTCAAACTTCATCAAATAAAGAAAAAATGAAACTCTGCAAATACTTCCATTATTTGTTAGTGCTCCATTGATAAGGAATTATGTATGCCTGTTCACTATCACGATCATGAAATAAAACACTGCTACTCTAAAACAGAGAAATATGAACAACATTCAGTGTGAACAGACTTAAAGCAACAAAACATTACTATGGTAGCAATATCAAAACTTTTCTAGAATAAAAATGATGGATCTCAGCTAAAACAAGCTCATCAAGTTTATTGTCCATTTGTAATTTTCACTTCAATGTTTTGATTTGACTATTATGAATGCATGATAAATTCGATTTCCCCTTCAATTTAAATTTGTTTAACTCTTTTAAGAAAGGCCCAAATGAGCATGATAATGTACTTTCCTACTTGGCCCACTTGTATGTTTAAGGGGCAGCATGCCGAGGTCTACCCTTGTGGGAGCTCATTTTACCCCACATGCTTTTATGTCTTCAGAAAATAATAAGCTTCATGACTATTCCTATACCTGCACAGGAAACAAATAATGTTAGAAAAAACAATAAATATGGGTATGTGCAGGATCATCATGGAAAAAATAGGCCCTTAAGTGGCAATAAAATTCAAAAAATCAGAGATAGGCAACTTGATGTAAAAATTTGAATAAGTTATCTATATAATTTCAAAAATATGTAAGAATATAATCTATAGAAAATTTAATGTAGTTTTTAAACTACTAGGTTTATTTAAAAAAAAAAATCTATTTGGTGAAAATTTGAAATTTCAATGTAGTAGTACTTAAATTTTAGGGAAAAAATAAGAAGTAGGTGTTTGTCTGACCACCCTAACCACAATAAAATGATAATATTTTTTTATAAAATTTTAGATATAAGTAGAGGACTCATGTCGTAATGTGATGCATATTTTTTTGTAATTTGTTTCCAAGTAAATAATTAATTAGGAAATTTTTATTACAACTTTTAAAAAATATAAAAACTCGTATGTCTGACCACCTTAACTTGGTCAAAACTTCATGAAATTTAATTCTTATTTTTTAATCCTATAGTATGTGAAGCATAGAATGTGACACATGTTTTTGATTCAAAAAATGTGATATTGTTTGAAAGCTATAGATTTTTTTCAATCAGCCTATCAATCAGGACTTTGGTCATAATTCAAATAGAAAATGAATAATAATTATTTATTAAATTCAAAGTAAAGCATAATTTATATTAGTGGAAAGCTGAGAATCTCCTTTAAAAACCCTTTTCATTTCATCAATTTTGGGTAAAAAAGAGGTCGTCAGCCACATGGGCCATCATATCACTTAGATATCGCCACTTTTTGGCCCATCATGATCTTGCACATACCCATATCATGATGTTTACTCTTTCAGCTCTGATTCTCTCACTTTGCTTGATTGTTTCAATGCATTGCTAGTAGCATTCTCCATTACTATTGATGGTTCATTTAGATATGTTCATAGTCAGAGCTCTAACGAGACTTTCCCAACTTTTGCAGGTCAATTGGAGCTCGAGGACGAAAGATGGTGCACCATTTCTGCATCGGCCGTCAGCACAGGCAATGATGACTATGTGCATATTTATGTTTTTTTCCTTGCATCTCTAGTAGTGTAGAATGCTCCTCATAATGAATTGCAAATAGTTAACTCCATGGCTTGTGTGGATTTCTTTAAATGTCTCTTTTTGCCTTTAATTCTGAAAAGAAGAATGCGTCTCAAATGCAAAATTGTACTATCATTTGTATCCTTGCAATCAAATAAAATCTATAATGTGGCAATGTCATTGAAATAAAATGAAAGCAATGAAATGTTTAATCATCTGTATATTCAGCTTGTACTTCATTTGTTCTATAAATTATTAAGAAATACTTTTGAACTTTGTCCTCTCAAACAATGCATAAACGATACTTAATAGAATAGATGCAATCAACAATTTAAAGTCATGTAGCAACTATTGAATTTCCACTTTAAGATCAAACAAAATTTAATCAGCTCCACCAATTGAGCTGTTAGTGAAAATTGGTAACATTTTGGAGATTTCTGCTAGATGCTAAGCATTAGACTAGCTTCCTGAAACACTCCATTTGACACGGACTCAAATCTGCTCCTTCATGAAACTTAGAAATCTAAACAACAATACTCCAAGAAGGAGCAAAACAAAACAAAACAATGCTGAAAGCAAACTAATAGGCCCTGAAGGCCAACTAAAACATGTGCAGCAACGCTTAGGAAAAGTAGAAAAACTAAAATAAATGTGCGTGAAGCACTTATTTGCAATACTAATCTACTCTACTCTAACCAGCCAAAGAAGCCAAACAAACAAAACCATTCACTGATTGGGTGAAATAGCTACCCTTTCTACAAAATACTTGATGTTTCACATGATTTTGAATAGCTACATGAAATACAACAATGGATGAAAGGTCATGAGATAGTTGTACCACACCTTGAAGAATGTATACAAGCTTACTAGGGTAAGTTTACCAATCTGTGACACAATTTTGGCTCTTAAGATGCCACTTTTTTTCTGAAATCAGAAAAATCTGATTTGCACGAGAAAATGAAGATAGTTATGCTCAAAATTTTAAGATGCGGCCAGAACAAAAGTTGAAGTTCTCCGAGTCTAGTTTCTAAGCTACTATTTTTTTTTTGAAATTAATGAATATTAAGGGTCTCAAAAAGGGGGGTGGGGAGAGGGGGAAAAACAGGTCCTGTTTTTATCAAAAATAATAACATAGCGCCTGAGGGCTTCCCCCTTTTTGATTAACTTTTTTTTAGAATTTCAAAAATCCTAACGGTGAGAAATTAGCTAACACCATGTAGTTTATCTTCCTTCTTTCGAATAATTTTTTTAATGAATATATAATATTTGATGAATTTTCAAAGTGGACACATCCTGAAAAACTAAAATTTGGGCGTGCTCTCCCCCAAATATTTTGCAAACTAATCAAAAATTGATTTTTTTTTCCATCATGTGTATAATGGAGTCTAGTTTCAAAAAATGTAATTTGTTTCACGTTTCGATGAACGTGTAAAATCTATCCTAAACCTAGCACATGCTAGTTTTTGACCAAAAATGAAGGCATTTACAATAGAAGCCATGGATCAAAACCTTAACTAAATCAAAATGAAAAAATAATTATATATTTAGATAGCTAAGAGAGAGGTTAACGTTATCACAGTTTTTTTATAAACTTGCATTGAAAGACGTGCAAATGAGACAGGGAGCACAGACGACAATATGAGAAAATTTGGCAAATCGTGTTAATTAATATATCCAAAGCATGCCATTTGGCGAGCGCAAAATGACTCATCACAATTGGCTTGCGCCATATTTGGCGTGTGCCAAATTTGATTGGTTATTTGGCGAGTGCCAAATGGCTTGCTTTGAACAGAACTAGAATTTCCCTCTTTGGTGAACAACTTTGATAATGCTTAGAGTGCATAGTTTATGATCGTAGATGGATAGTCAAGGTTTTACCTTTCATACCTTCTCTAACTCATTACCGTTACTGGATAACTCTTTATCCCTCTAAAGTCTCTATTGCTCAGGTCTCACTCCCTCCCATGCAACCTAGACTACTCTCTCAGTCCAATCCCCTCTCTCATGTCTCTTTCCCTCCCACATAGGTACCTAAATAAATCTATCTCACTCTCCCTCTTTGGTCTTTTTATCTCTCTCTCCCTCCGTCTCCCTCTCTTAGGTTGTTATCTTTCTCTCTTAGTCTCTCTCTCTCAAGTCTCTCCCTCCTATTCCCTCTCCATCTCTTAGGTCTATCACTCACTCACTCACTCACTCTATCTCTCTCCCATTCCCTCTCTCTCACTCACTCTATCTCTCTCTCTCTCACTCTCTCTCGGGTATCTCCGTCCCCCCCCTCTCTCTCTCTCTCACACACACACACTCCCTCTCGCTCTCCCACTCCCTCTCTCTTACTCTCTCCCACTCTGTCTCCCTCCCTCTCTCTTAGGTCTCTCCCTCTCTCTCTCTCTCAAGTATCTTCGTCCTACCCCCTCTCCCTCTCTCTCTTTGTCTTGAGTCTCCCCCTCTTACCCCCTCTCCCTCTCACAGTCACTCCCTCTATCTCTCTTCCACTCCTTCCTTATCTCATTCCCTCTATATGTCTTTGTCTACCTCTCCATCTCTCTCAAGTATCTCCCTCCCACCACCTCTCCCTCTCTCTCTCAAGTCCCTCTCTCTCTCATGCTCTCTATCTCTCTCCCACCCTCTCTCCCTCTCTCTCTCTCAAGTCTCTCCCTCCCAGACTCTCCCTCCCTCTTTGTCTCTCAAGTCTCTCCCTCTTTCCCTCTCCTTGTCTCTCTCACTCACTCCCTCTATCTCTCTCCCACATCCTCTCTCTCTCACTCCCTCTATCTTTCTCCCTCTCCTTCCCACCCCCTCCCACTCTCTCTCCCTCTATCTCATGTATCTCCCCCACCCCTCCATCTCTCTCGAATCCCTCTCCCCCAAGTACTCCCTCTCCCTCCCACCCCCTCTCCATCTCTCAAGTCTCTCTCTCTCTCACTCCTTGTATCTCTCCCATCCCTCTATCTCTCAATCCCTCTCACTCCCTCTTTCTCCTACTCTCTTAGGTATCTCCTTCCCACCCCCTCTCTCCCACTTTGTCTCCCTTTCCTTCTCTCTTGGGTGTCTCCCTCCCACCCTCTCTCCCTATCCCTCTCTCTTAGGTTTCTCCCTCCCACCCCCTCTCCCTCCCTCTCTCTCACTCCCTCTATCTCTCTCTCCCTCTCTCTTAGGTCTCTCCTTCCCACCCTATCTCCCTCTTTCTCTCTCTCAAGTATCTCTATCCTACCCCATCTTTCTCTCTCTCTTTGTCAAGTCTCCCCCTCCTACACCCTCTCCCTCTCATAGTGACTCCCTCTATCTCTCTTCCACTCCCCCCCTCTCTCACTCCCTCTCCCTCTCCCTCTCTCTCAATTATTTCCCTCCCACCATCTCTCCCTCTATTAGGGTTTAAGGGTTAAGGGTTGAGGGTTGAGGGATTAAGACGGTATAGGGGCTGAGAGATTAGGGTTTAAGGGTGGAGGGTTGAGGGTTGAGGGATTATGAGGGTATAGGGGTTGAGAGATTAGGCTTTAAGGGTTGAGGGATTAAGAGGGTAAAGTGGTTGAGGGATTAGGGTTTAAGGGTTGAGGATTGAGGGATTAAGAGGGTATAGGGGTTGATGGATTAGGGTTTAAGGGTTAAGGGTTGAGGGCTTGATGGATTAAGAGGGTACAAGGGTTGAGGGATTAGGGTTTAAGGGTTAAGGGTTGAGGGTTGACAGGGTATAGGGGTTGAGAGTTAAGGGTTAAGGGTTGAGGGATTAAGATTATAGAGGGGTTGACTAATTAGGGTTTAAGGGTTGAGGGTTGAGGGGTTGAGGGATAATGGTTTAAGGGTTGAGGGTTAAGGGTTAAGGGTTGAGGGATTAAGATTGTAGAGGGGTTGAGGGATTAGGGTTTAAGGGTTGAGGGTTGAGGGGATGAGGGATTAAGATGGTATAGGGGTTGAGGGATTAGGGTTTAAGGGTTGAGGGATTAAGAGGGTATGGGGGTTGATGGATTGAGATTTAAGGGTTAAGGGTTGAGGGGTTGAGGGAATAAGAGGGTATAAGGGTTGAGGGATTAGGGTTTAAGGGTTAAGGGTTGAGGGTTGACAGGGTATAGGGGTTGAGGGATTAGGGTTTAAGGGTTAAGGGTTGAGGGTTGAGGGATTAAGAGGGTATAGTGGTTGAGGGACTAGGGTTTAAGGGTTGAGGGTTAAGGGTTAAGGGTTGAGGGATTAATATTGTAGAGGGGTTGAGGGATTAGGGTTTAAGGGTTAAGGGTTGAGGGTTGACAGGGTATAGGGGTTTAGGGTTTAGGGTTTAAGGATTGAGGGTTAAGGGTTAAGGGTTGAGGGTTGAAGGATTTAGAGGGCATGGGGGTTGAGGGATTAGGGTTTAAGGGTTAAGGGTTCATGGTTGAGGGATTAAGAGAGTATAGGGGTTGAGGGATTAGGGTGTAAGGGTTGAGGGTTGAGGGTTGAGGTATTAAGAGGGTATAAGGGTTGAGGGATTAGGGTTTAAGGGTTGAGGGATTAAGAGGGTATGGGGGTTGATAGATTAGGGTTTAAGGGTTAATGGTATAGGGTTCACGGTTTATGGGTCCCACTCCCTCTCTCTCTCACTCCCTCTCTCAGGTCTTCCCCCCCCACCATATACCTGAATAAATTATTTCCCTCTCAATTATGTCTCTCTTGGGTCTCACTCCCTCCCATGCTACCTACACTAATCAGTGTCACTCCAATACCCTCTCTCACAATCCCTCTCTTTCAGGCCTCACTTACCTCCCACCCTACTTTCTTAGGTCTCTCCTTCCCACCCCCTCTCTCCTACTTTGACTCCATCTCTGTCAGGCCTCACTTACCTCCCACCCTACTTTCTTAGGTCTCTCCTTCCCACCCCCTCTCTCCCACTTTGACAACCTCTCCTTCTCTCAGGTGTCTCCCTCCCACCCTCTCTCCCTATCTCTCTCTTAGTTTTCTCCCTCACACACCCTCTCCCTCCCCCCCTCTCTCTCAAGTATCTCCCTCCTACCCCTTCTCTCTCTCTCTCTCTCACACACACACACACACACACACTCCCTCCCTCTCTCTCCCACTCGCTCTATCTCTCTCCCACTTCCTCTTTAAGGTCTTCCCCCTACCATATAACTGAATAAATTCTTTCCCTCTCAAGTCTGTCTCTCTTGGGTCTCACTCCCTCCCATGCTACCTACACTAATCAGTGTCACTCCAATGCCCTCTCTCACAATCCATCTCTGTTAGGCCTTACTTACCTCCCACCCTATTTTATTAGGTCTCTCCTTCCCACCCCTCTCTCCCACTTTGACTCCCTCTCCTTCTCTCAGGTGTCTCCCTCCCACCCTCTCTCTCTCTTAGGTTTCTCCCTCCCTCGTCCTCTCCCTCCCCATCTCTCTCTCTTTCAAATCTCTCCCTCCTACCCCCCCTCTCTCTCTCTCCCACTCCCTCCCTCTCTCTCTCACTCCCTCTATCTCTCTCCCATCCCTCTCTAAGGTCTTTCCCCCCCACCATATAACTGAATAAATTATTTCCCTCTCAAGTCTGTCTCTCTTGGGTCTCACTCCCTCCCATGCTACCGACACTAATCAATGTCACTCCAATGCCCTCTCTCACAATCCCTCTCTGTCAAGCCTCACTTACCTACCACCCTACTTTCTTAGGTCTCTCCTTCCCACCCCCTCTCTCCCACTTTGACTCCCTCCTTCTCTCAGGTGTCTCCCTCCCACCCTCTCTCTCTCTTAGGTTTCTCCCTCCCACGCCCTCTCCCTTCCCCTCTCTCTCTCTCAAGTCTCTCCCTCCTACCCCCTCTCTCTCTCTCTCAAATCTCTCCCTCCTACCCCCTCTCTCTCTCTCTCCCACTCCCTCCCTCTCTCTCTCTCACTCCCTCTATCTCTCTCCCACTTTGTCTATCTCCCTCTCTCTCGCAGGTCTCTCCTTTTCAAATCAACACATTTGGTGCATTCCAAATTTGGTGAGCACCAAATGTGTTTTACCTTGAAACGGTAAAATAAGGCTTGACCCCGTGATTCAGGCCCACATTCTCATGAAGTTGTTTCGTTCAATGCTTTATCCGAGTCAGAAACGCCTTTTTTTATGTAGTTGACTTCATATTGTACTAATCTATGCTTGATCCATCACCTTTTTACCACCAATCTGCATGGTAGACAATGTAGAAGAAGAAATTTTGAATTTTCTACATCATTTTACATTATCTGAGGTAATATATTCATTTTGGTAAATTGAAATGTTTATATTTAGTATATTTGTTTGTTTTTGACAATATAAACTAAATTTCCTTAATGATTTTATTAATCATAAAAATTGGACATAGAATTCAACATTGAATTAGATGGGATTTGCATAAAAATGTTCAATTTTTATGAGTTTGAAGAACAAAAAAATTAAAAAAATCACATTTACTTAACATAAATTTACTTATGAATTCTATTTGCATTGCTTATAGTAGTCCATTTCCAGCATGGCAAGTGGAATTCACTATATTTAATTCTTTTTCAATTAATTTGGAAAACTTTTATT
Organism: Sequoiadendron giganteum; assembly: GCA_007115665.2. Taxonomy (NCBI): domain Eukaryota; kingdom Viridiplantae; phylum Streptophyta; class Pinopsida; order Cupressales; family Cupressaceae; genus Sequoiadendron; species Sequoiadendron giganteum. The sequence goes on from CM021103.1 coordinate 98,996,509, forward strand.
TTCATCTAATTTGGAAAACCTAATAGCTTTCATCAATGTTAATGCAAGTGTCCATTAATTTTTTTGTTCCATAAAAAATTCACCTTCATTGAACATGTGCTTAGATAAATTCAAGTGAGTTGACATGGTTGTTAATGCAGGTTTCCATTCATTCATACCATTTACCTTTCTAATAAATAAAAAAATGGGATATTTTGTGCAATTGAGAATGCTTATTGTCTTTCTAAGTTACCTCATTGCCAAAGAAATAGTGAATAATTATAAGATATAGCATCACAAACCCTTCTTTGAATTCATATTCTTCATGACTTTGTTGACAATCAAAAATTTGGTTTTGAGAGAAATAAACACAAGAGTCTCTAGTTTTCATTTAGGTGGCAACAACTTATACCCTAGGTCAGTGATGTAGAGCAGGGAGACAAAACCTTCAACAATCATTTAATTAGATCAGTTTTAAACAATCTTCAATCTCAAAAACCTCAATTCAATGCTGAACTGACCAATTCACATCTAAAACAAAACAAAGATCATCCATAAATAACAAGCTATTATTTTCAAGATGACTACCATTCTAAACCTCTGGAAGATTTTAACAAAACCCACCATATGTAATTCTATTGCTCGAAATATTGTATTCATACAACAGTCACTCCTAACAGAATGAAATAAACTCAATATTACTAGAAAATATAATCCATGAATTGTTCATCATAACCTTTATAAAGTTCAAGTTCAATAATGCTAGTCAAAAGGTCCACAACTTCAAAATCAACATTGCAGGCCTCTAGTGCAAGAGCACCTTGTAAGCTCAATTTTGTCAAAAATGTCATCTTTTAGTGAGCATGGTCAAATGCTAGGATTTTAGTTAATTTTGAGTATATTGTGTTCAATAAGGTCAATTAGACCATTTTATAATGTATTTGGAGCTAAGGGAGTTCAGTTATGTCATAGCTTGCAAATTGGCTAAATGTGGTCAGAAAAGTTGCTAAAAGATGCAAAATTTGCAGAGTTTGAGGGATTTGGAATGAAATAAAAATATGTTTAATAACCTTCAATGCCTCGAAGGAGAGGTTGTTGGTTGATTTGTACCCCATTTTTTATCAAGAAGAACGTTATTTTCTAGAAATTTACTAGTTTCTCTCACATTTATTGTTGTTGTACGACCTCTACAGACTCTAAGATGATATAAAACCAGTTGGATGTTGTAGATTAATGAATTATCTTTCATTTTCATCTATTTATAGGTTATAACTCTTTGTATAGCGAAAGTTATATTGTTTTTATTGTTGCTACCTACTTTCTCAGTGTTCTTGGATTGAGGGGTTTCATTATGTAATTCGACCCATTACACTTTTTCTGCCTATTGTAACTTATGGAATGGGTCCTCTAACTTTTAAAATACATGGCTAACATATTTAGAATGTTGTGGGGTCAAGGTTGGGTGTTTGGGATGATGTTCTAGGACTGTAGCAAGGTCTTTTCATGGTGAAAATTAGGGCTTCAACTGGTGTTTTGACAAAATGTGGGAAGGATTGTCCATGTAATGTATTATTCACCATGTGCAGGTTCTGGTAAGTGTTTTTGGTGCTTTGTATGGGTCTGGCAGGTCCAAGAGATAGGAGTTTCATTAAAACCCCAAGTATTTTGCTTAAAATTGAGGGTTTGGTGTATTAGGGGTCTAGAGGTATTGGACCTAGAAATAAATCAGGAAATTGGAGGTTTTGACATATAAAATATTTTTGTTCGAGGATTTTGAGTGAATATGTAGTGTTTAAAAGGTATTCTCTTTGTAAATTAGGCCAATTGAATAGCCTTTTCCAAGGTGGGTCTATTGGAAGTCAATGTTGGTCCAAAGGATTTGATGTTGGGGTTTACCTATGTTTTATAACTTGCAAATGGGTATCTTAATCATCCCTAAGTTTGTCAAGTGTTTTGGAGAATCTTAGTGAAAAGGCCCTTGAACCGGGTTACCTATGCTACAAGGGAAAGCTTGGTAGAAGTTGGGATTTTCAGTTGAACATCTGGTTTTGCTTTTGAATTTGATTGATTCTCATTGATTTGCTGTATTGAATGGTTTCCACCCCTCTCTATATCAAAAATGGTGTTTTTTGGTAAGCTAAGTGATCAAGTTGTGTGTAAGTCTTTTAAGAGCAGTGTTCCATGGGGTTTTGGGGATGGGGATGGGGGAAGACAGGGGATGTGTTTCCTAGACGTGGCGACAGGGGGCCTAAGTTTGGGAATGACCAGGGGATGAAGGGGGGAGGGCGGCGAGGGGGCAGTAGGGTGTTGAAATACATATAGTACTTGAAAAAAAAGTTAAAAAAAGATGTATAAGTATAAGAATTATACATCTTGGAGACAACTAGGAGTCCCCTAGACGTCTTGAGGACACCCCAACATCCTCAAAGTCCTATCAACATCTTGGAGATAGCGACACTAGTGGTGGGATGGTGGTGTTGGTGGTGGCCTGGTGGGGGGACGTCTCCCCCAAGTCCCCAAGTCTCTGAGATGTCCCCCTCTAGGAAACATGGGGTTTTTTGGGGGGACACGTCCCTGTGGAACACTGATTAAGAGCCTTCCTCTAAATATTTGAACAAGTTCATTGTGGATCCCTACATGTACTGTATCAGCCTCTAGGTACTTTGCCAACTCTTCAAACACACTCAAAATCCCTACTCTAATATCTAACCCTACAAACATCTAACTCCATCATGTATGAAAAATATTGTGTAGTATAGACATGTTTGATAATTCCAAACAACTCGCTGCCTTCTCTCATAAAATGCTTTGGTGTGTTTCATATTTAATGCAATGTAATTAGTGATATCAATATTTTTGTAAAATGCATTACTTACTTTTGTTCTATGTGTGTTTGTGAACATGTAGCATTGAAGGTCATGCTGAGGAAACGATCGAAGGCTCTAACACCAGAAGAACGTGCAGCTAAAAATGCAAGGAGAAGAGAATCAAAAAATGTAGCTCGTGAAGCAAAGGAATTGCAGCCCATACAACCACAAATTCCCATGCAATCTAAGAGAGATGTCATATTGGAAAAACAAAGGGCATGAATGAGGAAAGTTCATGGAAGGACAGGAATGGATACAAAAGTTGGGGTCACATCATCAACCATAGGTGAAGCTCCATGCACATCTCTAGTTAAAGACACATTGACAACAACATGTGGTTTTCCAGGTACATCGGAAATCACATCTCCAATTGAATACACACCATCAAAAACATTGTGTTTTGAAAGTACATCAGCAAACACATCTCTATTTGAAGGCACTCCACAAATGACATCTCAAGTTGGAGGTACAACATTGTTTACATGTCAATCTCAAGGTATGTCATCAATTGCACCTCCATTTGAAGGTACACGATCTATCCCTGATGTTGTTGACCTTCCCAATATTGACACAAATTTACATTTGAGAACTCCTCCTAGATTTTTACATAGAAAACCTACATTTTTTATTGATATTGATTCCAATGTTTTGAAATGGATGCCTAATAAGATTCCAAACTTTACATGTCAAAGATATGCACAAACGATATGGAGTTTTTTTTTTTGCAAAGCTAAGTGAGGGTGGAAGATGCCAACTATTTGTTGAAATAATGAGGCAACTCAAATTTAGGCCCACCATGAAGGCTCTTGGGCTAAGAGTTTTGAATGACTCAAGTGAAAATTCCATTGTAAAGAACTTGATGAGTCCATACGAGAGCATGGGTTCCACCTCATGCATGAAGGATAGTTGTGCCACACAACATGTGATGAAAACAACACTATTAAGTAGTCAAACAAGGAACAAGCTGAACCTTACAAAGGCAAGTAAGTATTTGAAAATAAGTAGATCATCTCTAATGAGAGCCAAAGGAAGGCGTGAAAGAGTGGAGGATCCAAATAGCAATGAGTTATGGGCATTTTCGTGTAGAGTGCCACGGAAAGACACAAGAATTTCTCAAGGCTTGAGATCTTTAATTGTGAATTATTGGAAGGATAACACAAGGACCTCTCCTAATCAAAGAAATGTTGTAAGAAGGAGAATTGGTAGTAAGAACCGTGAGCCACATCCAATGCATTATTTGGATACCACTCAAACCCAATTTTTTGCTGATTTTGTATAGATGTTTCCTAAAATTAAAATATGTCAAAGGTATTTTGAAATGCTAAAGCCTTTTTATGTCAAAATAAATCACACATGCACTACTTATTGTTGTAGGGTTCATATTGAGTTTTCTAACCATTATGATGTTTATCGACGTATATGTGTAGATATGCATACTGACAATGTTTTGTAGGAATGTAACATAATGCCTCCACCTAAATTGTCAAGGAAATTTTCGTCTTCCATTTTATGTGAAAGAGAGGATGGTCAAATTTTTTACAAAAAATCATGTTTGGATGCCACATGTGATCATTGTGGTGGCATGCAACATTTTCCAATTTGCCAACACATGGCTAGTACACACACAATTGGAGACAAAATTATGGAATTTGGCAAATATAAGATAGTGGCATACAATCTAAAAGATGGGAAAGAAGCAAGGAAGTGTGAATTGGTCAGTGATAAGATTCCAGTGTATCAGTTTATGGGCATTTTTCATGATCAGGTGGTATATGATTATGCAACGCATACACACAGAGCACAATGGTTGGACTCACCGTTCAAGTTATGCAAGGACACATTTCCACTTTGTCATATCGTTTTAGTTGTTGAATTCATTGAGAACTACACACTACAACCACAAAATGAGGCGAAATCACAGTACTACAACTCTGTGCAAGTTGCTATATTTGTGCATATAGCATTCATTCATGCAAATGATAGTACAGAGGAAAATAGGAAAGTATTGAGGGAGTATCACTTTTACATCAGTGATGATCACACACATTGTACAGAGTTTGTTCAAGGTTGCTTTCATATGTTCTATGCTGATCTGGCTAGTAGGGGCATATCATTTAGTCAGCATATCATATGGTCAGATAATTGTACATCACGATTCAAGAATGCTAGAATGTTTTAATGGTTGAGCAGGATGCATATGTGGAACTTCTCAGAGGCCGGGCATGGAAAGGGGGAACATGATGGAGCAGGTGCATGTATCAAAAGAGCCCTAACATGAGAAGAGTTAAAGTACACAAATAGTGTAAATTTGACAGAAGCAAGATCAATTGTCCAATGGTGCAATGGGTCTAGGTAGTGAAGGTAATTCTTTAGTTCATAGATTTTTTCATTTAGTAGATGATACTAACATTGAAAAATATGAGGATTGTTGTACACTAATAGGATCAAGTGAGCTACACTCTTTTAGAATCTCCAATGCAAGTACATGGACTCTCCATAGAAAGAAGATGGCATGCTTTTGTTATGCATGTACACTTCAATCATGGAATGATTGCGGGTCAACAGAGTGGGTTGACGAATGGTCTATAAGAAGTCTAACCCCACTTGACAATTATCAGCTCCCAACGGCTCTACAAATCACGGAGATGCAATCATCCATTGAATTTGATCATGTATCAGACCTACTAAAACTAGGTAATATATCTTACTTACATTTTTTATTATGTTGCTTAGTAAATAAATCTAACAAGATGAACATATCAATGCAGGGCACGTTTATGCGGTGATTGCAGATGAAGATAATGAAAAGGGTACAAATTATTACCTGTGCCATTGTATCGAGGCCAAAAATAAATTGGAGTCCCCAGTTATAGACGGAGAAAACATAGAATATCCTACAGGTTTAGTGGTTGTTACTAGAACATGGCTTCAAAGGTATCTAGTTAAGAATGTTGCATTTTGGTTGTTTGAGGACTTCGACACACATCGAAAAATTCTTCACTATTCGAACCTTGTTGTTGCCACCAACGTTCATTTCATCAAATATAAGGGCCGAACTACAAACAATAACTTGTGGAAAGTGCGTGAGTCTGACCACAAGGCAATGATCAACACAATAAAGAGTAGAGCAAACCCAGATGGTTCCCTGGATTGATTTGTAAGTATGCACATTGAATTTGTAAAGTCATGTTATTGATCACTCTTTTGGACCAACACCTTGCAATAAGGATTTCTCACCATTACTTTTTGATTTCATATGCATTTATGACTGTCATTGATCCTTTTCTGATTGTGACTGTAGGTAATACTGAAGTTTGTCAAAGTATATAAGAAAAGAACAACATTGGTTGGTGGTGCAAGTGTTTAGTGGTATGAGAAACATCGGTTGCTGGTGCATTTTCTGGTAGTCAATCTTCTCTTTCTTTTCCATCTCCTAGATTTATCGGATTCTTATATGCTACACATTTTATGTTAAGCCTCTCAATGATATATTTGAAATTTATATGTAGGGTCATCGAGAGATGATAAAGTAGCGAAGGGGCACATCACCATTGTAGGACCTTCAATCGACCTCCTTATCTAGCATGCATGAACTTGTGATAGTAGGTCTTGTCAGCTATATGACTGACATTATTTAGTTATTGCTCCTTTAATGATTTTTATGTGAGTCTATGTCTAAGATTGAGAGGATTTTGCAGGTTTTTTGGAATGCAAATAGTTGGGCCAGCTGAGGTGGAATGGAAAAAAAAAACTGGGCAACAGCTCCTTTTGTTTCTTCTCAAGTACAATATATTTCATGATCTGTGCTGGAAATGGGAGGATTATTTCCCTACATGTATTGCTACAAGTATTGACAAATGAGAATGTTTTCAAGATGTTCTTCGATCACTATTGTAATATTTGTCATTGACTTTTTTGGGTCTCAAAAATGCAAGTTTGAACCACGAGAGGTTTTCAAGCTCTCACAACACTTTTGGCCAACATACAAGGCCAATTGATGCAATTGTACCTTCTTATCTTCAGGCTATGCTAAACATAGGCGGGTGCAGCTATGTGAATAATGCAGATTTAAAATATATTTCTTGCTCAAACAATCTATTCACAATGGCAAATGGAAGTGAATAGATAAAATACCGACTGCTACTCCTACTACATAAAAGAAAGGATTTAAAAATGTTATTTTATATGAAGTTTGTTTTCTGGGTTGTGATAGATTAGTTCCTTCTATCCACATGGGCAATGGAGTCAAAAAATAAAAAAAATTGTTTGTGTTTCCCTCTCTGTCTCAATTCTAGTTGTTAGGCACTTTTAAAAATGAAACTATATGACTAGCATAAAACTTCATTAATTCATGAATAGCATAAATTGTGCTGGAATGTTTCTTTATCAGGTTCTTCTTTAATTATCCAAAAGAGATCCTTAAATCATTGTGACTTATTCCAAATAGTTTAAATCTAACTTGCAGACACCAATCAACTAAATCACACAAAATGAGAGTGCACTTTGATAAATCAGAGATATACTTGATATGTTGATTTAAATAATTAAAGGATTTCAAGTTGGAGACAACCAAATAAAGAATCTAAATTATTGTATCACAACAACTGAACACAATAAAGGTTTCACCAATTCAAAATAGTTTGTCCATTGATTCTGCTTCAAGAAAGTCTATCATTGTTTACATTCCCAATCTTCATTTTCTGTCAAAATCTAACTGTTCTAACTAATGTCCTCTCCTTGCTAACTGATTTTTCAAAATATTTATATAGTATATCCCAAGGGTCGTGACCCTTCACTTTCCTATTACAACCGCTTGAATTCATTGACATGAATTAAAATATTTAATTGAGTTGCCTTGTCGGCAAATTAAATTTTTCGATATAGTCTTGCCATTTATTTATTTCTCATCATATAGTTTTTATTGAGTTTACCCCTTTTATCTTATCACTTTATGCATTGGCATAAAGTTTCCTTTTATACTTACCGCTCTACCCCGGTCAACCTTTTGATCGGCCGCGGTATCACAGTGACAGTCACTGCTGCCTCCTCCATCGTTAACTTCTTTGTTTACCACCTTACCACGATCTCACATTATTCACCCCGCGGTATTATGATGGCCTTCAGACCACTGCCTCACTGTCTATCTCCTGAACACCGCACTACCGTGGTCTCCTTGATGACCGTCCGTGGTTGTGTGGTCACTGTTCTCATCTGCCACCTCATCGGTTGTCCCTGTTTCACCGTGCTACCATGACCTGTCATTTTTCTCCCCATGGTTCCATGATGACTGACTACTCACTACCATCTCCTACTGCCTTACTGCGGTCAGTGTTTATCCCTCTGGCGGTATAGCGGTTTACCTGCCACGGTCTATTCCTTTCCTCTGCCAACTGCCACCGCACTATCGCGGTCTCTGACTTTGGTATGTGCGGTATCACGATAGCCACTAATTGTTATCTTCGCCACCTATCTCCATTCACTGCTTAACCACTAACTGTTTATGTTGACTATTACAATGCCACCCTTCACCACTTACCACACCACCACGGTCACTGGGATGACTACCAGCGGTAGCGCGGTTAGCTCTGTCCACCGCTTGCCTTCATCCACCGCGCCACCGCGGTGTGTATTTTGACTGACCGTGGTGTAGTGGTAAGTGCTTATCATGATTGCGCTTAATCGTCACCGCTATACAGTGAGCCACTTTGCAAAAGGCCACGATAAAGAGGTAAATGCTTATGGAGGGTAAACGGTAACGGTAAAAAGTATTTTTAGCATCATGGATGGGGGGATGAAATGATTCAAGCAGTTCACTGCCTTGTCTATGCTATTGCTTACTATTATGCTTCAATATATTTTTTCCAAGCATCCATATCTTGTTCGAAAGCACTTGTTTTAGGCTTTTAGCCATACCAGCAAGGCAGTGAACTATTTGAAAAAATGCCTAAAAGAAATGCAGTCTCATGGTGATTATTGTCATTGCATTCCATCACCATGAGACCGCATTTATTCGAGGCATTTTTTCAAATAGTTCACTGCCTTGTCTATGGCTTGTCATGGCCTTCCATCACCATGAAACCACATTTCTTTGAGGCATTTTTTCAAACAATTCACTGCCTTTTCTATGCTATTGCTTACTATTATGCTTTGACAGATTTTTTCCAAGCATCCATAGCCTTTTCAAAAGCACCTATTTTAGGCTTTTAGCCATAGCAGCAAGGCAGTGAACTGTTTGATGAAATGCTCTGGTAGATATGTATGAAAAATGTCATACCATAGACAAGGTAGTGAACTATTTTAAAAGATGTCTCAAAGAAATGTGTTCTCATGGTGATGGAATGCCATGACAGTCCATCACCATAGGCATTCATGATGGCATTCCATCACCATGAGACAACATTTCTTTGAGGCATCTTTTCAAATAATTCACTGCCTTGTCTATGGCTTGTCATGGCATTCCATCACCATGAGACCACTTTTCTTTGAGGAATTTTTTCAAAAAGTTCAATGCCTTGTCTATGCTATTGCTTACTATTATGCTTTGATAGATTTTTTCCAAGCATCCATAGCTTGTTCGAAAGCATCTATTTTAGGATTTTAGCCATAGCAACAAGGCAATGAACTATTTGATAAAATGCTTTGGTAGACATATATGAAAAATGTCATAGCATAGACAAGGGAATGAACTATTTGAAAAAATGCCTTAAAGAAATGTGGTCTCATGGAATGCCATGACAAGCTAAAGCAATTGCCAGCTACTCCTAGTTATTAGTTATGCAATGTGAAGTAATTGTATAACTGCTTAGGTTGACTTTGTAAAAAGCTATATTGTAATTGAATTTTTTTCATCTATCAACATCTAGTTATTTGTTATGCAATGTGATTTGATGCTTTGAGTTTGAAAGATGTGCAATGTATGAATATAAACTACAAAAATCTATTTTCTACATTTTATTAGTTAAACTCTTTATTTTATTTGCTCTATATATCTCTATGCTATGTAAATGCCTTTTGATTTCAAAAAATATAGTTTTTATCTCTTGTTATACAATTTTTTACATTTTTTTTAAATCCATTTTTTTCTCAAACTTTTTCACGATTTTTTCCCAATTTTTTCAAAAAATATTATACTTTTGGTTTGCCGATTTATTCCCCAAAATATTTTTGTTGCTATGACCAAAACAATAAATACCAATTGAGATTGTACATAGGGCTTGAACATTGGTCTACCATCACGCAAATAGAAAACCAAAAGGAGCAGATATACAATGTTAAAGAAGAGTGAAAGCACAACTAAATTTATCATTTCAAAGCAATTTTTTTGATGCATTTTTTCAAACAGTTCACTGCCTTGTCTATGCCATTGCTTACTATTATGCTTTTGATATATTTTTTCGAAGCATCCATAGCTTGTTAAAAATCACTTGTTTTAGGATTTTAGCCATAGCAACAAGGAAGTGAACTATTTGAGAAGATGCTTTGGTAGACATGTATGAAAAATATGGTAACATAGACAAGGCAGGGAACTATTTGAAAAAATATCTCAAAGAAATTTGGTCTCATAGAATGCCATGATAAGAAAATGCAATTGGCAGCTGCTCCTAGTTATTAGTTATGCAATGTGAAGAAATTGCATAACTGCTTAGGTTGACTTTGTACAAACTATATTGTAATTAAATTTTCGGCATCTATCAACATCTACTTATTAGTTATGCAAAGTGAAGTACTGCTTTGACTTTGAAAGATGTGCAATGCAATGTAATCAACGACATGAATATAAATTACAAAAATCCATATTTTACAATTCATTAGTTAAAATATTTATTGTATTTGCTCTCTATATCTCTATATCCTATGGAAATACCTTGCAATTGTATCTAAAAGGCTTAATAGGTCAGTTAGGTGGTATTTGCAAAATCAAGTTGTGAATGAATGGTAATGAAGAGAAAAATTGGCAAATTGCCATCTTAGAAGTCTAACAAAGGGTGGTTATGGTGGTTGATTGGATCAAGGGGTAGTTGGAAGGTGGTATCTGTAAGTGGTGAATGAGGTAAATAACATAAATACACTTCTTAATACGACATTATATCAATGATTAAACAAATTGAATCAATTCAACAAAGTAATCAATTGAAAGCGTCCTATTGCTCTCTATCTCCAAAGATTTATTAAATCTAAATTGCTCTCAGATTCTGCAAGAATATAAGACTGTTAAAATGACTATCTGAAGAACGAGATGATGATAATATAATGCTAAATGACAAATCAATTAAACTAGCATGATATTGATGTGAAACAGATAAATGCAGCTCCAAAAGACAGCCAGTGTTGTGAAGTTTGATTGTTGAATTGCTTGATACTTGATGCTTGATACTTGATGCCTGGATTCCTGCAGAGTAAGGGTGCAAAAGCTTGATTATCTAGATCCTCTTCTTGGTTCAATGAGGCTTGTATTTATAGATTTCCTGGCTGTAGAAATGCACAAGGAAAGCTTTGAGAGGCTTGGATTCAACCTGGAGGATTGAATGGTGAGAGATGAAGGAGATTGAGAGAAAGATGGAGATTGTCTCTACCCATGAAAACACCAGGCAAGAGAAGAGGAAGGATTGATGGAAGAGGATTGAGAGATCAAATTCCAAATTTGTCTCCAAAACTTCCCGTGAAGTTTCAAAACATTAATTGTGAAAAATTTAGACATAGATTAGACATAGGAAATCTAATTCATTTTTGAGAGAATGTAGATTGGAATATTCCTTTATGCTTAATTCAAATATTTTGATTTATTTAAATTAAGAAAGGGAGATAAATAATTTAACAAACTATAGGATAGTCGTTTATTAAATTAATTAGAGGAATATGGTAATTAATAAATAAAGTGTTTTGTCTTTATTTAATTATTTTGAGAATGATGTGCTAGATTGAAATAGGGATTTGACAATTAAATCGAACAAAGTATTTAATTTTGTTTATTTAATTAAGATGAAGTTGAATGTGAACTATATTAAATAAATATTTCTATTTATTTAAACAGTAGAGGAAATAGAATAATTAATCGGATGTTCCAGCCCAATTTTAGATGTATACATTTTTCCCCTCTTCGAAGTGATGTGTTTACGCATCAGTTCGAAGAATATTTTTGTTGCTATTGCCAGGATCGATGATATGAGAAAAAAATGATTTTGTATGCCCCATACATGATTTTCAGATGATAATAATTTTGTGTGCCCCAGACATGATTTTCAGATGATTTTATAATGATATGCCCCCTCGAGAGATAAATTAATAATCTGATGATTTTTAGAATTTTTCAAAAATTTATGATTTTATGATGATGTTTTGATGATAAAATAATTTATCTCCCAACAAAATGATGAAGAAATAGAGCCCTTGGATGAGTTTTAATTAATTTCATGGATAAAATTAATCAAAATGTAATAAAAATCCACCAAAAATACCTTTCAAAAATTATAAATAGTGCTAAAAGGTCATTTTCAATTCATTATTTGCTTTTTGAGTTCAAAAATCTTAATGATAAAGACTTTTCTGCCAGCTGGAGCGAGATACCTATCCCTTACCACACTCACCGATTTGAGCGTGTTCGACGCCACAGACGGCCGCCTGCTTATGGACCTCTGATATGTACCTCCCGACCTCCTCGTGATTCGTGTACTTTTTGTTTTTTATGCTTTTTAGGTCCTAGGCGTGTCTAGGTGTCTTTTAGCACTTTGAAGCCGCGCTGTACGGCTTACATCCTGATGTAGCACTTCCATTAGGTTGTCTAGTGCTTTGAGTTTTAGCGCTTGTGTTTAAAACTCTAGCGCTTCCAGTCAGTAAAGTAGTGCTTTGAGCGAATTAGCACTTAGGAGTAAAAAATTAGCGCTATGAAGCCGGATTTTGACACTTTGAGATTTTCAGTGCTTTGAGTCAGTGGATTAGCACTTTTAAGGTCTATTCTAGTGCTTCTGGTAAAGTGGTGCTTAGACAGCCTGTTTTAGCGCTTTGATGCAGAAAAGTAGCGCTTTGAGTTTTTTAGCGCTTCGAAAGCCTGTTTTAGCGCTTCGGAAGCCTGTTTTAGCGCTTTCATGGTTTTAGCGCTTTGGGTCCCTGTTTGAGCACTTTTAGGTGATAAAGTAGCATTTTTGGGATTTAGTGCTTTGGATGACTGTTTTAGCGCTTCCATGTCAGAATTGAAGATTTTAACTTAGTGAACTTTGATTATGTCAATTTCGATCATGTCCATTCTTCTGATTGGTATGATTGACAATCCACATTCTTGATGTTGGATTTGATGATTTAAATAAGACTAACTCTCATGATAGGCGAGAAGAAAACCCCATTTATTGATGATCCTCATGATAGGCAAGGACATGATTCAATATCTGATAAATCTCATGATAGGAAAGATCTAGATAATGGTTTGATGAACCTCATGATAGGTGAGGTTTGATTTAATATCTGATAAATCTCATGATAGGCGAGATCTAGATAATGTTTTGATGAACCTCATGATAAGTGAGGTTGGATGTTCGCCTATGAATTTTGATCGAAAACCTCATACCAAAGCTTTTGGAATAGAATGATAGTAGAATGACCTTTGATTCCTTGACATAGTTCACTGATTGTAGATTTTTTGTTATGATGATAGGAGGATCTGGGTACTCTCTAGATGCGAGAGAGATTTCTGCAGACGACTGATTTGATACCACATTTAACACCAGATGAGCTCCAGGTGATAGGCCAGTGTGGCCTTACGAGTTTACTTGATATGCCCCAGATTAGGATTAATCAGGGTTTGTTGACCGCACTGGCTGAGAGGTGGCATAGCGACCACAACACCTTTCACCTACCCACCAGTGAGATGATAGTCACACCAAAGGATGTGTGGCATATATTGCGCATTCCTTTCATGGGGGAGATTGTGACATATGATTCACATGGGACCAGCAGCAGAGATTCTCTCCATAGAGTCTTTGAGGATCAGGACATAGAGGGTCCGAGCATTCAATGGCAGAGGATCGCAGACTCTTATGCGACACTACCAACAGTGCTAGCTGGATTTATTGGAGGATTCCTTTGCCCTGATCGCAGGTCAAAGAGATTCCTTATTGTCTGGGGCAGGACATTGGAGAGCATGTTGGTACATGGTACCAGATATGCATGGGGGATGTGCATGTTAGCACATCTTTACCATGATCTTCATTCCATTGTGTACTTAGGTGCATGTAGTATATCCGCAGGGGCGACCCTGTTATAGATATGGGTTTGGGAGCACTTTTCTATTTGTCAGTCATTTCCCATTGCAGACAGACCAGCTGGTAGGCCATATGTTTTTAGATATAGTGGTCGATTTACGTAGGCCCGAATGGGCAAGTTAGAGCACTGGAGGAGAGTTTTTGATGATACTGAGACAGTGATATGGTGCCCCTACCTTGATTGTGAGGAGTGGGAGGAGGATGGTGTAGTGTTGGGCTTTTTGTGTGATTCTATGTACCTCATTGGCCAGACTCCTTTTATTCTTGATAGATTCTTGCTCCATCGGGTTTACAAATAGTATGGCATTGTTCAGTGCATGCCACAGGGAGTAGCCCACTATGCACGATGACAGATGGATATTTCGGATTGGGGCCCCACACTATCTTATGACATCATAGTAGAGGGTTACAGAGCGTTACAGCCATCTCCCTGGGACATGCAGAGAGATATATTAGAGGCATCTATCACAGAGGATTATGCAGCATTCTTGGTCTTGGTCCCTCATCCTCATATTACTATCCCCGATGAGCCAACACCTTTACTAGTAGAGGAGGATGTGGCAGAGGATGTCGTCGGTGGTGAGGGTGATATCCCAATAGATGAGAGCTCAGAGAGCAGTAGTTCAGATAGTGAGGATAGCAACAGCAGTGGGGACAGTGATGGTGGGAGTGGAGGATACAGAGGGCCAGGTCCAGACATTCACAGTGCACCTTCTTCCAGTAGGCCTCGTAAGAGGCAGGCAGTGACAGTGCCAGTAGTTGGGCAGCAGAGACAGATAGCTGGGCTCCAAGCACAGGTCCAGACTTTGCAGGCACAGGTTTAGACGCTGCAAGGGTAGTTGGTATAGGCTCGGGGCATGGTTGTGCAGACTCAGACACAGATGCAGGAACAAGCACAGACTCATGCACAGGCCTTGGCACAGGTATAGGGGCAATTAGCCGCCACACAGATGCAGGTTGATACCCTGATAGCAGAGTGAGACAGTGCTCGGAAGATTGCTGAGAGGGCATAGGAGAGAGCAGATACCCTCTAGAGATTAGCCGATGGCACCTCTATCGATGATTATATGAGAGAGGTTCTGCGGGTTGGCCAAGAGGTAGAGTTCTACCAGGGCTATTACCATGATGCAGTGTCTGCCGAGCGTCGAGTCAGTTATGCCCCATTGAGATCAAGGTAGACTCATACATGGACAGTCAGTGAGGGAGTAACATAGCCTCCACGCAAAGATCCCAGAGATCCGGGTCCTTCTGGGGGTGGTGGTGGTACAGGTACAGGTCCTGTTGGGCCTGCGCATTCTGGTAGTAGCAGGTCATAGAGGCTATTGTGATCCTCACTGATGTATTTTATGATGTATCTCTTTGTATGATGATGTATTTTTATGTTCGACGTCATTGTATACTTGAAATTTTTGATATATATATGAGATGCATTTGATATGATTATGATGATGGCTTCATGATTTCTATGTGATCGATGTTGTTATATGCTTTATGTGATGAGTTTATTCTAAATGTGATGATGATAAATGATGATTTATTTTAATGTAATGATGTATGTATGGATGGATAAATGATATGTGGATAAATGATGTGATGTATGGATTTGTAAATGCTATGTGGATATATGATGATTTATATGAATGCTTTTAAATGTGATCAAAATGTATGAAATAGATGGATGAATGCCTTTTTGTTATTTTCAAATGTGATGATGATAAATGATGATTTTATAATGAATGAAAAAAATGTATGGATGGTAATTAATGTAGGAATATGATGTTGGATAAATGGTAATGTGATGAATGTGTTATGGTAAGAATGATCTTGATGGACTGATGGTATAATTTATGATGCATGATGAAATATATGAATGATGAAATGATCATGCAAATGATCATGCTATATTTTTTTGATGATTTTATGTCAAGTATACCCAGTCTCTTTTGTAGATTAGATAATCATTGATTGGAATCATTTATGCCACAAATACTCTGCAGATAATGAATGATGATGAATGTAATCTAATTTAATAATGCAACTATATGCAAAACAGATGTCATTTTAATAGTCTTTTTGTGCTTGGTATCATCATAGAGCTTTATTGGATGTTGAAAGTTAATACAAGCATCGATGGTTGTGTTAATCCAATGACGACCTGAGTATTACTTTCATGATTTTTGATATTGCAATCGAACACAAGCATCGAGGTATAATTGAACTGAGATGACCTAAGCATTCATTGTGTAAACAGACAGTGATTAATCATTTGAATGTGTGAATTCTGAATGTCATCGATGATACATTTGCATAGCACATCCCCCGATAATTCACACATGTAAATGATTAATGTACAAACAGCAGATAAAAAAAATATCATTCTTTTTCCTTGTTCCTCTAGTTCAATACATCATTGAGTAACTCTAAAGTAATGATAATCAAAAGTACAATTTATCCATTGTTTACTTAGTGTGTTTCAATCATTTTTCAAATTTAAGATCATCCATCCTAACTTTTTGACATGTTTTTGGATTTTCTGAGACTTTTGACGAAAGCCCTAACCTACTAACTAATCCTAGGGGTCTCGGGGGCTGATCAAAGATTAGCCTTGACTATGTTACACATGCAGAGACCACATAGTTCGACTAACACAGACCTATGTTTTTGAAACTTGCTTTTTCAGACTTACTTTTTTGACATGTTGGATTGTTCGATACGATACGGATGTTTGATGCTTTTTGATGATGATTGACATTGCGCTTTGATCTTTGTTTTGGTTTCCTACCATACTGTCATGTTCACAGACTAGTGAAATTGATACATTTTAATTTCCCCCAAGCTATGGAGTGATATGTTGACCATGTGACATGATTTTGATAATGGATGTAATGATAGCAAGATGACTGACATGATATGGAATGGTACTGACTTGCCAAACGAATGATCTTGATACGTTCATAATAGATGGGAAAACTAATCTTAGAATCACATATGACGCCTGTTTCTAGGTTTTCATCAAATGCTTTGATTACACCCTTTGTGTTTTTTTGTATTTTCTCATTTTACTCTTTTTTCTTTCTTTTTGTATTTTCTATTTTTTTTTGTATTTTTGCGTTTCCCAAGATGCCTGTTTGCCAAGTTTTCACCAAGGAAACAATTTCCAGAATTTTAACCCCTGCACTAGGAGTTTTAAGCATATAATTTTCTGAGATGAATATTGTTGATAGGTTCATCAAACAGATCCCCTTCTGACGTTGATAGCTGATATGCTCTTGATCCATACACTGATATGACAACAAACGGACCAAGCCAGTTAGGCTGAAATTTTCCTTTCTTCTCCCTATCCTGCTGATTTCTAAGGTTTTCCTTTAGTACCAAGTCACCAACCTAAAAGACCCTTGGTTTTACCCTATGATTGTAAATCCTTGACATCCTTTGTTGATAAGCTGTTAGATGATTTACAGCTTGTTGACGACACTTGTCTAGCAATTCCAGTTCCTACAATCTAGATACCCTATAATCTTCATCTGAAATGATACCTCTAAGTGATACACGAAGGGATGGAATTTCAACTTCAATGGGCAATATGGCTTTTGATCCATATACCAAAGCAAATGGTGTAGCTCTTTTTGGTGTTCTGATGCTTGTTCTGTAGGCCCATAGTGCAGGATTGAGTTGAACATGCCAATCACGTCCAACATCGTTAACCATCTTTTTGAGAATTTTGAGTATGGTTTTGTTTGAGGCCTCTGCTTGGCCATTCCCTTGAGGATAGTACGGTGTTGAAAAATGATGTTGGATGTGGAAATTTTCACATAACTCTTGAACATCTTGATTCTTGAAAGGTCCTCCATTGTCTATGATTATAGATTGAGGGATTCCATATCGACAGATGGTGTAGTTCAAGATAAATAAGGAGATTTGTTTCCCAGTGATGGTAGTAAGAGGTACTGCCTCTATCCATTTCGTGAAGTATTCTATAGCCATGATAATGAACTTATGTCCATTAGATGAAGATGGATGTATTTTGCCTACCAGATCTAGGCCCCATTGATAGAAAGGCCATGTTGATGTGAAAGGATGCAGTTCTTGTGCCAGTGCATGGATCAGATTGCTGTGAACCTGACATTTTTGGCATTTATTAACAAAATAATATGATTATTTTTCAATGCAAGGCCAATAATATCCCAAACGGAGGAGTTTCTTGGCGAGGGTTATCCCACTCGAGTGAGTACCACAAATACCCTCATGAACTTCTCATAGGGCCATTTCAGATTCATTACGTTCTAGACATCAGAGTAGTGTACAATCAAGACCTCGACGATAAAGGACATCTGTGATTAAAGTGTGTCAGGCGGATTGACGGATAAAGTTGCGTTTTTGTTTCCTGGAAAGGTCAGGAGGTAGGATATCATCTTTCAGATAAGCATAGATTTTTCGTATATGGAGGTTTCAGTGGTTTCTAGATGACATATGGTAGTGGATTCTGATTGATAATGGGAAGGACATGATACTTGTTCTACCATAAACTCATAACAAACATGCTTCTCAGGCAATTGTAGTAATGAAGTGATCATAGCCATAGCATCTGCAACTTTGTTCTCTGCTCTTGGAATCTGATCAAACTTGATACTAGCAAAGGATTGTTTCAGATTATCTATTTGCTGCTTGTAAGGAATCAACTTTTCATCTTTGGTTTGATATTCATCATTGACTTGATAAATAACTAGTTGAGAGTCCCCATAGACTTGTAAATCTGTGATTTTCCATTGAATTGCAATCTTGACCCCTATAATCAATGCTTCATATTTTGCCACATTATTGGTACATTGAAACATGAGCCTATATGATTTTGGAATTGTGTGTCCTTGGGGAGAGATGAAAAATATCCCTGCTCCTGATCCTCGTTGTGTATACAATCCATCAAAATACAGTATCCATTGTTGGGGCATTGCTGTCATGATGTCTGCATTTGGGAATTCCATTGTCATCGGACGATTATCCGGTAGAGGAGCTTCAACTAGCTATTCATCAATTGCTTGTCCCTTGATTGCCTTTCTCTTGACATATTGAATGTCGAATTCACTTAGGAGCATAACCCATTTTTTCAATCTACCCGTCAAGGAAACTTTACTTAGTAGATACTTCAAAGGATCAATCTTTCCAATTAACCTGATTGTATGAGCCATCATATAGTGTCTCAAATTTTGAGTAGCAAACACCACTGCTAAGCAAGACTTTTCTATGAATGTATAGTTTATTTCATAGCTATTTAAAGTTCTACTGATGTAGTAGATGGCATGCTCTTTTCCTTCATGGTCCTCTTGTGCTAATAGTGCCCCCAAAGATATATCTGTCGTGGCAATGTACAAAATAAGGGGTCTTCCTTCTGTTGGTGGTATGAGAACCAGTGGTGACATTAGATATTGTTTGATCTGATTGAATGTCACTTCACACTTCTCATCCCACATGAAAACTATGTGTTTATGCAATAGATGATTGAAAGGATGACTTCTATCTGCTAGTTGGGAGATGAATCTTCTGATTGATTGAAGTCGTCCTTATAGTGATCTAAGCTGGCTGATGTTTCTAGGAGGAGGCATCTCCATAATTGCTTTGACTTGATCCACCTCAATGCCCTTTGCTGACGTAATGTATCCTAGTAGCTTTGCTGATGTATCCCCGAAGACACACTTCTTAGGGTTTAATCTAACATTAAATTTCTCCAGCCATGTGAAGATTTTATCCAGAATATGCAGATGTTCTTCCCTTGTAGTAGATTTCACCAAGATGTCATCCACATAATCCTCCATGAAAGTGTGCATCATATCATGGAAGATCGTAGTCATTGCCCTTTGATAAGTTCATCCTACATTCTTTAAACCAAATGGCATGACATTCCAGCAGAAAGTTCCCCATGGACATGTGAAAGCCATCTTCTCCTGATCTTCTAGAGCTATTCTAATTTGATTGTATCCAGAGAAGCCATCCATGATTGATATCATGGCATGCCCTGCCGTCAAGTCCACAATGATGTCTATGTTTGGTAGTGGAAAATCATCCTTCGGACATGCTTTATTGAGATCCCTAAAATCTGTGCAGATTTTGAT
>CM021103.1:99016813-99282972 GCA_007115665.2 Sequoiadendron giganteum
ATTATTTGGATCTTTTTCTTGGTTCAATGAGGCTTGTATTTATAGATTTTCTGGCTATAGAAATGCACAGGGAAAGCTTTGAGAGGCTTGGATTCAATCTGGAGGATTGAATGGTGAGAGATGGAGATTGTCTCTACCCATGAAAACACCAGGAAAAAGAAGAGCAAGGATTGATGGAAGAGGATTGAGAGATCAAATTCCAAATTTGTCTCCAATTTGTCTCCAAAACTTTCCGTGAAATTTCAAAGCATTAGTTGTGACAAATTTAGACATAGATTAGACATAGGAAATCTAATTCATTTTTGAGAGAGTGTAGATTGGAATATTCCTTTATGCTTAATTCAAATATTTTGATTTATTTAAATTAGGAAAGGGAAATAAATAATTTAATAAAACAAACTATTGGATAGTCGTTTATTAAATTAATCAGAGGAATATGGTAATTAATAAATAAAGTGTTTTGTCTTTATTTAATTATTTTGAGAATGATGTGACAGATTGAAATAGGGATTTGATAATTAAATCGAACAAAGTATTTAATTTTTTTTATTTAATTAAGATGAATTTGAATGTGAACTATATTAAATAAATATTTCTATTTATTTAAAGAGTAGCGGAAATAGAATAATTAATCAAATAATGTGTATTTAATTAATCGGATGCTCCAGACCAATTTTAGGTGTATACATTTTGCCCCTCTTCGAAGTGATGTGTTTACGCATCGGTTCAAAGAATATTTTTGCTGTTACTGCCAGGATCGATGATTTCAAAAAAAAAAAATTCGTATGCCCCAGACATGATTTTCAGATGATAATAATTTTGTGTGCCCCAGACATGATTTTCAGATGATAATAATTTTGTGTGCCCCATACATGATTTTCAGATGATTTGATAATGATATGCCCCCTCGGGAGATAAATTAATAATCTGATGATTTTTAGAATTTTTTCAAAAATTTATGATTTTCTGATGATTTTATGATGTTTCGATGATGAAATAATTTATCTCTCGACAAAATGATGAAGAAATAGAGCCCTCAGATGAGTTTTAATTAATTTCATGGATAAAATTAATCAAAATGTAATAAAAATCCACCAAAAATACCTTTCAAAAATTATAAATAGTGCTAAAAGGTCATTTTCAATTCATTATTTGCTTTTTGAGTTCAAAAATCTTAATGATAAAGACTTTTCTGCCAGCTGGAGCGAGATACCTATCCCTTACCACACTCACCGATTTGAGCGTGTTCGACGCCACAGACGGCCGCCTGCTTATGGACCTCTGATATGTACCTCCCGACCTCCTCGTGATTCGTGTACTTTTTGTTTTTTATGCTTTTTAGGTCCTAGGCGTGTCTAGGTGTCTTTTAGCACTTTGAAGCCGCGCTGTACGGCTTACATCCTGATGTAGCACTTCCATTAGGTTGTCTAGTGCTTTGAGTTTTAGCGCTTGTGTTTAAAACTCTAGCGCTTCCAGTCAGTAAAGTAGTGCTTTGAGCGAATTAGCACTTAGGAGTAAAAAATTAGCGCTATGAAGCCGGATTTTGACACTTTGAGATTTTCAGTGCTTTGAGTCAGTGGATTAGCACTTTTAAGGTCTATTCTAGTGCTTCTGGTAAAGTGGTGCTTAGACAGCCTGTTTTAGCGCTTTGATGCAGAAAAGTAGCGCTTTGAGTTTTTTAGCGCTTCGAAAGCCTGTTTTAGCGCTTCGGAAGCCTGTTTTAGCGCTTTCATGGTTTTAGCGCTTTGGGTCCCTGTTTGAGCACTTTTAGGTGATAAAGTAGCATTTTTGGGATTTAGTGCTTTGGATGACTGTTTTAGCGCTTCCATGTCAGAATTGAAGATTTTAACTTAGTGAACTTTGATTATGTCAATTTCGATCATGTCCATTCTTCTGATTGGTATGATTGACAATCCACATTCTTGATGTTGGATTTGATGATTTAAATAAGACTAACTCTCATGATAGGCGAGAAGAAAACCCCATTTATTGATGATCCTCATGATAGGCAAGGACATGATTCAATATCTGATAAATCTCATGATAGGAAAGATCTAGATAATGGTTTGATGAACCTCATGATAGGTGAGGTTTGATTTAATATCTGATAAATCTCATGATAGGCGAGATCTAGATAATGTTTTGATGAACCTCATGATAAGTGAGGTTGGATGTTCGCCTATGAATTTTGATCGAAAACCTCATACCAAAGCTTTTGGAATAGAATGATAGTAGAATGACCTTTGATTCCTTGACATAGTTCACTGATTGTAGATTTTTTGTTATGATGATAGGAGGATCTGGGTACTCTCTAGATGCGAGAGAGATTTCTGCAGACGACTGATTTGATACCACATTTAACACCAGATGAGCTCCAGGTGATAGGCCAGTGTGGCCTTACGAGTTTACTTGATATGCCCCAGATTAGGATTAATCAGGGTTTGTTGACCGCACTGGCTGAGAGGTGGCATAGCGACCACAACACCTTTCACCTACCCACCAGTGAGATGATAGTCACACCAAAGGATGTGTGGCATATATTGCGCATTCCTTTCATGGGGGAGATTGTGACATATGATTCACATGGGACCAGCAGCAGAGATTCTCTCCATAGAGTCTTTGAGGATCAGGACATAGAGGGTCCGAGCATTCAATGGCAGAGGATCGCAGACTCTTATGCGACACTACCAACAGTGCTAGCTGGATTTATTGGAGGATTCCTTTGCCCTGATCGCAGGTCAAAGAGATTCCTTATTGTCTGGGGCAGGACATTGGAGAGCATGTTGGTACATGGTACCAGATATGCATGGGGGATGTGCATGTTAGCACATCTTTACCATGATCTTCATTCCATTGTGTACTTAGGTGCATGTAGTATATCCGCAGGGGCGACCCTGTTATAGATATGGGTTTGGGAGCACTTTTCTATTTGTCAGTCATTTCCCATTGCAGACAGACCAGCTGGTAGGCCATATGTTTTTAGATATAGTGGTCGATTTACGTAGGCCCGAATGGGCAAGTTAGAGCACTGGAGGAGAGTTTTTGATGATACTGAGACAGTGATATGGTGCCCCTACCTTGATTGTGAGGAGTGGGAGGAGGATGGTGTAGTGTTGGGCTTTTTGTGTGATTCTATGTACCTCATTGGCCAGACTCCTTTTATTCTTGATAGATTCTTGCTCCATCGGGTTTACAAATAGTATGGCATTGTTCAGTGCATGCCACAGGGAGTAGCCCACTATGCACGATGACAGATGGATATTTCGGATTGGGGCCCCACACTATCTTATGACATCATAGTAGAGGGTTACAGAGCGTTACAGCCATCTCCCTGGGACATGCAGAGAGATATATTAGAGGCATCTATCACAGAGGATTATGCAGCATTCTTGGTCTTGGTCCCTCATCCTCATATTACTATCCCCGATGAGCCAACACCTTTACTAGTAGAGGAGGATGTGGCAGAGGATGTCGTCGGTGGTGAGGGTGATATCCCAATAGATGAGAGCTCAGAGAGCAGTAGTTCAGATAGTGAGGATAGCAACAGCAGTGGGGACAGTGATGGTGGGAGTGGAGGATACAGAGGGCCAGGTCCAGACATTCACAGTGCACCTTCTTCCAGTAGGCCTCGTAAGAGGCAGGCAGTGACAGTGCCAGTAGTTGGGCAGCAGAGACAGATAGCTGGGCTCCAAGCACAGGTCCAGACTTTGCAGGCACAGGTTTAGACGCTGCAAGGGTAGTTGGTATAGGCTCGGGGCATGGTTGTGCAGACTCAGACACAGATGCAGGAACAAGCACAGACTCATGCACAGGCCTTGGCACAGGTATAGGGGCAATTAGCCGCCACACAGATGCAGGTTGATACCCTGATAGCAGAGTGAGACAGTGCTCGGAAGATTGCTGAGAGGGCATAGGAGAGAGCAGATACCCTCTAGAGATTAGCCGATGGCACCTCTATCGATGATTATATGAGAGAGGTTCTGCGGGTTGGCCAAGAGGTAGAGTTCTACCAGGGCTATTACCATGATGCAGTGTCTGCCGAGCGTCGAGTCAGTTATGCCCCATTGAGATCAAGGTAGACTCATACATGGACAGTCAGTGAGGGAGTAACATAGCCTCCACGCAAAGATCCCAGAGATCCGGGTCCTTCTGGGGGTGGTGGTGGTACAGGTACAGGTCCTGTTGGGCCTGCGCATTCTGGTAGTAGCAGGTCATAGAGGCTATTGTGATCCTCACTGATGTATTTTATGATGTATCTCTTTGTATGATGATGTATTTTTATGTTCGACGTCATTGTATACTTGAAATTTTTGATATATATATGAGATGCATTTGATATGATTATGATGATGGCTTCATGATTTCTATGTGATCGATGTTGTTATATGCTTTATGTGATGAGTTTATTCTAAATGTGATGATGATAAATGATGATTTATTTTAATGTAATGATGTATGTATGGATGGATAAATGATATGTGGATAAATGATGTGATGTATGGATTTGTAAATGCTATGTGGATATATGATGATTTATATGAATGCTTTTAAATGTGATCAAAATGTATGAAATAGATGGATGAATGCCTTTTTGTTATTTTCAAATGTGATGATGATAAATGATGATTTTATAATGAATGAAAAAAATGTATGGATGGTAATTAATGTAGGAATATGATGTTGGATAAATGGTAATGTGATGAATGTGTTATGGTAAGAATGATCTTGATGGACTGATGGTATAATTTATGATGCATGATGAAATATATGAATGATGAAATGATCATGCAAATGATCATGCTATATTTTTTTGATGATTTTATGTCAAGTATACCCAGTCTCTTTTGTAGATTAGATAATCATTGATTGGAATCATTTATGCCACAAATACTCTGCAGATAATGAATGATGATGAATGTAATCTAATTTAATAATGCAACTATATGCAAAACAGATGTCATTTTAATAGTCTTTTTGTGCTTGGTATCATCATAGAGCTTTATTGGATGTTGAAAGTTAATACAAGCATCGATGGTTGTGTTAATCCAATGACGACCTGAGTATTACTTTCATGATTTTTGATATTGCAATCGAACACAAGCATCGAGGTATAATTGAACTGAGATGACCTAAGCATTCATTGTGTAAACAGACAGTGATTAATCATTTGAATGTGTGAATTCTGAATGTCATCGATGATACATTTGCATAGCACATCCCCCGATAATTCACACATGTAAATGATTAATGTACAAACAGCAGATAAAAAAAATATCATTCTTTTTCCTTGTTCCTCTAGTTCAATACATCATTGAGTAACTCTAAAGTAATGATAATCAAAAGTACAATTTATCCATTGTTTACTTAGTGTGTTTCAATCATTTTTCAAATTTAAGATCATCCATCCTAACTTTTTGACATGTTTTTGGATTTTCTGAGACTTTTGACGAAAGCCCTAACCTACTAACTAATCCTAGGGGTCTCGGGGGCTGATCAAAGATTAGCCTTGACTATGTTACACATGCAGAGACCACATAGTTCGACTAACACAGACCTATGTTTTTGAAACTTGCTTTTTCAGACTTACTTTTTTGACATGTTGGATTGTTCGATACGATACGGATGTTTGATGCTTTTTGATGATGATTGACATTGCGCTTTGATCTTTGTTTTGGTTTCCTACCATACTGTCATGTTCACAGACTAGTGAAATTGATACATTTTAATTTCCCCCAAGCTATGGAGTGATATGTTGACCATGTGACATGATTTTGATAATGGATGTAATGATAGCAAGATGACTGACATGATATGGAATGGTACTGACTTGCCAAACGAATGATCTTGATACGTTCATAATAGATGGGAAAACTAATCTTAGAATCACATATGACGCCTGTTTCTAGGTTTTCATCAAATGCTTTGATTACACCCTTTGTGTTTTTTTGTATTTTCTCATTTTACTCTTTTTTCTTTCTTTTTGTATTTTCTATTTTTTTTTGTATTTTTGCGTTTCCCAAGATGCCTGTTTGCCAAGTTTTCACCAAGGAAACAATTTCCAGAATTTTAACCCCTGCACTAGGAGTTTTAAGCATATAATTTTCTGAGATGAATATTGTTGATAGGTTCATCAAACAGATCCCCTTCTGACGTTGATAGCTGATATGCTCTTGATCCATACACTGATATGACAACAAACGGACCAAGCCAGTTAGGCTGAAATTTTCCTTTCTTCTCCCTATCCTGCTGATTTCTAAGGTTTTCCTTTAGTACCAAGTCACCAACCTAAAAGACCCTTGGTTTTACCCTATGATTGTAAATCCTTGACATCCTTTGTTGATAAGCTGTTAGATGATTTACAGCTTGTTGACGACACTTGTCTAGCAATTCCAGTTCCTACAATCTAGATACCCTATAATCTTCATCTGAAATGATACCTCTAAGTGATACACGAAGGGATGGAATTTCAACTTCAATGGGCAATATGGCTTTTGATCCATATACCAAAGCAAATGGTGTAGCTCTTTTTGGTGTTCTGATGCTTGTTCTGTAGGCCCATAGTGCAGGATTGAGTTGAACATGCCAATCACGTCCAACATCGTTAACCATCTTTTTGAGAATTTTGAGTATGGTTTTGTTTGAGGCCTCTGCTTGGCCATTCCCTTGAGGATAGTACGGTGTTGAAAAATGATGTTGGATGTGGAAATTTTCACATAACTCTTGAACATCTTGATTCTTGAAAGGTCCTCCATTGTCTATGATTATAGATTGAGGGATTCCATATCGACAGATGGTGTAGTTCAAGATAAATAAGGAGATTTGTTTCCCAGTGATGGTAGTAAGAGGTACTGCCTCTATCCATTTCGTGAAGTATTCTATAGCCATGATAATGAACTTATGTCCATTAGATGAAGATGGATGTATTTTGCCTACCAGATCTAGGCCCCATTGATAGAAAGGCCATGTTGATGTGAAAGGATGCAGTTCTTGTGCCAGTGCATGGATCAGATTGCTGTGAACCTGACATTTTTGGCATTTATTAACAAAATAATATGATTATTTTTCAATGCAAGGCCAATAATATCCCAAACGGAGGAGTTTCTTGGCGAGGGTTATCCCACTCGAGTGAGTACCACAAATACCCTCATGAACTTCTCATAGGGCCATTTCAGATTCATTACGTTCTAGACATCAGAGTAGTGTACAATCAAGACCTCGACGATAAAGGACATCTGTGATTAAAGTGTGTCAGGCGGATTGACGGATAAAGTTGCGTTTTTGTTTCCTGGAAAGGTCAGGAGGTAGGATATCATCTTTCAGATAAGCATAGATTTTTCGTATATGGAGGTTTCAGTGGTTTCTAGATGACATATGGTAGTGGATTCTGATTGATAATGGGAAGGACATGATACTTGTTCTACCATAAACTCATAACAAACATGCTTCTCAGGCAATTGTAGTAATGAAGTGATCATAGCCATAGCATCTGCAACTTTGTTCTCTGCTCTTGGAATCTGATCAAACTTGATACTAGCAAAGGATTGTTTCAGATTATCTATTTGCTGCTTGTAAGGAATCAACTTTTCATCTTTGGTTTGATATTCATCATTGACTTGATAAATAACTAGTTGAGAGTCCCCATAGACTTGTAAATCTGTGATTTTCCATTGAATTGCAATCTTGACCCCTATAATCAATGCTTCATATTTTGCCACATTATTGGTACATTGAAACATGAGCCTATATGATTTTGGAATTGTGTGTCCTTGGGGAGAGATGAAAAATATCCCTGCTCCTGATCCTCGTTGTGTATACAATCCATCAAAATACAGTATCCATTGTTGGGGCATTGCTGTCATGATGTCTGCATTTGGGAATTCCATTGTCATCGGACGATTATCCGGTAGAGGAGCTTCAACTAGCTATTCATCAATTGCTTGTCCCTTGATTGCCTTTCTCTTGACATATTGAATGTCGAATTCACTTAGGAGCATAACCCATTTTTTCAATCTACCCGTCAAGGAAACTTTACTTAGTAGATACTTCAAAGGATCAATCTTTCCAATTAACCTGATTGTATGAGCCATCATATAGTGTCTCAAATTTTGAGTAGCAAACACCACTGCTAAGCAAGACTTTTCTATGAATGTATAGTTTATTTCATAGCTATTTAAAGTTCTACTGATGTAGTAGATGGCATGCTCTTTTCCTTCATGGTCCTCTTGTGCTAATAGTGCCCCCAAAGATATATCTGTCGTGGCAATGTACAAAATAAGGGGTCTTCCTTCTGTTGGTGGTATGAGAACCAGTGGTGACATTAGATATTGTTTGATCTGATTGAATGTCACTTCACACTTCTCATCCCACATGAAAACTATGTGTTTATGCAATAGATGATTGAAAGGATGACTTCTATCTGCTAGTTGGGAGATGAATCTTCTGATTGATTGAAGTCGTCCTTATAGTGATCTAAGCTGGCTGATGTTTCTAGGAGGAGGCATCTCCATAATTGCTTTGACTTGATCCACCTCAATGCCCTTTGCTGACGTAATGTATCCTAGTAGCTTTGCTGATGTATCCCCGAAGACACACTTCTTAGGGTTTAATCTAACATTAAATTTCTCCAGCCATGTGAAGATTTTATCCAGAATATGCAGATGTTCTTCCCTTGTAGTAGATTTCACCAAGATGTCATCCACATAATCCTCCATGAAAGTGTGCATCATATCATGGAAGATCGTAGTCATTGCCCTTTGATAAGTTCATCCTACATTCTTTAAACCAAATGGCATGACATTCCAGCAGAAAGTTCCCCATGGACATGTGAAAGCCATCTTCTCCTGATCTTCTAGAGCTATTCTAATTTGATTGTATCCAGAGAAGCCATCCATGATTGATATCATGGCATGCCCTGCCGTCAAGTCCACAATGATGTCTATGTTTGGTAGTGGAAAATCATCCTTCGGACATGCTTTATTGAGATCCCTAAAATCTGTGCAGATTTTGATGCTGTTGTCTGGCTTTGAAACAGGTACTATGTTCGATATCCACTCAGCATAATCTATAGACCTTATGAATTGAGCATCCAATAATTTCTTTAATTCTGCCTTTACCATTAATGCGATGTGAGGATGCATTTTTCTTAATTTTTGCTTAACAGGCTTGATTCCTATTGGCAAAGACAAATGGTGCATAAGTAGATTTGGATCTAAGCCTGGCATATCAGAGTATGACCAAGCGAAGTTGATGCTTCTTGCTTTAAAGAATTTGATAAATTCTGGTCTTTCTTGATCAGTCATTGATTATGCTAGATGTAGAACTTTTGCCCTCTCTTTTGTGCCAATGTCCACTGATTGTGTAGGTTCGGCCAGAACTGATGATCGCTCATGATAGTGTTCTGGGGGAGTGTCAAATCTTCCATCCTTTAGTGCCTCAGAAAGGTTTTCACCATTGGATGAGTTCTTTATTTTTACTTTTTCCAGATCTAATGCTGCCATAGAATGGTTTTCACCATTAGATCTATTTTGCTTGTCTTCATTTTTGCAACTGGAAGATTTGACACCCTCCTGCTGAGTCGTATTGTTATGAGTATTATGGGTAGCATTTGTATCAGGTTCGGTATGACAAAGGAAATGCACGATAGCATCATCATTTTCAAATTTTGGTACAGTCAATGGTTCGGTAGGTTCCCAATCAATAAGTTCTGGATGGATTAATGGCATGGTATCATTGAATTGATTTAGGTCAATGAAGGGAAGGGTGAGGACAACAATATCGTCATAATTATCATTTGGGATATCGAGATCCATGATGGTACCCTCTTCGAAATCATCTAGTTCACTCAAATTTTGTTCATCCTCACTAGAGTCATCGATATTTAGTGATCCCTCGACAAATGGTCTAGACCTAGAGCCTTGGCCCTCCTCACGTGTAGGTGCATATTTTTGAATCACATCGACTAGAATATCAATGACAAGTAGATCACAAGGTAATGCCCAATCATATTCATTTGAGTCTGTTTCAGAACCATCTCTAAAGTGAAGGATATTTTTCATAGCTGTCTTTTTTAGCTCCTGCTTCTCTTCTTCAGAGTATCCTAGTCCTGGTTTTTCTTTTGTATGGAGAGTGAGAGGTGTGATAGGTTCTGAGATTCCCTCCTTTCTTAATCCCAATGGTCCTTGTCCTTCATAACCCATCTTTTCAAGAATAGCCTTTCCTTTTCCATACTTATCTGTGTTGATGCTAATATTTTTGGTATCGGTCTCTGATGTTGATGTTTCTTCATCCTTGTATAGCCAATCCAAGATTGCTTTGTTGTTCGTTTCTTCTACTATGGTTCTAGATTTTACAAATGTTTTGTGAAGAACTATGGTAGGTACAAATGTTGGAGGTTTGATTAGTGATGGTTGACCATATTTTCTAGGAGATGGCATTAACTATGATAAGTTAAGTGATTGCTCCATTGAGTACTGTCCCATTCCTTTATCTGTCAACTGAACTTACTTTTGAAATTTGTCTGATAGAGAAGTTTGTGTATCCGGATTGTTTGTTTCATCATGACTTGTTTCCTTTTCTTTACCTTTCTTTTGTACCCACTTGGTAGAGATGCTTGGACTTTGTTCATTCTTGGATGATGATGAACTTGAAGCTTCTCTATTGTGAGGGACAAAAGTGTCTTGAGATATTCTTAATGTGTCACAATGTTGTGGGTGATTATAATCAGCAGCTATAGTCACCTCTTGTTCGTTTACTGGAAACTTCAGGCATTGATGGTATGTAGAAGGGACGGCCTGCATTTCATGAATCCAGGGTCGTCCTAAGAGTATATTGTATGTCAATTCTCTTTCTAATACTTGACATGCTATATGCTTCATCACAAGTCCCACTTGAATGGGTAATACAATTAAACCTTTGGATGATCTTTCCTCCTCATCATAGGCTTTGATGGTCATTTTTCATCGAGCATCAATAGCGTCTTCGAAATATCCTAGTGCACGGACTAATTTGAGGGTGAAAATATTCAAACCAGCTCCCCCATCTATTAGAACTCTCTTAACACGATGATTATGGATACAGAATTTGCTATGCAATGCTATGTTATGCGGATGGTTTAATGAGAAATCATCCTATTGAGAGAATGACAGACAATGAGGGGTAGTCAGATGTCCCACCATAGCTTGGAATTGACAAACATCCAAATTATTTGGTACGGTTGTGGCAACTATTGCTTGCTCGAGAACTTCTTTATGTGATGGTGACACCTAAGGAGTTCCAGTTCTAAGATTTGGGCGGGGATGTTTTGTAATTGATCAACAGTATTATAATGAGATTGAGGCATAACCGCACGTTGAGATCCCACTCCTTTTAATACTACCTTGGCTTGCCCCCTAGTCATGACGTTTGCTGGTTGACGTTCTTGATTCTCTCGGGGGGTGTTTTGCATTTGATTGATAATATCATAATGTGATGGAGGTGGAACTGCATGTGTGGACCCCATTCCCCTTAACATTACTTTTGATTGCCTCTGAGTCATGACGTTTGCTGGTTGATGTTCTTGATTATCTCTGATTTTTAAGACATTGATTTGATTATCATAGTTTTGCATGCTTGGGAATAAATCCAAAGAGGTAATGTTGTTGGTTTCATTTTCATCAATGTTATCACTAACTGCATGATCATTTTTGACTTCAGATAGACACAAGATTGTTGTATTATAGACATGATTGGCATTATTCCCTTTTCTATTTGATGATGATGCACCTTTGTCATAATTTGGCAAAGGATCTTTGAAGGCCGAATGATCGTTGTTATTTTGAGGTCCTTCCACATACACTTTGTTGCTGTCCACCAAATCTTGTACTGCATTTTTCAATTCCTTACAGTCATTTGTTTTATGACCCTTGTTATTATGATAGTTGCAATAATCAGCGTCATTCCACCATGATGGTTTAACTTTTGGATCCCAGAACCTAGCTTCCTGTGCAGTGAGAAGGCCTCTGGTAACTAGTTCCTTCATTGTTGATTCCATTGATTGACCTAAAGGTGTGAACCTTCGTTGATTTGATGATTTTTGATATCGTAGTGTTTTTGCGCGTTCATTGTTCTGCATGGTATTTGAATGGACTTTTTGGTCACTATTTTGATTGTTTGAAGAAGATGCAGTCAAGTTGAAAACTGGTTTGATATTTTGTGAATCGCTTGTTGTTTCATTTGCGTTGTGATTCTTTTGCCAAATTTTTGGTTTGTCATTGGTTGAGTGTTGATTGGAGTAGTTATTCGATTTGTCATTGTAATGTTTGATAACTCCCCGTTTCACTAATGCTTCCTCAATTTTAAGAACATTTTCTATGATTTTTTCGAAAGTGGGTGGACATTGTAATTCTAGTCTATAGCTCATTTCTTCTGTCAAGTTCTCAATGAATAATTCCATCTTTTCTTCCTCTGGAATAGATTGAGGATACCTAGCGAACAGTCGTCGCCATCTTTGGAGAAAAGACAAGAATGCTTTTGCTTTGTTTTGCTTTAAGTTGTAGAGATCCTTGATAGTAACATCACTTTGGATGCTGAATGAATATTGAGAGATAAACTTGTTAACAAGTTCCTCAAATGTTTTGATACCAGGTTGCAGTTTTGAGAACCATTCCATACATGCAGCTCCCAAACTCCTTGGGAATAACCTCATCAAATAAGTCTCTTCTTGAGAAAACTCAAGACTCATCGTTTTAAATTCTCATATATGATCTATTGGATTTGTTCGTCCATTGTACTTATTGTACTTTGGGAATTCGCAGTGTCTTGGAAAAGGTAGCAAACCAACTGTTGTGTCAAATGGATAAGGACAAATGTCCTGTATTGCATATCTCTTGGTATTCCCTTGCATCATATCTTGTATTTTTTGTTGTAATAGTTGCATTTGAGATGTTAAAGTGGCAACTAGATCTATTGTTTGCGTTGGTTGTGGTATCTCAGTCTCATTTATTTATGGTGTTTCTTTCAAACGATTTACATCAAAATCTTTTAGAAGTTTTGCCCCTGATTTGGCTAACATTAAAAGATATTTTTCCATGTCTTGTTCTAGAAGTTTCTCCATAAATATGTGAAACTTGGGATCTTGTTGAGCCACTTGGATGTCCTCTGGAGTTATTTCGTTCTTGTCATTGCGGTTCAGATTATTCTAAGGATTCTCTTCGGCCATTTCTTGTGATTTTAAAATTTCTTGTTCTGAGAATCTCTGTTTTTGGGACCTAGTTAAGATTGGCATACAAATTTTTTCCCTTTCTTCTGAAATGTTGATCTTATGTGCGGGATAGTGTCAATTTGAACCTTTTTAAATAAAGTCGAATAAGATGACTTATCTTATTGGTGAGACAATATTTAAAAAAAGTTAATCGCTATATTTTGTTTCGTGATGAAGGATGATAGTATAATCATAAAGAAACTTTAGAATAGCAATTGATTGTGTAATTGATTTCGACACTTGTGATTTGCAAGATCTTGTTTTAGTTCATAAGTTTGGAAATTTGTATAAACCTTTCTGACTTTGGTTCTTAGACAGTGATTCTGATAAAAAGAAAATTTGATTCTGATGAAGATTGTGGATAAAAGACAGACAGACTGACTGGTAAGATTTTTGAACTCTCTATTTTAGAAGCGCTAAAACAGAGTACAGAAGCACTATTTCACAGATGTGCTAGAATAGAGACCAGAAGCGCTAAAACAAAGACTAGAAACACTATTTTACCTGAAGCACTGAAACAGTGCATAAAAGCGTCACAGAAATTGATGGAAGCGCTACTTGACAGAAGCGCTGAAATAGTGCACAAAAGTGCTACAGAATTTGATGGAAGCGCTACTTTATCAGAAGTGCTGAAATAGAGACTGTAAGCGCTAAAACAATGCCCAAAAGCGCTAAAATAGTGACCAGAAGCGCTGAAATAGGTTTTTCTAGAGCTTCTAAAAATAGGCGTTGAAAGACTCTATTGTAAAAGTTGATCTGGCCTTGTGGCATACTGTATCAAGGACTATGGAAGAAAATCATGATGAATGCGCTGACTGTGATTGTGAAACTGAGTGAGAGCTCCTCTTTGGAAGAAGGCTCGTGAAAATAGTGGTTCTACTGTAAAATCTAATGTGTGACCCCTAGCAAAATCGTGATAGCAGTGGATGAATGTTCTATGTTGTAACAAGAGTTTCTGATTTTGGTATAGAAAACGTTGTCTTCTCAATTTATAACCGTCAGGTTTCTTAGGTTTTGAGACTTTGATTTTGCTTTTGAGAAATGTGGTGGACTTCCACTTTCTAAGCATAGAGTTTTTCTGATCTGACTTGACTTTGCTGTTTTCAGGATGATCGTTAATTTGGTTTTAATAATTCTTTGTGAAAACATAGCAAACAATTTTGAATAATTGATTTTAACTGAAAAGATCATGTATGTTCAAAAACCACAAATGATTTTTATTGATTTTGACGGGTTGTTTTAACAATTGTACAAAAATCAAGCAGAATCACACTTAAGGACAAGTAGCTCATCATTATACTCACAACCCACATCTTGAATTACGTTGACTCACACAGCAATGCCACCCCCTAGAGGGCACCCATGTTTTTGTCGTTGCCAGGTGTGTACTCAAAGTGACGAACGTAGATACTGAATCCCTTGAGCAAACAATCCTTGGTAATTATATGGTGAGTGTCTTGGGGGCAGATTCTTACCTCCCCTTGCACCATAAGTATGACAATGTATGGATACTGACTCGATGGGAAACTACTCTATGGTTCGTAGATAGGGTTTCGTTCGGTGTGGCAAATAGATAAACTCCCTCAAGAGACCTCCCAATCTTTAAAACAAAGATTTTGGTGATGGTTATCTTGTCTACTACCGTCAATTTGGACTTTCATCAACAAATTGCATTTTTATTATAGTGGGTTGGATAACTTGGCTTTGGTTCTTCCCACTTAGGTCGTTCCCGTAGGGTGATTACTTTTTCCCACTACGACAGGCCTGCTAAAGGATTTAATAAAGCGTAAATGACATAAAAGAAAAGTGAATCTGGCACTTTGGACACCCAGTTAAGGGGAGAGCATACACTTAATCACTACAAGCACAACATATAGATTTGTTCTGTTTTAAGCCCAAAAAGAAAGATTCTTAATCTAAGTGAAGGTGTTGCTTCACTGAAATCATGGTGTTCTTTTTAACTTCTACTGTAATAATGTGATGACTATCCTAGGATTGATAGATTTGCTTTAAGAAAAACAAGAAAGTGACTATCCTAGGATTGATCAATTTTTAAAAACTTTGAAGTGGCTACCCTAGATTGATCAATTTTAGAAAACTTTGAAGTGACTACCCTAGATTGATCAATTTTATCCCAACTGTCAAAAATAAATACAATCTAGTCGCGGAAGCATTGGATCTAGACTATTTTTACAAAAGTGCTAGAATAGTTACTTGAGGCGCTAAAACCCGAAAGCGTCGAAACAGTGTACAGAAGCGCTGAATTTTGTCTTGGAAGCGCTAAATCACCAAAGTGCCGAAACAATGTACCGAAGCACCGAATTTGGTCATAGAAGCGCTAGAACACCCGATGCGCTAGAGCAGTAACCGAAAGCGTCGAAACTTTGAAAGCACTGGAATAGGGACCGGAAGCGCCGAAACTTTTAGCAAAAGCACTAAAATAGATCACGCTATAAAACCTGTGTAACACTTTTCCAAAAAAATTGTAATTTCGATAAAATTGGGGTTAATGCCCCAAGGTGGGCACCAAATTGTAAGTGGTGAAGGAGGTAAATAACATAAATACACTTCTTAATATGACATTATATCAATGATTAAACAAATTGAATCAATTCAACAAAGTAATTAATTGAAAGCATCTTATTGCTCTTTATCTCCAAAGATTTATTAAATCTAAATTGCTCTCAGATTGTGCAAGCATATAAGACTGTTAAAATGACTATCTGAAGAATGAGATGATGATAATATAATGATAAATGATAAATCAATTAAACTAGCATGATATTGATGTGAAACAAATAAATGCAACTCCAAGAGATAGCCATTGTTGTGAAGTTTGATTGTTGAATTGCTTGATACTTGATGCCTGGATTCCTACAGAGTAAGGGTGCAAAAGCTTGATTATCTGGATCCTCTTCTTGGTTCAATGAGGCTTGTATTTATAGATTTCCTGGTTGTAGAAATGCATAGGGAAAGCTTTGAGAGGCTTGGATTCAATTTGGAGGATTGAATGGTGAGAGATGAAGGAGATTGAGAGAAAGATGGAGATTGTCTCTACCCATGAAAACACCAGGCAAGAGAAGAGGAAGGATTGATGGAAGAGGATTGAGAGATCAAATTCCAAATTTGTCTCCAAAACTTCCCGTGAAGTTTCAAAGCATTAATTGTGACAAATTTAGACATAGATTAGACATAGGAAATCTAATTCATTTTTGAGAGAATGTAGATTGGAATATTCCTTTATGCTTAATTCAAATATTTTGATTTATTTAAATTAAGAAAGGGAGATAAATAATTTAACAAACTATAGGATAGTCGTTTATTAAATTAATCAGAGGAATATGGTAATTAATAAATAAAGTGTTTTGTCTTTATTTAATTATTTTGAGAATGATGTGCTAGATTGAAATAGGGATTTGATAATTAAATCGAACAAAGTATTTAATTTTGTTTATTTAATTAAGATGAATTTGAATGTGAACTATATTAAATAGATATTTCTATTTATTTAAACAGTAGAGGAAATAGAATAATTAATCAAATAATGTGTATTTAATTAATCGGATGCTCCAGATCAATTTTAGGTGTATACAGTATCAAGATATATTGTTGTAATACCCCGACTTGAGGGTTGATTTTGTTCAGTTTCTAATAAGAAAATATACTTTTGAAAACACTGATCACTGGTTTTCTTTGTTTTCCTGAATTTCATTGCCTTGCACAGGCCTGTACAAGTCTATCATGAATTGAGGATTTGGATACTTTATTGCATATGTGTTTACTCTCTTTGCATTTTTTCTAAAGGTTTAAATCCACCGTTGGTGTGTGTGGGATCAACAAACTTGGTTACTGCTCTGTTTTTTATGTTAGGGGTTTTGAGGGCAACACCATGACACATTAGCCAATCCACCTAGTGTTCTAACCCTGTGGCTCAGTGGATTGGCTTGTACCATGATTATTTTGGTGTATGAATACTTTGGAGGCCGAGAGAATGAATAAACTCAGTGGGGTGTGAAGTTCTAATCCCGTTCAGGGGTGTTTACACCATGAAAGTAAGAAACTCAAGTAGTGAATCTAAGAAATACTTAAAGGAATGGGATTGTGAGTGTCATTTAAGTTAGGTCAAAGGTATTTTTGGGTGTTTGGACCTTTGGAAGGATTGGGGGAGGTCTGGAGTTATGATTTTCTTTAAAACCCTTTTTTTTGTGAAGGTTTAGAAGGGTTTGCTAGTAGAGGAATAAAACAAGTTTTTGGGGCTCTTAAAATGGGAGAATCCTAAGATTCGTGAGAATCCCTAAGATTTTTTCAAGTTTCCTTGGTTTGGAGGTGAGTTTGTGAGGGGGTTCCTTTGGAAATTAGGCCTAATTGTGAAGCCTAGAGTGAGGGAGGTGCATTGAAATTTCATGTTGGTCCAAAAGAGTTACTATTGGTTTTGGCATATGTTGTGTAACCCTAAAAAGGGTATCTTAATCCACCTTTAAATGGTCAGGTGTTTTGGAAAGGTTGGGAGAAATTAGGCTTGGACTGGGTTTTGAGTGCTATAAGGGTGGATTGTTGGGTAAGGTGCTGAATGAAGAGTTTGGTTTGATGGAGCTTTGAGGTTGTGTAGATTGCTCAAAATAGGTTGCATTAATCTTGTTAGGAGCCCCTTGAAGGTAGGTTGTTAGACTAACTGGGTTTGAGCCTCCTTGCCTCTACATCAGTGAGGCACAAGTAATTGAAGCATTCTAATGGATACAAACCACCACGAATGGAGCTTATTTATACAATACGCTTTAGATGGGGCTTATTGAGCATTCGACAATAATTAATTAAGCATTAGATGTAATAATAATCCATTCCTACAACATTCAAGCATACAACTTACATGATATGCATGATAACATCATTCAAGAATGGCAGTGGGAAAATAAGTGTTTTTTTAATCAAAAATCCGAAAGGCTATACAATGATATATATTGATAAAATTATATAAATATATCCAAAAAAACCATATAGGCTTAGTACAAAGGAGCCATATGGACACAAAATATCACGTATATATATCAATAGTACAAAACATATGTTCCAAAATGCCACATAGGGATACAACAAACACTAATACATAGTCATTTCCCTCTCGGGGAAGGAAATAGATCCCGTGCTGCCTTTTAAATTTGGCTGGATGGAGTGACTGTTGCTTGTCTTGTCTTTTGAACACACTCACTACTCCTCTCTTCACTCTAGACCGTCAACTGATACAATTAAAACTAAAGATGTTAAAACATAGAAATGGAATTATGGAATGACATATGACAAAATATACAATCACTTACCGCATACATATAGTCATCATGCACATTTACAACATCACCACGTTCACAATCTTGAGTAACAACCACCTGTAGAAACCATGAAGATAGAAATTAAACTACATAAAATTATCGTGCAAATTTTCTATAATAGACCATAAAAGAGAAAATATAATGTCAAATCGACTAATCTATTCCATACCTCTCTCAATGGATCAGAACTAGCTATTGTTGCAGCAACTCCATGGTCCATCATGCCACAAACATCTACAAATGAAATAATATCTCAGGTATCATGTTGATATAGGAGAACATAATGTGACACGATCAAGGAATACTTGAATGCAATGTTTGTGTTTCTCATCAATTTTTTAGATTTGTATATACGCAAAATTATGAAAACTGGCTAACATAGATTTACAACACCATTAATGAATAAAGGCTACCTGATTGTATGTTGTTTGAGGATATGAATCACGAGGTGTGGAGGAAGAAGGTGCACCGAGAAACTGTTTGAAATCCGAAGCATGTTATGAGACAAACATTTAAATATAACATTCAACTGTTCAAATGCAATAATAATATGTTTAATACTAGTTGTATACATGTGGACTCATCATCGAGAAAGTATGAGGGTCTGTAGGAATAGAGCATCCCTCATGAATAGTGCGACCCTAAAATTTAATCATATCAAAATTCTACTAATTTAGTTATTCTTAAATTTCAAAATATATTTTAATAAACAACATTAAAATAACTTGCTAAATTTTACCTGAGTGTCAATGTCGAATGTATCATTCAGAATATCATTTGTGAAAGCCATCGCCTCTATAATTGACGTAGGCTATGTAGTTGCATCACGAGCACCCTGATAATCACACGTGAAAATAGTACCACAAGCGCCACAATGGTGGGGTGGAGCTCGGGGCCTACACGTCTCCTCCACACTAGGCTCTACTAGAGGAATCACACATTGTAAAATGGTTTAGGTGAGTCAGCTAATCAACTTCATCATGTCCACCTCTACACTGTCCTTAACAATGGAAGGAACAACGACATGCTCCACCATGGGTCTGCCTAAGGCTCTCGGTGCCAACTATGGATTATGCCATGCAACAGGTCTATTGTGTGTGGAGCCCCCACCTCTACCCTAAAATTGTAAGATGTCAAAATAGTTTGGCATTTTATTGAGGACAAACTCGCAATAGAGTTTCCTCAAAAAGTATTGCGGCACCTCATGGTTATTACATGGAGGTTGGTCAAATACCATCCACCACCACTCCCAAAATTTGTTTTTAATTAACTCATGGTGTCACCAATGGATGGGGAACCTCCTGCATGCATGGGACAAAGGTTCATTGGTTTTAAGGTCTTTAAATAGGGTACACAACTCGTCTTTTCTAAGTTTTAGTTTTTTGACATCTGCATATGACAAACCATTAGCATAAAATGACCAAAAATTCATTTGCTCACTCATTTCAACTACATGAGTTCAAATTGACTTCAATGATTCAAAAATCCCTCTCCTATAAGGGTGGGTTTTGGCATGCTTGGTTAATCTTGCAATTAATTGTTGAATGTCTCTTTTATTGTTTTCAATTTGATTTTGAATATTTTCTTGTGTTCCTTAAGGATACCTATGAATTGATGGAGGGGTAACGGGTTGTTCTTGTATAGGAGGCTCTTCATGAGGGGGTGATTGTGAATTCTTATTTTTTTGAGGTGGAGATTCATTCCCTGAGAATTAGAACAAAGTTTTATTATAAAAATCTATTTAAATTTGCATTCCAAATCAAATTTGAAATAAATAGAATAAAAACACACACCTCTTTGCAATCTTTGACTTCTCAGAAGTGTTGGCGGCGTCCTCATGGAAAATGGCAAGCTAAGAATGCAAACAATGGAAGAGATTTGGCGAGCGCGAGTTGCAGACCTGAAATCCTCTTCCTCAAGCCGTTGGTTGAAGACAAAATGAGGGTTCCAAACCCAATTTTTGCTTTTTATGTCTAAAAAGACATTTGGCATGTGCCAAATGTCTTTTTAGCCATTTGGCATGCGCCAAATGTTTTTTTAGTCATTTAGTGTTCGTCAAAGGTTTTATCTCAAGGTTTTTTTGATTGTTTTTTCAATTTGGCACCTAAATTGTGTCACAGATTGGTGCACTTACGCACTAACCTCATATGGAATATAATCATTACTAACCCGAGGTGGCAAAGTGTCTTGAATTTTTTCCTCTTCAACTACACTTCCATGCTTGGGTTCAACCATGATGGGAACCTTTTTGCTGGCCTCCATTCTAGCAATGTGTCTAATTGGACATCCTATCGACAAGACCAGATTGGAACTGTTTCTTTCGACTTCACTCTTGTCAATTTACTTACCAACCACAACTTCTTCTTGCGTTGGTTGAATCATGCATTCAACCTTGTGCTCCTCCATGACCAAGCTATTCTCATTTATTTGCTCAAGGATCAGTGTTTTGTATGAATGGCCTTCATCATTTTGTTGTGCAGAACTGGGCATTTGATTGGTATAAGAATTCAACAAAGAAGCAAGCTCTTTACAAGCTGAATAGTCAAGATCTTGGCAATCAAGCATAAGACTATCTTGAAAAGGTTAATCATCTTCGGCTGGTAAGTTGGGGACCTGCATGCTGTATTCAACAAAAAATGGAAATTCATCAAATAAATCAACTACAACTTGTGAACCATCAACCATTCCTTGATCTGGGTTTTGTAACTCTTTGACCATAGACTCCTCTTTCTTTTCTAGTAGTTGTTCCTGATTTTTAAGCTCCTCCTCATTACTGTACCAGCTGGATACCTCAAAATAATCATGAATATTTTTTTGTTCCAAAGAATCAAACCCTCTTGTACATGCGGTATTCATGTGATCGATTGATGACGAAAAACAATCAGCAACAACCTTTTGTTATGAAATAGACTCTTGCACTGATTGATTTTCTAAAATTTTATCATCCTTTACAAAAAAGGAAGCTCTTTAGTGCAAACATTGATAGATTCATCATGATAAATTTTTTGTTGTTCAATCCTCTGCTTCTCTAGCCGATATTCCTCCATAGCTATATGTAATAAATTTACACCTCTAGCTTCTTCCACGGTGAATGATGAGTCATTTTCTAATACAATAGGTTTATCCTTATAAATGTGAATAGTAGTAGGACAATCAGATTTATTTGGTTGGGAAACTTGGGAAACTTATGGGATTTCCTAGTGGAAAACAGGCTCCTCAAAAAAATTAGAAATTCTAAAACTTGGGATTTTGATTTTCTAGGGAGTTTGCTTGCATTCAAAACTAATCCTTGGAGGGAAAAAGATCCTTTAAGTGGCTGGATTTGAAGTAAAACAAGTTCAGAATGTTCCAACCTAGGTTCTTGCAATGGTAAAGGATCTCTAAAACAAATAATTTTGATCTTAGGAGGGTTAGGAGGCTCATTTTTCATAAAACTTGGAAATTTAAATTCATGAACCTCTTCTTGAATGGGATGTTCTAGAATGGAAGGAGCTGTTTGGGCTTCATGCCTTTGAAACTAAGCAAGTAGAAGCTTTGTTTGTGCAGCTGCCTCTCTCTCCAAATTCTCCTCAAACTGTGTTCTTTGGGCCTGCTCATGAAGATAGGCCTGATAAGTCAGCTCCTCCTGGTGTTGATTATACTCATGTTGCTTCTTGATCTCCTCCAACTATCTCATGTAGTCAAGCAACGTGCTCTTTATGTTTTCCATCTCCTCTTGTTGTTAAATCTGATTTCTTTGACTCTCTATCTCACTCATCTCCCTTTCATAGTTCAACCTTATATCTTTGAAGCTCATGTCTTGAATATCTTGGGGCTCATTCTAAATATATGAGGGCTGAGATGGAAATTGTGTAGGGGTGGGTGGGTGGTAATTATATTAGGCATGCTGGTTCTCAAAGGCCATGATATTGAAACCAACAATATGATCGTGGTATGGTGGATGATATGGCACACTATCATGAAAATTTGACATATTTATTCATTCATAAGCTTAAAAACAACAAAAGTTAGGTTTTTAAAACAAACCAGCACTTGATCTGTATGCAAAATCTGAGAATAAAATTGCCAGGTATATTGTAAAAATCCTCCAAAAGGCTGAATAAACTGCTGCATACACCAAACAACAATTTAAAAGTTTGAAACTTCTTTGAAATTAACTTTCAGAGTCCCACCGGGCATGCCAATAAGATCAGCAAGAAAAACCCCTTGTTGCAGCCCGTGGTTGGTGGGTTATATCACCCTTATGGATAGCCTCCAAGATTTCCTCACTTTGATCTTCTTCTCTTTGCAGTCCATGTGGCTCATCAAGATGTTTGCTCATTTCCTCTTGTTCACTGCTGCTATAGATGGACACGATATCCTCATCCCAGTCTAGGAGCTCACATGCTTTGTCATCCAGAGGTTTAGGTGATATGTCCTTATCACTACCCTCCTTTGAAACATACTCTTGCTCTACGTCATCATACCTCCGCAACTCATTATATCTCTGCAACGCAACTTCAAGCGGGAAGAGATCAACAAATAACCCTACCATGTCAAGGGGGTCAATATATGGCACATGATTTCCCTCTGAGAATTCCTCATGGAGTTGATCATCAACCCTGCGTAGATCATTCATGAGAGGGGATGACTATTGATGGTCGATGGATAGCTCCCTCATTTGATCTACTTCATCCTCTTTGGGACTGAATTATGCCTCATTTGTTGCTTCCCCAACACCTTCTTGGGAGCTACTCTTAGCTAGGTTGTCCCTTAACTCTAGCTCTCTTACCTCTAGTTCACTCCTTGAAGCACCAACAAAAGGCCTTATATGGGGTTGTTCCACTGGTTCTTTAAAATTCTTGATGGCCTCCTGACACAACTTGCATGTGAGCTCTGAATGCACAGAATCATGAAGCCTACACCAATTCAGATGTAACAACACCTCCAAATCGATCCAATATCATAATTTTTCCCAATCTCTCATGAGCCTCAAGATAAGTTCATTATACCTCTCGAATATCAGGTCATCAACATTTGGCGAGGAAGTTTGATGGTGGAATGCCTCATCTTATAGTTGTTCCCACTCCTCTGGATCTTCCTTTTCAAATTTTGAATTACCTTCATCCATGGAGAAAAGGTCTTCTAATCCCATTTCATTTAGACTTTCATCATTATTCTTTACTATCCCAAGATTTTTAGCTTCCTCCTTCTAGTTTTCAACATCTATGTTGGCTATCCCAACACTTATTTTTGTAGAATTTCTTGATTCAGCTTTAGTGTGTTGTCTTCCAAATGTTGAGTGTCCTTTTTCCTCAGTAGATGACTCCTCTTCATTGTTGGATGGCTGCTCTATCTGGTTCAAACAACTTCTAGCTTGGTCATTGATTTTTGCACATGAAGGGAAAGTTAGTTCCTAATGAGGTGCATTATGAACCCTGTACCATCCGGACATCAATACTTCTTATAAGTTATCTCCTTCATCATTTCTTAGTTGTTCTTGGATCATCTCCTGAAATTCCTTGGCCCCAATTCCAACAAGTTCTTCTTCTAGATCAGTAGGAGCTAATGATTGGTGCACATCCCAAAAGAAGATCTCTCCCTACAGTTCCATCTCAATTCTACCCAAGAGGTCAAACACTTCAATTCATTGTGCCTGTAAGTGTTATAGGTTCTACATTTATCTAGTAATGCCAATTATTGTAATGGTTAGTTCAACCTTCT
Source organism: Sequoiadendron giganteum (assembly GCA_007115665.2). Lineage (NCBI taxonomy): Eukaryota > Viridiplantae > Streptophyta > Pinopsida > Cupressales > Cupressaceae > Sequoiadendron > Sequoiadendron giganteum. The sequence goes on from CM021103.1 coordinate 99,041,078, forward strand.
ACTTAAATCTTCTTGAAGTTGAGTGATATTGATTTGCAATTGCTGCTCCATCTCAGTTTAGAGGTTGTGTTTTGTCTTCAAATTTTTTTATTTTAATTTTTTTTCTTATGATGAGATCTATCCATCTCATATTTTACTTGAAAGCACATTCAACTTCCAACTTTGTAGCTTTGTGCTCAACCTTTCCCTCCTAGTGCCAATTCTATTGATGGGTGTTTTTGCACCCTCTCAACATAGACAACATGCGAGCATTCTATCTCTCTTGAAAGGTAATTTCTATAACTAAGTTTTAGAAATCACCCCAAGGTCTTTTGGGTGTTAGGTCATGACAATGCACAGAATAGTTCAATGGTTAATGTGATTTTCTAGTAATCACAAGGAGTCCTTTAAGGTTCACAAAGCATGGAAGTTTTCATATCTACAAATGGAGTTTCAAAGTGCTGGAAATGAATGAACAATGGTTGCACACTCAGAACAACAATCTAAAACTCACTTCAATCACCAAATTTGACATTATTATGGTGCTTGAGATCCTAAGCTAGCAAAGAACTAAAAGAAATAACAAAAGAGGAAAGGGTTGAGAGAAGTTATTCTAATTCTAAACTATGAATGAACAATAACAATGGATGATGCTACAGTAGACAGACTCCCATAACTAAGTTTTTCTTGATGAAGAGAAGCCTACAACTACACAAAACTAGTGCAATCTTCAAGGGTCTTTGCAGATTTTTAGATTATGCATTCACCTCATGAACATACAATTGAACTAAAGTGCAGAAAATAAACAAGCCTGGGCTAACTTTACACAATAGTTTTTCACCTACAAAATGCCAAAAGTATGGGCTAGGAGGTCATCCAATACTGTACCAACAACTACCATTAAAGACATTCAAGAAACTAACAAACAACGATAACATGGAGGCTGAATCATGCATGCATAGTGAGCAAATTTAAAGCAAACACCCAACTTTAATGCAATGCTTCCTTCTATTGCTGCTAAATACCTCTTACAACAATTCACCACACTTAAAAATGAGGAGCAAGCCCCTATTTATAGTTTTCTAAAAGTGAAATGAATGACCGAGATTGATTTGCAATGAATGGCCCAGATTCAATACAACTTAGATTTTCACCTATTCCCCCATATAGTACAATATAAAATAGACTTCTTTGTCTTTTCCCTATTTTTTCATCTAGTCTATTTTGTCCTATAGTTTTTTTGTCTTTTAGCTACCTTCTTTGGTGTAGCTAAAAACTGTTGACGTTTTCCTTTTGCTGATGTATTTTTAGCATTCCTTCATCCAATTAGGTGAATCTTTCTGCAGATTTGAATCCATGGGAAATAAAAACATTCTTCTCAATCCAATGATCGACTCTTGAAAATCACCATCATTTGGTGGAAAATAAAATATCTTCCTTTGTCATCCTCTTTAAGGTCACCTTTGCAATTGTTTGACATTGATTTCCTTGAATTGCATCCATATGTAAGTTGATCCTTGTTGACAAGCTAATCATCATTCATGCAAACATCCTTCTGGTAATCTTTGGTGTGCATCATCCATGAATTAAAATCCTCTCCTTGGAATGATTATGTATGCACTCCTAAGTGAAAGTACCTCCCTATTATGACCTCATGTTTTTGAAGAGTACCCTCATCTTTGGAACCAAAATCCCCATTCCTCCATGTGTAGGCCTTTTGTGGACACATTCCCTCCCCTTGCAAGCTTGATGAGATTATTAGAAGGTGGCCTTGAACACCAATTAAGAAAATGTCCCTATCATACTTTAAGCTCCGATGCTTCCTCCAACTTTATACTTGCAACACCCATAAATTTAAATTAAATTCCAAAAGGAAACATGATACACTTCAATACCCATTATTATGATTTAGATAATAACAACAATATTACTCATAATAACAGTAATCAAGTAAAAATCCTATAGAGGGGAAAATTTAAATCATTTTAAATTATACATTAGAATATTCCATTTTCCCCTCTAGACATGTATAGTGATGAATATCTTGATACACTCAAATCCTTTTTCCCTTTATGAACCTATTCATATGATAATCTTTCGAAGGAGGGGAAAACGATATGTGGAGGGTGATCTTTAAATCTTTTAAAGAAAATTGTCAGCATCATCAAATAACTCCCAGACATGCTATGAGTTTTGAAACGCGGAAATGTTGGCAACGTGATAAATGTGCATATGCCTGCCAAGCGGGTGATGCCGAAAGGACCGACATTGAATAAGTGAGGTCCTATACAAATTTCACCAATCAATTTGAAGTATATTTCTCCTTGTTTTGTAGTGGCCCATTAGTTCCGCTTTTGATGGCCAGGTGCATTCTGCCATTTCTTCTTTTGTGATCTAAATTCAACATTTTCCTTATTTACTCTCTTGTCATTACTCTCACCTAGATGCAAATATTTTGTGGGTCTAGGAATACCTTGTGCCACCTGCAGAGAAGTAATGTGAGGATGCTATGAGAGATCATCGTGTGGGACATCAACAGAACCTACAGCCTCCATGATACTCAAGTCTGTAAAAGAAAATAGAAGCGGGAGGTCACAGTAGGTGAGCCCCACAAAAAGATGGTGAAATGACCATTTGTTTCCACAGACTACATCCCAAATAAACATATACTTGAGTCAATCAACACTTTATTTCATGAGTAGAAGTTGATGGTCATCCTTCAATTTACCCTATGCTCACCCTGGTGTTGAAGTTTCACTCCACTCTTGCCTCCACTTTCTGCCCTTATCACGCCCCCGCGCCTTCAAACTCTACTGCTCATAGTTTGGCGAAGACTACTGGGCTACCACGCCCACTCTCTCTCTTGTTCACGGCTTCATGGTCAAGCACTTCACAGTCTACCATTTTATCGTGGTCTAACCACATGTTGCCTGCAACAATGCGGTTAACCTCCTGGCAGTTGTTACCGCTCTACCGCGGTTACTCACCTAACCGCGTGCGGTACCACGGTGATAGTTATCATTCCCTAGTCCGACCATTCAAACCGTTACCACTTTACCATGGTCTATTCGCTAACCATCAGCGGTAACGTGGTGCCCTTCATTCCCTATTCGTTGTCCATTTTTGGGAAGTTACTACGACCATCACGGTCTCCTTCTTAATCACCACGGTATTGTGGTGGACCGTCTGTTGGCCATCTGGGTGGTTATCGCAGCCACTGCGGCCTCTTCGAAAACCATAGCAATAATGCGATAGTTGACTTCGTTGGACTTCCTTCAATGACAGTTAGTGGATGTTGCGCTTGCAGAATTTTTGGTTATAAAGGACATTTTTTGTCATCCGATAGCACTATCTTAAATATGACTTGGACAGTTATTTATGCCGATTGGACTTTTGTTTAATATGGATGGGACGAATGTTTTGCTGGCATTTTTAATTGCCATTTATTATTGTATTTAATTTTTTTGTCTGTGACTTTTTAAATACTGGCTGGTTTTGTAATTTTGAGATAGCGAAAATTAATATGAAATTGCTCTGAAGTAGCAAATAATTTTAATGGTTGTTCTGTGTGTGTGAATGATAAAAATTTATTCTAGTATAATTCATATGTCTGCCTTATCCATCATGTGGTATCAGAGCCTAAGGTAATTTAATAGAGAGTCTGTAAATCATGGCTACAAGCACAAGCTTGAGTAATCCCCAAATTCCATAGCTGAATGGAAAGAATTATGACTACTAGTCCATAACAATGAGAGCATTGTTCTGTTCACAAGATTTATGGGATTTTGTAGAAAATAGATTTCCAGAACTGACAGATGCAACAACATATAATGCCTTGACACAAGCAAAGAAATATTTTTTGAAAGAAAACAAGAAGAAGGATTCAAAGGCACACTTCTTCATTCTACAAGATGTGCATGAAAGCATCTTTCCCAGAATTTCAGCCACTACCAAGTCCAAGCAAGCATGAGACATTTTACAAATAGCATATCAAGGAATTGACAAAGTCAAAACTGCAAAGTTGCAAATTCTGAGAAGAGAGTTTGAGACTCTCTTTATGAAAGAAAATGAGTATGTTGATTCATACTTTACTCAAATAATGGGACTGGTAAACCGGATGAGAACACATGGAGAGACACTAGAAGATGTCAAAGTTATAGAAAAGATTTTGAGAAGCTTACCCACAAGATTTGACTCAATTGCAGTCACAATAGAAGAGACAAAGGATCTCACACGGTATTCAGTTGATGAGCTTTATGCTTTACTCATTTCTCATGAGCATAGACTCAGCAAAACAACAAATATATCATTGGAGCATGCATTCAAGTCACAAGCTTCAATTAACCAAGGAAGAGGCAGAGGTAGAACGAATTTCAGAGCAAGAGGAAGAGGCTTCAATAGAGGTGAAACAAATAACCAGTCAAGTTCAAGTGGAAGAGGCAGCAGCCAAAACCCATCTCAAAACTTTCCTCAAGGACAAAGGTATGATAAATCTCAGGTCCAATGCCATTCTTGTAAAAAATTTGGCCATTATATGAATGAGTGTAGAAAGAAGCAGTATGATATGGGTAGACAAAATGATTTTTTTTCTAGAGAGAGTCAAGACAATAGACCTAATAAGAGCACGATGTTTTTAGCTTGTAATGTAGCTCAAGCTAGTGAGAAAGAAGTCTGGTTTTTAGACTCAGGCTGTAGTAATCACATGACACGGAATTTAGAATTGTTTACAAGTCTAGATGAGAATATTAAGTCAGATGTCACCCTGGGTAATGACAACAAAGTGTCAGTTAAAGGAAAAGGGAATGCTAATATTTTAACCAAGCAGGGGGAGCAAAAATATATTTCTGATGTTTATTTTGTGCCTAGTCTTAAACACAACTTGATGAGTGTAGGATAGTTAATTCAAAAGGGTTATAGAGTGTCTTTCGAAAATGGGTTGTGCACTATTTTAGACAAATACCCAAGTGGCCAACTGATTGCAAAAATTCATATGACAAACAACATAATGTTTCCTTTGAGAATTCAGCCAGCCTTAAGTACAAATTTTGCACAAGCACAAGAGGTACCAACTGTTATTCAGACTGTCTTTCAGGCAAAAGTAAAGGATGAAAACTGGCTATGGCACTTAAGATTCGGTCATTTAAATTTTGGAGGTCTGAATTTACTTCATAGGAAGATTATGGTAAAGGGAATTCCATTAATTCAAAAACCCGAGAGAGTTTGTGAAGGTTGCATACTTGGAAAGCAACATAGAGAATCTTTCCCAATAGGGAAATCCATTAGAGCAAAAGCACTATTGGAAATTGTTCATTTAGACTTATGTGGTTGAATGCAGACACCTTCAATAGGTGGTAGTTATTATTTTCTAGCTTTCATAGATGATTATTCAAGGAAGACATGGGTTTATTTTCTGAAACAGAAAAGTGAAGTGTTTAATTTATTTTTTCAATTCAAATCTTTAGCTGAAAAACAGAGTGGTTGTTTCATCAAAGTGTTGAGAACAAATAGAGGAGGTGAATACATATCAAGAGAGTTCTTAAATTTCTGCAAAGACCATGGAATACACAAATAGTTCACAACAAGATACACACCTTAGTAGAATGGTGTAGTAGAAAGGAAAAACAGAACCATAATGGAGATGGCTAGAAGTATGTTAAATGCCAAGCATTTAACAAATGAGTTTTGGGTTGAAGCTATATCTTGTGTAGCATATATCATGAATAGATGTCCAACAAAGAGTGTAATGAATATAATCCTTGAGGAGGCATGGACTGGTAAAAGACACAGTGTGTCTCACATGAGAGTTTTTGGTTGTGTTTCATATGCACATGTACCTGATCAGTTGAGAAGAAAACTTGACAATAAAGGAGAGAAATGCATTTTTGTTGGATATAGTGAAGAATCCAAAGCATACAAACTGTTTAATCCATCAACCAAGAAATTTATAATCAGCAGGGACATTCAATTTATTGAAGATGAAGCATGGGATGGAAGCAAAGAGAGTATAGTCAATGTTACAGTCAATATCCCTCAAGATGAGAATGAAATTATAGTTCCAGCTATTGTACCTGCTGTCCTTATTCAACCTCAAGCAAGTTGTCAACAATTGACACCAGCAAGTAATACAAGAGCAGCAACAAGAGGACTACAGACGCCACCCACAACAAGAACTTTTGGCACAAGACCTTCAAGTCCACATTTTGCAGATTCGAGTGATCTTTCAAACCTAGCCTTGGCTAGTATGAGAAGACAAAAAATCAGAAGCATGAGTGATATTTATAATCAAAATGAAGGTGAGAACAATTCTCAACAATTTACACTTTTTGCATTTTATTCACAAGCTGAAGATCCAATTCATTATGAAGATGCAATCAAGGAAGAAAAATAGTTAACATCAATGGATGATGAAATAGATTCAATTGAAAATAGTCAGATATGGGATTTGCAAAGTCTTCCAAAAGACAAAGATGTCATTGGTGTCAAATGGATTTATAAGACTAAATTGAATGCAAATGGAGAAGTGCAAAAGCACAAAGCAAGATTGGTGGTAAAGGGTTATGCACAACAACCTGGAATAGATTACAATGAAAATTTTACACCAGTTGCACGCCTTGACACAGTCAAAATGTTATTGGCTTTGGTAGCACAAAATTGTTGGCTAGTTCACCAAATGGATGTTAAATCATCATTCCTCAATGGTTACCTGGAAGAGGATGTTTATATTGAACAACCACCTAGATATGAGATTTCAGGTCAAGAAGATAAAGTTTACAAATTGAAGAAGGCACTGTATGGTCTGAAACAAACCCCAAGAGCTTGGTATAGTAGAATAGACAACTATTTCAAAAATAATGGATTTACTAGATGTGACAGTGAACCAACACTGTATACTAAAGTGAATGATGAAGGTAAAATCCTGATCATATGCTTGTATGTTGATGATTTAATTTTGACTGGGAATCTATCAATTGATTTGTTCAAAACAGAAATGATGAAAGAGTTTGAGATGACAGACTTAGGTTTGATGAAGTATTTTCTGGGCATTGAGGTAACATAGAATAAAGATGGGATTTTTATTTCACAGTCTAAATATGAAAATGATCTTTTAAAAAGATTTAATATGTTGAATTGTAAGTCAGCACCTACTCCAATGGTGATTGGACTGAAATTGAGCAAAGAAGACAAAGGATCAGAGGTGAATTCAACTTTGTATAAACAGCTGGTAGGGAGCTTGATGTATTTAATAGCCACAAGGCCAGATATAATGTATGTAGCCAGTTTGATCTCCAGATTCATGGAAGCACCAAAAGAATCATAGTGGATGGCTAGAAAGCAAATTTTGAGATACATCAATGGAAAGAAGAACTATGACATTTAGTATTCAAGAACTAATGAATTCAAATTGATAGGCTTTATTGACAGTGATTGTGTTGGGAGTGTTGATGACAAGAAAAGCACATCCGACTATGCCTTTCACTTTGGCAGTGGCATAGTTGCATGGGCTTCAAAGAAACAACCAATTGTTACATTGTCATTAGCTGAAGCTGAGTATGTTGCAGCCACAAGTGCATCTTGCCAAGCAGTGTGGATGAGAAGAGTACTGCAAGAAATCTAGAATGAGCAGACAGGAGCAACAAAGATTTTCAGTGATAACAATTCAGCCATAGCTCTGTCGAAGAACCCTGTATTTCACAAGCGGATCAAACATATTGATACATGTTTTCATTTCATTCAGGAGCTGATCATCAATGGCGACATCACTCTAGAGTTTTGCAGGTCAGACGAGCAACAGGCAGATATATTTATGAAAGCACTGGGGACAAATTCATTTTTTTTCAATGAACCAGACTAGGCATCACGAATGGTAGAATTTTCATTCAAGGGGGAGTGTTGGAGTTTCACTCCACTCCCGCCTCCACTTTCTACCCTTACCACACCCCTGAGCCTTCAAACTCTATTGCTCACAGTTTGGTGATTACTACCGGACTACCGTGCCCACTCTCTCTCCTGTTCACGGCTTCACGGTCAAGCACTTCGCAGTCTATTGCTTTACCGTGGTCTAACCACCTAGCAGCCATTACCGCTCTACTGTGGTTACTCACCTGACCATGTACAGTACCGTGGTGATAGTTATCATTCCCTACTCCGACCGTTCAAACCATTACGGCTTTACTGTTGTCTATTCGCTAACCATCGACGGTAACGCGATGTCCTTCATTCCCTGTTCGTTGTCCGTTTCTGGGCAGTTACTGCGACTACTGCGGTGTCTTTCTTAACCGCCATGGTACTGTAGTGGATTGTCTATTGGTCATTTGGGTGGTTACCGTGGCTACCACGGCCTCTCCGAAAACCACAGTGGTAGTTGACTTCATTGGACTTCCTTTGGCGGAAGTTAGTGGATGTTGCGTTGGCAGACTTTGTGGTTATAAAGGATGTTTTTTGTCATCCGATAGGACTGTCTTAAATATGACTTGGATAGTTATTTATGTCAATTGGACTTTTGTTTAATATGGATGGGACGAATGTTTTGCTGGCATTTTTAATTTCCATTTATTATTGTATTTAATTTTTGTGTCCGTGACTTTTTAAATACTGGTTGGTTTTATAATTTTGAGATAGAGAAAATTAATATGAAATTGCTTCGAAGTAGCAAATAATTTTAATGGCTATTCTGTGTGTGTGAATGATAAAAATTTATTCTGGTATAATTCATATCTTTGCCTTATCCTTCACTTGGACCTTGCAGGAGCATACCATTTCTCTGACCTCGAATAGAGCCTCCAAGCCCAAGTTGATAGATTCCCTACAATTGGTCCTGCCTAAGAGTCATCAAATTTCTTCTTAGCAGCGCCCTTAACCATGATTTACCATTACTAGAAATATTTTCCATCTGAAATGTGGGGATGTTTGTAACCCCCTTTTTCCATTGTTCCGATGATTCACGATGGCTAACCAAAATGCAAGCCCATTATTCAACCATAATTCCCGCCTTATAAGAATCTATAAATAATATGCAACATTTCGAATCATCACCACCCCTGAATATTTTAAAATTAATTCTTTAAAAATTCATGCACTATGGATGCCTTTCCTCAAGATTTTTCCAACTCTAAGGATTTATTTGAATAATACAGTAGTCTAATGACCACAAGTTATACAATATCTTCAAGGGATGCTAATGTCCTCACATCCTCCATCGTATTGGATCAACACCATTTAGCCGAAGCACAACCATCTCACAATCTATTGTGTGTTGATGGAGGTCCTCTCGATTACACTAATCATCAATTGGTGTAGATGTAGTATAGAGTTAACCTTCCATTAAATGCAACTACAATGACATTCTAATCATAACATTTGTAGAACAACAACATTCCTGACTTAATCTCATATGTTCTAATTGTATGCCCTGTCGATAATTCGTAAGGTCTAGGAATATCAGATGCCAATGCCACTTGTGGGGATGAAAGTGTGGGACGCTGGGGTGATAACGTTGGAAGAAGACAATACTAGGAGTGACTACTCCCGTAAGCAACGAATCATAGCCAGCAAAGTCCCACGGTGGAAAATCAATGTGGGTACATCGTATAGGTGCATTGTAAAGGATCGACAAAGATATGACTAGCACCTAGAAGTGGTAGTCCTGCAAAAGAAGGGAAAGGCCAAGGTTTCAACATCTTAAATATAAAATCCATTCCCATTCAAAATAATTTTTTTTAAACAACCTCCCCTCTATGAGATCATAGAAGGCGCCAATGATGGGAATGCATAAACAGGAGGGGGAGAATGAAATCTTTGGTGGTTCATAAAAGCTTATTATCTTCTATAGGAAAGGTTCCCATGTTTCAGTTACACACAGATCTTATTGCAAGCTTTCTTAATGTAGGTGACATAGACGCACCAACACCACCAGAATTCTCCATTTGATTCCCGACTTTCAAAGATGAACTACTTATGGCTTTAGGACTTATGAATTGTCATCCCAATCCATACTTATGGAACCCATAAGAAAGATCGAACAAGCAACTTATCACGCCTACATTCGCCCAAGATACCCCTGATTCCTCAACACTTCATTCCTTCAAAATCATACCATTGTGATACAACCTACTCTTTTCCAAGGGAGCTATGTTAGACCACAAGAACATTAAATGACATGAAGCAACACTGACCCACAAGGAGATGGCACCGTGAATATGAACTCAGTAGACGCCAAAACCACGAATGATCCTTGGTGACACACCCATTAGTCCCCACTTTTATGGTATGCACTAAAATAATTTACATATAGTGAGGTTGCTACATGCTATAAATCGATGAAGTAGAAGTGTGTCCTTCATTTGCTTGAGAAATGCATTTATTCCAAAGTATTTCCATTTGGAAATATAAGGCATGGGGGAACGTGATGTAGAAATCCGCTCGTCCAAGCTAAATGGTGGACAAGACTCTAAATCTCATTGTTCGTGAAAATAGGAGTAGCGCGGGAATCCTATATAAGATCTCTGTAAGGAGCAACATTAAGAGCCATGGCTTCTGCAATAGATGCTTTTTCAAAACAAAATGCTTTGACAGTTTTCTTCACAATATAAGCTTTGATGAAGGCATCCATGTTTCATGTAATGCCCCTTTTCCAAAGTTTTCCACCCGATGAAGGTCTTCATGAATATTTGTTTGATATAGAGGTTGTGGCATCAGGTAAATACTGTCCTCCAGGCATGCTCATAGAACGGTCTGAAATTTCACTTGATCATCCCTCAATCACTTAGATCTTAACCCGTTACTTATGCCTCCAAAGCACTTAATAGATCGCTCTCCTCATCATTCATTAGCAAGAATACAAATAGAGTTATTGTTGCGGGTAGACCATATTTCTCTGCTATTGTGGGAAGAAAATGCAGAGATGTCGCTTAGGAGTGTCGTGGTGGGACAACCAAGTAGACAAAGGTTTTCGCCTAGCAAGGTCTGCAGAGTGAAGAGTGCGAAAATCAGTAGGGTAGTTGATCCAAAAGAATGGCATTAGAAATGATGGCCTCCATGATATCTACTTCCACAAGAGCATATAAAATTCCCAGTGAGGGATGCAAACACATGAATTGCCTGTTGCATGGGCCAAGTATCAAAACAAAGTATTACCACCCTACACCTTTACGTTGAAAATAAATTAAACAACGATCCTCCATTTGGAATGATGCTTCCATTGGTTTTATGGGAACTTAGAGGTTTTGAACGTTGCCTTTTTTGGTCACAACCTTAGACACTGAAATATCCATGGAGTGCAATTGATTTTGCCACCCCACTCATATTATCAACATGATGTTCTTATTTGTGATCCCCTTTTATAGTAACTTTGATCACCCTCTCGTAACTACAACTGTGCTCATATAGTTTGTTCACATGCAAATATTATGCAAAGATCCCTTAGCATGATCATACATCGATCTTGCAAGAGCCTCATGGGTCTGAGATCACATAAAAACAAGGTGTAAATATGTCATGTGTGCTCGCCTTATAATAGCGGGAATGATTGAGTGCCAACGTTGCTTGTGAAAGATAGGTTTGGAGACACCACCTATGCATGTCGTAATAAAATAGTTAGGGGACTTGCGACACTCACAAGTGAAAGGCCCGTGATAGAGAGGAGCGTCTGGGGGACTATGGGGAAATTTATGTGGGACGACCGGGTAAGGAGGCCATCAGACGGTGGGTGAGATTGCAACACCCACATAACAAAGGTCAGCAACATGCAGGAAATGTGATGCAAGTAGCCAAGGGGGTAATGTCATTCACAGGAATGTTGAACATGAATGTTTTCCGTGGGCAGAAGCGGCGGGAATGCTATGCAGGAATACCATTTCAGGACAGCCAAGTGGACAACAGCTTTCGCCTAGTTAAAGCTCATGACGAAACTTGATATAGCAACCCTCGCAATATATATGTGTATGCAATGGATGAAAAACATGAGACAACCAGGCGAGGGTGACATTTAATGCAAGGAAGTCATGTGGGTGGAGTTGTATGGAGAGAATGATGCAGAAAGTCAAGATGTGATTATCATCGGAGCAGTAGCGAGAGTGACGACTTCTACAACAATTATTTTTGCATTATCAAAGGCACCCCAGAACTACCCAAATTATGCAAACCTAGCTTTTAGAAAATCGAAGGCATCGTCATTAGCATTAAGAGCATCGGATTTGTCAAATTCAAAATGCGAAAGATTCAAACATGGGAGGTCCATTGTGGGAGGATGAGGAAGAAACGTCGTAAGGAACAACAAGGCCAAAATGAAAGCCCACAAGTGGAAACCCATAGCCCATGACCCACCAATGGTATAGGACAAGGGGGATTTCGCATGGTGGAAACCTGCAAGGTTACTTCCACAAATTCCTGAAACCTTGAGTGAAAGACTAAGTGAGTATGATGGATTTTGCAATTTTCAAGGAACAAGATCACCTTAATCCTTAGAACAGGGGCCCAAAACTCGAAGCAATTCGAACCAACAGGAGCAAGGCCAAAAGCAAAGATAAAGGGGGTCCCTTCCTTCGGTGGGGTGTGTGTGCAAAACATGCACAACAAGTTCATATATTCAACCATTGATGTTGAAGAATAACAAATATTTAGTTTAAATCCCCACAAGCACAATTCACTCAAAATAGAATACAATGTAACTTAACTAGTCATTAAGGTCAATCTACCCATTTCTATTAAAGGAGGCAACACTAGTTTAGGTTTAAATATCTAAAATCACCATTTGCCAAATATAGTAGTAAATAGTTCAAATCCATCCACACTCCACCCATTATTGTCAGTGAGCATCTAATAGATCAATTTAAATCTAAAAAATTATCATTCACCAAAAAAAAACACGTCAATCCAAATCCTATTATAATGCGCTAACACTTCAATGAAGTAAAAATTCCTAAGTTTTCACTTTGCGAGTAAATAAACTATGTAACAAGTCATTGCAAAAAACAAAAAAATATTTTTCTTTTTTTGAAAATACACAAACAAAGATGCCATAACATAACACATAAAAGGATTCCATTTCATTACAATAGTTTCACAAGCTACAATCATACAAGAATGGATACATTTTCAAACATAGCTCAATGAGCCTTGGAACAAATAGCTTATAGATGGTACAAGATCCTTCCAATGTTTTTTTAAGTGGCTAATAGTTGAAATTTGGGAATCCAAAATTGGATAATAGTTTGAGCTACAACATGACTTAAATTGCCACATTGTTTACAAAATTTTATTATAGTCTTATTTTAATCACCAAATAATTTATTTTATTTAAAAAATTAACTTAAAAAATTGCCACAATATTCGATACATGATAAGATTAGATTTGCCTAAATTTTATAAATTATAGTAGAAATCTATATTAATTTGCCAATAGTATATCATAATTATTAGTTGCTTAAGGACCATATTTCTAATCTTTAGTTTCCACCATTGATTTATAATATAATCTAATGGACCTTGTTGTATTCCATGAGGTAAAATATACCCCTGATCTATAATGCTAATGGGGCCCTCAATTTTGGGTCTCATGAGCATTATAGATTTTGGGTAAATTTTACCTTACAAAGTACAACAAGGGTCATTAGATCAATGATCTAAAAACAATTTTGAGGCCCATGAGAGTTATAGATCAGGGGTACATTTTATCTTGCATCTAATACAATGAGGGCCATTATATTATAATTTAAAATAATGGTGGAGAGTAAATATTGTTGTCTACCCCTTCAACCCATCGATAATTTCCACCCTTGGGCCCCTACTTTTCCATGAGAATTATTTTTATATTGCATATATTCTCCATCATAATTAACACATTTTCCTATTATTTTTCAAGATTCACCAAAATTTTCTATAAAATTTTAGTGATGTAAAAAAATCGCCAATAAAATTAATATTTTTTTCAAAAAAGAAGGAAAGATTCGCCAATAGAAATTAATGTTTTTTCCTAAAAAAATGAAAGATTCACCAAGATTTAATATCTTTTTTTGAGGGAGGTTTCTTAAAGTTATCACTGGATTCTTCCTTTCAAATCTTGGTTCTTATATCACCCATTATGGAGGAGAAGCATCACTCAATAGCATTTTTGACAACCATAAACTCTTATGTGGTCCCTCACACATCTATCATTCGATAGATGGACCTTCCCTTCCATGAAGAGATTGGTTGAGTAACCGAATAATGACAACCAACTGAGTATAGTGTGTGTCCTACATAACTAGAACTTGTAAACCCACAATCTGGAACTAACATGTAATACTAGATCACGGTGAACTGATAGTGGAGCCAGAAGTAGTCACACTACTTTGGCCAATTTTTTCTCATTCAGTACTTCGAATGAAGTTCATCTATCACATACACTACTTAGCACCAATTTGACTTAAGGCCATCTTAAACTATGAATGAGTATTTCCTTCAATGGATAATCTATCACCCCAGAGATAACCTATCACCATTTCTACATACTTGGAATAAATCTAATTAAACAAGTAAATACTCAAGCTCCCTCCCATACTAGATAAAAAATCCTAGGAGTAAACACAAGCTATTCTAGTTAAATTAATAACCTAGCTATGAGTAACTCATATGCCACTCGTGTTTAATCATATCTAGTGTATAATACCTATGATAAACACCAACCTCCTATTATGGAGTATGTACAAGAACATCATAAAAACAACATAATTGCTTCTATTTCCTTTTCAAAGCCATTCTAGTTTCCCTAAATGCAAGTACTTGTAAAATACAATTCAATAATTCATGGAGAACAATATTTCATAAATAAAATAACAAATAAGAATATTCTCATGCCTATTATCACTTATCCAATCAATTGACAACAATACAGCTTCTCCAAACAACAACTAGCTTGATTATAGCTTCTCAAGAGACATCACAATAAATCCTCTAATAGTCAAGTTGATAGAATACTTCTCTCAAATACTACTCTCTCTCAATATAATAAAACTCCCTCTCTCTCTCTCTCTCAAATAAAACTGAGTAAAGCTAAAAATAATACAGAGTAAAAATGCTTGCAAGAATGCATCATCAACAAATGCGTTTTCCCTGCTATTTATACAACATCAATGAGGCCTCACATCCTACAAATTAGGCATGGTTATTGACAACAATTTCCATGCACAACTTACTCACTCAACTTAGAAAAAAGGTGGCACAAATATAAGAACTTACTCAACAAATCACAGCTACAAATCAACCATGTTGATTGACAATAATAAGAGACATTCAAATCAGTACATAATTGATATGGTGCAATTTGAATTACTCAACAATGGACATGTACAACAAATAGGTTTCTAAAGGTGGCACCAAATAAATACTCACTATCCAATAGTTGACATAATATCTTTCATATTTGCAACATTCATTAACAAATATGTAACACCAAGCTTGTAATGCCCCGCCACGCAACCCTAGAGGAAGTTGCAAACAACTACTTAAACAGGCTAATTTTTTTTTAAAATTATAATTAATAAGAAAGCTCACTAACTAATGCCAACAACCTCTAAGGTTACGAGACAGAGGTTATATAGAACCTCAACAAAAAACATGAATTAAACCATGTCATTTAATTACTAAAAAATTAAACACATACATTCCAAATAAGATAAATTACGACAAACATAAGAGATAACTTTCAATTCAATTTAATTCATAATTAAATATTACAATTACATCTCTCATTCCCCAAATGAGGCAAGCCCAATACATAAGTTTATAAATACAACTTCCACCTCGATAACAACTAAGGGGTAAAATAATACAAGATCAATTGAAATGAAATAAAGCAAGAAATGATACTGAAACCAATGAGCTCTCCAACTAGAAGTCTCGTCCACATGAACATGAAGATAGAACCCAATGGATTTAGGTGCATGCCACCCAACCAAGTGGAACCCAAAGGCCCACCCCCCATGCTAGGAGATAGTAACCAAGAATCCTAGCGAAGACCATCTACCTCTAGACACAGGCTAACATAATATGGAACCAAACGGAAACAACCAACCTCATGCCACACAAGTACTACACAAGTAGAACTCAGATACCATGCAAGTACAACACGAGAGCATCACAAGAACAACTCTAGTACTACATAAGTACCACTCTACGTGGTTACATTGCTTCCAGATAAAAAGTAGATCAAGTATGATAAGGGAACCATACACATAGAATCGAACACCAACCATGGTCACATCAGGTATGTTACGAAAACCATACCCACAATAAACAAGTACCAACTAGGGTCACACAAAGTGCCATCACACAACACATCATGAGTTACCCACTGCGGATCGTCAAGATGGTGGCCCCAAACCGATCCTTAGCCCTCATACCTACTAATACGAAATCAAAACCAACTGTTGTCCTAGACAGAGTGTCATCGCACCGCTCGTCATGAGTTACCCATTGCGGATCGTCAAGATGGTGGTTCAAACCAATCCCCGGCCCTCACACTTACTAATGCAGAGTCCAATACCTTTTGAACAGACAAGATAGATGACCTTGCCGTTACCGGCCTTCCCACCCATCCCAAGCCTAACCGAGCACTTGGGTCCATGAGTGAGGCATAATTATTTTGATTAGTGAGAAGTTAGTCCTAAAATTCTAAGTGTTGTTTTAGTTATCTCTTGATTAAACCACTTCTGAAGGTTACCCAATCTTACCTCTTCTGGGCTCTGGCCCCTACGAAAGCCACTCTTCTACTTGACAACACACAAACCAAACAAACACCAAGGATACAAAGGTGCAATAAACAAGATACCACGACCTCTCCTTTTCCAAGAGGCAACAAAATTTTAAACCCTCTCCAAACTCTGGAGGTAACAAGGTAACAAAGTCACTCCTGACAAGGAGGCACTAAACGCAAAGTCCACTCCTAAACCAAGGAGGTACAAAACATCCCCCATTCATGAAAACCGGGTTATTATCACTGACTAGATCCCATGCAATACCCAAGGACTCACAATAGGTTGACCAACACAAAACGAGAACCCATAGAATTGAAAATCTCATCTAGAAGACTTACGAATAAAACACTCATTTAACCCATTTCCAAAACAATAACACAAAGGACATGTTCACTGAAGTCAACTGAAAGAAACTACCTTTGGATATTCTAAATCCATTTTCCACATTACATTCTGTAATCTATTACATCGATAAAACTGAACTAAGAATTCATCTTTCCAGATAAGGGAGAAATTAACACTAATATTTAATTCCCTAATTGCTCTTAATAAAATAGGCATTTTCACCATTCAGAAAATAACATTTTAAATAAATAAATGTTTCCTCTCTTCGACAAACTCATTCCCAAAACAATTAACTTGTCTTAAATAAAACAATTTATTTAACATCTATATAATATTCCATTAGATATATTAATTCTAAAATAAACTCAATAGTTTGATTGAGGGTACAACATTTTCATTTTCACAACCACATTAAATCATGCGATTAATTTAAATCAATATCTAATTCCCTCAATTAAACTTAAAACATGCTTTTGAAGAAACATTATTTTAATATATATTTACACAATATATATACATATAAATATATTTTAAAGCAATATATATTTATATATATATTAATGTTTTAAAACTATATAATAAAATTTTCCACACTATATTATAAAACTTATTTCCAAAATATAATTTAATAATTTAATATTTATAAAATATAATATTAAAATATTAATTATATTTTAATATTATAAAATTATAATATTAAAAATTCCTATGAACCGGGTCAACACCTGTCCTCAGGCCGCGTACAGGTTTGAGTGGGGCGGCTGCGCGGATCTCGGGTCGCATGCCACATTTAGGGCAGGGAGGTGACCATTCTCTGGCCGCATTTTCCTTTGGTGGGTGCGGACTATTGACAGTGGGTGGTGGTGGTTTGCCAGCCGCCTCCTGGCGGCGGCGCTATGCTAAGTACAGCCCACCACCGTTGGTGGTGGCGCGACTGTGCTAAGCACAACCGACCTTCGCCAGTGGTGGCAGCTAAGTTAGCGGCAGCTGCGGTGGGGAAGCGATGGCGATGGGGGTGCTACAGACAGAGGAGGTGGGGGAACGCATTGGGCGTGGCTCCCTCCACCCACCTCCCAAGGGTGTGGTGGGGGTTGAGCCCCCAGCCCCCCCACAAAGATTTAAAATTTTATTTTTCTAAAACAACAAAACAATACCACAATCCAGACCTACGGATTTTAATCCGGTTTTATTTATTTATTTATTTTTAAAATAAAATAAAACAACAGGGTTTCATATTTTGAAAAAAAACAGCATGATCTCAAATCCAAACATATAATATATATATATATATATATATATATCCCTTATATATATATATACTTATATATATGTAAATATTTACATATCCACAATAGATATTTGCAAAATTAATAGAGAAACCAAATTGGAAAAAAACAATTTCCAGCCAAGAACATAAATTTTCTTTGAGAATTTTCATTTCCAAATTGAAGTTTTCAAAGATTTTTAACACTAGATTTAACATGGTTTCATTTGCAAATCAAGCAAAGACTAAATAATTCCAAACATCATAATAAACTGGGAAACCTTTCAAAATAAAGAAAACTAATTGAAAGAACCTAGTTTCTTGAGTTTGTGAGATGATCCAGATGGTATTCAGCTTCCAACTCCCACTCCATAGGTTTTCACAGCCTCTATCCAAAAGCCCACCAAATCCAACAATTCTTCCTCTTTCCATTTCCAACTTTTTCCCAAAACTTCATAATTCAAAAATTGAGAAAAGAAATTCAACCATAAGGATAAAACCCTAAAATTTCAACAACCACCCTCATAAATTTCAGAAAATGCAAAATATATCAATTTCTTCAATTTTTGAATTCAAACTTTCTAATTTGACTTTTAAATCATTTTTCTTATTTTTCAATTTCAACAAATAACACAATAACTTCAACATAAATAAATTAACTTCTTTCAACATCAGATAATTAATAAATAAATAGATTTAATCAACGATTAAATTATTTATTAATTAAATTAAATTAATAATAAAATAAATTATATTTCAACATAATCTCAAAACAAATTAATCCACAACTTAAATACATTAAGCCATTTAATTACCCCTTTTTCTAACTTGAAATTAAATAATGAAGAGAGGGAACAAAATTCGAAGCAACACAACCTGACAACACCTGACGACACACAAGGACTAGGGTGACGACTTGGCACATAAACCTAGCTACTATCTCCCAATCGAATACCATTGGGCATTGAACACGCTCCAACCTGTGAAACCAAGTGGAGTCGATGTATTGTACCTGTCAACCTGAAACTCAAGTAAACAACAACATATAATATAAACAACATAAAATACACACCGTGAAGAGGAAATCTCGGAATCGCAGGGCGCTCGTGAGTGAGTAATACGATACTGTCCCCTTCACCAATACAATGTAATTAACCGACAGATCTAACATATTAATATATTTCAAAGCATAAAACATCTTTAATTCAAATAACCACTATCCTAATCCAAAGCATGGAATAAAGGTAACATCTGAATAACTAGAAACTCATCAAAGCAACATACCCACACAAAGACACACTATCCAACCAGAAGGAAAAACAGAGGGGTATTACAAAGCTTGCATCGACCAAGTCTTGGCATGAGTCGATTCAAATAATAAATCTATTTGACAAATTCATTGACTTGTTTTCAAATTACCTTACATGGATTAACAAATGCTGGTTCAATCTCAAAGACATAGCATTTAATGTTTACCAAGTCATTGAAGATTCCCATAAAAGAATTAACTGTCTTCACCATTTTTCGACTTAATGCAGAGAGATACATTAAAGTATATGTGTTCCACTATGTGTGGCAAGAAGAGTAAAACTCGGCCTCACAAAATATAGTCATAATAAATAGATAATCGACCTCTAATAATCATCCTCTATTATTGTTAATGATATTCGATTCCCAGAAAATGGTTAATATATTAAATATATTAATATATATAATACTACATATACATATATATATATATATATAAATATCAATTTATATGTATATATGTTAATATATATTTATATATATACCTTCTGCCAACTAAGAATGTATAAATTTGATATATAAATAAGTATAAGCAAGATAGTATTCACATAATAAACATAATATATTGATTTCTATACATATACATATGTATATAAGTATATGCCTCTATGTACATGTATATGTATGTTTACATATATTGATACATCCGTATGGGCATGTCCATTTTCCATCATACATGTGTATCAATACATATATACATATGGATATATGTATATACTATACATACATATATATATATGTACACATTCGATTCACAAATAACCATTCACAATTATCAATATATTGGTAAAAAATTGTGGTACATCTATACATATGCATATACATGTCGTTAGATCCCTTTGACATGCATGTGTATATATATACACATACTCCACATATGTCCTTCTTATCAACATAACAATAATAAAACAAGAAAGAAATATAAAGCTCAAATAATAAACATCACCCAATAATCCACTCAATAGTAAACAAGACTCTACTAATGCAGACACATCGACTAAGGATGACTTACCAAGTTCCCACTTAATGACTCAACTCAATTATTTTACTGTGGTGTGTGTATTCTAAGATAGTTTTCATTATCGGTTACCTGACCAAGTTCTTCTTCTGAGTGATACTTCTCCTCTACCTGGAGGAATTGAACATATACCTACAACCACTGACACATGCCCATGACAGTCAAATGTTCACAAAATATGTAGTATATGTAATACAACCCGAAAATCAGAATATCAATTCAATAATCATCCATACACTTATATGCAGTACTTTTCACACAACATCAAATGAGATAACATCATTCATAATGCATTGATAACAAAGCGCAAGCAACATTTTTTCATATTCAGATTTCACATTACATTCATATTTACCCTACTTAGTAATAGTAAATAGTAATTACATAATTGGGATGTAACATACTCCCCCCTTGTGAATCATCATCCCTAATGATTTTATGTAGCAACATAAAACAAACAAACAACATATCATTTCAAGCATTCTCATATGCATAAAGTACATCAAGAATCTTTTGTTGAATCTCATCATAGTCCTCCCAAGCGGCTGAGTCTTCTACATACTAGTCTCACTAGACTTTGAATTGCAATAATTCTTTATTACAAAAGTGAAGATTATGTTTTCCAAGCACCTTGACGGGCTCGAGAGTTACCGCTTTGGGGTCCTGTACCTGTAAAGCAGTCCAATCAATCACATGATTATCACCTGGTATATACTTTTTGAGGTAGGACACATAGAATACGTTATGCATTCTAGCAAGAGTTGGTGGCAACACAACTCAATAAGCTATTGGATTCACCTCCTCTAGAATCTCAAAAGGCCCTACATAATGGAAGACCAACTTAGAAGACTTTCCAAATCTAATGGAGCTCTTGTGAGGTTTCACTCTCAACAACACTTTGTCACCTACCAAAAAATTATGAGGCACTCTTTTGGCATCAATATAGTGCTGATGATTAGCTTCAACCAACCTTTACTTAATAATCTTAACTTTCTCCTCCATTTATGCTAACATTTCTGGCCCAAGACTCACTCTATCTTCAAGTCTATCCCAACTTATAGGAGTTTGACACTTTCAACCATACAATGCTTCAAAAGGAGCCATATTTATCATAGAATGATAAGAATTGTTGTAGGAAAATTCTGCTAAGGGCAAGTAATCTTCCCACTTGTATTTTTGATCCATACAATACATCCTAAGTAGTTCTTCCAATACTTGATTCACCTTTTCAATTTTCCCATCCGTTTCTGGATGGTATACTGAGCTAATATTCAATTGAGTCCCTAGTGCAAAAAAAAAAAAAATCCAAAACCTAGAAGTGACTTGTGCATCCTTATCTGAGATAATCTTCTCGGGAATCCCATGCAACCTAAAAACTTTTTGCACAAATTTCCTTGCTATGACAAGTACTCCATTAGTTATATTCATGAGTATAAAATGTGCTACTTTGGTAAGCTTATCTACCACCACAAGAATGGAATTGTGCTTGTTCCTTGACATAGGCAATCCTTGCACAAAGTCCATACTTATGACTTTCCACTTCCTCTCTGGTATATCATGTGGATATAAAAAGCCTACAAGATGATGATGCTCTACTTTCACCCTTTGAAACTCAAGACCTCTAGACACAAATCTAGTAGCATCTTCTTTCATCCCTTTCCAAAAGCACAATGGCTTTACATTTGCCATCATTTTCATCACTCCAGGGTGCCCAGAGTACAATGCTTCATGTACTTCCTTCCATACCAAATTTCTTAACTCTTCTATGTCAGGTACATACATTCTACCGTTATATCTAAGTAATCCATTAGGTTCAAAATGAAAACCTTCATACCTAGAATCTTGTGAATTGCTTGTGAGTGTTTTCTTGACTTGCAAGTAGTACTCATCCTCCTTGCATTTTCTCAATAGTTGCCCCTTAAACTCATTTTGAATCGTTACTATTGAAGCAATATGACATCTTTGATTCAAGGCGTCAACAAATCAATTTACCTTCCCCTTTATATAATTGATATTGAAGTCAAAATCAACTATTAAATCTAACCATCTTCTTTGTCTAGCATTCAGATTAGGTTGATTGAAAAGGTACTTTAACCCATTATGATCATTTTTCATCTCAAAGGGTTTTCCTAACAAGTAATTCCTCCACATTTGTAATGCGTGAACCACAACTACTAATTCTAAATCATGCGGTGCATAACTCATCTCATAAGGTTTCAACTTCCTAGATTCATAAGCAATTACTTGCCCATCTTGTATTAACACACCTTCTAATCCCTCTCCAAATGCATCTGTGATAGTAGTAAAGTTACCCTCAGAATCTGATACTTTCAAGATCGGTGCAGTGGTTAACTTTTCTTTGATTTGGTCAAAGTTTCTTGAAACTTCTCAGTCCACTCAAATTTATTTCCTTTCTTTTGTAAATAATTAATTGGGAAAGCGATCTTAGATAAGTTTGCAACAAACTTTCTATAATACCTTGCTAGATCCATGAAACTTCTTATCTCCGACACATTCTTAGGTACAAGCCACTCAAGTACTGCCTTGATCTTAGTTGGATCTACTGAAATTTCATCTATCAAAATTAAATGACTAGATAATCCATCTTCTTTTGGAAGAATGTACACGTAGAGAGTTTATCAAACAACTTATTTTCTCTTAAATGTTGTAGGACCATCTCTAAATTCTTGCAATGTTCCTCTTCATTACTAAAATAAATCAGAATGTCATCAAGAAAAACTAATACAAACTTCTCTAGGAAGTCCCTAAATACACTATTCATCAGGTTCATAAATGTTGTAGGTGCATTTGTTAAACCAAAGGGTAAAACAGTGAACTCATAGTGTCCATATCTATTTCTTAACAAATTTTAAAGATGTCTTCATCCTTAATCCTCAATTGCTTATATCCAAATCTCAAATATATTTTAGAGAATATGGAAGCTCCCCTCATTTGATCAAAAATATTGTCTATGCGTGACAATAGATACTTGTTCTAAGCATGCAATAGTCTATGCACAAATGCAAAGTGTCATCCTTCTTTTTGACAAAGATGATTGGCGCTCCCCAAGGCAAAACAATTGGTCTTATCAACCCTTTAGACAACAATTCATCCAATTGTGCATTAAGTTCCATAATTTGAATGGTTGTCATCCTATGGGGCACCTTGTAAATATGTTCAAACCCTATAACTATATCCATAGAGAAGTCAAATATTCTTTTTAGTGGCAACCCTAGTTACTCATTTAGAAACAAATCCAAAAAAATTTTTAGTGTTGGATACTTCTCCATATCCAACTTTCCAGTTTCATCTATTTTACCATCTTCTAACTTTGGAAAGCTCTAGAATTCCAAGTTATCATGATCCTTTTCTAGTTCTTCTATCTTGATGGCAAAGAGTTTACACCCTTTCTTCTTAGCTCTCAAAAGTTGCATTGCCATAATTTGATGAATCTTGACGTCTCTAGGTATCCCTTGAAATTTTACGTGATTACTAAAATCATCTAGGCACTCTATAGTTTTAGCATGAAAATCTAGCTTATCACTATGTCTCCACAACCAATTCATACCTAGGATAACATCATATGATCCTAGAGGTGTGACATATAGGTTTACTTCTGTAGAAAAACTAGGTGACTCTATCCTAGCCTCAAATAGACATTGTTCCACCTTTTCTCTTGTAATGTTTGCATACTCTACATCCCAAGACATTGCCATGTATCTAACCTTCCTAGATAATTGTTTAGCTACTCTAGATAAAATTAAATTCTCAGTTACACCAGTATCAATAAGAACAAAAATAGGTAAGTTGAACAAAATACCTAGCATTTCAACTGGAGTTACTAGATACTCTGCTTGACGATCATCCATAGTTGGATGTATCTTTGTTGAAACATCACCTGTTGGGTGGGTAAGGAATTACCATATGGTCATGATTTGGAAGTTTTATTAGGACATTCATTCGCATAGTGGTCCCCTCCACATTCAAAACATCCTATAGCTAGTCCTCTTTTCCTAGTAGGTTCTCTAGACTTGTTGGTATTTTCATTAGCTTTCTTGGTATTACCAATGTTGGAACCATTCCTCTTATGCTCTCTTCTAGACTCCTTTCCATCATTGTGAAACCCTTTTCCCTTTTTCCTTGGAACATTCTGCACATATTCCACCTTCTTTGGAGTTGGCTTGTCAAGAACTTCCACAACCTTATTATTCTCTCTACTTTCTTGACAAGTGGAGTTAGCCTTGAGCTTTTTCTCCAATTTAATTGCTTTTTCATATACAAGATCCATTGTTGTTGGATAGTGTGTATCCACTTCTTCTCTGATTTGATTGTTGAGTCCCATAATGAACTTTCTTATGCAAAAGCATTCATCCTTGTGATATATGGGAACATCATGCAGAAGTCAGGTAAACTTCTCCCAATACTTGTTGATCATCATATTACCTTGTCTCAAACCTTAAAAATCTTAGAGTTTTTGGTCAAGTAGAGTTGGGTCAACCATCTCTTATGAAAGATCTCAACAAATTCTTCCCATGTCAACTTCCATGAGTTAATAATGAGTTCCAACTTTTTGTTCATCCACCAGTTAGAGGCTTCTCCTACTAACTGGAAAGCACCCCAAGTAGCTTTAGTGGTCTCAGTGTAGTTCTAGATTTCAAAATACTTTTCCATTTGGACAAGCCATGCCTCAACCTCATCTCCACTAGCACTTCCATCAAACTTAGGTAGGGTAATATTCTTCATGTCCTTGGAAAGTTTAGAAGCCATATGCTTATTTCTTTCCTTAGATGGAATAGGTGATTTTTCCTTCTCATCATCATGAGTTTCATCATGCCCATGAGAAGAGTTCTCTCCCTCGTGCTCATTAACAAGAAATTCTTTCTCTACCCTATCCTTAACTCTTTCCTGCTCAAGGTTAGCCAACCTTGCCAAGATCTGGTCAAGTCTAGCTTCAATCCCTATGGATCCTTGCCCAACTTCCTATCTTCCGCCAAGGTTAGTTTGTGTCCTTACCATCTTCACTAGATCAATTTTTACCTGAATTTTTATCCATGTTAGACTAAATTATGTTATCAACTATCTTATGGAAAACATTAAAAATTGCATTCATAAGCACATAAGGAATTCCACATAAGATTAAGCATGGGCTTTTTGATAACATAATTTTATTCATTTCATAAGGATTTCAATATCCCTTTGATTACATGGAGTGACTATTCAGATAGTCGAGTGGAGAGTATCTCTCAGATTCACTCTCTAACACATAACTTAATGGAGTATAACCTACAAAATGAGATTGTTTCTCATCTCTCATTTGTTCATATCGATCCCAGAAATTATAGTAGCCTTTGGATTTGTCATCTGATACATAGTTATGAGGACATATCCCTCGGGTTCATTACTTAAGGAAATTACAATTAATTTTTCCACTAGAAGAACTCTAGGGTCCCTAAAGGTAAATACCAAACGGACACTCCCTTCCAAGGGCATATCCCTGGAAAGTGATAATGACTCAAACTTCTCTAGTGAGATGGAAGGTAGGTATTTGTACTTGGTCTCCATCTTCATCTTCATGTTCACATCATTGATCTGAGAAAGTGTGTGACTAAAGGTTTTGGTTTCACTCAACCAGGCGACATTATCAAATTTGGTACCCTCTATTATTCTAACAATGGCTTCCCTTTCCTTCTTGGCCTTGAGGTAGCGCTCATTTTTTATTACTGACTTTCAAGCAGTTAATTAGGGACGTGCCATCTTGGCACAAGAATTTCCAAACATTAGATAACATTGGACAAAAAGAATGATGAGCTCATAGGTTCCAAAGCTAAACCTGGTAGCTCTGATACCACATGTAACACACTAACCCTTCAATGAAGTAAAAGTTCCTAAGTTTTCACTTTGTGAGTAAATAAACTATGTAAAAAAACATTGCAATAAAAATATTTCTTTTCTTTATTGAAAATACACAAAAAAAGATGTCATAGCATAATATAATAAGGATTCCATTTCATTATAATAGTTTCACAAGTTACAATCATACAAGAATGCATACATTTTCAAACATAGCTCAATGAGCTTTGGAACAAATAGCTTATAGACGGTCCAGGATCCTTCCTTTCAAATATTGGTTCTTCTATCATTTGTTGTGGAGGAGAAGCATCACTCAAGTGATTTTATACCAACCATAGACTCTTATGCGGTCCCCCGCACATCTATCATTTGATAGATGGGCATGTGCAGGATCATCATTGAAAAAATAGGCCCTTAAGTGGCAATAAAATTCAGAAAATCAGAGTTAGGCAACTTGACGTAAAAATTTGAATAAGTTATCTATATTATTTCAAAAATATGTAAGAATAGAATTTCTAGAAAATTGAATGTAGTTTCTAAACTACTAGGTTTATTGTTATTTTAAAAAATCTATTTGGTGAAAATTTGAAATTTCAATGCAGTTGTACTTAAATTTCAGGGAAAAAATAAGAAGTAGGTGTCTGTCTAACCACCCTAACCACAATAAAATGATAATATTTTTTTATCAGATTTTAGATATAAGTAGGGGACTCATGTCTCAGTGTGATGAATATTTTTTAATAAATTTTTTCCAAGCAAATAATTAATTATGAACTTTTTATTACAACTTTTAAAAAATATAAAAACTCGTATTTCTGAGCACCTTAACTTGGTAAAAAATTCATGAAATTCAATTCTTTTTTTTTTTAATCCTATAGTATGTGAAGCATAGAATGTGACACATGTTTTGGATTCAAAAAATGTGATACTATTTGAAAGATATAGATTTTTTTCAATCAGCCTATCAATAAGGACTTTAGTCGTAATTCAAATAGAAAATGAATAATAATTATTTATTAAATTCAAAGTAAAGAATAATTTATATTGGTGGAAAGCTGAGAATCTCCTTTAAAAGCCCTTTTCGTTTTATCAATTTTGGGTAAAAAAAATGTTGTCAGCCACATGGGCCATCATATCACTTAGATATCGCCACTTTTTGGCCCATCATGATCCTGCACATACCCAGATGGCCCTTCCCTTCAATCAAGATATTGGTAGAGTAATTGAATAATGACAACAACCTGAGCATAGTGTTGTGTCCTACATAACTAGAAATTGTAAACCCACAATCTAGAACTAGCATGTAATACCAGATCATGGTGAACTGATAGTGGAGCCAGAGGCAGTCACACAACTTTGGCCAAAGTTTTCTCATTCAATAATTTGAATGAAGGTCATCTATCACATACACTACTTAGGGCCGATTTGACTTAAGGCCATATTAAACTACGTATAGGTATTTCCTTTAATGGATAATCTATCACCTCGTAGATAACCTATCATGATTTCTGCATACTTGGGATAAATCTACTTAAACAAGTAAATACTCAATCTCCCTCCCATATTGGATAAAAAATCCTATGAGTAAACATAATCTATTCTAGTTAAATCAATAACCTACCTAGGAGTAACTCATATTCTACTCCTGCGGGCCTTAACCATACAGTTCTAGAGAGCGGAACCAGATGGAGGAGAAAAGCCGCAAGACAAAAAATCCCTTATACGATCCACACCATGAAGATATTTTCCCATAGCAATTCGATCCCACTCACTATTAGCAGAAATTAGGTTCCACAATTGCTTAGCAAGAAGAGCCAGATTAAACTCTCTTATTTTATGAATTCCAAGACCACCCACCTTTTTAGGCCTACAAACATCATCCCAGGAGACCAAATGAATTCTTTTATTTTCTTCCACCCCAAACCAAAGGATTTTTTTTGAATTCCTTCTAGCTTATCCACAAATTTCCATGACATATAAAACATGCTGAGAGCTTAAACCAGAAGATTCTGAAAAGTACATTTGATAAGTTGCACTTTCCAAGCTTGAATTAACAACGCACCCTTCCAGCTAGCGAATTTAGAGTTGAAGTTATTAATCAATTCCCACCAAAAAGACTCAGTAACCACATTAGAACACAAGGTGAGGCCAAAGTAAGACGCAGGAAGCTCACCAATCTGACATTGCAAAATCCTCGTAATTTTAAGTTGCTTGTGCTGAAGAGTGTTAAGGAACAAAACAACACTTTTAGTTAAGCTAATCTTCTGCCCTAAAGTAGCCTCATATCTCTGCAAAATAAGTTTAATAGCTTTGGCTTCCTTAATAGACGACTCCTGAGTTTAAACTATTGATGGGAGAAAATATGGTTCTAAGATGAAGGAGACAAACCAAACATCTGACCAGAATCTATGAAATCTTTGAATGAGGTGGCCCAAGGATTCTATCATGATAATAAAGAGAAAAGGAGAGAGAGGATATCCCTATCTCAACCCCCTCAAACAATCCAAAAGAGGAGAGGAGGATCCATTAACAAGAGCAGAGAATCTTGGGGTAGATATTAGCTGGGGAATGATAGGATGATTCTTTTTTGGGATGATTGTTGGTTTGGTAATAGGGCGCTCAAAGATGAGCCTTGTGCCCTTCATTTTATGGATATTTGTATTCAAAGGTTTGGCAGATTTTTTTGCTAACTATATTGATGGGGTGCAGTGGAAAAGGTTGCATGAGGTGGATTCGGGGTTGGAGGGTCTCTTTAATACTATTTCCTTAGTTCATATTCCTTCTTATGCCCCTACTGATAAGATTGTATGGAGGCTTTCTTCCAATGGTAAATTTTATGTTTCTTCGGCCTTTTCTCTTCAAGTTTCTTTTGTTGACCCTATCCCTTTCTGGGCCTCTCTGTGGTTCCCTAAACTGATTCCAAAGGTGAATTGTTTTTCTAGCTTTTTGCTAGAATAAGGTTTTAACTACTGATAATCTTGTCAGGAGAGGTTTTATGCTTCCCAAAAGATGCTTTCTATGTGAAGAGGATGTCAAGGATTCCTTTCATCTCTTGATTGGGTGCAGATTAGTTAGAGAGGTGTGGGCTCATGTTCTTTCTCTTCGGAATCTTAGTTGGGTGTTTCCTTCTTCACTTGGGGAAGTATGGTTCCTAGGTGGGACGCTCATCTAATCCTCCTTTTATTTTTCTATGGTCTCTCTCTCTACCTCACCTTGCTTGGGGTATTTGGCGGGAACATAAAAACATAATTTTCAGGAGCTCTGTTGTTCTTGCTATCTCTATGTATTTTAAAATTTGTGCAGCTATCAAGGAGAATTTTGTTGTTGGCGCTTCTTTTTAGAATTCCCCTAGTATTGTGCTTATGTCAGGTGACATGGGGGAGTGTTGACAAATTTTAATGGTAAGTTTGTTTCTACAGTGGCACTTGCTTTGGGAACCCAGACAAACCACTCGCTGGAAGAATCTGTAGCCTTTAATGGCTTGAAGATGGCTTAATATAAAGGCTTTAGAAAGGTGTGGATTGAGGGAGATTCATTAAATATTATCAACAGCTTGAAGAAGTCTTCTGCCTCCTCTTGGAGTATTGAACCCCTTATTTTGGATGCCATTGAAATTTTAAATTTATTTAATGAATTTTATATTTCTCATATTTTTATGGAGGGAAATGGTCTTGCGGATGTCTTTGCTAATTTTGGAGTTAGCGGCTATAGGTTTTTTGGATGTGGATGATCCCCTTCCTGTTGAGGCACTTGCTTCTCTTAATAATGATTACCAAAACTTCTAAGTTGGATGGTGGCTTCATTATGATCTATGTTCACATGACCCTGTTCACATGGAAGATTATCCTTTGGAGTGATCGTGAGTTGGATCGTGCTTGGGCTTATGGTAATTCGAGTAACCTACTTGCAAGTCATTTTCAGACTCTCTGCCACCATGTCGTAGTCACATAGATTGTGGGTATTTTCTTACCTTTGTTCTCGAGGCTTCTCCTAATTGTCTGTAAAGTCCATAGGCTCTTGGGATTTTCTAAGTTTTTGATCATGGGAAGAGATAGAAATAGGGCTGAGCCATTTTCCTATGACACCTTGAAAACTAAATCTGAAGTATGGAAAATATTGTAGCAGGGTGGGCTTACGACATACTTGGAGTGGCTCCATGGGAATGATCCATAGGCTACAAAGTTGTTTGTCAAGAGATGGAATAATAGGGTTCTGAAGTTGGGTGGTACTGAATTTGATATCAATGAGGACTTCATAGTGAACATTATTGGTCTTTCCATAGAGGGCAGAAAGGTTTATAGAGATAAGAAGGAATCCAATGCTGCATTGCATATTTTCTTTAGATGGGATGAAGAAATGAAGATTGAGCATGCTAAAGGTGGTGGCTACTTGCACAAATCCATCAAATCTCTATGGGGAGATGTCACTGAA
Organism: Sequoiadendron giganteum; assembly: GCA_007115665.2. Lineage (NCBI taxonomy): Eukaryota > Viridiplantae > Streptophyta > Pinopsida > Cupressales > Cupressaceae > Sequoiadendron > Sequoiadendron giganteum. The sequence continues at coordinate 99,072,003 of CM021103.1, forward strand.
GATTCAATGAGGTACATAACCTTAGAAGGTTGGTACTATGCTATTAATGGTTATCACTTTGTTCTTTTCAATCACTTTTGACATAAGAAGAAAGTTTCCTTTCCTTTCTATCTTTTGGCTTCTTTGGAGAGTGGTCTTAAGGATCATAAAAGAAATCCTAAAAATCCTATGCTACATGTTGGTTTTAGGATTATGTATTTTTTAAGTAGCCTGAAAGGCTCCTAAAAGAAAGCAAAAGAAACTGGTCTTGGAGTATGATACTATGTCGAAGGAGGAACCAGTGATTAGCCTGAAAGGGAGAAAGAAGAAAGTGGTTTTGGAGGGGGAGTCTGGATCGGAAGAGAATGAGAATTATGAACCTAACTCTGAGGCTTCTATGGAATTTTATTCGCAACCCCCTGCTCCGAGTAAGAGAGGTAAAGGTAAATCTTCTCTTGATCTAATGGAATATGAGACTTGCAATGAGGAAGGGATTGGTGATAAACCATGTAAAACTGGGATAGCTACTCTCTATACCCTATTGAAAGATTTGATTTATGCTATTGGGGATGTGACTCCTATGCCCCTTGTTGCGGGGTCTCAGAGAAAGAAGGAATTGAAGGATGGTAGAAAAAAGAGGTTGGCTAAGCGGTTTGGTAGCCCTATGAAGGAGATGCCTATTGATTCTCCTCTCAAGGTTGTTGGAGGGAAAGATGCTATGGATTCCCCTAATGAGGGGATGGAGAAGCAAAATATAAGGAGGATGGTGGCAGATGATATTAAAATCTCTCTTCATAAAATATAGACATTGGTGGATGGGGCTAAAGGAAAAGAGGTTTGTGTGCACCAAGAAATGAATAGTATCTCTCGGGAGGGTGAAGTGGAGGCCATGGATGTGTTTAATTTTAATCGGGAGGATTTGCCTAATGTTTTGGGTCTAGCGAAGGAGGGTACTATTTCCCTATTTATATTGTTCAAATGGGCTTTTCATGAGCTTAATATGACCAATGTGAGGGTTTGAGGGGTTGTGAGCAAAGCAAGGGAATCTTTGTAGTCCTCTCTACAAATTCAAGTTGACTAGCTATTTGATGCTTTCAAGATTGTTGCAGAGGAGATGCTTAAGATGAAGAAGATTTTTGAACAAAGAACTATGACCTTGGAAGATCAGTTGGGTGATCCCACAATACTAGTATACAATTTTTGGGAAAACTGGATACTAAACTGATTTTTTAAAACTAAATCTTCACTTTTGAGCTCCTATAGCTGTTAAATCGTGAGGAATTTGAAGATGATGCAAACTAGTGATTTGTGATGTTTTTTCTATAGATTATAAATATATTTTTTTCAAAAAATTTGGAATTAGATTGCACTTCTTTTTCCATCTCCTTTGAAAACTAGCTTTTTGAAAAAATAACATTTTTAAGAAGTGACGCTCACCATATACAACATAACTTTTTTTGTATGAAGGATAAAATTCTATTTTTTTCAAATTTATATTTTTAAGTACGATATATAGCACTTTAATTTGTTTTAATAGTGTTTTATTAAATATTTTTTCCTTCAGCATGTTTCAAAGTCAAACCAATTACTATTTAGACATAGGCGGACTATCTACAACATAATTTTTTCTGTATGTATTGAAATTAAATTTTTTTTTTAATGGATCAAGGACATAAACACCTAGATCGAACATATTTTTAATTTTTTTTTTGATAATCTGCTATTTTTCCACATGTGCAGAACAAAGAGCTTGATTTTTAATGAAAAACCTATGTTTAATAAAACTAAAAAAACAAATACATAATAAAAACAAAACATATTAAAATTATATTCATTGGATAGCTCATTCTGAGGACTACCATGATCATTTGAAATAAATTTTAAATGAAGGGTATGTGTAGGATCATCATGGAAAAAACAGGCCCTTAAGTGGCAATAAAATTCAGAAAATCAGAGTTAGGCAACTTGACGTAAAAATTTGAGTAAGTTATTTATATTATTTCATAAATATGTAAGAATAGAATCTATAGAAAATTGAATGTAGTTTCTAAACTACTAGGTTTTTTTTTTTTTAAATCTATTTGGTGAAAATTTGAAATTTCAATGTAGTAGTACTTAAGTTTTAGGGAAAAAATAAGAAGTAGGTGTCTGTCTAACCACCCTAACCACAATAAAATGATAATATTCTTTTATAAGATTTTAGAAATAAGTAGGGCACTCATGTCCCGATGTGATGCATATTTTTTTGTAATTTTTTTTCAAGTAAATAATTAATTAATATTATTTTATTACAACTTTAAAAAAATATAAAAACTCGTATGTCTAACCACCTTAACTTGGTCAAAAAATCATGAAATTCAATTTTATTTTTTTAATCCTATAGTATGTGAAGCATAGAATGTCACACATGTTTTGGATTAAAAAAATGTGATACCGTTTGAAAGCTATAAATTTTTTTCAATCAACCTATCAATCAGGACTTTAGTCATAATTCAAATAGAAAATGAATAATAATTATTTATTAAATTCAAAGTAAAACATAATTTATACTACTGGAAAGCTAAGAATCTCCTTTAAAAACCCTTTTCGTTTCATCAATTTTGGGTAAAAAAAAGTCGTTAGCTACATGGGCCATCCTATCACTTAGATATCGCCACTTTTTGGCCCATCATGATCCTGCACATACCCTGAATTCATTTGATCCCCCAAAAGGTAAATCAAAAGTGATTTTTTATCAGCATTTTGATAGGTGTAAAGGAGACTCCATTGTAGTTATGGTTTAAAACTAGTGGGGTTCTATCCAAGGGGGTTTGATCTAAGGTGGCTTGATCAAACCCTGTTCAATTGGAATCCTTAAAATGGAACTTTTTAAGTCTTAAATTGTTATATTTTCTAAAAATATGTGATTTCAGCAAAAATCAGAACCTCCCAAAAATTGTAAACCAACTTTGTGGGATCACCTAGATGGAATGGGTTAACATGAAGTTGGATAAGGTTGTTGAAGTGACTAAATCTACTATGAGGAATGAAGTGAAGGGCCTTACTATTCTCAATGAGAAGGCTAGGAAATTGATGGAGGAAGCTCCTGGTGATTAGGAAGTTGTTGGGGATAGGTAGGTGGTGGAGGAAGCTTCGGTTGATAAGGTTGCTGGTTTGCAGGATGTTTTGATTAAAGAGGTAAATGTTTTGGGGCCTGATGCTAGAACTTGCAACAAGACTAAGTTGCAAGCGGGAGTCCCTATGAATGATATTTTTGAAGTTATGGATGTGCATCAAAAGATAATTAAGAGCGACATAGAATTTGCTAATATTCTGAAGAATATATAGTTTCTTGTTCTTGTCCAGGTCCTTTTTGGCATCTGTCTTGCTGATTTTTTGTTGCCTATTGGTTGTTGGTTAATCTGTTTGGTTATCTTTCGAAACAATTTTACTTTTTGTAAAGGGTTTTGGGGCCCTTCAAAACCTTCTTTACCTCTAATCAAAAACTCATATGCCACTCATGTTTAATCATATCTAGTATATAATACCTATGATAAACACCAACCTCCTATTATTGAGTACATACAAGCACACCATAAAAACAACATAATTGCTTCTATTTCATTTTCAAAGCCATTCTAGTTTCCATTAATGCAAGTACTCATAAAAGACAATTCAAGCATTCATGGAGAACAATATTTCATAAATAAAATAATAAAGAAGAATATTCTCATGCACGTTATCACTTATCCAATCAGTCGACAACAATGCAGCTTCTCCAAACAATAGGTAGCTTGATTATAGCTTCTCAAGAGATGTCACAATAAACCTGTAATAATCAAGTTGATAGAATACTTCTCTCAAATACTACTCTCTCTCAATATAAAAAAACTCTCTCTCTCTCTCTCAAACTAAACTGAGTAAAGCTAAATATAATGAAAAGTAAAAATTCTTTCAAGAATGTGTCCTCAACAAGTTAGTTTTCCCTTCTATTTATATAGAAGAAATGAGCCCTCACATCCTGCAGATTAGGTATGGTTACTGATAGCAATTTCCATACACAACTTACTCACTCAACTTAGCAAGAAGGTGGAATAAATATAAGAACTTACTCAATAAATCACAGCTACATATCGACCATGTTGATTGACAACAATAAGAGACATTCAAATTAGCAAATGATTGATATGGTGTAATTCAAATTACTCAACAATGGGCATCTACAACAAATAGGTTTCTAAAGGTTGCACCAAGTAAATACTCACTATCCAATAGTTGGCGCAGTATCTTTCATACTTGAAATAGTCAATAACAAATATGTAACATGAAGCTTTCATCGACCAAGTCTTGGCATGAGTTGATTCAGATAATAAATCAGTTTGAAAAAGTCATCAACTTGTTTTCACATTACCTTACATGGCTTGATAGATATTGGTTCAAGCTCAAAGACATGGCATTTAGTGTTTACCAAGTCAAAGATATTCCCATAAAAGCATTGACTAAGTCTTCACCATTTATTGACTTAATGCAAAGAGCTACATTAAAGTATGTGTGTTCCACTATGTGTGGTAGCAAGAGTAAAACTCGGTCTCACAAAATACAACCATAAGTAATAGATAATCTGCCTCTATCATTGTTAATGATAGTCGATTCCTAGGAAATGGTTAATATATTAAATATATATTAGTATATATATAATACTACATATACATATATATATAAATATCAATGAATATGTATATATATATATGTTAATATATATTTATATATATACCTTACATCAGCTAAGAATGTATACATTTGATATACAAATAAGTATAAGCAAGATATTATTCTTATAATAAGCACAATATATCGATTGTATACGATTATATATATGTATATAAGTATATGCCTCTATGTACATGTATACGTATGTTTACATATATCGATACATCCATATGGGCATGTCCATTTTTCATCATACACATGTATCGATACATATATACATATATATATGGACACATTTGATTCACAAATACCCATTCACAATTACCGTTGTATTGATAAACATTTACGTGTGGTACATCTATACATATGCATATGCATGTCATTAGATCCCTTTGACATGCATGTGTATATATATACACGTACTCCACATATGTCCTTCTTATCAACATAATAGTAATAAAACAAGAAATAAATCTAAAGCTCAAATAGATAAATAGCACCCAATAATGCACTCAATAGTAAAAAAGACTCTACTAATACAAAAACATCAACTAAGGATGACTTACCAACTTCCCAGTTAATGTCTCAACTCAATTATTTTACTATGGTGTGTGTATGCTCAGATATTTTTCATTATTAGTTACCCGACCAAGTTCTTCTCCTGAGTGATACTTCCCCTCTGCTTGGAGGAATTGAACATATACTTGCAACCACTAACACATGTCCATGATAGTCAAATATTCACAAAATATGCAGTATATGTAATACATCTCCAAAATTAAAATATCAATTCAATAATCATCCATACACTTATATGCAGTACTTTTAACACAACATCAAATGAGATAACATCATTCATAATACATTGATAACAAAGTGCAAGAATAATTTATTCATCTCCATATTTCACATTAGGGTGTAACACCTATGATGTTCTCCACTAACAAATCAAGGAGGCTCAATACAAGATTTCAGTTTTAATCCTCATCAGCATCAATTATGCCTCAAACAGTTCAAACCCTGTGAACGGTTCTACAAAAAAAAAATAGGGTTCTAAAAATAACATTTCAGTTCACATGATCCACAAGCATCATTTGTCAAAAACAAAAGCTAACACTTCAAATCCATCCACCCATTGGTGTTGGGAAATTGTTATATTTTAATCCTCGTGAACACCATTGAGTAAAAATTTAAAAACAACATACAATAGTCAAAAACCCATGAAGTTCTCTATGAAAAGAAATCCAAGAATCTCAAATGAACATTTTAGTTTGAATCCTCACATTCATCATCATTCAAGTTCTGTAAAGTCTCCACTAAACAAAACTAGAGGTTTGAACAAAATTATGATTTAAATTTTTACAGAAACAATTTATCTCAAACAATAATAAACATTTAAGTGTTGTAAAGTTCTCTAATTAATAAAACCAGAAATCTAAATACAACACTTATTGAAACTTCCCACAAGCACCTGTTAGTTAAAATAGTGGTCAACAGTGTGAATCTTGTGAGATTAAACACTAAAACAAAGTAAGGGCCTAAATACAACATTTACAGTTTGGTGCTCCACAAACAACATTTATCACAAAATAGTGGTCAAAAGATCAAATCATGTTTTAAGTTCTCCACTAAATAACACATGGGGATCAATGCTACATTTTAATTTAAACCTCCATGAGCCCCCCTTTTTACTTATGCACTAATCAACACTTTGAATCCTGTGAAGCTCTCTACAAAAGAAACCCAGGGGCCTCGACACAACATTTTAGAGTTCAACCCCACAAACAACATTTCAATTTACCTTGAATAGTAATAAACAATTTAAATCTTTAAGGATCTCCATTAAACAAAGTTAAGGAATCTCAATACTTTAAACTTATACGCTAATTGTAGGCACCAAGCTCAATTAGCTACCCAGAAGAGAAAATTATGGTCTATAACCGAATTTCTCATGGACAAAAAACCCAAACCTAACCCACCTAAAAGTTGTATGGAAGAAAGGAATATTAAACTAAGGGAAGCTCTGCAAATTTTTAAAGAAATGTTGCAACCTAATTTGGAACCAGAGTAGTTAAACTTGAAAATAATTTACCCTCATCTACTAAACAGATGAGATAACCTCCAGTTAACTTCAAAATGATTGTATATTAAGCTAAATTTGCAATGAATGAACATACAAATTGATATGTAATTGAAGCTTCATATATACAATTTTAAATTAAAGAACATGAAAAAAAGAACACAAAAACTATGCAAATCGCATGAAAAAAAGGGAAGGACTATCTAGAGCTCATTATATCTATATATAAAGCTTAAAGAATTGTGGAAATTATAGTCTATTTATAAGTAGAGGTGGTGATGGAGGGTAGTTGATCTTCCTAATTGAGAAGATATCTGGTAGATTTATTCATAATGAGATTAGACTAAGAAATTAAATTATGCAATGGAGTGTTTGGAGTGTATTTACATTCAATGAGGGCATGATGATAAGAAAAATCCAGGGTGCCTTGATCCATTCATCGATTGAACAGTTGGTCCATAAATGAATGAATTTATGACTGTCAAGGGTGGAACCGAAGTTTCATTCATCAGATGCTTCTGAGAGGGCCATAAATATATCTTGAACAACATGACAACGTTCGATTTGAACATGGTTTACCGGTATGAATAAATGGTTTTGCAAGCATGAGAAAGGTATGTTGAGCTCTTATGGACTGAAAATTCCACAATAAGAAGCCTATTAGCTAAAAATAAACAAATATAATGGATGAAGAGATCACATAAATCAAATGTTCTTAGAGTATCAATGATTGTTACATCTATCAAAAGCTTATGAGAGGCTTTATTAAAAAATGTGATTTTGGGTTAATCACGTTTTGTTTTGTTTTATTTTCTAATTTTTTGTTGTTGTTGGAGGGTTTAATATCAAACCTATAAAAATTTTTGGTTACCTTATACAAGAGCACAAGTCTTAGGTTGAAACCTCTTCAACTAAGAGCCAAGGATTGAGGGGTATCCATTTTTTCAAAGTTTTTTGAGGTACGATCTTGGGCTCATCCCTTATGGTGTTGAGGTATTGTACTAAGTGAGAATTGATCTTTAGTGGGCTTATTCAAAATCATTTAACTTCATCCATAGACCAAGGACCCATTGATAAGTTGATGTATACAATTAGGACATAATTTTTTTATTCTTGAGTGTATATTGTAATTTTAAGGTTCAAATTTCTCTCTTTATATTTGTACATATGTATGTATGTATTTATGTATGTGTGTGTGTGTATTTATATATGTATATGTATACATGTGTGTATATATTTATGATGTATATATTTATATGTATATATGTGTATGTATATGAATTTATGTATGTATATATACACATACATACATACATACATATAGATGTACTCAATTCAATTTTTATGAGCTTATTTATGCTAGATTAAATTCCAATTATAATCTATCCTTAAGATTGGATCATGAGCAATCATTTCCTTTTGTTTCTGGGTGGTGTCATAATAGTGTGTCCACTTTGTGTGTCGTCTTGATTTTTGTCTAAAATCTCATACTTTTTAGAAAAATTGATGAATTAAGCATTACAAGGTTCAATATAAAGGTTTTCAATTGAAGATGGTTAGATAAAAACCCCGTAGATCAAACCCCTTTTGGTAGAACCCCTATAGTCTTAAATCAAACCCTCAATAGAGTCTCATCTACATCTATCACAATGTAGACAAAAAACCACTTTTGATTCACCTTTTGGGTGATCAAATGAAGTCATTTAGAAATTTGATTTTGTAAGTATGCAACCCTTACTATAAGCTTTCCAAAAATTATAATTATAAATATATTTAATTTAATTATTATATTTATTTTCTATTTATAGTGAATGTAGGTTTTACAGTAAACATCAAGGTCTTTGTTTCACACATGTGAAAAATAAAAAATAATTTAAAAATAAATAAATATTTGTACACAAAGTATTGATGTTCTTATTTCAATAAAAGAAAAAAATAGTTATGATGAATAAAAAAATTATGCATTATCAAAGTAACCTATGCCTGAATTATAGTTAATCTCACTTCAAAAAGTTATAGAAAAAATCATGCAATAAAAATTATGAAAAAATATATGTGCACAAGATATTGATGTTAGGAATCTATGTTTTTGATAAAGTAAGAAACATTTATAAGGTGTTGTACCCTTAATACAGAGAGCCCAAAGGGCTAGAAAAGAGCTAGTTCAAACTAGAAATGAACTAGGAGAGGACAAAATACACATAGAAATAGCTGACAGACAACCGTCAAACCACAGATGAGGACTAGACAACCCCAGAATATGAGGGGACTAATCTGACACCCTTAGCCCTAGGCCGCAAAGTAGCAACAAATCAAGGGAGTCCCTTCTTCATCCTCAACACCACAGAATAGGAAGACTCAGACTCCAAGTCCACCGAGCAAGGAAAGAGTAGTGGATCCATAGAATCCACCAAGGGAAAAGAGCCGCCACTTAGTGAGGGAGACGAAAACACAGGGGAGGAGACATAATCGACGAAAGAACCAAAAAAGGAAATCAATGATATTTGGGCAGGCTCATTCATAATAGCGTCAACAAATCGAGCCAACAGTGGCTCCATAGAAGGGATAGTTGGAAGAGGAGCAAAAACATGATCTTGAGAAGACATAATAGTGTCATCCTCTGCATAAGAAGCTCTCAAAGGAGGAGAGCCCACCATAAGATGATCCAAGAGAGGATCCTTCCACCAAGTCATAGCACCCTTGCGGTGGGCATGAGGGAAAGCAGAGTCCAAATGACCCATCAAAAAGCATCTCCTACACTAAAAGGAGAGACCCTCATAGTCCAAGAGCTGCTTCCAAGGCTTGTCCTCCACCAATAAGACTACATCATGATGGAGAGGTTTGGAGATGTCTAAATCAACTAACAATTGAGCTATCGTAGTATTCCCAAGCTCTCTACTCATGTATTCCACCATTAAGAAGTGTCTAATGGTGTTACCAATAGCTTTATAACATGAATCCTCCCAAAATTGCAGAGGGAGATTTGGCAGTCGAACCCAAACTGTTCTGGTATTCAACAACTTCATAAGGGGATTGAAAGAATGATACCAAGGCCTGATGGACATAGAATGAATACTCCACATCCACCCCCTATCCAGCACATAGTTTCAATCCATAGAGGATGCAAAGGTAGCAATAAAGAAACCCCTAGCACTGGGGTAGAGCTTGATCTCCTCAAAGACCACCAGCTTCCAAGAGACAGACACCCAATGATGGAGATCAGGGAGGGAGGGCCACAGAAAATTAAACCTATAGACCATGCCCTGCTTCAAATAATAACCCCCGTTCTCAACTACCTCAGGTCCACAGACCACAATAGGGGAATCCCGAGCACATGGCAGAGGCCGATGAGCCAGAGTAGGAGGTCAAGTACCCACCTTAGAAGCCTCAGAGAAGGACTTTACCCAGCCCGAGGAACCCCCAACAACTAGAATAGTAGGTGGTACATCCATACATGTAGCAAAACCAGAGACAAAGACCACAATAGTAGCTCTAGATGAATATAGATCCCCCGCCATCACACTCTGCCAAGAGCCCGCAACCCTTAGTAGACTTAGAGCCTGTTGCAACCTGAGAGGTAACGACCTCATGAGATATGACATTTGCAGACTGATTCCCTAATCATCCAATCTTGTTCTTCCTATTTGCACACAAAGAGGGGGAGACCATCGGAACCCCGTTAGGAGGCATGCCAGAAGGAGAGCACCCAATAGGAGGGCCTCCGTAGGCCACCCCAACAACCCACGAACCCTGAACTGTGCCCAAACCAAGCACACCATTGTCATTCAAAGTCGGAACGAGCCATTGGCTCCCACTCGCACACACCATCACAGTCGCCATTTTTTTTTTGTTAGGAATCTATGTTAAAAATATATAATTTTACCAATTCTACAAATAAAGTAAAGTTTTATTGAAGTAATGCTAGTTTTTAAAAATGTTATTAACTAGAAAAATTAAGACATTTAAGATTATGTAAAATATTCACAATTATTGTCTTAATTTTTTTTTTAAAATACATGTACGATCTACATAAAAAATATCAAAAATCATTAGTTCACATCATCTTCAAATTATTAATGGTTTTTTTGCTATGGGTGATAGAAAGTTAAAATCTGATTAAAAATGCTAATTTCAATCTCTCACTTTAACCAAAAGGGTGGACGCTTTATTATGGGTTGACACTTCTTAATTTATAATTTTGAATTTTTAAATCAAATATTTTTGGGGTCTAATCATTTTCCATCAACATAAGCACCAAAATTTTAAATTAATGTGTTAATAGTTAATGCTGACTTAAATTTATTATATTTGAAAAGGTGGTTACGAGAATTCAATTCTAGTACTTTTATTAACTATGATAACTGTATATTTTCTCCATTGTATAAATCTACCTAAGTTGTACTATGAATAATTATTGATCAATCGTTTTATTATCATATTGTATTAGAGTAGAAATGGTTCTATCCCTTTGCATGATGGATAGAGGCACAAATCTACTATAGACAAGGCCATGAAAATTTGAGCAATGTATAGAGGCACTTGTAGAAGAGGCAAGTCCATGTGAGTGGCATTGAGAAAGGCACATAGGTTCGTAGAAGAGGTGTAAATATGTTATAAAGGCATATGATTTGTTGTGTTAGGAATGATTATAGGTAAATAACATCTACATTAAAAGAGGTGTATCACCTATGTATAAATATTTTGACTACCATTATAAACATAGGAGTTTATGTGCAATTGGACAAGCCAAGTCTTCCCGATACAAGTTTCTTGGAGGTCTTTCTATTAGAAGGGCTTGTTATGTCATAATTTTAGTATCAAGAGATCGAAAGTCTTGTATGAGAGAAGAGTGTAAGGAAGTGAAGGTCAACTTCTAGGTAATGTGCTTTTCTTTTGCAGATTTTATTAATGGTAATTTGTGCAAGTTGATGGTATTTCATGATTAAATTTAGTTAAAAGGTGTAATAAGGCATAGATTGTCAGCTAGTTTTTGGGAAGAATACATGAGGACAATGCAAAATTACATATAGAGGATAAAGTTGTGCCAAAGGTACAATAAACCTTAGTTATAGAATGTCATCTTGGTTTCCTTGAAATTTATTAGTACCTATTCTTAGGTAGCTATTATTGTAATGAGAATTCACTATCAAAGAAAGTTTTGAGATGCCATTGTCAAGAGGTAAAGGAAATTAGTGATTTTGATGAATATAGTAGGTATTTTTATTAATTTTGTGGAGGATACCTTTGAAGAGAGTGAATTATATAAGTTAATAGCAACATATTTTTATGTAAAGGGTATTAAAAATAAGTTGGAACTAAGCTACAATATTAACTTATGTATGTGTATTCAAATCTGAAAATAAAACTACCAAATATGTTTATATGTATATGATTGAACATTCATCGCAATATAAAAATTAGAAAACAAATATGACACCAAATTTATGTGGAGAAACCCTTTCATGAAAAAACTCCACACGAGAAAAGAGGACACGTATATTATTTATCTCCAAAAGAGAGATACACCACAATACACTTCCTTGATACTATACTACAGCCTGAATGCTTCCATACACTTGCAAATAACACAAAATGCAACTTCCATCTCAAGGATCCAATTTATAAAACTTGTGGGAGGCAAAACCATAGTGGTAAATTGAAACAAGAGGTGTTGAAACCACTTGAAAAAACCCACACCCCTTCCTTGGAAAACCAAGAGTTATGATAATAAATTAATTAAATGTGCAAAATGTAGGATGTTGTGATTATGTTGCTGATATGTGGTTTTCATTGATGTCAATACTATTATCATTAATCTATTGAAGTTTGTATATGTCGAGGATATTGAGAAAATTACAATAAATATGTTGTAGGTAGTTTGTGAAGTTGTGAAGATCAGAATGGTGGAAAGTTGTGTAAGTTGGTATTTAGAATTCATGCATTAAAGGGTTCGTTGATGAGCCTATCTAGTATGTTCTCTAGAAGTTTCACAGGTGCACATCAAGATTGGAGAAAGTTATGAGTTTCTGAGTTCCTACAGTTATCTTGTTACTATAACAGGTGTTTCTAGAAGAAGAGAATGTAATTATGGTAAACTGAATTGTTAAGTATGTTCATGTGATGTTCAATGATGTTTCTAAGATCATGCTATATCATCATGGTATGTTTGTGTTGATCGGTGTGTTCGTGATCAAAGATTTTTCCTTTGTGTGTTTGAGTTTTCATGTTCTTGGCCAACATGAGGGTGGTAGCATGTTGCAGATCCTTGTGGATTAATTTTTGAATGATTGGTGTGTTCAGGATGTTGTTTTAGGTCTTCATTATGTTGTAACCGAATTTGGTTGGTACGCATTAAGATTTATTCATGAATTAGGCCGACAGTTTGTATTCAAATATTATTTATTTTTGGTCGACATAGTTGTTGATGTAATTTCATGAAGCTGATATATAAGAGCGATTTTTTTCTTCATTTGTGATATATGTATGCAAAGTGTGTGCAAGATATGTGCGAAGAAAGATCAGATCATTCGATTGTAGAGAAGAGTATGAATTTTGAGCGAAGTGTGAAGAAGTGTTTTTGTGCCTAACTAGAACTGTCATCAGGCTTTCGAAGAAGCTAATTTATCAGTTCAAGCTCACTAGATGGATTTAATCTGATTGTTTTATGTAAGGCGGTGAGCCTTCCCTTTGAGTAGTGAGCTCTACGCAGTGTGCCTGAATGCATGTGCATTCCTTATTCAATTTCTCTTATACTTTTAACAAGGTATAATTGTGGATTAACCTCCATCATGGTTTTTCCCCTAATAGGGTTTTCATGCAAAAATATTGGTTTTGTGTGTGTTTTTGATGTGTTGTTGATTCTTGCTTTCACTGTTAACAACTAACTCACCCCCCCTTAGTTTTGTATCCTTTTTTTTCCAACACAAAAGGCCTCAACATGGGTGCCTAACCCATAGCCCCTTTAAATTCTAGCATTCAGGATGCTCTAATGACTTTTCAGCTTCCAGGTGGTACACCATTGGACACATGTTTCCCTCCAAAACTTGGATCCCCACTCAAGACTCTTCATTTCTCAATGTGCACACCTAGGAGAGAGTAATTTGTCCTCTAGTGATGTGTAACCTCCACCAACATTTATTTCTCTCTTGAAAATGCAATTATAGTATGCCAAAATTATTTACATCTCTTATATGTCCCCTAGGACACTTTCCAAGAAACATGGAGATAAATGGCATAGGTTTGCAAGGTAAATGTCACATAACCTAACATTCTCCAACTTGAAATTATAAATTGCAATTATATCCAAGAGACAAATAATAAATTAAGTATAGTGCTCAAGGCCCATGGCCTTCCTACACTAAGAGAACTTATTGTGGTCATTGGCTTCGTGAGAGAATCTGCAACATTATCCAAAGTGTCAACTTTATCAATAAATACCCTACCATTCTATACCATCTCTCACACAAAGTGATACTAAACATTAGCATGCTTAGTTTGAGCATGATATATATGATTTTTGGACAAATAAATAACACATTGACTATCACATCCAATCCTTATTGTCCTACAATCAAAACCAATGCCATTACCAAGTCACTATAACCATACCACCTCCTTAGAGGCATGTATAACAATCACATACTCTGCTTTAGGGGTGGAAAATGAAACTATGGGTTTCATCTTACTCATCCAATTCACTGCACCTCCAAAAAAAGTAAATACATATCCACTAGTGGACCTTCGACTATCCAATTCACCTACCCAATTTGCATCAACAAAACCTTGTATGTGTAATGACTTAGGCACATCATCAATACCATGATAAATGAAACCTACCTTTCTCTCACTTCTCTCTCCCTCCCTCCTTACCTTTCCCTCCCTCTCTCCTTCCCTATCTACTTCTCTCTATCTCTCCTCTCCCTCTCTCTACCTACATCTCCCTCCATCACTACCTGCCACTCTCTATCTGTTGCTCTTTCTCACCTCTCTCTATCCCTACCTCTCCCTCTATCACTCCCTATCAACCTCTCTACCTATATCTCTCTCTCTACACATCTCTATATCACCTCTCCCACCCTCACTTTCACATTTCCTCTCTAATTCTCTCTATATTTCCTCTCCCTATCCCTACCTACCTCTCACTCCCTCTCTCTTTGTTTCTCTCTATCTCACCTTTGTGTCCCCCCTACCTCTCCCTCCCTCCTTCCCTCTCTAGTTCTCTCTATCTCCCCTCTCACTCCCTCTACCTACATATCTCTCTCTATTAAATAGGGAAGGAGACATAGGGGAGGAGGGAGGGAGAGAGAGGTGAGAGAAAAAGGTAGAGAGAGGGACAAAGAGAGAGGTGAGATAGATATTAAATAGGGAAGGAGACATAGGGGAGGAGGGAGGGAGAGAGAGGTGAGAGAAAAAGGTAGAGAGAGGGACAAAGAGAGAGGTGAGATAGATAGAAGTAGAGAGAGAAGGAGAAAGAGATGGAAGGAGGAAGGTGGGGATATTGAAAGAGAGGGAGAGAGTGGAGGGAGGGAGAGGTAGAGATGGAGAGAGAGAGAGAATTATATAGGGAAGGAGAGATGGGGGAGGGAGGGAGAGAGAGGTGAGATATATAAAATTAGAGAGGGAAAGAGAGAGAAGGGGGAGGAGGGATGGAGTAGGGTTGGATTAGGGAGGAAAAGAGAGGGAAGGAGAGAGGGAGAGGTAGAGAGGGAAAGATAGAGAGGGGGAGAAGGTGGGAGGGAGTAGGGATGGAGAGAGGTGAGATAGATATAAGTATCGAGAGAGAGAGAGAGAGAGAGAGAGGAGGGAAGGATTGAGGGAGGTAGGGAGAGAGATAGACAGAAGTGAGGTAGAGAGAATTATAGAGGGAAGGAGAGAGAGAGAGAGTAAGAGGGAGGGGGAGAGAGAAGGATGGATAGGTAGAGAGGTAGTTCTTGATCTCAATGGAGATAGAGTTAGATAAAGGGATGGAGATAGTGAGAGAGAGGTCTAGAGCATAAGGGATTAAAAATGAGTGACTTATAAAGAGATATAAAGATGATATAACTTTCTAATTACTAAAATTTGACCTTTTGATTACTAAAATTTGACTGTCTTAAAAATTATAAGATCTTCGAAAACTAGAATTTACATTATAACTCCTAGCGATCTTAAACCACTCTAAAACATCCTAAAACTATATACATGAAATATAACTTAAAGTATAAGAAATTAAATGTCCACATATGTAAATAAAAATAAAATTTTTTATTTCATGTATATAGTTTCATTGATAGAGAAAGAGAAAGAAAAGAGAGAGAAAGTTTTTTAATGCAAAATATAATGTTGATGGGTTATAATTCACATAATGTGAGCACATTATAATGAGCTCACATTATGGCTTGGTAATGACTGAGCCTAGGCTTGATCATTACCAATCCATAATGCAAGTGCATTTCAATATAACGTGCTCACATTTTCTTTTTCGAGACCTAAAAGTGGAGTGGCCACTTTTTGGTCCCCATCTTTTTGCACTTCCCCTTCTTAATTTTCCCTCCTATAGAAGCTTGCTTTTTTTTTACAAGTGATCCTAGAGGCTTGAGTCCTTGAGTTAATCTAACAATAAACACCTCTCTAGTCTAATTGTTGATCATATTTTTTAAATAAAGAATATGAATACACAATGATATTTATAATAGAAATAAAAAATTAACTAAGATACTTTGAAATGAACATATAACCTTATGAATGAATTTAGGATTGATGATACACATAAAATATAGAATAGGTTTAGAGTATGATTGTGATTTGAACAAGTTTCTCTACTAATCAACTTCAGAATGATAATTTTGATATACACAAAAATCTAGAATAACCTTTAAGCATTGTTGTATATAGAATAAAAATTAATAAAAAAATTAAAAAATTAATTTTTACTTTCTATGCCAACTCACACAAAAGAGAACTACAATAATGTTGGTAACTAGTAAACAATTGCAATTATACATCACCAACAAAAATGCCTATACTTAATGAAAATCCCTCACCAATTCCTATTAGGTTCTTTCTAAACATTCTAACTTTTTAATCTATCTCTGAAATGTCCAAGAAACCAATGGTTTTTTATTTTCTAACTTATCATAAATTTTTGTTTATCTAAATTGAAGTCTATGTAGGAAACACCCAAATCTAAACATCTAAAGAATTTGGAAAAAAATCAAATACATAGAAAAACTGATAAAATAAGGATTGATTCAACAAACTTACCTAATGCCTTGAATAATTTGTTGCAGTTGTTCTTTCTTTGAACCAGGTTGATAATATTATTTTCCCTTTCACCTTGGTTTACTACTAGTAATATGCCTTTTAATTCCTTGGAAAAAGATGAAATAGATTCTTCGACTGCAAAATGTACAAACCCTTTCAAGAAATACAAATACAAATTATTATTCAAAATGATTTAACCCACCACATGATACTTGGAAAATACTAAGACAAATAATTCAAAAATCATAACAAATTAAAAAATAAAATAAGGATTGAGAATTAGATATGAGCTACATAATTTAATTACACTACCTAGAACTTCTATCAGACCACCCAAATCAACTTTGAATAACTTTTTGCTATTATCCATTAGAATCCACTATTATACACAAGAATATCAACAAAGATCATATCAAATAGCCATTTGAAATTATAGAGAAAGATATTTTTTGCATAAATAATCCATTTGCATAGACTATGAATATTTGTAGAGACTATGCATAAAAAACATGAAAGCTTACTTTACTGACTATATATATACAAATACAAAAAACAAATTGTGGATCTAACAAAAAACATGAAAGCTTACTTTACTAAAAAAATATTGTGCACCACTTTTACTGTAGCCTCTACAACTATGGAAGGAGAATTTTTATCAAGAGAAGAAGGTTTTTCTAGATTTTTTCATGCTCACTCATCACAACATAAATATAGTCAACATTTATACCTAACGCTTATTTAGTGAGTGTGTATGATGCAAGAGCATCCTGGGGGAAACCAAGAAATAGGCAAAAGTGGATAAATTGAATTTTAATTCTCCTTCTATTCATTTATAAATTGATTACAATTCTTTGTTAGGTAGAGGATGAAATAATTTAATTAAATTTCAATTCATTTATTTCTCCAGCACATTGGTGTTTAAATTGAAGAGGAATAATAAATTCAAAATAATATTTTAATTATTCCCCATTTACTTTGTAATTTATCATTTTCTCGTTGGGAGATAAATGGAGTTGGGTGTGACATGAAGAATATGAGAGTATGAGTTTAAAAACAAAATAGGATAATAAAATTCAATATGCAGTTGGAAGGTGATTGGACATAGAAGGAATGAAGACACAATGAGAAAAATAATTATTGCATAGCCTTGAAGAAAAGAGAAAAAAGGACATAAATGACAGTTGGAGCCTGCATAGTAAAAAAATAAGAGGCAGCCAAGGATGAAGACCAAGAAATTTTCAGAGAAGATGAGTTTTGAAGGAGAAGTGTGCACAAATTAAAATATGGTAGAGATGAGGTTGCACCTCATGTAAAGAAGAAAATCATTTATGTAAGAAAGAGCAGATTGTATTTTTCCTAGACTGAACAAGTAAAATTAATTGAATTTGAAATATGATTTTTGAAGTATTTGAATTGAGAAGATGAATAGTAGAGAGTAAATTGAATTGGTAATTTTTTATGGTTTATTGTTTGTGGGTAAATTGGTTGAATTAGAAATTAAATTTGAATAGAACTTGTAAAAATTTAATGCCCGAAATGTTCAATTGATTGGGTTAATTAAATTTTTATCATTGTTGTGGAATGTTGAAATGGATTTTTAAATTGACAAATGAAATTGTCAATCTAAGTAAAGTTGGCTGTGAAATTTGGCAATATAATAAAGCTCTCAAATTTGAACTGCATTATTTGGTATCAGAGTTGGTAGCTCACTAGGAGAAGTGTGGAGAGAATGTTTTTGTGATTTTGCAACTACAGAGATGAAAATTGTGTTTGTTGTCCACTGAGGGAAAGCGGGTAGAGGAAGTCTTAAAAGGGGCATCTTCTAGAATCTTGACTGGTTAGAGGATAGGGTGAGTGTGAATTTTGTTACAGGGAGTACCTACAATTGCAAAGAGTGTTGGCTCTATAAATTGTGTATGTGTAAGTTACAAAAGTTACATATTGCAATGGTGAGTGAGATGTCTTTGGATAAGAGGATGAGATGGGTTATGAAGAGACCAATGAGAATTTTGTTTGTAAAATAGCGAGAAAGCAAGTTTTTGGAGTTTGTTTATGAAGAGATAGCAAAAAAATAGGCGTGAGTGGATGCCTTTGAGCATAGGAAAAACAAGGGACAATATTGTAGCTCTTTGATGAAGTTTCATGGAGAGGTGAACATGTGGGAGAGACCCACATAAGTGTAGAAGATGATAGCATGGCATAGGTTACAATAGGATTTCAAGTATGTGACATTGAAAAAGAAATCCTTGTGTGAGAGGAGTTTGTAGTTGAGACATGTCTTGTTGAAGGCATGGAAAAGGAGAACAAAATTAAATTTGCAGCAGATGTTGATGAAACATAGAGAAAAGGGAGAAAGATATGAAGTCTAACCCCCTTTTGTCTAGTTAGGGTTTCAGTCAAAAGATGAGATCCAAGAATCTCTAAATAACTATCAAACCAAGAGGTGAATTAAGTCAAGTTTGAGGTATCTTGCAATCTTTCCTTTATGCAAAGACAAGGTGATGAGCTAAATCACAATTTGAAGAGAATAAGTTAAAATAATATGCAAACCCTAGTTCTAGGTCTAACACATGTAATGCATAAATCTAATATAAAAGAGAATGAATCTGTAACTTTTTTGGCAAAACAAGAAGGAGATAAAACTATGCACCTAGTCAAATCTAACATTTCTGAATTGTTGATAGGGACTCATTCGCCACCAAAGGTGAATGGGTCCCGGTAGGCTTGTTCGAGGAGCTCTGAACCTAAAATAGAAGCTTGTATATTGTGGAATCTTCTTCCCTTCAATCCCTAACAAGGACTCATTCACCACTAAAGGAAAATGGGTCCTGTTAGGTCCTTCTAAAAATCTTTGAATTTGGTCTTCAACTTCTAGGTCTTCTCTTCTTCTTTGCCCTTTGAAATTCCTATTTTTGGATACAAATTTTCCTATAACCTACGAGAAAAATTTGGTAGTTTTTTGGTGGATAGGGGTCTGCCTTAATCAAACCCCTTATTGGTAATTAATCCTTTGATAATAAATGAAAATATAAAACATATAAATGTGTGTGCAATATTACTCTTAAGTGTGTCTAAGACTAATATCTATGAAAGTGCAAAGGAAATTTTATCCAGTTGTGCTATAATAGAACCCTAAACGTAACATGAACAATTTAGATGACTTGCTAAAAGAGATGTCTAATTCCCTTAATAACCCACAAATCTGAAAATACCTCTTGTAGGTTGCAAATAGGATGATTATAGAAGATGGAATCACTTAGGAAACAAGTCCTTAGGCTTGGTTGTATGTCTTGTGCATCTCCCAACACCTAGAATCCCTCATGATTCTCCATAGGCATCTATCATCAACCTTCAATAATGCTTGATCTTGGACACAAAATGAGCTTGAAGACCTTGCAATACTGCTCCAAACTTCACTTTTGCTCTCTTCTTGACTATGAATACTTGATCTCATGAAATTTATTTGTCTCTTAGCTTGCTCGAAATATTCTTCTAGTTGAAATATTGTAAAACAACCTTATATTTATACATAATTTAAAAATTAACCCCAAAATTCAAATAATTCAAGCTGACACAAGATTTGGAAACAAACATTATTAAATTCCCGCCAAAATGAAATTCAAAAAGGGGGTCCTCATTAACAGAGGACCCATTTTCCACCTAGGGTGAATAGGTCCTAGCACTGTTTTCCAAGACCTTGCCTTCGAGGAATGAAATAACATTAAAAACCCATGTGAAATATGTTGATAAAGGGGGATCTTATAGAGGAAGGACCCATTTGCCACCTAATGGGTCCTAACACCAATTTCTAGGACCTTGATTTTTCCCAATTAAATGTTATGTAATTTGAATTATGGGTGTTGAGATAGATCTTCAGGAGGTGTCACAAATAAGGCTTAAATTTGAATTAAAGGGTCTTATTAACTCTAATTAACCACAATTTATTAAGAGGAACCTAGATAAGTGTGAAAGTGTGTTACAACACTTTACAACACCATAAATAGGGTACATATTAGGTGCATTTTATTTGAAAAAGGGTCCCATTAAGCTCCATTGATTAAAGTAACCCTAGAAAAGTGTGAAAGTGTGTTACAACACTTTACAACACTTTAGAAAGGTATAATTTAAGTATATTTAGTTTAAAGATGGGCCTAGATTAATGTGAATGTGTACGACACATTTCAACACTAACCCAAGGTACAATTAAGTCTATTATATTTTAATTATTCCCAAATTAAACGTGAAAAATGACTACTTTTTTGACACTACATTTAGCCCCCACTTTAGCTTTCATATGATACTATCTGAATATGCAAGCTAAAGGAAATAAATACTATGAAAAAGGATACTCATATGGATTCGTTAGGGAGAATGAAACCCCCACTATAGCTACCTACAAAACCACAATTTTAGGAACCGCATCCTACAACATAGATTCGTTAGATGCTCAAAAATCCTCTTATTAAACTTCTATAGAGAATTGAGTTTAAGAGTAGATGTATGTCCCCTGATTTCACTTGCTTTATGGAGGTGGAATCAGGGTGAATAGGAAACCACATCAAATCACTTAGGTCATATCATAAGGTATTTCCAAGTACCATACCACATAATGATAGACATTTTATGGGATCGAGAGTGGAATTACAAATCTAACGCAAAAAACAACATCGAAAATGAAGTCCTCTAGCTCCCTAAATGCTAATTTGAATGAAGTTCCCTTTTAAATGAACAAGCTTTATTTACTAGGGTTTTACTATACACTAATGAAAATGAATATTTTCACTATTCACTTGGCATTTAGCTTGTTGCAATTTTACCTTGGTGCAGAGTGAGTGAGAATGTCGAGCCAGAGAGTCTACAAGCCCCCGAGGTTGGATGAGCTATGTAGTGATGCAGCTCAGGGCATCCTTCGATAGATAGTGAATGCATTATTTTCATGCTTTTACTATACTTTTTTATGTAATTTGAGTAATTTTAGGATTTTAGAATAGATTGGTTTAAAGTGTCCCACTTTGGTGCAAAGTATCCTAGAATAGTTGAAAGTGTCTATGACCCTCGTCCAAAGATTCCCTAGGTGTCCATATTGTCTAAAAAGTGTCTTAGAACAATTCTAGTGATATCTGATTTAGAACTTATTCCATGTAATTTTCCTTTTAGGTTCCCCCTCGAGCTCGTCAGCACCTAGGAGGGAGGCAGTTCTACATCCTTTATGAGTCAGTGACATGGATTTTAGAGGAGGAGATTCAATTTCTATAGGAGGTTGGTTTATTTTGGGTGTACCTCATGCCACCTATGAGGTACCATGATGTTATGCTTTTAGCCTTGGCTGAGAGATCGGATGTAGGTAGTTTATACCTTCCATCTTCTGACTGGGGAGATGACAGTTACTTTGGAGGACACACACACATTCTACAGATTGCTATTTGAGGTGAGCATGTCCATCTATCTAGTGAGAGATCATCTGCATAGATGGGAGATGAAATCTAGTACTGTCTAGAGCGACCTATTCGGTGTTCATGCATCGGACCACGTGTGGAGCTTAAATGGCTCCTAAACGCATGGTCACCACTTCTAGAGAGGATTTTGATTATGACAGTTGTACTCACATTAGTGCCAAATGGTCGAGAGGCACACTTAGATGGTGGTCTGGTTCATACTATCAGAGGGATGGAGGAGTAGTGGACCGCTTATGCTTGGGGTCATAGCATGCTGACCCACTTGTACTATGATTTGAGTCAATTTGTATTCAGAGAGTTACATAGCATTGCACACTATACATTACTATAGATATGGTTCTTTGAGCATATTACCTACATGAGGTCCACATGCTTTCCTATCAAAGTAGCCCTGGGTGAGCCAAGGGTCTTCAGTTATCCCCTTAGATGACTATGGTAGGAGGGAGACCTATTACATTAGAGGATTAGATTTGATTGGTTGAATGAGGATGACATCTATGGGTGACCCCACAAAGCTGGTTTACAATTTCTGAGTGGAATTGATTTTTGCTGAAATCACATATTTTTAGAAAATATAATGATTTAAGCCTTTAAAAGTTCCATTTTAAGGATTCCAATTAAAGAGGGTTTTATCAAACCACCTTAGATCAAACCCCCTTGGATAGAACCTCCCTAGTTTTAAACCATACCTATAAATGAGTCTCCTTTACACCTATCAAAATGCTAATAAAAAATCACTTTTGATTCACCTTTTTGGGGATCAAATGAATTCATTTAAAATTTATTTCAAATGATTATGGTATTCCTCTAAATGAGCTATCCCACGAATATAATTTTAATATGTTTTGGTTTTATTAAACATAGGTTTTTCACCGAAAATCAAGCTCTTTGTTTTGCACATGTGGAAAAATAGAAAATTATCAAAATAATTTTTTTTTAAATATGTTCGCACTAGGTATTGATGTCCTCAATCCATTAAAAAAAAGAAGTGAATTTTGATACATACAAAAAAAGTTATGTTGTATACAGTCCGCTTATGTCTGAATTGTAATTGGTTTGACTTCAAAACTCTATTAAGGAAAAAACATTCAATAAAAAACTATGAGACCAAATTAAAGTGCAAGATATCATAGTTACAAATCTAAATTCAAAAAAATTAGAATTTTATCCTTCATACAAAAAAAATTATGTTGTATACGGTGAGCACCACTTTTTTAAAATGTTATTTTATGAAAAAAACCAGTTTTCATGGGAGATGGAAAAAGAAGTGCAATCTTATTCCAAAAATTTTGAAAAATTTATTTTTAGAATCTATAGACAAAATATTATGAGACTCTAGTTTGCATCATCTTCAAATTCATCACAATTTAGCCGCTATAGGTACCCGAATGTGAAGATTTAGTTAAAAATAATAATTTCAGTGTCCAGTTTGGCCAAAAATTGTAAACCACTATTGTGGGATCACCCTTATTGGAGACCATATCAGTGGATACCGTAGTGGGTAGATCATAGATATGAGTTGTGCAGGCTTTAGATTGACTGGTTTCTTTTGGGTAGACATGGTTATGTGGTTATACCTTTCTTTTATGACTATGTGATGAGACAATTCATGCACATCCAGATACCTCCATGTTCCAGACTGACATGTTGATGATTAGCACGAAGTGCCACCAGTCCTCGGGATAGAGGTCATCTTACTAGAGTGGATGTATATTTTAGTGATTTAGATGACGAGGACCTAGATCTACCCCCAATCTCTAAGGCCGATGATGTAGGTGCCACCCTGGCCTACGAGGAGTGGTGGATTATAGTTAGGCTAGCACTAGTGTTCCCTCTACACCATCTTGCGGGTTTTGTTAGACCTCTTCCAAGTCGCGAAGGGGACAAAGATGATGATCACATAGATGCAGCCACAAATGATGATGATATTGGGCCCGATGAATTTGTAGGTTCACATGAGGAGGATGACGAGGATGAGGATTATGAGGAAGAGGAGGAGGATGAGGAGACACACTCCATGAGTGAGGATGCTCATAAGACCAAGGAGGATCTAGTTCCCTCTAACAAGGTGGAAGTAACACCTATCAGATTGACCAGATCACATGCACAAGTGTAGGGAGGCCAATGGTAGTAGGCCACCCACACCACCAGCACAAAGAGTGCCACTGTTATATGATTAGACCCTGACCAATGGACTGGAGAGCCAAGTGATGATTTGATATTTACATTATTTATCTATGTATGCATGCTTTATATATGTATCTACTTTATATATGATTATGATAATTACTGATATTCTTATGGATTCTATTTTGGAGGGTCCACTTGAGAGTGGCGTGAGCTTTACCAATGAGCACTCATAGCACTGATGCCTCAACTACATATAGAGGATGATATACTTGGATATTATGTTCCCCCACTTTCTCTGGGACCACACACATACCTCTTCAAGTCCATAGCGAGGTTGGGTGTAGCATGTGAGAGGGCTAGGTGTCACACCAACCAGATTCAGGTAGATTGCATATCATTCCTATCCTCTAGAGTTACTATTGACAACAGAGTGGAGAGTGAGCTATGGGAGCGGATTTCAAGGCTGTGGGAGGAGCTTGCAAGGGTATAGGCATATAGGGATAGTATAGATCGAGAGGACATCTAGGCACTCGTACAAGAGGCAAGATCATCTAGGCTAGTGGAGAGGATGTGACTAAATAAAAACTAGTTGCATAATACCGTATCACAATGACCACAAAGATCACCATCCTTTGAGGGATCTGGCAGTCGTGGACCCTTTTAGCTTTTGTATTCAATGATTCATATGTACTAAATTTTTTTATGATGATTTATATATATATGAGCACTTGTGTTTGAGTTTTATAATCTTGTGTTTAATTAAATGTCAATATGATTTATTAAATACCCTATGTAAGTGTGTCACCAAAAAGTGTAGCCTTAACACTTTTCACTCATTTGGACCCTTGCCAATGGATTTTGGACCCCTTTTTACCCCTTTTCCAAGCCTTGTGTCAAGGTGTTGTAAGGTGTTGTAAAACATTTTTACACTTTCCTAGGCTTGTCATCACTAAATCAACCCTTTCTTATGGCATAATGACCCCTTAATGTACTTTTAGGCCTGACTTAAGTGTGTTTCGGGAGACAAGCCCGTTAAACATTAGTAAACACCACTTAATTCCTGACCACCACTTGAATTTTTCCAAGTGGACTAGGTCACCACCTTGGGCGACCTAGTCCCTTTTCGCATTAACTTCAAAATTAAAACAAATTTCTAATGATAATTTTCCTCCAAAACCCTAAGGTCATCCTATCATGTGTTATTTTTCGGGGAATTAGGGCATAGCATGTATAAATAAGGGTTTTTCCCCTCATTTTTCACTTTTCTTCTACCTCCCAAGTCTCATTTTTTTCCTCACTCAATCTTCTCAATCACTCATCCACTACACTTCTCAAGAAAGCTAGGGTTTACATCATAAGTCATCAAGACATCCTTTGTTGAAGCATTCAAGAGTTGGATTGTTGCAGACATTCAAGATAATTTTCCTCATGGAAAGGTATTAACTCCCTCATTTCATGATTTATTACATTTATATATTCATTTGGTTTAATTACTCAAAAGGGGTTTGACCAAGGCAAACCCTTATTCCCTAACATCCAACATTTCTTTCTCTCTGTATGTGATTTGCGGGTCTTATTTGTAGGTTTTTCAAAGAGTAGGTTTAGAAGTGTTGTTAGCAAAGTGCTAAAGCCCTTCAAGGTTGCAAAAACCCTATTTTGAGCTTGGAGGACACTTACAAACCAGATTCTTCAGTTTCAGAAGTGGACACCTGTGAAGAACCGAAGTGTAGAACGAGGGCTTCCAATTCCACTCTTTGATCTTCAAAAATTTAGAAGTGTACTAAGTCACCAACAATGGCAACCTAGTCCCATTGAACCTACTTTTGAGAGATTTTTGTAGATTTGGATACCCATTCAGCCAAAATGGGCTTTAGTGTAGTTTTCTAAATCTGGGACTAGGTCACCCAGAATGGCGTAAGTACCCCAGTATGCCAGAATTTCAGCATCAATAGCATTTCCAGCCTCCAATCCATTCTTCAACTCATTCCAAAGTCCACCTCTTCAATTTTATTCATTTATGTAATAGTTTGTTTATGTTTCTTAGGTCATTTGCATATCATAATGTGTTTTCCAGCACTTCACATTCTTTAGATTTAATGTCAATAAGTTATCTTTCTTTTAGTTTATTTCATTTAGGCATCACATTTACATCACACACCACCTATCCAAACCCCTAGTTTTAAATGAACACCAAGAATACTTATCACGAAAGAGGTGTTGTACCAACCTACTTTTAGGTGAAAAACCCTAAGAGCCTATTGGGGTATCCTCTTTCCCTATTGTATGTTTTTGGTGGTTCATTTTGGTGAACTTGATGTCCACATCCCTTCCTCTCTGATTTAGATTCCTTCTTCATCCTATAATTAGCTTGCATTGCATTTTCATTAGTTAAGTTGTATTCTAGGGTTTTGACTTTTTGCATTAGTGAAAGTGCATGTAGGTTGCGTTTTTGCATCTTAAAACATTAACAATTTTTGAAAATTTTCATTTTGACTTTAGGTCTGCCTCATACACCTTAGAAACCACCTACACCCATCAAAATACTCTGTAAAATCTCAAAAAAATTACCCTATGGACTAGGTCACCACCTTGGGCGACCTAGTCCCTTTAGGCCCCTAAAACTACCTTTTACAGAGATTAAAACCCTATTTTTAAGCTTATGTTTTGTGCCAGTAACTATCTATATCAATTGGTTGTGTTTCCGCAACATGCATTTCATTACATTTAGCTTAAATTAGCTCATTTCATACATCGTACATTTTCAAATTTTGCATTCACAACATTTTATTTTTAGATCATTACATAGCGTAATCAACAAATTACCTTGTTTGATATCTGAAAATTGCATTTCATTTTAAGTCTTTACATTGCATTTCAAAATGTTGGTTTCAATTCTTTCTAAATTTGCAAAAAAAAAAATTGTACATAAACATGTTAATCATTCATTCAATACATTCCCTAGTTATGAGAGTCTAGCAAATGAAAACGTTAATAATTGTCTTACACTTGCACTCCCTTTTATCTCTCCTATTTGTGAGGATGATGTGTTAGAAGAAAATATAAACATAGACAATCATGACAATCCTACTTTTTCTTCTCCTAACACCTCTCATTTTAGTGATGAAGGTATCTTGGTGCATGAAGGTACAATCATTGAACGTCATGACAGTCTTGCTTGTTCTTCTCCTCATCCCCTTTGGGAAGATATTTTAGCACAAGCAAATGACATCATAGACACCTTCCTAAACATCACCTTACCTAGACCCCATAACCATGCCCATTACAATTATCCTTCTCCTACTATCCACCCTCAATATGTAGAAGATAGTTTTTTGTTAGAAGCTATCCTTATTTAGACTCATGGGAATCTTCTTCCTCCTTTTCCTAATGCCCCTCCCATTTGGGACAACCTCTTTGAACAAAAACTTCCTCTTGCTATCTCCCCTATTTGTGACGAAGCTACTTCACCACTTCTAACATGGACTATGATGTTCATCAAACATATTACAAGCTCTCCTACTAGGGTGAATACTATGGTGAAAGAGAAAGTGACTTTAGACAATGACCTAGTGCCTTCTCCCCCTCTCTCCTCTCTCAATAGACAAGAACACCAACCCATTGTGCAAGAAAACAATAGCATTGTTGAGCTCCTTCCACATAATACTAATGTGCCTTCCTTGGGTCCTAGTAACATTATGATACGAGATTTCCTTTTCTTAGACATACATCAAACCAAGCCCGCTAAGGTTATGCATACACAAGTGTCCATTAGATCCCCCTCGATCAATGAACCTCATACATACCTTGTGGGACATCCTAAGAATCCTCTAATTCTATACCCACCTTCACACAAACAACAATCTCCAATCAAACCTCAAACTCCAAAACAACCCACATTCATCCTTCACCCACCTCAAAACAATGTTTTACACCAACCAAGTTACAATGACCTTGCTCACATTTATGACAAATTCTATACCATCAAGGCCAACTTTGTCAAAACCTTGTTTATTCATCCACATAATTAACATTAGTTGTTGCTCCTTGTCATGTAATAGTTGTAGGATCGTAGCATACTCACTATTGCATGTTTTGCATCCCTTGCGAGGAGAAGCATACCATCATCCCTTCCAGGCTCACCTTTGTCCTACACTAAGTAGGGGAAAGGGGTTTAGTAGCCTTACCCTTGTATGTCACTTGTCATTGTCTCTTTTGACTAGTCATTAACCTTTCATAAACTTATAAGAGAAAGCTTGGGATGTGGATGACATGTCTTAAGTTCACTCACATGTGACATACAACCTTTTCATGATGCAACCTTACTTAGAAACATATGACTTAGCATAGGGCTTCCCAAGTTAGCTCTCATGTTTGGGTATGTGCAGGATCATGATGGGCCAAAAAGTGGTGATATGTAAGTGATATGATAACCCATGTGGCTAACGACTTTTTTTTACCCAAAATTAATGAAATGAAAAGGGTTTTTAAAGGAGATTCGCAGCTTTCCACCAATATAAATTATGCTTTACTTTGAATTTAATCAATTATTATTATTCATTTTCTATTTGAATTATGACTAGAGTCCTAATTGATAGGCTGATTGAAAAACATCTATAGCTTTCAAATGGTATCACATTTTTTGAATTTAAAACATGTATCACATTCTATTCTCCACGTACTATAGGATTAAAAAAAAGAGATTGAATTTCATAAATTTTTTACCAAGTTAAGGTGGTCAGACATACGATTTTCTATATGTTTTAAAAGTTGTAGTAAAAAATTCATAATTAATTATTTACTTGGAAAAATATTACAAAAAAATATGCATCACATCAGGACATGAGTCCTCTACTTATATCTAAAATCTTATAAAGAAATATTATCATTTTATTGTGGTTAGGGTGGTCAGAAAAGCACCTACTTCTTATTTTTTCCTTGAAATTCAAGTACTACTACATTGAAATTTCAAATTTTGACCAAATAGTTAAAAAAAAAAAAAAAACCTAGTAGTTTAGAAACTACATTCAATTTGCTACAAATTCTATTGTTACATATTTTTGAAATAATATAGATAACTTATTCATTTTTTATGTCAAGTTGTCTAACTCTAATTTTCTGAATTTTCATCCCCACTTGAGGGCCTATTTTTTCCATGATGATCCTGCACATACCCATCTTATTTTCTCTATCCTTGGCTACTTGAAAGCAATTTCTCACAGTGATGGTGTAGAAACCACTTTAAAGTGGGGGCATCCATAGACGAAATCCTTTTGCAAATTCCATGGCATGATTTTTCTTTTCTTGTGACGTGTCCTCTTCTTGGTGGTGTCATTGGGTTTGATTCCTTCCAAGAGTGTACAATCAACTAAAGTGGCCTGATTCGAGTGAGGCATCCCATGGATAATGATTTGACACCCTGACTTGTCCTCTCTTGGAGACATTAGGCACAATTCTCCTTAAGAATAATACCTGGCATGAACAAAGAAAAATCCCCTTCAACAAAATCTTCACATAATATTCAATAACATTTACACAAGAATCGTGGTGCCCTATCAAAGTTATTAAGCACCTGATAACTTTGGTATGGTTAGTATGGTGGGAAGTCGACTCATTGGCATGAATTTATCATTATACGATGGGAAGCCGACACATTTTCATGACTTTCTCACTAACCACCTGCTCTTTTTGGACAAACAACCTAGATCTAATCCAAAACTAGTTGGACAAACGATCGAAGTTTGATCCAACTTTTTACTTTAATTCTTCTCTTCCTTCTAGTTCTTTCCATTGCATTATCATGTATCTCATTTTTCTATAAATCATTCACCCTTGAATATGTCCTTTTACGCTGATGTCTTTTTTACTTAAAATCTTAAAACTTGGAGGCTTGACTGCCTTATTCATCTTTGTCATTCTTCACCATCTCCATTGGGCTACTTTAGTGAGTTTGAAGCAAGTTCATCCTCTCACTAAAGTGGGGGCTAAATGTGTCACCAAAAAGTGTAGCCTTGACACTTTTAACTCATTTGGACACTTGCCTATAGATTTTGGACCCCTTTTTACCCCTTTTCCAAGCCTTGTGTCAAGGTGTTGTAAGGTAACATTGTAAAACATTTTTACACTTTCCTAGGCTTGTCATCACTAAATCAACCCTTTCTTATGGCATAATGATCCCTTAATGTACTTTTAGGCCTGACTTAAGTGTGTTTCAAGAGACAAGCTCATTAAAAATCAACAAACACCACTTAATTCCCAACCACCACTTGAATTTGTCCAAGTGGACTAGGTCACCACCTTAGGCGACCTAGTCCCTTTTGGCATAAAATTCAAAGTTAAAACAAATTTCTAATGGGAATTTACCTCTAAAACCCTAAGGTCGCCCTATCATGTGTTATTTTTGGGGAATTGGGATATAACATGTATAAATAAGGGTTTTCCCCCTCATTTTTCACTTTTCTTCTACCTCCTAAGTCTCATTTTTTTCCTCACTCAATCTTCTCAATCACTCATCCACTACTCTTCTCAAGAAAGCTAGGGTTTACATCCTAAGTCATCAAGACATCCTTTGCTGAAGCATTCAAGGATTGGATTGCTATAGACATTCAAGATCATTTTCATCATGGCGATATATTAACTCCCTCATTTCATGATTCATTACATTTCTATCTTAATTTGGTTTAATTACTCAACAGGGGTTTGACGAAGGCAAACCCCTATGCCCTAACATTCCGAAATTTCTTTCTCTCTTTGTGTGATTTGTAGGTCCTATTTGTAGGTTTGTCAAATATTAGGTTTAGAAGTGTTGTCATCAAAGTGTTAAATCCATTCAAGGTTGCAAAAACCCTAGTTGGAGCTTGGAGGACACTTACACACCAGATTCTTCAGTTTCAGAAGTGGACACCTATGAAGAACCAAAGTGTAGACCGAGGGTTTCCACTTCCACTCTCTGATCTTTAGAAATTTAGAAGTGGACTAAGTCACCAACAATGGAGACCTAGTCCCACTGAACTTTCCTTTACGAGATTTTTGTTTATTTGGATACCCATTTGGCCAAAATGGGCTTTGGTGCAGTTTTCCAGATCTGGGACTAGGTCGCCTAGAATGGTGTAAGTGTCGTAGTAGGCCAAAATTTCAGCATCAACAACATTTCCAACCTCCAATCCAGTCTAAAACTCATTCCTAGGTTCACCTCTTCAATTTTATTCATTTATGTAATAGTTTTTTTATGTTTCTTAGGTCATTTGCATATCATAATGTCTTTTCCAGCACTTCACATTCTTTAGATTTAAGGTCAATAAGTTATCTTTATTTCAGTTTATTGCATTTAGACATCACAATTACATGAAACACCACCTATCCAAACCCCTAGTTTTGAATGAACACCAAGAATACTTAGCGCTAAAGAGGTATTGTACTAACGAACTTTTAGTTGAAAAACCCTAAGAGCTTATTGGGGAATCCTCTTTCCCTCTTGCATGTTTTTGGCGGTTCAGTAAGAATATATATTAAATGTCTCCATGATTTAATACTTTATGTGATCTAATTAAACCATTTTCAATTTCTGTTAGATGTTGCATTGCAATTGAATATGCTATTTTAACTTAAATACTCCTATGTTCTAATGATAATAAACTCATATAAGGATTTAAATTATCATAACACATTACAATTTTGAATAATATGGCAAATAAAGTAGTTAAACAAAGAATTTGAAAAAATTGCCTAGAATCTAAGATATACACATGTTATCATGTATCAAAGAAGAAACCAATGTGAGATAAAATTGAAAAATATCTACTTAACCTAACAACATTTATGTAACATACTATTCAAAAGGGGAAATACTAGATGTAATACTGACACAAATGTGTGGAATTTATGGGTTCCTTTACAGGTATACCATCCATTTATGTCAATGTGTAAGCTCTAGATCCATAGTTTTCTATAATAATGTAAGGTCCTAACTAGTTAGGGCTGACTTTTCCTTTCTCATTCGGGAGGGCATTGACATTTTGTTGATTTTTCGTCTAACACTAAGGACCACCTTGTTTGAATTAATGCTTGTAGATGCTTGAGAGAATTGATATTCTATTCATCGAGCATTTCAAGTTGATGCAATCATTGTTCTTTGTAAGTAGTTTCATCAATGATCCCTTTAAGACAAATTCTCAGGGAAGGAATTTCTAAATCCAAAAAGGCATTATTGCTTTAGCACCATAGACCAGGTTATATGGAGTGTTTCTAGTGGATGTTCTAACGCTCATGTGATAAGCCCATAATGCGTAGGTAAATTGTGTATGCCAATATTTATTGTGTTTATTTACTATTTTTTGCAAGATTTGTTCGATATTTTTGTTAGTTGCTTCTGCTTGTCCATTTGATTGTGGATAGTATGGTGTTGAAATATGATGTTGAATATTGAATGTTTCTGAGAATTACTTCATGTCATTGTTTTTAAACAGAGTTCCATTTTCTAAAACTAATACAGAAGGGAGACCAAAGCGAGCAATAATATGTTCCAATATGAAATGACATATTGCATCAGCTATTGTGGAATGAAGAGGGATAACTTCCACCCATTTCGTGAAGTAATCGGTTGCAGTAATGATAAATGTATGTCCAGCAAAAGAAGTTGGTGATATCTTCCCAATAAGGTCCAACCCCCAAATTGAAAATGGCCAAATGGGAACTTGAGCATGAATCAAATTGTTATGTTCTTGACATTTATGACATTTAGTCATGTACTCAAGAAAATCTTGTTCCATGTGTCTCCAATAATAGCCTGTGCGGATTAATTTTTGAACCAGGGATCTCCCTCCAAAATGCCCCCCACAAGCACCTCCATGTGCTTCTTCAAGTGCTATAGGGATTTTGGATTGTTTAAGACATCTAAGTAAAGGCCATTAAATGATCTTCTATATAAAACGTCTACCAGAATTATGTATTTGGATACAAGTTTTTGCATATGAGGTTGAGTGTTCTTAACTTTGTGGGTTCCGGAAAGGTACCATCTTTTAAATAATTGAATATTGTTGCATACCATTTACTAGAATTGACAATATCGATCGATAAGACCTCTTTTCTCTCATCTTCTATCGATGGTTTAGGGATAATTTGAACTTTAAATGTGAAGTCAATGAGAGGATCATCAAGAGATACAAGGGAAGTGACACTTTCCATTGAATCTACATGTCAATTGTCCTTTCATAGTATGTTTTATATCGTATATGATTCAACCTTATCTAATAATATTATTGTAAGATCTCTATATCGAACAAGCTTATCATGCTTTGCTTGATATGTTCCATTTATTTGTTTAATAATTAAGAGTGAATCCCCAAATATAGATATGTGTTTTCTTAATGCTAATGCAACACCTATACCAGCTATTAAAGCCTCATATTCTACAGTATTATTTGTGCATAGGAATTTTAGATGAAAAGATAAGGGAATAGGCTTACTTGATGGAGGGGTTAATAAACTCTTGCTCCAGAGCCCATTCTACACTTAGAACCATCAAAGTACAATTCCCATGTTTCTTTGTCTTTTTGAATAGCCAACACATTCTCATATGGGAATGAGTCTATATTAGGTAATGCTAGGGAAGAAGGAGCGTCAACTAAGTGGTCAGTCATGGCTTCTCCTTTAATCACTTTTTGTGAGACAAACTTAAGGTCAAACTCAGTTAACAACATAACCCACTTAGCTAAGCATCCTGATAAATCTGTCTTAGTAAAAAGATGTTCTAAGAGATCAAAATTTGTCATGACATGGATTTCGGTGTTCAATAAATAATGTCTTAGTTTACTAGCAGCAAACACAAGAGCTAAAAAAATTTCCTCTTTTTTCATGTAATGAGTTTCATAATCAATCAAAGTTTGACTGATGTAATAGATAGGATGTTCTTTACCGTTATCATCTTGTTGAGCCAACAATGTTGCAAGAGCATGGGTCGATGTTTTAGTGTAAATCATGAACGGGATTGTGTTGCATAGCAGGTTACGAAATAGGTGGAGTAACAAGATAATATTTCAAATAGTCAAAGACCTATTTACAATCCGCATTCCAGTTAAATTAAACATCTTTCTTAAAGAGAATTGTGTGAATTTTAATGTTCGATCCGCTAACGAAGCTATGAAATTATGGATAGCCTGAGTCCTTCCTTGTAACATATGGAATTGAGATATGTTTCTAGGAGGTGGCATGCTGATAATAGCATCAATATTCTTTTTGTCGACCTCAATGCCTCTATGAGATATGATAAAACCTAAAAGTTTTCCACTATCTACGCCAAAGACACTTTTTCAGATTCAATCTCATGTTGTACTTTCACATTCACTCAAAGGTTTTTATGAAGGACATGTACATGGTATTATTGAGTTAACGATTTGGTGATAATGTCATCAACACATTATTCCAAGATCTTATGTATGTAATCATGAAATATCAATGAAAATTCTCTTTGATATGTTGTGCCTACATTTTACAATCCAAAAGTCGTGACTACCCAATAGAATGTCCCCAGGCAGTCATAAAAGAGGTTTTGTATTGATCTTGAGGGTTGATAAAGATTTTATTATATCCAAAAAATCCATCCACGAATGACAACAAGGCATGTCTCGTAGTCAATTCTACTATCATGTTTATATTAGGAAGGGGAAAGTCATCTTTTAAAGATGCTTTATTAAAATCTCTAAAGTTCATACACATCCTAATGTGATTATTAGGTTTCACAACTGTGACTATATTTGACTTCCATGGATAATAATCAATAGGTCGAATAAATCTAGTGTCAAGAAGTTTCTCAATTTCAGTCTTAACTAGTAAGGCTATTTAAGGATTCATCTTTGGTATTTTTTGTCACACTGGTTTAGCATCTTCTGCAAGGACTATGTTATGTTTTACAGTCTTAGTATCAATTCTTGGCATGTCTAAGTAAGTCCAAGCAAAGAGTTCAGGAAATTCATGAATTAAAGTTGCATGATCTTCTTGTTCATCTTCATCAAGGCACTTCCCTACTTAAATTACTTTCTCCTTGTTATTTATGTCCACCGGTATATTGATTATATTTCCCAAAGGAAGTGCTTTTGGTTTTGTTGTCTCAAGATTATATTCCCTTTATCCGTGACACTTTCATTGTTTTCAGTTTCTTCCTCTCCTTGTTTAGTACTAACCATATCACATGTAACCCATTTCTTTGTGAGGGGTGAATGATTTATCATTGAATCTATTGGAATGATGGATGCACAGGTGTCCTTGATGAAGCTGCAATACAATCTTCAATGGAGGACCTTTGCCAGGAAGAAATATTCAACCACAAAGAAAGTATGATAATGACATTCAAAATAGAGATTCTATTATGATCTATCAGATTGATAGATAGATGAATTACAAAGAGAACATATGCCTGATTATATAGGCAAGTGCTAAACCTAGAATGAAAAGGATGTTGCCAAGTGTTCAAATCACACTTCATGTGACAATAAGAAACCCTAACCAACTACCTAGGGAATGATAACAAGATGGAGATAAGTTCTAGAAAAGATAACTCATATTCTAGAAAGGAATCTTATCTCAACAACTTTATTAAATGATTAAATGCAACTTATGACTAATATGATTAATTACAACCTAAGTTAACTTATGCTAGTGTAATAATTAATTAATTAATTACACTAACACCCCCCCACAAGTGCAACTTAGAGAGGAAATGAAAAATGCAATGATTATGCATGATGATGATGGGTCCCGACTGATGGCCATTTTAGGTACCCAAGTACAAATGCAATGCAAACTAAACTAACCGGGGTAAAGGAGAAAACCCAGTGGGAACAAAACTCCTCCCCAAAATAGAATGCAAAGAGCAACTAAGTGATGAAGGATGGAGGACTCCATAAGACCCCCCAAGGACACCATCCATCACAAAGATACATGAAATAACCCCCCCAGAAGAGAGGAAGAAAGAGACCACAGATCCCCCCCAGAATGAAGTAGCCCCAAAAGAACTGGAGAAACTGCATCTCCTGAAAGAAGTGAGAGGGATGAGGCTGAATGAAAGCAATCTCTGAAGGTGAAGTAGGTGTAGCCCATGATGTCTCCACAGAAGCAGGTGTGACCTCAACAAATGAAGAAGTCAAAGTGGGTGAAGACTGAATAGGAACCTCCAAAGATGGATGATCAACTGGATCCTGCTGCACTGAAATAGAAGAAACTACACCTGTTGTCATAGAAGTATCAACAACTGCAACAATAGGTGAAGGAGATGGAATGGATGGCTCAAGAGTAGGATCTGAAGTGAGAACTCCAATGTTCAAGTAGCCAAATGTCTCCTCTGAATGATGATTCACACTAGAAGTGTGATGAACAGCTGTAGGAACAGAAGCACCATTAGTAGCAAAATCTGTAAAGGAATACAACTGAGATGAGTGATCCACCACCCCAATAGCAATAAATGCTCTACTCTCCAAGTCTCTGATGATAACTGAATCAGGTGTGAACTCCACAGACCTCCCATTGCCTCCATGTGTGATCTGATATATAGAAAGAAGGTTGTTCATCAAATCAGGAACACACAAGACATCCTGAAAAGTGTTGTCCCCAAAACTAATAGACCCCTTCCCTGTAACACTCATGTAGGTATTGTTTCCCATCAAAATAGGAAACATAGTGTGAGACTCAAAAGAAGTGAACATAGACTATGTAGAAGCCATATGATGAGATGCTCCTGAATCTAGAAGCCATCTCCCTGATCCAAGACTCGAAGAAGCACAAAGAGCATGTCCCTTCA
Source organism: Sequoiadendron giganteum (assembly GCA_007115665.2). Lineage (NCBI taxonomy): Eukaryota > Viridiplantae > Streptophyta > Pinopsida > Cupressales > Cupressaceae > Sequoiadendron > Sequoiadendron giganteum. The sequence continues at coordinate 99,109,366 of CM021103.1, forward strand.
TATCTGATGAAGTATGTAAACTAATTATGCCCCTGTCATGCTATATTGAAGAAGAAGAAGAAGGAGGAGGGGAAGGAGATGATGCAGACATCCTAGAAGGCAAATCAATCTGATGTTTCTGAAGAAGATTCTTCAGCTCATCAATGTCCTTCTTGTAGAAATTATGTTTTCCATGTCCTTCTCTCTTGCAATATGCACATGGGCCCTTCTCCTTCCTAAATGATTTTCCCTTAGAAGAGGATGATGAATTTGAGGACTCCTTCCGCTGCTCATAAGATTTGGAATCCTTTTGTTTTTGTTTCATTCCTTTTCCTATAGAAGCCTTCTGATCTCTAAGCTCCTGTGATGCAATAAGTGTCTGTGATAAAGAGGGCTTCAACTTGCCCATATTGGCCAACTTGGCCTGCTTTCGAGTGAGAGAAGATGCAAAATCATCAAAAGAAGGCATAGTAAATATAGTACCAAGTGCATCCCTAGTAGCATAAAAGGTAGAAACAAAAAATGAATAATCTGGTCCAAGCTTAGAAAGAATGGACAATATCAACTGAGAGTCTTCCTTCTGAACACCACACTGTGACAACTACAATCTAAGAGACTTGAGTTTGGTGAAAAACTCCTGGATGCTGTCAAAATCCCTAGGATTTAAGCCAATAAGCTCATTCTCTAACTGAAACCCTCTCATAGTATCCTGCTTCCCAAACAAAGACTGCAAAGTAGTCCAAACCGCATGGGCTGTAGTGCAAGACTCAATATGAAAAAGAAGGTCAGAAGAAAGAGATAGACATAATGTACCATAAGCTTCATCACACCTATTAAACCACTTTCTCTTTTCAGCAACACCTGTAGGTTCAATTTTTGTGCCCATGGTTACCCTGTACAACCCTTTATGTTTCAAGTGAATCTCCATTTGTTTTTTCCAACCAAAATAGTTGAATGGAGTAAGGGGTGCAATATTATGTGTATCCATGAAATAAAACAAAAATATATACTCTCAAATAAAATAAAAACTGAATTTAGCCTGCAGGAAACAGGTTTTCTAGCAAAAACATTTATTTCTAATTTGATTTCTAGAAAATCTACTCACTGTTTGTAGACAAAAATAAAAACCCAGAAATATTTTGATGCTAGAAATAAAACCCAGTAATCGTTTCTTGATCCAACAAGCAGAAGATGAAAAAAAAATGATTTTTTTAACCTTTAACTAGGAGAAAAATGACGCCCGACAATTTTTAAACTGCGATTTTCTCCAGATTTGTGTAAGATATGCAAAATCTAAAAGATACCCAGTTCAAATTTCAATGCTGGCTACAAAATCATTTTTCCTGCAAATGAGTGAAAATTGGATTTTTGAAGCAAATATGATGACGGTTCCAATAAAAAACGGCTTCCAACAAACCCTTGCTTGCCAAAGAATCTCACTAGCCAAACTTTCTTGATCCTGGGATGAACCTTCACTGGAATAGCTCTGATACCATATTGGAATGATGGATGCACAGGTGTCCTTGATGAAGCTGCAATACAATCTTCAATGGAGGACCTTTGCCAGGAGGAAATATTCAACCACAAAGAAAGTATGATAATGGCATTCAAAATAGAGATTCTATTATGATCTATCAGATTGATAGATAGATGAATTACAAAGAGAACATATACCTGATTATATAGGCAAGTGCTAAACCTAGAATGAAAAGGATGTTGCCAAGTGTTCAAATCACACTTCATGTGACATCAAGAAACCCCAACCAACTACCTAGGGAATGATAACAAGATGGAGATAAGTTCTAGAAAATACAACTCATCTTCTAGAAGGGAATCTTATCTCAACAACTTTATTAAATGATTAAATGCAACTTAGGACTAATATGATTAATTAAAACCTAACTTAACTTATGCTAGTGTAATAATTAATTAATTAATTACACTAACACCCCCCTAGCATTTCTTTCAAAGTTTCATCATCCTCAACGTATTCTAAAGACTCATCAAAATTTATATCAATCAACTCAAGATGCTTCAAGGTGAGAGTTGGTTTGCTAGAGTTGCATATGATGGTATTGATATTTCCAAGCGAAGGTCACTTTGTTTCTTATGTTATCTTAGAAGGGAAATATCCTAATCCACTTTTGGTCTCTTGTGTGTTAGGCTCTATAGGAATACAAATGCCTTGCTCTTTCTTCCCACATCATTTTCCATTATAACCAAGTTATTTCATAAGCTCATAACCTCTCCCATAAAGTCTTTCCATTTATTTTGGGTTTGGTGGTTATTGATAGACTATCTCATCAAAATTTGTTGTATAGATTGTGTCCTCTTCCAAAGTAGATGATGTAGATGGTTGTGAGATGTCCTTTGAATATTGTGTTGGCATTACCATTGGTTTTTTTTCTTTTCATTACCTTTTGCATTGTTATCTTATATTCACCCATGAATGTTGGTGTGAAATCCAAGCAACCCCAATCATCTTCCAACAACTTAGTAAGTTCATCAGTGTTTGTTTCATTTTATTTCTCTTCTTTTGTAACTTCTTACAGTGTACTAGATTCCAATGCTTCTAAAGGATCTCATCCTTCTCTCTCGACCATCAAGCAACATTTGGGTTCCGGACCAGCTTTTAGTGTGTAGACTAAATGTTGTTATATAGACATACTTCATGACACAATGCAAAGTAGAAGGAACATCATTAATTTCATGAATCCAAGGTCTCCCTAAAAGGAGATTGTAAGAAAGGTCATCAGGAATAACATGGACCGGAATTTGTAATGTTACTTCCCCAAATCTGATAGGTAATGTGATGACTCCGAGCGGTTGTTTTCCTATTTTGTCAAATCCATGAATAGATAAAGAATTAGGTTTAATATCATTTTTACTCATTTTGAGTTTTTTCAAAAAGCTCACATAACACACATTCAGGGCCAAACCATTATCAACAAGGGTTCGTTTTATCACAATTTAATCGATATAGACAATTATGATGAAAGCTTCGTATTTATTTTGAATTTCTAAGGGAGGTAACTCATGTTGGTGAAAAACTATGTCCAATTTTGTTTCATTCATTCCTTGAATTAACACTACTACATCGTTTGAACTAGTATTAGAAGGAATTGTAACTTGTTGCAAGGACTCTTGGAGTATGCTATGATAACTAGGTGATACTAGAAGTAGTTCTCATATAGAAATCTTAGTAGGAGTACTCTTAAGGTGTTCAATAAGATTATATTCCTTTCCATTGTTTGCCATCAAATGAGGAGCACTAGGCAAGATAGGATTAGGCAATGATAATGAAATGAGAATTTTTTGTTGTTGCCTATTGTTCCTTGTATTCTAGGTATGCACAACGTTATTATAGCTCATTGTCAAGTGAATTCTTTTTTCTCGGTGGTTCAAGGATAAGCACAAGTTTGCTTTGAACTTGTGGTTTGTGCGAAGGAGGGTAAATTATGAGTTGTGGTGTGATAGTATTTACGTCTTTTTATTTTTGTTTGTCATGGAAAGCCTTTGTGGATGAACCTTGTGAGATGAAGTCCTCAAGGGATTCATCTAACATGTCAATGTCATCACTACTAAAAGGCTTGAGGGATAGGTTAACCTTTAAAAGGAAACTTAACATAACTTTGTTTTATATTTTTGTTGTTTTTGTCTTTTATTTTATTTTCTAATAAATGTATAATGTAATCTAACTTGTCTATGAATGCAATAATACTAAAAATGCAGAATTATAATGCCACTTTTAACTGGAATATGCAATAAATTAATTTCCCAATGTTACTAAATCTAATAAATAAACAAGATTTTGAAAGCAAAAACAATCTATTTCAAACTAGTACTTCTCAGATTTTAGAATAGAGACAAAAATGCTTATAAGAAACCAAAAACCACTCAAAAAATTTGATGCCAAAAGTTGTACAAGGACTCATTTGCCACCAAAGGCAAATGGGTACTAGTGTAGGTATTTACAAGTATTAGAAAGGAGTCTAAAACAGTAGAACATACCCAAAAATCTTATTGATCAGGGTGCCAAGGGACTCATTCGCCACTAAAGGCGAATGGGTCTTAGTTTAAGGGTTTTCTAAGTTTGATTTCAATTTTTCTGAGTTAATTCAATGTACATGCTATCTTCGATCTGTAATAGAGAATTCTATAGCAGATTCTCCATATATGATGTCTCTAAATGCAACTTTTACTATGATTAAATGATGAGTAAGATGAGTAAATTAAGAATTTAGTTTGAATCTAAATGCTTGGATGATGATCTCAATGTGAACAAGATGGAAAACTAAATCAGATTTAAAATTTTTATTTTTATTTTTAATGAATATAAGCAATTCAAACATGCAATTTTATCCTACATGCAGTATTTACTAAAGCACAATGAAGAAAACCCTAAATGCAATACAAACTTAATGTAAACTAGGATCTAGGGTTTGAATACACTCAAAATCAAAAACTAAGATGTTCAAAAAGACGTTGGGTTCACCAAAATGAAGCATAGAGAAAAGGGAGAAGGCTATGAAGTCTAACCCCCTTTTTTCTAGTTAGGGTTTCATTGAAAATATGAGATCCAAGAATCTTGAAATAACTATCAACCCAAGAGGTAAATTAAGTCAAGATTGAGGGATCTTGTAATCTTTCCTTAATGCAAGGATGGGGTGGTGAGCTAAATCACAACTTGAAGAGAACAAGTTAAAATTATATGCAAACCCTAGTTCTAGGTCTAACACATGTAATGCATAAATCTAATATAAAAAAAAATGAATCTATAACTTTTCTGATAGAACAAGAAGGAGATAATATTGTGAACCCAGTCAAATTTGACCTTTTTGAATTGTTGATAGGGAATCATTCACCAACAAAGGAAAATGGGTCCTGGTAGGCTTGTTCAGGGAGCTCTGAACCTGAAATGGAAGCTTGTATACTATGGAATATGATGCCCTTCAGTCCCTAACAAGGACTTATTCACCACTAAAGGTGAATGGGTCTTCCTAGGTCCTTCCAAAAATATTTGAATTTGGTCTCCAACTTCCAGGTCTGGTCTTCTTCATTGCACTTTGAAATTCCTATTTTCAGATCTAGATTTGCATATAACTTGCAAAATAAATTTGTTAGTTTGTTGGTGGATAGGGGTTTGCCTTATTCAAACCCCTTGTTGGTAATTAAACCTTTGATGATGAATGAAAATCTGAAACATGTAAATGTGTGTGCAATTTTAATCTTAAGTGTGTCTAAGCCTAAGATCTATGAAAATGAAAAGGAAATCCTATCCAATTGTTTTAGAATAGAACCCTAAATGTAACATGAACAATGTAGATGACTCACTAAAGGAGATATCTAATTCCCTTAATAAGATACAAATCTGAAAAATACCTCTTGTAGGCTACAAATAGGATGATTATAGAAGATCGAATCACTTAGGAAACAAGTCCTTAGGCTTGGTTGTATGTCTTGTGCATCTCCCAACACCTAGAATCCCTCATGATTCTCTATAGGCATCTATCATCAACCTTCACTAATGCTTGATCTTGGACACAAAATGATCTTGAAGACCTTGCAATGCTGCTCCAAACTTCATTTTTGCTTGCTTCTTGACTATGAATACTTGATCTCATAAAATTTATTTGTCTCTTAGATTTCTTGAAATATTCTTCTAGGTGAAATCATGTAAAATAGTTGTATTTATACATAATTTGAGAATTAACCACAAAATTCAAACAATTCAAGCTGACACCAGATCTAAAAACAAACATTATTAAATTCCCACCAAAATGAAATTCAAAAAGGGGTTCCTCATTAAGGGAGGACCCATTCGCCACCTAGGGCGAATGGGTCTTGGCACTATTTTCTAGGACCTTACCTTCAGGGAATGAAAGAACATTAAAAACCCATGTGAAATATGCTAATAAAGGGGGGTACTATAGAGGGAGGACCCATTCAGCACCTAGGATGAATGGGTTCTAGCCCCAATTTCTAGTACCTTGATTTTTCCCAATTAAATGTTATGTAATTTGAATTATGGGTGTCGAGATAGATCTTCAGGAGGTTTCACAAATAAGGTTTAAATTTGAATTAAAGGGGTTAATTAACTCCAATTAACCACAATTAATTAAGAGGACCCTAGATAAGTGTGTTACAACACTTTACAACACCATAAAAAGGGTACACATTAGGTGCATTTTATTTGAAAAAGGGGCCCATTAGGCTCCATTAATTAAAGTAACCCTAGAAAAGTGTGAAAGTGTGTTACAACACTTTACAACACTCTATCAAGGTATAATTTAAGTATGTTTAGTTTGAAAATGGACCTATATTAATGTGAATGTGTACAACACATTTCAAGACTAACCCAAGGTACAATTAAGTTAATTAAATTTCAATTATTCCCAAATTATGTGTGAAAAAGGACTACTTTTTTCGACACTATAGTTGAGAAGTAAGGTGAATTATATCCCTTGAAGAGGTCAAATGAGTTGCAGTAGTTTTGATTCCTTTGAAGGACACAAAGAACATGGTGGTGATGAATGGTGAATTTGGAGGTGTTGCAGCTAAAATTGAAAAAGGCAAGATTACAGCAATAGAGGTAAATTTTGAATTTTGTAATTATGAAATTTGTGTTGGATGGAATCAATTTAAATTTGAAGATGTGGATAAGAAAATCATGGAGTTGTTAATTGTTAAGGTGGAACTTAGAAGAATTGTTGGCAAGAGACACTACAATGTCACTTTATTTTGTCATTGATGGCAACTCTAATCAATGATTAGATACGCACACTATCATTCAATCATACCGGTAGACAGATTGAAGATTGATAAGGCAGAATAGAGTACTCAGTAGCACAATATTCATAGATTTGTATGAATATTTTAGGTTATTATTTTGTGTTGTGCATCTCAGGAAATTATTTTTGGTATAATATCTCGATTACTTCTGAAGCGTAGTGGCTCGTATCAATTCATGTGAAAGTTAGAAGATCCGGTTGGATTATTTCTACTTTTTCTTGTATTGGAGTTGACTTCTTAAATGTATTATGTTGCGGATGTATGAGAAGCATTTAGTTAATTATTTTTGTGTTTGTACATTTTTTTTGGGTCCTCTCTATGTCTTAATTGACTTTGGAGGATGCACATAAAGATTTAATTAAGGATCTAGCCGACGGTGGTAATTATTTTTGTGTTTTATTGAAGTTGACAAAGTTTAAATGAATTCTATGTTGTGGATATATATATAAGTTCATTCATATAATTTTTCATGATGTATGAAGTATGATATGTTGTGAATTCTGATTAAGAGTAGAGTAGAAGAGTGATAATGCATAGTTTCACTTGTGCATAGAAGATCTGTGTTGTGTGTATGAGCAGAATAGAGAAGAAGTACAAAATCAGTTCGTAAGGCAGTAGATCTATTATTCAGCTTAATCGAAACTGTAATCAGGCATATTTAGATGTTATCTATCTTAGTTCAAACTCTTAGATGGTTTTAATCTGATTTTCTTTGTAAGGTAGTGAGCCTTCCCTTTCAGCAGTGAGCTCTAGGCATTGCGCTTGAATGCAAGTGCATTCACCTTTTTGTAATCTTCATTTGAGTATACTCATATCATAATTGTGGATTGGCCATCCACCATGGTTTTTCCCCTAACAAGGTTTCAACGTAAAAATCTTGGTGTTATGGTGTTGTGTTTATTTTCCTATTTATGCATTATGATTGAATGTTGTTAATGCTTTGAAGATAAAGGTTAATAAATTGTTAATTTTTGCACAATACTGATTCACCCCCCCCTCTCAGTGTAGCTTGTTTCCAAAAATTGGTATCAGAGCTAGTTCGTCTGGAAGAAGTCTAACCACTTGGGGAGATCTTGGAAGGTGTTTCAATGGATTCAAGCAGTCTTGAACAAAAACTTTTGGTGGCCCTGGATGATCTTGATCAGCCAAAGGTTGAAGTTTAGAAATTGCAAGCAAAACACTCGGATGTTGAGAAATTCATTGAGTCTTTGAAAGACAAAATCAATAAGTCTAGAGAGAAGAGAAAGGAATTATGTGATCAGATCAAGCAGAGTGACAATAAGAGCATTGAAGAAGAAGAACCCAGTCAAGCCCTGAAAGAAAAGATAGAGCAATGTGATAAGCTTACCAAATTCAATACAGTCCTAAAGCATGAGATGGAATCTATCATGATGAAGATGACCAAGGAGATTGAAGATAAAAGAAAAATGAAGAGAACCTAGCACAATCACTGAAGGAAAAATATGAAGTATGCAACCAATTGGATGATGAACTAGAGAAATATAAGAACAATGAAGAGGCACTTGAAAGGCAGTTGGATGATCGCAGAAATGAACTTGCTACTGAAAATGAGTACAAAGAGAAGTTCAAAACTAGCTATGCCATGCTTGATGAACTAATTAGCAATCAGAGGACTCATGGTGACAAGTGAGGTCTTGGATATGAAGAAGGAGAAAGTTCCAAATCTAAGCAAAGGAAATTCAAGCAAGGAAATCAAATGAATAGATCTGGAAGGTATCTGGTAAGACAACCTAATGCTTAGAAATTTAATGGATACTGTTACAATTGTAATAAGTTTGGACACATGGCTTCTCAATGTAGAAGTAGAATGAATCAAAGTGGTCCATCTTTCTCAGGTCAGTATTTTAATTGTCATAAGGTTGCTCATAAGTCAAATGAATGCAAAAATATGATGAATCAATTTTATAAAAATATCAGATGATATACATGCAATAGACTTGGCCATACTGCTAACTAGCACAAATGAAGAGGAAATCAATGGAACAACTGATCTAGGAAAATAAATGCTGTGTGCTACAATTGCAACAAAATTGGACACATTGCTACAGTCTATTGGAATAGAAAAGGTCTGGTAAATCAAAGGAAAACATGCAGAAGGATATCAAAGGAAAAGGAAAACTCACTACAGATGTAGTCAAGTAGTAGATGCAAAAGAAATGGATAAAGAAATATCCCTCTGTTGTTGTTGAAGAAAATGTGGCAGCACTAGAACATGCTTCTGGTAATTCTTCTAGGAATTAGTCTCAGGCCTTTGGCCTAGGTGGGGCAATCAAGAAAATCATATAACCCCCTTAACCGGTAAGTGATACCGGATGTGGATGTGTATAGTAGATGCATTAACAATCAAAAAATGTTTTTCAACTCATTGGAGAAATGGTATGCTATACTAGAGGTCCACAAAAATTTTGCCCATCACAATGTATAGGAACATGGTAACCGAATGTATTAGGGTTGAAGTATTTATTGCGACAAAAAGGGTTAGGTATGCAAGTGATAAAAGGTCATTTCAACTTTTCATTTGTCACTTTACATTCGAAGAAAATAATTTTGGAGAGCTCTTAGGTGATCATTGGTGATTTGAGGCAAAATTCAAGCATCAAAGTGATTCAACATTCAAATTGTGATCTGGCGAAATAGGTATTTTTCAGAAAACTTCACGAACTTGTGATTTGGTCAAAATGAATACTCATATAGTAGTTGAAGTCAAGGATAGACCTCGTTCTAAATTCAAATGATTGTTAGTGTAATTAATATTTAATTACACTTGCATAACTTTACTTAGGTTGAGCTATTTTTAGGTCAACATTAGGGTTGCATACTTTGCTTATATAAAGCAAATCATCTCATTGTAATATTGAATTCCTGAATATATCATTTTGCACATTCGCATGCAAAACTCTATTTTTTTATGTTTTCTCTTCTATGGAAGGTGTTTAGGTTTGCATGTCTGATCTAGGGTTTCTAACAATGGCATCCTTACAAGTCTCTTGAGACCGATCCATTAGGAGAATTTTTGTTCGTTGTATATGGATTTTCACACACAAAAGTCATTAGGGTTTATATCCATGCCAATATTGAAGAACTAGGAAGTTCTCAACTACTAAATTTGTACAATAATCATATCATTGGTGAAGATTACTATGTAAATCTAGAACATAAAATCTTGGAAACAAAGAAGTTCACATAGATTGTCAAATTTCCCATATTTGGATAGTTAGAGTGGGTCTGTTATGTTTTGATTTGAGTGCATGATGAATATATGTGGCTCAATATTCCATTCAAAATTAGAAAGGAAGCTATCAGTGCAGTAACCTATCTAAAATCTTCTGATGGACTACCAATTCTGAAGTTCGTGAAAAACCAAATAGTCACTGATGCTACAAGCTCTACATATGATAGAAGGGCAATGACTATTGATAACATTGTCGATATAGAAGTAAAATTTGCATCTATGGTCATTGGATACAAGATTTACCATTCTAGCCAAGACAACTCTGTATCTGGCACAACAATCTATGCCGCCTACCAAATGGTGAAGGAAAATGCAGATTACGACCTCTGTGAATTGCTAAGAATTCAATTAATGGATAATCTTGCAAATATAAAGAAATACAAGAAAAAATATTTCAAATATGGTAACCTTCTCTTGTTCTGATTTTTTTATTTCATGGGTGAAGTTTCGGGAGTTCGAAAGGTTCATTAGCAAAGGACAAGTCGGTAGCCGAATAGATCAAATATTTTTTGTACAATGTTGTAGATATCAAAGCAAGGAATGCAACTATCTGGGGATACTTCAAAAACTTTTAGGCTATGATGCAAGCAAGGGAGAGGATTCCCACCTCTACTATAGAGAAGTAAAAAGATTCAATTTGCTTCATGGTGAATGTTGATTAGTGTATGATGGAAGCTATTGATCCAAGAACTATCTAGATGATGCCTATGGGATATGTACGCTCAACACATATTGAGTAAACCAGTGGATCCAATAGAGGAAAGGTTTGGTACATATGTAGAGAAGGACACATAGGTTCATAATGAACTCAAGAAACCTATGGTTACTAAAAGAGTTAGAAAAAAAGTAGAAGTTCTTGCAGAGGGTATGGGCATATCAGCATAATTATTAAAAGAAGCCAAACTAAAAGGGGAAGAAGCTGAAGTAGCAAAGCAAGCAGCTAAGGAGGTAGCCCTAACTCAATCAGCTAGTCTAGCAACACCATCTACCCAAACCAGAACAACTAGAAGCTTTGTATTTCATTCAGCTCCCGCAACAAAGTCCACCCCTATAAAAACCGAGTCTAAGGGATCTAGAAAGGAAGCAAAGAAAAATTGAAAAAGTGTGTATATGGTTGTTTCTGATGATGAGAAAATTGAGTCTGATGAAGAAGTCAAAGAGATCAGGCACCAAGGCAAAAATAGTCACAAAAGGAAATCCTTCTGGTGGGGATGACCAGGCAAAGAAGAAAGCAAAGACTAACAAACCAGGTTTGTCAGTACAAGCATTTGAAAAATATTTGCTTAAGGATGGAAATCTAAAACCACTTTGCAAATGGTACGAGTCTTTTAATGAATCTAACAAAAGAATTATTGAAGAAGCAATGATAAAACATATGAATACTTTCAATTAATTATTGATTGAAATTATGCCTAGTCTGCCAAATATTTTGTATGACATTCTGGAATCAAGAAGGTTGAGTGCTAGAATAGAAGAGGAACAAATGAGAGAAAGGATTCTTGCAGAACTATGTCCAGTGATTTCTATGGATGACATGAAGACACTTTTGAACAAGGCCCAAAAGAGATTTAAAAGAAAAATAAGGGTTAACAAGCTAATGATTGGTCTTACCGATGAAGTCACAAAAGAAACAGAGAAAATTCTAAGGGAAATACTATTGAATGAGAGAATTGAAGTTGTAGTTGAGGAAACACATGCTTCAGTGAAAGAAGCAGAAGAAGGAAATTTTGATGCTGCTGAAAAACTTCCAGATTCCTCTTGAAAAAGATAACACCAAAATCCCTATGGAAGTTGAGGCACCTGAGAATGTATCAATTGAAAAGGTAGAGATCTCTGAAAACAAATCAAAACCTGCAACTGAGGAATCAATAGTCAAGGAAAAGAAAGATGATGCGAAGCCAATCCCAATTGAGGCAAGAGACACTGCTGAGGCAGTGAAGAAATTCTTTGTTGATCACAAGGAAGAGATTGATCCAGAACTAATTGAAGGTCCTATTGACCTATCTACCTTAAACCCAATCCATAAAATGAAAGCAGCTTCATTTGCTCAAGGAAAATCCCAAGAAGAGCTACTAAAATCTCACATTGAAGATGGTGAACTATTGAACCTTGCATCCAGCTTATTGGAGAAGATCATGCCCTCTTTTGTGAAAAACCTGACTGGATCTTCATCCAGTGAATTGAAAAGGCTTATCAACTCGGTGAGTACTCATTTTGAGTCACTAGAAAAATTTGCTATGGTGAAAGTACAAAAAGAATTTGATGCTAAAAGTTTTAGTGGACTGAAAATACTAATTGCCAAAGATAAAACTGTTTTACCCACATGAATAAAGAATGTACAAAATTCCTTATCAGAAGGTGGTAAGATTTAAAAAGCATGTTTGTCTTTTTCAAAGTTCATTGAAGCAAATGAAAAGAAGGTGAAAGATCTGGACATTTAGTTAGGTGTTATTTTTGAAGCATTTGATCCCCTAACTCGTGGTGTTGGGAAAGTAGAAGGTGAAGTAATGTCTTTTTCTCAATAAAATAAAAGGTTTGAAGCATGAAAATGATAAAAAAAATTCCAGAACTTGTGAACTCAGAAGAATTATTGGCCCAAAACTTGAAGTGATGGCAAGTGCTCTAAAAGAAGGAGACAACTCTATGGTAGTTGGTGATCCAACCAACCTCGAATCTACAGAGACACAATATTACCTAATCTATGGCCATATCACAATCATGGAAAGTCTCAAAAGATTTTGGGATGCTAATATAATTTAGCTAAAGAAAGATTTTGCAGACATTTTTCAGCTCATGTAAGTTAAAGAAGCATTTTTGTATAATAGTTTTGATTGATCCATTTCTGGTGTGCGATCCCTGCCTTTTCCATTGATGTCAAAGGGGGAGAAGAGTGGAGTGAAAAATGCTTACTCATCTTTGGGGGAGAACTGTATTTTTTTGAAATTTTGGAGTAGGCAGTGTAGTTTATCTTGGTACTAATTCGACACTTAGTCATTTTTCACTAAGTATTGCCATCAATGTCAAAGGGAGAGGTTGTTGGCAAGTGACACTGTAGTATCACTTTATATTGTCATTGATGGAAACTCTAATCAATGATCAAATATGCACACTATCATTCGATCATACCGGTAGACAGATTGAAGATTGATAAGGAAAAATAGAGTATCTGATAGCACAGTGTTCATCGATCTGTATGAAGATTTCAGGTTATTATTTTGCATTGTGCATCTTAGGAAATGATTTTTGGCATAATATCTCCATTAATTTTGAAGCGCAGTGTCTCTTATCAATTCATGTGAAAGTTAGAAGATCTGGTTGGCTTATTCCCAGTTTTTCTTCTATTAGAGTCAACTTCTTAAATGTATTATGTTGCAGATGTATGAGAAGCATTTAGTTAAGTATTTTTGTGTTTTTACATCTTTGTTTGGGTCCCATCTATGCCTTAATGGACTTTGGAGGATGCACATAAAGATTTAATTAAGGATCTAGCTGACGGTGGTAATTATTTTTATGTTCTATTGAAGCTGACAAAGTGTTAAATGAATTCTATGTTGTGGATATATATAAGTTCATCCGTATCATTTTTCATGATGTATGAAGTATGATATGTTGCAAATTGTGAGTAAGAGCACAACAAAAGAGTGATAATGCACAATTTCACTTGGGCATAGAAGATCTTTGTTGTGTGTATGAGCAGAATAGAGAAGAAGTACATAATCAGTCTGTAAGGTAGTACATCTATTCCTAAGCTTAATCGGAATTATAATCAAGAATATTTAGATGCTATTTGTCTCAGTTCAAACTCTCAGATGGTTTTAATCTGATTTTCCTTGTAAGGCAGTGAGCCTTCCCTTTGAGCAGTGAGCTCTAGGAAATGCGCCTGAATGCGAGTGCATTCCCCTTTTTGTAGTCTTCATTTGAATATACTCAGATCATAATTACGGATTGGCCATCCACTATGGTTTTTCCCTTAACACAATTTCCACGTAAAAATCTTGGTGTTATGGTGTTGTGTTTATTTTCTTGTTTATACATTATGATTGAATGTTGTTAATGCTTTGAAGATAAAGGTTAATAAAGTTATTTTTTGCACAAAACTGATTCACCCCCCCTCTTAGTGTAGCTTGTTTCCAACAAGAATCCATTGCATTGGTATGGAAAGAAGAGAGGTTGAAGAGGATGAACATGGGATTTGGTGGAGGTGGACGATTTGTGGTGGGTTGAATCCCATAGCAGGAGGAATGAGAGGAAGATATAATTGGTGAGAGAATTCAGCTCATGGTGGAAGAAATTCCACACAAGGAGATGAAAATGAAAGGAAAATTTGGTGAAGGAATATGGCACATGTTTTGAACAAGTGTTGGAAGAGAAAAAGGAAGAAAGTTTGCAGGTTACCTATCTCAGCATTGGAGTATATTGCAAGTTGTTCGTGAATTGGAAGAGTAGTCCTACTACTCAAGTCCATTTTGTGATTCCAAGATCACTATTTTTTTCTTACCTAGTGTGTATGATGCAGGAGCATCCCTGGGGCAACTAGGAAACATGGAAAACTGGAGAAATTGAATTTTAATTCTCCTTCTATTCATTTATAAATTGATTGCAATTCTTTGTTAGGCAGAGGATGAAGGAATTTAATTAAATTGCAACTCTTTTATTTTATTTTATTTCTCCAACACATTGGTGTTGAAATTGAAGAGGAATAATAAATTCAAATTAACATTTTAATTATTCCCCATTTACTTTGTAATTTATGATTTTCTTGTTGGGGAGATGAATGGATTTGGGTGTGACATGAAGAATATGAGAGAATGAGTATAAAAATAAAAGTGGATAATAAAATTCAATATGCAGCTAGAAGGTGATAGGACATAGAAGGAATGAAGAGATAATGAGAAAAAAAAATTACATAGCCTTGAAGAAAAGAGAAAAAAAGGACAAAAATAATGGTTGGATTCTGCATAGTAAAAAAAAGAGAAGAAGCAGCCAAGGATGAAGCAATAGATTTCCAGAGGAGAGGATTTTTGAAGGAGAAGTGTGCAGATTAAAATAGGTTAAATATGAGGTTGCACCTCATGTAAAGAAGAATATCATTTATGTAAGAAAGAGCAGATTGTATTTTTCCTAAACTGAACAAGTAAAATAAATTGAATTTGAAATATGATTTTTGAAGTATTTGAATCAAGAAGATGAATAGTGGAGAGTAAATTGAATTGGTAATTTGTTATGGTTTATTGCTTGCGGAAAAATTCATTGAATTAGAAATTAAATTCGACTGAAACTTGTAAAAATTTAATCCCAGAATGTTCAATTGATTGGTTAATTAAATTGGTATCATTGTTGTGGAATGTTGAAATATATTTTTAAATTGACAAATGGAATTTTAAATCTAAGTAAAGTTGGCTAGGAAATTTCACAGTCTAATAAGGCTCTCAAATTCAAATTGCTTTAGTGTATAATGTTATTCTGGCAACAAAAATTGTACTCCATTCTTTGAGATAGTACAACTCCTTGCCTAATTTGGACCTATTTTTGTACCCTTGCATTAATTACCCTTTAATTCATCATTAATAGGCCCCTAAGACCCATTATTTTGGATCTCGAGGCTTGTTTCAGCTAAAAACCCAACAAAATAATCAAAAACACTTAAAATTTTAACAACCCACCCAAAAAATATAGGGTTGGACTCATCCACCACCTTGGGAATAGGAGTCCCCTAGGTGGGATCCATACTCCAGGGCTCGCATATGAATCCCATTTCAGGCTTTTTTAGGGTTTGAGCTGGAAAATCACCTTTTCAATTCAAAATTTTGGTTGATGTTGCCTTTTGAGATATGAATAATGATAAATTAGGTGTTAATTCCTATATAAGAAATATTTTAAGTCATCATTTCATCTAAAAAAGAATTTTCAAGAGCAATTTCAAAATCCAAGCATTCTTTCACAAGAGCATTCAAATTTCCAAAGCAAGCAAAGTTGAAGTCTTGGAGCAGCATTAAAGTGTTTTTGCAGGTCTTCAAGCTCACTTTCATTCAAGATATAACATTTTCAAGGTTTGATCATGGTTGTCTATGTTCAATCATGATGGATTCTAGGTTGGGGAGATGCAACTAGCCATCAAACCAAGCCTAATGACTTGTTTTCTAAGCGATTTAATCCTCCATTATCACTCTAAATTCAACTTAAGGAAGGTACAAGCAATATTAGGGCTCACTTGGGTGATTAGATATCTCTCAAAGTGAGTCATTCATCTTCATATGTCATTCATGCATCTTATTCTTGCACATTAGAATAGGGTTGCATTGCATTTTAGATTTCCTAATCTTAGACACACTCAAGGTTAGGGTTTACATTCCTATTTACATGCATATTTCATTATTTCCATCAAGGTTTAAATACCAAAGTAGGGGTTTGAATGATGTAAACCACCCATAAGAAAATCAATATATATTATGTTTTGTAGGTCTTTTCACAGATTCAGATCTAGAAATCAATTTGGGAGAAAAGTGCAAGTGTTGAACTGCAGATCTAAACTTTGAATTCCCAAAAAAGTAGAACAAGAATGATATGCTAGAAGTGGGATATGAGTCCCACTATTGGAATTTTTTAGGATTTTTTCAGGTTCAGATGCCCTTTTCCCAGAAACATGTTCTTGTGTAGAAACCCTAATCTGGGACTGATTCACCTAGACTGGCATATGAGTCCCAATAGGTCAAAATTCTAGGATTTTTATCATTTCAAAGCTCATTCAAGTTTGCTTCAGGTTTCCAAGTGCACATATTTCATCTTGCAACTTTTTGTTTTGTTTTATATGCATGTCTAGGTCATTTAGTGAAAGATTGCATCATAATAGGGTTAAGCATTACCTCTTGCATTACATTTGTCTTTGTAAGTCATAACTTTGTGGTGAGCCCCTTATTAGTTTACAAACAACCTCTAGGAAATCCATATTGCAAGATCTCTTTCTCCTTTACATTGAGATCTCTAGGGTTATCCCTGAATGAGATAATTGGGAAGTGGGTCGTGCTCTATGTCCTAAACCATATGAAATCATCACACCCATTTTCAGTTGTTTCATTTTGGTGAAATTATATTTAGGACATCATAATTTTGATTTGGTGTGCATTACAATCCTATATCTTACTTGCATTAACACTGCATTAGGGTTTGCATTAGTTAATTGGCATTCTAGAATTTCTAATTTTGCATTAGTGAAAGTGCATATAGCTTGCATTTTTTCACCTTATATCATTGAAAATCATACAAAATCTACATTTTCACTTAGGATACAGATCATACAACATAAAAAAACATAAAAATCCATTGAAATTTTTGAAAAAAAACCCCCATTGGGACTCATACGCCCCTCTAGGAAAATTAGTCCTAGTGCAAATTTTGCACTACATTTTCCAGAGTTAAATTCCCTGTTTCTAAGTTTTTTTTTGTTTCAGTTTGCATAGATTCTATTACATTCAAATCATTAGAAGTAGCATAATTTACATTCATTGCAATTATAGATAGAATTAGATTCTCGTATTTTTCATTTTCATCATGAGTTGATAGTCAAATTAGATTAGATTGCATTTGGCATATATTAGAAAACAAAACCAAAAACAAGTTCGAAAAATAAACCACTTGGAGAAAGTATAGTTATTTGGCTATGTCAAATCTCTTTTTGTGAGTTAACCTAACCCTCAGACCTTTTATTAGTGATGAATTTGACATGTTAGATGAATCCCTTGAGAATTTCATCTCACGAGGTGCATCTACTAAGGCTTTTCATAACAAACCAAAAACAAGATATGTTAAATGTGATTCAGCCTCAACTTATCCTCTACCCACCTGCACACAAACCTCAAACTCAAAAAAAACCTATTTACACTCTTGAACCACCTAAGAGTAATGGTTTGCAGCAATCAAGTCATAATACCATTGCTCACACATATAACACTAGAAAAAATCCGTAACCAAAACAACCAACTACAACACCTTTACCTTTTCCCAATCCCATCTTGCCCAGTGCTCCTCATTTTCCTTTGCATAGTGGGAAGGAGTATGATCTTGTTCAACAAACTAAGAATACTCCTACAAAGATTTCCCTATGGGCATTGATTCAAAACTCCCCTAATTATCACACTATGCTTCAAATAGCCTTACAACAAGTTGTGATCCCCTCTAATACAAATTCAAGTGATGTGGCAGCTCTAATTAAAGGAATGAATACAGTTAATGTAGAAATTGATTTTCACCAACATGAGCTCCCTCCCTTGGAGAGGAGAAATAAATATGATGCTTGCATTATAATAGCCAAATTCAATAGAATGGGAATAATAAAAACCCTTGTCATTAACGGCTCATCCCTTAATGTGTGCAGTGTGAATCTTTTAGATAGACTGGGCATAGATAAATAAGAAATTGAGCTTGATTCCTTATCGATCGAAGGATTTGACAATGGAGGAAAGAAACCGCTCGGTGTGATTACTTTACCTATTACAATCGAAAAGGCTATCTTAAAAACTCCTATACATTTTATGCCTCATGAAATTTCATACAATTTTCTTTTAGGAAGACCTTGGATTCACGAGATGCATGTGGTGCCTTCAACTCTTCATTGTATCATGAAGTATGTCTATAACAATATGGTATACTAAGTTGAAATAGACCATGAGACTGAAATTTTCTTACATGTTGAAAAAGGAACGGCAAGTCCTCTAAGCACATTAATTCCAACATCAAACATAGAACCTATGAAAGAGGAAAAAAAAGAGATGGAAAAAGTGTCAAAATTATTGGATGATGATTGGGGTTCCTTACAATTCACACCCTCATTTATGGGAGAGTACACAATCACAAGTAAAGAAGATGAAAAGAAAAGCAAACCAATGGTGATTTCAACACAGAATTCAAAAGAGCAGTCACAAGCATCTACCTCATCTACTTTAGAAGAAGACACAAGTTATACAACAAAATTTGATGAGATAGATTATCAACAACCAACAAACCTAAAAGAAATGGAAAGTCTTTATGGAAAAGGCTACGCATTCATGAAACAACTTGGTTATAGTGGAAAAGGATGTGGCAAGAAAGAACAAGGTATTCATGTTTCTATAGAACCTAATACATAAGAAAAAAAATTGGTTTGGGATATTTCCCTTCTAATATTATGCAAGCAATCAAAATACCCTTGCGAAACATCAACACCATCATGTGTAATCCTAAAACAATTCTCACCTTGAAGCATCTAAAATTGATTGATACAAATTGTGAAGAATCATTATATTTTTTTGAAAAATATGAAGCCTTAAAATAAATGCTAGGAGTTTATGACAAACCATTCACTCCTAAAAAGAGTTGAGTTATGTGTGCTATGATTAGTACTATGGAAAAATCCAACAAAGAGGAAAGTAGTGAAGTTGGAATGAATAGAGAAAAATAAAATCTTGAATTTTCAAAACAAAATGTGTTTTCCTTAGGAGATACCATAGATATACCAATGGATATTAACAACGGAGAAAAAGTGATTAAGATAGGAAAGTGCCTTGATGATGATGAACAAGAGGACCATACAACTTTACTTCATGAATTTCTAAAACTTTTTGCTTGGACTTATTCAGATATGTCGAGAATTGACCCTAAGATTGTAACACACAATATAGTCCTCGCTGAAAATGCTAAGCCTGTTAGATAAAAGATTTGAAAAAAGAACCCTAAGATAGCCTTACTAGTTAAGGTCAAGATTGAGAAGCTCCTTGAACATGTTTTTATAAAACCTATAGACTATTCTCCTTGGATCTCAAACATTGTCGTAATTGCAAAACCAGACAATCATATTAGGATGTGTATGGACTTTCATGATTTAAACAAAGCATCTCTAAAATATGACTTTCCCCTTCCTAATATTGACATGATAGTAGATTTTAATGTGGGATGTATGCTTTGTTGTCATTCATGGATGGATTTTTTAGATATAATCAAATCTTTATCAACCCTCAAGACCAATATAAAACAACATTTACAACAGCTTGGGGAACATTTTGTTGGGTAATTATGCCTTTTGGATTGAAGAATGCGGGTGCAACATATCGATGAGCTATGGCATTGATATTTCACAATTACATACATAAGATTTTGGAAGACTATGTTGATGATATTCTAGCCAAATCTTTAACAATACAAGACAATGTAAATGTCCTTCGAAAGATCTTTTAGCAAATGCGAAAATAAAACACGAGATTAAATCTGAAAAAGTGTGTCTTTGCTTTAGATAGTGGAAAATTTCTAGGGTTTATTGTATCTCATAGAGACATTGAGGTGGACACAAAGAAAATTGATGCTATAGTTAACATGCCACCTCCTAGAAACATCTCTCAATTACACACCATACAAAGAAGAATTCAGGCTATACTATGCTTTGTGGCATCCTTAGCAAATTGAACATTACCATTCACACATCTCCTTAAGAAAGATGTTCAATTTAATTGTAACAAGGATCGTAAACAAGATTTTGAGAGTTTGAAAGATTATCTTGTCACTCCACCTATTTTACAACCTACTATACAAAACAAACCATTTATCCTTTATATAAAAACATCAACCCATGCTCTCACAACATTGTTGGCTCAAAAAGATGAAAATGGTAAATAACATCTTGTTTATTACATTAGCTAAACTTTCATTGATTATGAGAAATGATACACAATGATAGAAAAACAATATTTGGCTCTTGTATTCACTACAAGTAAACCAAGACATTACTTACTAAATGCAAAAATACACGTGATGATGAAATTTGACCCTTTAAGACATCTTTTCATTGAAACAGATTTATTAGGATGCTTAGCTCAGTGGGTGATGTTGTTAATTGATTTTGACCTTAAATTTTTTTTGCAAAAATAAACTAAGGGTCAATCCTTTACCAAACAACTAGCTAATGCTCCTTCTCCTTTAGCATTGCCTCATAATGATTCATTCCCTAGCAATAATGTGTTAGCAATTGAAGCTAATACATGGGAGTTATATTTTGATGGATCTAAGTGTAGAAATAGCTTTGGTGTGGGAGATATAATAATACCACCCACAAAGGAGACTACTCCCTTGTCTTATCGGTTAAACTTCCTATGTACAAACAAAATTGTCAAGTATGAAGCATTTCTAGCTAGATTGTGTGTCGCTTTAATTATGGGTGCTAGAGACATTAAGATATTCGGTGATTCATAATTGGTTATTAAATAAATAAATGAAATATATCAAGTGAATCATGAAAAATTATCAAAGTACACAGATCTTACAATGAATTTGTTAGAGAAGTTTGAATCATTTACAATTGATAACATCCCTTGAAAGGATAATCAACATGTAGATGCAATGGCAAGTGCAGCTTCTCTTATATCTCCTCAAGATCCTTCAAAAGACTTCGTCTTCATTGTGCATACAATTGTGAAACCATTAATCAAAGATAAGGTAGAAGAAGTATTATCAACACCCATAGAAGACTCGAGTGAATGGTACGATACAATATTTATTTATTTGAAAGATGGTACCTTTCCTGAGCCAACAACTAAGAATACTCGAGCCTTCCTGTGAAAAATTATGTCTAAGTATATAATTCTTGTTGATGTGTTGTATCAAAGTTCGTTTGATGGTCTCTTACTTAGATGCCTTAAAAACTCTGAAATTCCTATATAGAACTTAAACAAGTTCATGCAGGTACTTGTGGTGGTCACTTTGGAGGAAGAACATTAGTCCAAAAACTAATTTGCATAGGATACTATTGGATACATATGAAACAAGATTTATTTTCATACGTAAGAAAATTACACAAATTTCAAGAACATAACAATTTAATTCATTATCCTTCCTATAAATTTTGAGCTCAAGTTCCTATTTGGCCCTTTGCAGTGTGGGGTTTGGATCCCATTGGAAAAATATCACCACCTTCCTCCATCGGGCATACATTCATAATTACTGTGACAAATTATTTCACATAGTGGGTAGAAGCAATTCCCCTTCGTTCAACAACAACTGATGTGATATGCCGTTTCATATTGGAACACATTATTTCTCGCTTCGGACTTCCTTCCGCATTAGTTTCTGACAATGGGACACCATTCAAGAACAATGATGTGAAGAATTTCTTAGAAATGTTTAACATACAACATTGCTTTTCAACACCTTACTATCTACAATCTAATGGGCAAGCCGAATCAACTAATAGCACCCTTGAAAAAATCTTAAGGAAAAATGTTAGCAAACATAATAAGGATTGGCACACATAGTTAACATATGCACTATGGGGCTATCGCACAAATGTCAGATTATCCATGCAGGGACTACACTTTATAACCTCATCTATGGCATTGAGGCAATAATTCCCTTGGAGTTAGAGATTCCTACATTAAGAATCACTCTTCAAGGACTTATTGATGATAATACTTATAAAGAACAATGATTACATCAACTTGAAATTCTTGATGAACAAAAAATTAATGCTCTTGAGCACCTTCAAGCTTTCTCTAGGAGAAAGCAACATAGTTATAATGATAGTGTTATCACCTGATCATTTGATAAAGGTTACTTGGTGTTGTGTGAGAATCAACGTAACACTAATGCCAACCCAACTAAAAAAGGAAAATTCAGTCCTAATTAATTATGACCTTATATAATTAATACAAGCTATGGGTCTAGTGCATATACGCTAATAGAAATGGATGGAACACCTCTCAAAGAACCTATAAATGTAATTCATTTTCTCCAACCTACTCTGTCTAACTCTCTCGAATAGTGTGAATGATAAAGCAGTGGTTTTAGAGTTTGTAGATGCAATTCTATGTGCTCTCACATTGCTTCGTTCTTGACAAACAATTATTTGTGTGTCTTGAATACTAAAGTAATTATTTAAATTAGCCTTTAGATGGTTAATTTAGATTTCATACCATTCAATATAATCTTTTACGTTGTGTTAGATCATATCCTTATAGGTGCATTTAATTTAACATAACATATTTAATTACAATGTTGTATCTAAGAGAAACTAGAATAAGATTTAATTAGATCACATACAACACGCTAAATCATGGAGATATTTATTAAAAAGTCTTACAAATATTATTTAATCAATCACATTGTCATTTGACATTAAACATATAAACACAACTAACAAAACATCAAATGATCATATATATATCAATTTTTTGTGTACATGCCATCAATATAGACAATGCTAGTGATGTATGTGACTGTTAGATCACTTAGGATCTGGTGCTCGCATCTGTCTAGAGGGGGTCTATCATGATACGGTGTTATGTGATTTTGATCATGAGTCATCGATTACATCCAGTGCATACTATAAACCTTGTACTTGTCCAAGTGGCTCTCGATGATCCTTCGCTAGATGATCTCTTTTCGCTTGTAGTTTGGCTACCTCTGACTAAAGTCTCTCAACCTCTGTTGGGGCTCGAGATGATTGAGTATAGTAGGAAACCACGGATAGGTGGGTGCACCTCCTCAAACTCTCATATGTTGCCTGTAGTCTAACGTATGGATCGAACAACTCGAGATCCTGCTCCACAATGGGTGGGGGAACATAGTCTATATCAACAGCCTCCTCATAGATTGATGAGGGCACTATCTTAGTAGCCACCTAACGATAGAGATCATGAAGGTCTCTCACAGTTCCTACAAGATAGAAACCTTAAATATAATCAGTACACATCATGATATATATATATATGAACATAAATTTAAAATATAAAGCATGAAGATAAGCATAAAGCATGGAACTAAATAAAACTCATCACCTAGTTCTCCAACTGGTTGTGTAAATACAACCTCATCATGTGTAGGAGGCATGGAGGATGTGCTATCCTCTCCTTGACTGTAGGTGTTATTTCATACTGCAGTTGTTGATCATGATCTATTCATGTATGTAGGAGTTGGCTCTCCCCACTTGTGACCCATTGGATCCTCATTGGCTGTCTCATCACCCTCACTCATCATCTGCTCCTCATCCTCATCCTTGTCCTCATCCCCCTCCTCCTAGAAATCATAATCAAGATCTGAAGCTTCATCACACTCCTCATCCATCACATCGATGAATATGTCTACAACTTTGAAGCGTATCTCCTCAGCTCTATCCTCCTCCTCATCTATCTAATTTGGGAGTGGTCGTGCATCACCTATTGGCTCACCCATCAGGGATACAAGAGTTAACTATGCTACTGCTCGCCACTCCTCATAAACATTTGTGGTATCGAAGGCATATCATGATCCTCATAATCAAAGTTATTGTAGATGACATCATCAATAGTGAATCACCAAAAATGTGTTGTTAGAATATGTGGTTTAATTAGAAAGTAAACTAACACACCAATGAAACATTAGATTGAAAGAAACTAATTTAGAAAAGACAAATGAAAACTCTAAATAACAGTAGCTCCTTCAAATGCATTCCATTGTCCTTTATCTCCAAGGATTCGATTCAAGTTACTAGCTCTTAGTTGGTTTAAGTAGCAGCTTGTTAGAATGGCAACTTAGGAGAACAAGATTGATGCAAAATGCATGTCCATTGCTAATGATTTAAACTATTCTTATGAACTTAAAATGCTATGATATGAAATTGCTAAAATGTTGATTCGAATGCAACTATAGTAACTATGCATAAAATCTAGGATGAAATCTACTCGTGAAAAAGTTGTATTTATAGATTTTCGAAAGGCAAGAATCTAGTTGGCAAAGATCAATGGTCAAAATCGAACTTGTGAAAATGAGCGGTGTGAGATTCTGGAAGTTGAGAGAAAGGTGGAAGGTTGAGAGAAAGATGGAGAATATTTTCAACCCATGAAACTATCTTCATTCAAAAATGGAAACAAACATCCTCTTTGTCTTTTCATTTATTGAAAAGTTAGTTGAAGTTTGAAGATAATTCCTAATTAAATAAATGAATTTATTTAATTATATGTGACATGTATTTTGGAAACTTCCATAATTAAATAATTATTTATTTAATTATGTGAGAGGTGAAAAAGGTATGTAATTAAATATTTACAATATTTAATTATGTGAGGTGTTGGATGAATTAGAAGAATATTCCATAATTTGAATTTAAACATTCAAACTTTAGAAAAATGATAATTAAGTAAATAAATTTATGAAATTTATTTAATTTAATTAAGAGGAAAATAGCAATAATTAAAAAAACTTATTTATTTAATTTAATCTAGAAGAACCAGAAAAATGAACGATATAAATAAATAATTAAATTTATTTACATGTAGATGACTTTAGAATATTAATTAAATAATTCATATTTAATTAATTAATAGGTTTGATTAACCGTGACCATTTTTAGATGTATACATTTTGCCCCTCTTTAAAGTGATGTGTTTTATGCATTACTTTAAAGAATTTTGCCCCTGACTTTGATTTGCAAATTGAACAATGCTATATGCCCCCTCGAGAGATAAATCGCATGATTTGAATGATGATGATGATGATTTGAAAGAATTGAGATGATTTTTGGAGAGAAAATGTCGATTTATCTCTCGAAATAGCGCTCTGTATAGTAAAAATGAAAATTACTTCCCTTCTTACCCCCTTAAAATGTGGAAATGGTGAAAATTCATTGTCATTTGAACAGGATCTTGTGGTAAATTTCAAAGCTCTGAGAGATAAAAAATGAGATGCCAATCCACTATGAGTGCCACCGATTCGAGCGAGCTCACCGTCATCAGAGACCAACTACGTATGGACCTCCAATAAGTTGACTTGATCCTCCTTTCTGAAATTTTTGATTGATTTTGAAGAATTTTTCAATTTTTTAGATTTTTGAAGTTCCTCTTTAGCGCATAGGATTGTAGATTAGCGCATGCGTGCCTTAGTTCAGCGCATAGATTAGATAAAGTGGCGCATACAAAGTAGCGCATAGATGAGATAAAGTGGCGCATATGCATGATAGAATAGTGCATAGGTGTTTTAGCGCATCTATGGATGAGGTAGTGCATTGGTCATTTTAGCGCATTGACTAACTGTTTTAGCGCATCCATGAGTTTTGTCGATTGTTGAATTTTGAGATGAAATTTGATGATTGCTTGATGATTTGTTGCTATATTAGACAACTGATTTGATGCTTTTGAATTTCACCAAGGATATATTAGGTTGATTTGAGTAATGATCTGATAAATTTTTCCTCATGTTTAAGAACAAATAGTAATAATTTTGATAAATTTGCTTTCCTGTTTGAAAGACAAATAGTAAATGATAGATTGATGTTAGGCTGATTGGCTATTGTGAATTGGTTTCCATGTGATATGAAAAACAAATAGATTAGGATTTATTTTCCTTCTTGCTTGAATAAAAAATAAGATTTGATTTGATTGAGCTGATTGTTCGTTTGATACAATTGATTTTTTGATGAATTTGCTTGATGTACTCATTTGACTGGATGATTTTGAGTATTCCTTGCTGATTGATTTGTGTGATTGCTTTTAATGTCGTAAAGGATAATTTTACCCTCCTCCAAATCAGAGAGATTTCCTTGCACATGGGATTTGGTTCCTTGACTATCCTAGGTTGATTTAGAGGTGATATACTAGTGTGGGTTGATTCCACTATTGACGATCCCACAATATAGGATCAATAGGGCATTGTTGATGGCGTTAGCTGAGAGGTGGCATAGTGAGTATAACACCTTTCACCTACTGACGAGAGAGATTACTATGACACCAGAGGATGTATACAGGATTCTGGGTATCCTTGTAGTTGGTGAGCTTGTGATCTATGATCACAAGGAGATTGGAGGGATTGATGCATTGAGATGAGTCTTCTAGGATCCTCATGTCTCTAGATATGAGATTCCCTGGAAGGAGATGGTGGAGAGTTATGTCCCACTTCCTTCGGTGTTAGCAAGGTTCATCGGTGGTTTCCTTTGTCCTGATCGCAAGTCAAAGGGATTATCAGTTGGCTGGGGTCAGATTATTGAGGATATGATCCTCCATCAGACTAGATATGCATGGGGGTCGTGCATGCTTGCCCATCTATACCACGATCTGCATGACGTGGTGTACACAGATGGGAAGAGTCTCTCATGTGGAGTTACTCTTTTACAAAGATGGGCATGGGAGTGTATTTCCATCACTCACCCCATTGTTCGGAGAGATCGCCCACTTGGCCATCCATACGTTTATGCCTACACAGGTCCGCTTGTCCAACCGATGTTGGTCAAGTTAGAGTACTGGCGACGCGTGTTAGATGACATGGATATAGTCATCTGGAGACCATATATGGATTGTGATCCCTGGGAGGTTTTGATGATGTAGAGCTACCCTACTACACCAGATCGAGGAATTTGATTGTTCGTACTCTGTTTATTATAGAGTGGTTCTTGGTTATGTGGGTATTGAGACAGTATGGTTTAGTAGAGATGATGCCGCAGGGTGTGGCACACTATGCCAGGTGCCGGGAGGATGTGGTAGAGTGGGGTCCATTTGTGACAATAGAGGCTGCCAGAGCAGAGTAGGCATATCTGCAGCCAGATTATTGGGTGATGCATCCAAAGGTGACAGATGCAGGGATGACAAATGAGTATGCGGCCTACTTTTACACACACCCCTTCTCAAGATTTAGTAGCCCAAAGGATATTGCCCCATTATTGGGAGGACCTGTTAAATAGCGGGCACGACGACAGCCACAGGTTGAGGCGGAGGCCAGGGCATAGGCACAGGTACCAGCAGGGGTAGAGGATGTGGTGGCTATGGATGTTGATGATGAGGAGTATGAGGTGGGGGCTTCAGACAACTCGGATGACAGTGATGATGATAGTGGGGATGAATGAGGTGATGGGGGTGGAGGTCAGAGGTTCTTCTTTGATGTACCATTCAGGACGAGGCCTCAGACATTGAGAGTGGTGGATCAGTCGAGTACTTTGACCCCACAGATTACTATCAGGGCTCCTTCGCAGGGATAGATGGATACCTTGCAGGAAGCGGTTCAGATTCTTCAGAGTCAGTTAGCATAGGCATAGGTGACTATTAGCCAGCTACATGCATAGGTTGCATAGCCACCACCTCCTGACCCACATGTAGCTCAGCTTACAACAAAGTGAGATAGCTTCTGAGAGCGATGCATACAGGCAGAGGGAGTAGTAGAGATACTCCTTAGGTCAGTTGAGGGCACCTCCACTGGAGAGGTTGTGGTAGAGGGACTGGAGACTTCTCATCAGGTAGAGTACTATAGGATGAGATACTTTGAGGCAGTGTCACTTGAGCAGAGGATAGCATACACGCAGTCAGGCACTCGGTCACGGACCCACTCACACAGTCACACCAGGAGTGCTACCAGGAGTGTGGGACAACCTATTAGATGAGAGATCAAGGCTTCTAGCAGTAGAGATCCACAAAGACCTACTACCTCCGAAGGCAGCAGTAGTCATGACCCACATCTAGATACCCCTCAATGATGATTATAGATACATTTGTTCATTGTATTTTATATATCTTGTTGAGACATTTGATATCCTTATACACCTAGACATTTTTTCTGATGAGATTTATGATATGCAGTGGTGTTTTGATATGCATGTCTCATTGATTATTTATGATGAATGATTATGTATGCATGTTTATTTCTATATGTTATGATGTTTATGATTTTTATGATGATGCAATGTAAATGATTTAAATATTCTATGTATGCAATATGTATGAATGTAAATGGATGTACTTTTTATTTTTCTCAATACATGATGATGCAAATAATGTTTGATGTCTATTGATTATGAAAACGATATATATATGAAAATTTAATAGAAATGAAATGATTGATAATAATGAATGATATGATAATAAATGGTAAATAATGATAAATAAATGATAATGATGATATAATAAATGATAAATAAATAATAAATAAATGATAATGATGTGATGCAACTGATGTTGGAAAATGAAATGAATGAATGATAATGAAATGATACATAATGATATGATGCAATTGATGTGAAAACGATAACCTGAAATAATGACATGAAATGGATGCAACTTTATTTTATTAATGTATATTTATGCAAAATGATGTGAAACAAATGATAATGGAAACGCTGTGAAATGATATAATATGAGATGAACGACCAATGAATAATATGTACTTAATGAATGATTATGCACATGAGATGAAAATGATATGATATTTAAAGATGGATAATGATCATGATGAACTAAATGAAATCGAATAATGATGATAATGGTAATAATGATAATGAAATGAAATGAAATGATATGATATGAAAATGGAAACATACAAATGCAATGATAATGATAACCTAAATGAATAGTCATGGTAAAATGAGAGGCAATAAATGATAATGTGATGAGATGCAATAAATTTCCAAGTGTACTCAATTGTTGTCTTAAAAGATATATGAAAATTTTGCCAACCTTCAAAAATCTACCTAGACAACCCCCAAAATGCAAATCTAAATGAATTATGCAATCCTAGAATGTAATAATGAACCATTCTCCTGTTTATCATTCCATGAGCAAATGTTGTACATGATTTTTTTCATCATTGAGCCTTTTTGATATGTTGAAAGTTAGTACAAGCATCAAAGGGGATATTAGCACCAATGATGACCCGAGTACTACTTTCATGATGTTTGATGTAGCAAGTTAATATAAGCATCAAGGTATAACTGAACCAAGATGACTTGAGTATTGCTTGCATAAATAGACAAAATTTGACCATTTTCCTCTGAAAATTACGAAATGTCATCAATGACAAGTTGTAGAGCATGTCCCATGACCAATTTGCATAATACTAGTTATTAGCTTACAAACAACAAGCAAAGAAAAATCATACTCCTTCCTTGTGATTCTAGTTCCGTACATCATTGAACCACTCCAAAGATATGATTTCATGAAATGCTAAAACAATAATTCAACTTATGCTTTAAGTTTTTCGTTCATTTTAGTTAGATTAAGATCATCCAATTTGTTTCATTTTTCTATCAAAAAGTTGTTTAGACTCCGTTTTGAATTTCCCCCTAATAACCTTGCACTTTGACTCCTGCTAGACATAATTACTGCTAAGGATAACCCTAATCATCAAGCCATTATGAAATCCTTGTCGTTTCAAGGAGATGTTAGGATGCATGATGGCGGATGTGATGGCGAGGCATGTATGTGATGCCGATGAAAGATGTATATGCAGAATGTATCCCAATAGAGGAGAGAGCCAAACAAAATCACAAACAATGCATGTTTGATAGGTTTTCACCATTTGTTTTTATTGCACTTTTTCTTGATTTTATGATTTTTTTGTTGTTACCAAGATGCATATTTGCCAGGTTTTCATCAAGGCAACGATTTTTTCTTTTTCATTTTTTTTTTGTATTTTTTCTCTTTTTAATTTTTTGTGTTGTTTTTTCAGGACTTTTTACAATGTTTTTTATATTTTTCAGGCATAAAAATTCTTCAAGTTAATGTTGTTGGTCAGATATTCAAACAGGTCCCCTTTTGATGTTGACAACTGGTATGCCCCCGATCCATATAAGGCAATGATAATGAACGGGCCCAACCAATTAGGTTTGAACTTGCCTTTCTTTTCCCGATCCTGCTGATTACGAGGGTTTTCCTTGAGAATCAAGTCACCCACTTGAAAATATCATGGTTTGACTCTGTGATTGTAGCTGCAGGACATAATTTGTTGATATCCATTTAAATCATTAACTGCAGTTTGATGTCGTTCATCAAGCAGTTCCAGCTCTTGCAACCTTGATACTCTGTAGTCTTCATCATTTATCAACCCCTTTAGTGATACTCGAAGTGAGGGAATCTCAACTTCTAGTGGTAGAATAGCTTCTGCTCCATAGAAAAAAGCATAAGGAGTAGTACCTATTGGTGTGTGGATACTTGTTCTATATGCCCATAATGCTAGATTTAATTGGACATGCCAATCACGACCTACCTCATTCACTATTTTCTTTAAAATCTTCAGAATTGTTTTGTTTGAAGCTTCAGCTTGACCATTCCCTTGTGCATAGTAAGGTCTAGAGAACCTGTGTTGGATGTGAAATCTTTCACAAAGTTCATCAACATCCTGATTTTTATAGGGTCTTCCATTGTCAATGATAATGGAGTTGGGAATGCCATATCAACAGATGATATAGTTCAAAATGAAGGAAGAGATTTGTTTGCCAGTAACAGTTGTTAGGGGAACAACTTTAATCCACTTAGTAAAATACTCAGTGGCTGTGATGATGAACTTGTGTCCATTTGAAGATGATGGGTGTATCTTGCCAACTAGATCCAATCCCCACTGAGCGAAAGGCCATGTTGTGGTGAAAGGTTGTAATTATTGAGCAGGAGCATGAATGAGATTCCATGAATTTGACATTTTGCACATTTCTTGACAAAGATGAATGATTATTTTTCCATGGTCGGCCAGTTGTAAACCAATCTAACAAGTTTCTTTGCTAAGGTTAGTCCACTTGAGTGTGTCGAACAAATGCCACCATGTACCTCTTGTAAGGCCTTTTTTGATTCATCGCGTTCGAGACATCTAAGGAGGGTACCATCAATACCACGCCGGTATAAGATGTCAGCAATTAAGGTGTAACGAGAAGATTGGCGTATAAAATTCCTTTTCTGATTTCTAGACAAGTCTAAAGGTAAAATTGTATTCTTTAGGTAAGTATAGATTCGGCCATACAAGGGACAATAAGAACTGGTTAAGTGGAAAATGATTTGAGTTTCTGGATTGTCATAGGCGGGAGAAAACAATTGTTCCACTAGGAAATCTTACCATGCTTGATTCTCTGACAACTGGAGTAGTGATGCGATTGTAACCATGGTGTTCATAGCTTTATTATTAGTATGTGGAATTTGCACGAACTTGATATCAACAAAGTATTTCTTGAAGTTGTCCACCATCCTTTTGTAAGGCATTAACTTATCATCCTTAGTTTGGTATTTTTCATTCATTTTATTTATGACAAGTTGTGAATCACCAAACACTTGAAGTTCTATGATTTTCTAGTCTACTGCAATTCTCATTCCAATTAATGCCTCATATTCAACTATGTTGTTTGTGCAAGGGAACATCAGCCGATAAGATTTTGGAATTGTATGTCCTTGAGGAGTAATGAAAATAATCCCTACCCCTAAGCCATGTTGAGTGTAGGAACCATCAAAATAGAGTGCCCATGACCGCTTAATAGCTGTTGTGAATACATCTACATCAAGAAAATCAATGTGTATGGGGTGTTCTGCTGGCATTGGTGCTTCTACTAACTGATTTGCAATTACCTATCCTTTTATAGCTTTGTGATCCACAGAATGAATGTCAAACTCACTTAGGATCATGACCCATTTATCCAACTTGCCAGTTAAGGTTGCCTTACTTAGAAGATATTTGAGTGGATCAATCTTAGCCACAAGATTTATTGTATGAGGTAGCATATAGTGTCGTAACTTTTGAGAAGTAAACACTACTACTAACAATCTTTTTCAATGAAGGTATAATTTAACTCATAAATTGTCAAAGTTCGACTGATGTAATATATTTCTCGTTCCTTTCCTAAGTTGTCTTCCTGTGCAAATAATGCTCCCAAGGACACTTGTGTGGGAGAAAAATACAATATGAGTGGCGCACCTTGCACTGGTGGAATCAACACTGGTGGATTCATTAGATAATGCTTTATTTCATCAAATGCTACTTCACATCTATCTCCCCATTTAAATGGAACATTCTTGTGTAAAAGATGAGTGAATGGTAAACTCTTATCTGCTAGTTGTGCAATGAATCTTCTGATGGATTGCAACCGTCCCTATAATAAGCGTAGTTGACTAATTTTCCTTGGTGATGGCATATCAAGAATTGCTTGTACTTTTGTTGGATCCACCTCAATTTCCTTTTTGGACACAATATAACCTACCGGCTTTCCCAATTTCACTCCAAAGACAAATTTCTTTGGATTAAGTCTCAATTTGAATTGTTCCATTCTTTTAAAAAAATTAGATAAGATAGCTATGTGTCCTTCCCTGGTGTTAGATTTGGCTAGGAGATCATCTATGTAATCCTCCATGAATGTGTGCATCATATCATGAAAAATCGTAGTCATTGCTCGTTGGTATGTTGCTCCTACATTCTTGAGTCCAAATGGCATTACGTTCCAGAAATAAGTACCACAAGGACATGTGAACGTTGTTTTATCCTGATCTTCAGGTGCAATCTTTATCTAGTTGTATCCTGAAAATCCATCTATTAGTGAATGCATAGCATGGCCAACAGTCAAGTGTACAATCATATCTATATTTGGTAGAGGAAAGTCATCCTTAGGGCATGCTTTATTCAAATCCCTGAAATCTGTACAAATTTTGATTCTTCCATCTGGCTTTGAAATAGGTACGATATTGGAGATCCATTCTACATAGTCTATATACCGAATGAATCCGACATCTAACAGTTTCTTTAACTCCTCTTTGACCAATAATGCAACATGTGGATGCATTTTTTTGAGTTTCTACTTCACAGGTTTTTCCCCTGGCATGATAGATAGATGATGCATGATGAGATCTGGATCTAATCCAGGCATATCCATGTAGGACCATGCAAAACTGATTTGATTTTTCTTGAGAAATTTTGTGAATCCCGGTATTTCCTCTTCTATTAATGATGCGGCCAATTGCAAGATTTTGGGTTGTTTCGTAGTACCTATATTGAGTGCCTCTGTTGGTTCTATTAGAATAGAAGACCTTTCCTAATAGTGCTCAGGAAGAGTGTCAAGTTTCCAATCCTCTAGTGCCTTTGAAAGGTTTTCACTATTGGATACGCTTTTTATTTTTCTCTTTTGATGATCTAATACTGCCTTTGTTAGGTTTTCACCATTAGATATTTCTTTTATGTTATTTATTTTGTAGCTGAGAAACTTGGCACTTTCCTATCGAAAAATTTGATCTTGGGATTCCCTGGTGGAACTTGTTTCCGGTTGGGATGAACAAAGGAAGTTTATGATGGTTTCATCATTTGGAAAAGTTGGGATATCAATTGGTGCAATTTGTTCCCAATCAATGAGTTCGGGAAGAACCAAAGGAAATGGATCGTTAGGCTAAGTAAGGTCATTGGTTGTTAGGGTCATGATGCTATCATTAACATCGTTATGGGAAAGATATAGGATGGTATCCTCCTGTTGATGATCTTTCTCACTTTGAATCGAATCATTCTCACTCGAGTCATGATCTCTTTGTAGAACATAATCAAGCAGAGGCCTTGAGCTTTCCCCTTGTATGGATGTAGGTGTGAATTTTTGTATGACATCCACCTCTTTATCATCAAAGATGTCGTCCCAATCATATTCATTAGAGTCAGTGTCAGAATTGTCTTCTTGAAGTCTAAGAATTGCTTTAACTAACTCCTCATTAGGTGTGCTTTATAGTACTTCTTCCTTTGTATCTTCACCATATCCTAACCTAGTTTTATCCTTTGTGTGCATTGTATGGATGTTGATGGTTGTCCATGGGATCTTGGAGATATGGGTAGATTAGAGAGACATAAGGAATATTCTCCCACCCCATTATCTTTCAATTTTAGCTTGGTGCCAAAATTACTTATCATTTCTCATGTTTGTTCATTGTATTTGGAGGTAGAAATGGCCAAATCCTCTCTATTATGTGGGACGAGTGTGTCTTGAGTTGCTCTTACATTAGAAAAAGTTTGACTGCTAATGTGATCAACTAGTATTTTTACTTCTTGTCCATCATATGGAAACTTCAAGCATTGATGATAAGTAGATGGAACAGCTTGCATGTCATGGATCCATGGGTGACCCAAGAGTATGTTATAGGATAAATCCTGATCTAGAACCTGACAAAAGGTATTCTTCACAACAGGTCCCACTCTGATTGGTAGACTGACGAGGCCTTTGGAAGCTCTTTCCTCATCATCATATGCCTTTATTGTAATTTTCCTTCGTGAATCTATAGATTCTTTTGAATATCCCAAAGCAAGGACCAATTTCAAAGTACAAATGTTTAATCCGGCTCCCCCATCTATTAGGACACGTCTAATTTGGGCTTTATGAACCATAACCTCTAGGTAAAGTGATGAATTATGTGGATGGGTCATGGATGAGTCATCCTTCTTAATGAAAGATAGACATGTGGATGAGGACAAGTGTCCCACCATGGCTTGAAATTTATTGATATCCAGATTAGGAGACATAGTTGTGTCAACAAGTGCTCTTTCCAGAATTTCCTTGTGTAGGTGATAATTTTAAGAGCTCCAAGATAGAAATTTGGGCCGATGTTTTTCGTAGTTGATCGACCAAATTGTATTGATTTGGAGGGGGAATTTCTACCTTGGATGAAATTCCTTGTACAATGATTTTGGCTAGTCCCCTTGTTGTAGCATTGACCTCTCGATATTCTTTCTTTCCTTTTATCCTAATAGCATTGATTTTTTGATCATTAGTGTAAATATGATTGATAATGGTGTCATGGACATGATTCACGTTCTTTCCTTTGTCACCCGAGGATTCCCCTTTTGATAATTGGGGAGAGGATCCTTGAATTCCTGATGGTAATCATTAGCATTGTGTCCCTCAACCGTTATGGTACGGTTATCAATCAAATCTTGAACAAGATTCTTTAACCCTTGGTAATTATTTGTCTTGTGACCCTTGCATCTATAATAATCACAAAAGTGTGAGTCATTCCACGATGGTGGTTTAACTTGAGGATCATAATCTCTTTGCGGTGGCAATGTAATAGCATTTTGATTCAATATTTCTTTAAGAATGGGCTCCAAAGACTAGCCCAAGGGAGTAAAACTTCGTCAATTTGAAAAATATGAATATCTGGGTGCATTTGAATTTTTATTATTGCCAAGATTATTAATGCGATTATTGGTCACATTTCCTTGATTGGAAATATTTCCTTGGGTACTATAATTTCCAAAATTATTGCTACGTTGGACACTTGATACATTAAGAATGGTAGGCTTCACATTCACATTGTTAGCATCTACTACCCCATCATTCACAATATTTGTATTTCGAGTCCAAAATCATGACTTGTCATTGTTGTTACTATTGTTGTTGTTGTTGTTGTTGTAAGAATTTGGACCTTCTTTATCAAGTTTCAAAACTCCACGCTTGACCAAGGCACCTTCAATAGTAATCATGTTTTCAATCAATTTTTCAAATTATTGGGGACAATGAAGGTTTAGCCTATAACTCATCTCTTGATTCAAACTGTCAATGGAGATCTCCATCTTTTCCATTTTAGGAATAGAATGGGAGTATCTGGCAAACACACTTCTCCATCTTTGTAAAAATGTGGTGAAGGATTCCCCCACCTTTTGTTTCACTTTACACAGATCAAGCATGGTTATCTGGTGTTGGATATTGTAGGAGTATTGCGATATGAATTTATTTATTAACTCCTCAAATGTTCTGATGGGGGCAGTGATCTTTGAAATCCACTCCATGGATTTTCCACCCATACTTTGTGGAAACAATCGCATTAAGTAGGCATCTTCATGAGAAAATTCTAAGCTCATATTTTGGAAATCCCTCACATGTTCAATGGGGTCTGTTTTCCCATTATACCTATCAAATTTAGGGATTTCACAATGTTTTGGAAAATGAATCATTTGAAGAATCTTGTTAAATGGATATGGACATATATCATCCAAAGCATACTTCTTTGTTGTACCCCCTTGGATTTCCTT
This sequence comes from Sequoiadendron giganteum, assembly GCA_007115665.2. NCBI lineage: Eukaryota > Viridiplantae > Streptophyta > Pinopsida > Cupressales > Cupressaceae > Sequoiadendron > Sequoiadendron giganteum. Next base: position 99,146,105 of record CM021103.1, read on the forward strand.
TATTTTCCCTTATAATGCTTTTATCTATTGAGTAAGAGCATTAAAATCATTAAGAGGGGTTTCAGGATTCTCTTTAATCCCTTCTGTGTCAAAATCGGCAAGTAACTTAGCTCCTTGATTAGCTAATTAAAGCAAATATTTTTCCTTGTTTCATTCCAAAATTATTTCCATAAGAGTATGGAATTGGGGATCTTGTTTTGCTTCTTGGAGCTTTTCTTCTGTTATCTCTTTAGTATTTGAATTATGAAAGGGATTTTCTTCCCTATCACTATTATCACCCATTTTGCTTAATGTACTTTCCCTTTCATCTCCTTGCATGTGCTTTCGAGATCTTGTGACAACAGGCATAAGATTTTGCCAAATTTCTACTAACTTTGATCAAAAGAATGAAATAGTGCAATTTTGATGGGTATGAAAGTCAGAATAGAATGAAGATTCTATGACTTATGAGATTTCTAATATTTAGCTCATGATTCCCTGATTGAAAGGATGATGATCTTGTTTGCGGGAATTAAACCAAAAATAAAAAATAAAGATGATTTTGCACTTTGTGAGGTTTGATCGTAGTTTTGTAAAAATAAGGATTTTGATAAATGTCTAATGTCCCCTAAGCTCTCTATTGCAGAAATTGATTAGGACGAGTAGAGTACACAATTGCAGGTTGGGGTATGTAAGAGGAATGAATACGCTGACTATGATTATGTCATTGAGAAAGGGCTCTTCGTTGAAAGAAAGCTCGTGAGTATAATGGTTCTACAACATAATTGTCAGTGAAACCTCTAACAAAGTCGTGATATCGATGAATAAAGGTTTTGTATTCAAGAAAAACCCTTCGAATTTGGTATAAAAATTTCCTCTTTTTCAATAACTTCTTATAACTGAGAGATTTCTTTGGCTTCTTAATCTTCCTCTCTAGGGACTTTTTGGCAAAAGTTGCATACTTCCAAACCCTGAGCATAGAAAAAGACTAGAATGAGATGACTGATTTCTAGGTATATGAAAATTACCCAGGTTCAGAACACAGATGCACTAAATTTTTCACCAGATGCGCTAAAAGATCTGACCTATGCGTTGGACTGTTGTAGGTATGCGCTAAAACATAGCACAAATGCACTAAAACAGAGCATGAATGCGTTGAAATAGAGCACAAATGCGTTGAAACGGAGCACAGATGCTCTAAAACAAAGCATGAATGCACCGAAACAGAGCACAGATGCGCTGAAACAAAGCACAGATGTGCCAAAATAGACCAGGGATGCGCTAAACTATCCAATTACTTTTCTGAGACATACATATTTTGACAGTTTGATGTTCTCAGATGATCTTTATCTGATTTAAATGTGAAAAACATGACATATAGTAGAAAATAGTTGTTTTATAAATCCTAAAATCTAAACAAAGAGTGTATGTTCTTGATATTTTCATGGGTATTGAACAAGATAAGCACTTCAAATAGACTCACTCTTAGTTTTCAAACAAGTCATCATAGCAACCACAACTCACAACTTAAAATTGTGTCGACTCATACAGCCTTGTCACCCCCTGGAGGGCGCCCGTGTTTTTGTCTTTTCCAGGTGTGTACTCAAGGTTAGATTTCTCAATCCCTTGATCAAACAGTCTTTGGCAACTATATGGTGAGTGTCTTGGGGGTAGATTCTTCCCTCCCCTTGCACTATGATTGAAATGATGTTTGGATACTGACACGGCTGGCTTTCTACACTATGGTTCACAGTAAAGGTTTTCGTTTGACGTGGCAATAGATAAACTCCCTCAAGAGACCTCCCAATCTTTAAAACAAATATTTTGGGGATGGTTATCTTTCACACTTCCGTTGAATATGGATTTCCCCAAAATTCACTTTTGATTAGAGTGGGTTGGAAAACCTAGCTTTGGTTGCTCCCACTTAGGTTGTTCCCGTAGGGTGATTACTTTTTCCCACTACGCCAGGCCTTCTAAAGGATGTAATAAAGCATGAATTGCATAAAATGAAAAAGGTAAGTATGGTGTTTTGGTCACCCAGTAAAGGGGAGAGCATATACCTATTACCCAACAATCACAACAAATAAATGGTTCAATTTTAAATCCAAATGATAGTTTTCTATGCTAAGTGAAGATTTTGCTTCACAACAAACATTGGATTCATTTTAACCAAGCAAAAATGATGTTTGGTGACTATCCTAGGATTGATAAATTCTAGATTTTAAATGTCTATCCTAGGATTGCTTCATTTTACTTTAAACTGAATTGAAAAATCTCTGTCTGCGGATGGCGTCAGAATCGGGATTTAATTTTTATAATTCCCTGTATGCGCTAAAAGAACTGGGAAATGTGCTAAAACAGTTAACAAATGCGCTTAAACGGGCCACCAATACGCTAAAAGAACTGACGTATGCGCTAGAACATGCCACCAATACACTAAAACAGTCATCGAATGTGCCAAAACAGAGCTCGTATGTGCTAATCCATGGGTCGTATGCGCCAAACTGAAGTTCCAGTCTGTCACCTATCAGAAAAACTGTGATAAAAAGATTAAAAACAGGGCAAGGCCCCACGGTGGGCACCAAAAATGTGTTGTCTAATTAGAAAGTAAACTAACACACCAATAAAACATTATATTGAAATAAACTAATTTAGAAAAGATAAATGCAAACTCTAAATAGCAACAACTCCTTCAAATGCATTCCATTGTCCTTTATCTCCAAGGATTCGATTCAAGTTATTGGCTCTTAGTTGGTTTAAGCAGCAGCTTGTTAGAATGACAACTTAGCAGAACAATATTGATGCAAAATGCATGTCCATTGCTAATGATTTAAACTATGCTTATTAACTTAAAATGCTATGATATGAAATTGCTAAAATGATGATTCAAATGCAACTATAGTAACTGTGCATAAAATCTAGGATGAAATCTACTCATGAAAAGGTTGTATTTATAGATTTTTGAAAGGCAAGAATCTAGTTGGCAAAGATCAACGGTCAAAATCGAACTTGTGAAAATGAGCGGTGTGAGATTCTGGAAGTTGAGAGAAAGGTGGAAGGTTGAGAGAAAGATGGAGAATTTTTTCAACCCACGGAACTATCTTCATTCAAAAATGGAGACAAACATTCTCTTTGTCTTTTCATTTACTGAAAAGTTAGTTGAAGTTTAAAGATAATTCCTAATTAAATAAATGAATTTATTTAATTATATGTGACATGTATTTTGGAAACTTCCATAATTAAATAGTTATTTATTTAATTATGTGAGAGGTGAAAAAGGTATGTAATTAAATATTTACAATATTTAATTATGTGAGGTGTTGGATGAATTAGAAGAATATTCCATAATTCAAATTTAAACATTCAAACTTTAGAAAAATGATAATTAAGTAAATAAATTTATGAAATTTATTTAATTTAATTAAGAGGAAAATAGAAATAATTAAATAAACTTATTTATTTAATTTAAACTAGAAGAATTAGAAAAATGAACGATATAAATAAATAATTAAATTTATTTATGTGTAGATGAATTTAGAATATTAATTAAATAATTCATATTTAATTAATTAACAGGTTTGATTAACCGTGACCATTTTTAGATGTATACAATACTCTCATGAACTGAACCACCAAGACATTACTGCATATTGTATTTCATCTCATGAAATGATCGATCAGCTAGAAAATGTACCCTCTCACCCCGGATTGGAACTCAAAGTATGTGATGGACATCCTCTAACATGATAATCATCTTTCCTATCGGGAGATGAAACGTGCATGTATCCACATTCCAACGCTCTACCAAATCCATCAACATAGCATCATGGTACCTCATGGGGGACATGAGGTACACCTAGTATAGTCTAATAGTCCATAAAATATGTGTATCCTCCTCTGAAAAAGTTAGGGCTAGGTCTCGGAGGTGACAAATCTATCTTCCACTAAGATGCTTTCACGACCAGGGTGGAATCTAAGGGTATGTGCAGGATCATCTAGGAAAAAATAGAGCCTTAAGTGGCGATGAAAATTTAGAAAATCAGAGTTAGGCAACTTGACGTAAAAATTCTAATAAGTTATCTATATTATTTCAAAAATATCTAAGAATAGAATCTGTAGCAAATTGAATGTAGTTTCTAAACTACTAAGTTTATTTTTTTTAAATTCTATTTGGTAAAAATTTGAAATTTCAATGCAATAGTACATAAATTTCAGGGAAAAAATAAGAAGTAGGTGTCTTTCTAACCACCCTAACCACAATAAAATGATAATATTTTTTTTATAATATTTTAGATATAAGTAGAGGAGTCATGTCCCGATGTGATGCATATTTTTTTGTAAGTTTTTTCCAAGTAAATAATTAATTATGAATTTTTTATTACAACTTTTGAAAAATATTAAAAACTTGTATTTCTGACCACCTTAACTTGGTCAAAACTTCATGAAATTCTTTTTTTCTTTTTCCTACAGTATGCAAATAATAGAACGTGACACATGTTTTAGATTCAAAAAATGTGATACCATTTGAAATCTATAAATGTTTTTCAATCAACCTATCAATCAAGACTTTAGTCATAATTCAAATAGAAAATGAATAATAATAATTTATTAAATTCAAAGTAAAGCATAATTTATATTGGTGGAAAGCTGAGAATCTCCATTAAAAATCCTTTTCATTTCATCAATTTTGGGTTAAAAAATGTCGTCAGCCACATGGGCCATCATATCACTTACATATCGCCACTTTTTGGCCCATCATGATCCTGCACATACCCCTAACAAAAAAGAAAAAATATATCCTTTAAGCATTCTACAATCTTAAAATCTATACATCAGTAATCAAAAAGTGTACTAAAGTTGTTCTACTATACTCTTATAAGGGTCCTAGACACTTTAGACCCCTTTTGGGACACTTTGCGAAGAAATAAGACACTTTCCGACAAAAAGGGACACTTTGCGAAAAAAGGGGACACTTTGCAAAAAAAAAGGGATGCTTTGCAAACTTTTCTTCCAGGGTCCAAAATCAACCTAGAAAGGCATACAAATCATAAACTAAATGTGTAAGGACAAAACTAAGGTAGAAAAATCAACTCACTTGATAATGATTCTTGTTGGGGGCTACCTGATCCCGTAGGACACCTAGTCTCGGAGGCTCGCAATCTTGTAGGCTCGACATCTTCAATCACTCTTCACCAAATTCAAGCTACAAGTAGGTAAAAGACAAAATAGTTAGAAATTATTTCAATTTTTACTCTTATATAAGTTAAAATTAGGGTTTCAACTTTATTAGGGTTAAAAAGTTCTTTTGGTTCAAATTAGCATAATGGGAGCTAGAGAACTCTATTTTTTGCATCCTTTGTTACATTGGAATCATAATTCCACTCCCGTTATCATAAAATGTCTATCATTATGTGGTATGGTACTTGTAAATACCCTAGATGATGTGACCTACCTTATTCTATGTGGTTAGATTGCTACCTTGATTCCACCTCCTTAAAGAAAGTGGAATCAAGGGGGGGCATACATCTACCCTCGAATTGGATTTCTAGAAGAAGATAGATAAGAGGATTTTTGGGACAACTAAAGAATTTTTGTTTTATGATATGGTTCCTAACATTGTGGTTTTACAAAAGGCTATAGTGGGGGCTTTGTTCTCCTATGTTATGAATCAATCTACATGAGTATCCTTTTATGAAATCAAGTGTATTATTTAGAGTCCTTTAGCTTGCGTATGCACATAGATCATATGGGCACTAAAGTGGGGGCTAAATGTGGAAATAGAAATTATACTCCCTTCTTGTAGATAGTACAACCCCTTGCCTAATTTGGACCTATTTTGGTATCCATGCATTACCCTCTAATTCATCATTAACAGGCCCCTAAGACCCATTATTTTGGATCTCAAGGCTTGTTTTAGCTAAAAACCTGACAAAATCATCAAAAACACTTAAAATTTTAACAAACCACCCCAAAAATCTAGGGTGGGACTCATACACCACCTTGGGCGTATGAGTCCCCCTAGGTGGGACCCATACACCTGGGCAGGGCTAGTGTATGAGTCCCATTTGGGGCTTTTTAGGGTTTGAGTGATAAAATCACCTTTTTAATTCAATTTTTTGGTTGATGTTAGCTTTTGAGATCTGAATAATGGTAAATTAGGTGTTAATGCCTATATAATCAAGCTTCTAAGTCATTATTTCATCTAAAAAAGCCTTTTCAAGAGCAAATTTGAAATCCAAGGATTCAAAGTCTTCAAGCATTCAAATTTCCAAAGCAAACAAAGTTAAAGTCTTGGAGTAGCATTAATGTATTTTTGTAGGTCTTCAAGATCACTTTCATTCAATATCTAGCATTGTCAAGGGTTGATCATGGTTGCCTATGGTGAATCATGATGGATTCTAGGCTGGGGAGATGCAACTAGCCATCAAGATAAGCCTAATGACTTGTTTCCTAACTAATTCCATCCTCCTTTATCACTCTACATTTAGCCTAAGGAAGGTACAAGCATCATTATGGCTCACTTGGGTGATTAGAGATCTCTCAAAGTGGGTCATTGATCTTTGTAGTGTAGGAAAGTCCATACCCTTGCATTTTCACACTTGTTTGGGCCCTCCCTGCTTTGTTTATCCTTATTTATGTCTTAATTGGTCCTATTTTGCATCCACAAGCCTAATAAATTATACCTTTTTATGGATAATCCCGACACACATCAAAGGATAAATGATAACTTAATGATTTTGGTTGTGTGTCTTTGATTTTTGGACAAGGACTAATAACACACCTAGGGTGTCTTTATCTCCCAAAGGTCTTCGGACCCTGATTTCAAAAGAACCTTAAAAGGTCCCCTTTTTGGAGTTTGTGCCCCGAGTTTCAAGCCTCGAGACTAAGATGCCACCTAGGGCATCTTAGTCCCCCTTAGGTTATTTTTAAGATTTAATTTCAAATCTTGGTAGGCTTTAGCCTCCTTTGATTAATGAATTCATATGTCGGCTTGTTGTGGTGTAATTTTAGGATATTAAGCATGGAAAAGTATAAATACAAGGTTATTTCACTCATTTTCTCCTAACAAGAAATCAAGTGGCCTACGACTTTTGTGAGAGAATTCATAATAGAAAATTGGAGTTCACAAGAGCATTCAAGAGTAATTCATCAAGAATTTGGAGCCATCATCAAGATTCAAGCATCATGTCAAAGATATTCTTGCATCATGTGTGTTTTTGAGCTAACATTTGTGATGTAGGGTTTTGATTCAAGCGAGCAATTCAAGTCAATATCTATCAAGCATCCAATTCAAGATCTACATTCAAGCTAGCCACTTCACACAAGTTCGTAGATTTCATGACAAGGGTTTGGTCAGTTGCAAGATAGCACTTTTTTCATTCATTATTTCCCTCCATTATTCCATTTCACTCCAAGGTTTAATTACTAACAAGGGGTTTGACCAAGGAAAACCCCCATTTACTAACAAAACAACAGGTTTTCCTTCTTTTGTGTTTTTGTGTTTGCAGATTTAGGTTGAAGACTTGAAGATCATTTGAATTCAAAAGTTGTAAAGTTGCAAAGTTGTCATCTTCATGGAAAGTCACCTTCAGGCTAGATTTGGAAGTTTCAGGACCTAAGATCTGAGAAGAAGTGAAAACCTTGGACCTCAGGATCACATTCTAAATTTGCAAATTTTTTGATTGAGACTAAGAAGACGGTAAGGGAATCTTAGTTCTCCAAAGGGTATTTTGCAAAGATTCTTTTAGATTTTGTTTTGACATCTGAAGATTTCGTGTTTGCCCCAAAAAACAACAATAGGACTAAGAAGACAGTAAGGGCATTTTAGTACTGCTTAGCATATTTTGATAGCATTTTTGCATTTCTAGAATCCTTATCACATTTCCAGACTTCCCAAGTACATACATTCTAACTTGTTACTTTTTTTGTCATTTTCACTCATTATTTGGCTTGCATTACTAGATTTTGTGAGTTGAATATCAAGTTGTCTTTTCCAAGATTTTGCTTGGTGGTGAACTCCTCGAAGCCTAAAGAACCTTTCTAGGTCTCCCTTGTTGAGAATTGACTCACCTTTGTGTTGATAGTTAATCCAATTTGGGACCCTAGGGAATCCTTGAATGATTAGTTGGAGAAAAGTGGTGTTCTATGACCTAAACCATAAAGCCCCTCCACATTTCACCATGAATCAATCTTCATATGTCATTCATGCATCTTATTCTTTCACATTAGAATAGGGTTGCATTGCATTTCAGATTTCCTAATCTTAGACGCACTTAAGGTTAGGGTTTACATTCCTATTTACATGCATATTTCATTATTTCCATCAAGGTTTAATTACCAAACTAGGGGTTTGACCGAGGCAAACCCCCCATAACAAAATCAAGTCTATATTCTATTTTGCAGGTCTTTTCACAAATTCGGATCTAGAAATCAATTTGGGAGAAAAGTGCACGTGTTGAAGTGCAGATTTGAAATTTGAATCCCTGAAAAGTAGAATGGGATTGGTATGCCATAAATGGTGTATGAGTCCCACTACAGGATTTTTTTAGGATTTTTATAGATTTAGATACCCATTTTCTAGAAACCTATTCCTGTGCAGAAACCCTGATCTGGGGCTGATTCGCCTAGACTGGTGTATGAGTTCCCAGTATGTTAAAATTCCTTGAATGAGATAGCCCTATTGCAAGATATCTTTCTCCTTTGTATTGAGATCTCTAGGGTTATCCTTGAATGAGATAATTGGGAAGTGGGTCTTTCTCTATGTCCTAAACCATACAAAAGCATCACACCCATTTTTAGTTGTTTCAGTTACGATGCCTATTTATGACACTGTTTATTGCATGTGAAAAATGTTACCATGACACTCAATGTATGTTCTTGTTTATTGTGAGAAAAATGTTACCACAACACCCAATGTTTGTACTTATTTATTAAGTGTGGAAAATGTTACGATGCCTACTCAATGCATTAGAAATTTATTTAATATTTCTAATTAATAGATATTTGTTAAAGATAAAAAAATTTAACAACTGTTTATCTACCTCAGAAATACTTTTTGTAAACTAAATTTCAGTTATAATATTGAACATGTTACAATTGTTTATTTATCCCTATTCAATCTACATTGAATACATGAATGAAAGAAGTCTAAAACATATAAATGTGACAAGTAAAATTCACTATCATATTAATAGAATGAAATAAAAACAATAAACTTTGAAAAAAATAATTTAATATCATGAAATAAATGTATATATAAAAATAAAATAATTTAATTTTGCAATGACAAAAAAATATATTTTAAAATTATTAAATCACAAAAATAGTTTTAAACTATAAAATTTAGCTTTATTTTTAAATTTTGTATTATGATTGGCTTGAAAAAAGATTACATCCTAAAGATGCATGAATAATTTTGTACAAAACTAATAATGAAATATTAACACATCACATTTATGTCAAAGAACATTTCTCTATTCTAAATAATTAGAATTCAATTCTCATTTCTAAACATAAAAAATCTCGACACTCAACACACTTTTTCAAGGCACACTTCAACGGCAGCGGCTCTCTAGCCCCAGGAATGCACCAGTGTATGGATGCATGTCGCATACCATAACTTGCATACGTTGTGGTTATGCAGGTGTATGATTTCAGTTATACTTTTATTCATCGGACCTACAATACTATTTGATTAGACCAGTGAAATGCATTTAAACTATGATAAATATTGAATTTGCACCGCTCACTTTAGAAATTTACCAATTTTATGATGTTTTTATAATTTGAACTTTTATGCTTCTAAACTGTATGATATTTAATGTTTTAATAAATATTCAAACAATTATTAAAAGGGTATAATTAAATTATATATATTTTAATAAATATAATATTTTTCAACAACATTATTATATTATTGAAACTAAATATTTTTTATTAAATTTCATAATATTATAATATAATTACTAACATTATTATAATATATTTGAATTATGATATAAAATTGTAATATATTAGATAAAATAATATAATTAAAAAATTTATAACTAATTTTTATATTAAAATTATGGAAAAAATATTTTTAAATTTAAATAATATTATATATGATAATAATGTATATTATTTAAATAATTATTATGTTAATTATTATATATTTATATTATATTTAAATTATATATAAATTTATATGAAATGAAGTAGGGAAATAATTATTAGTGTTTAATTATTTAGAGATGACTTAGGGTTTTTCGGGCAGAAAATCTTTAGAGGGTGTCATACATATATTAAGCATTTTGATCCTTTCTAATGTGTATGTTGTTTAAAAACCATTTGAATATGTTTATCTATTTTTGAAGAGTGCTCTTTAAGTGAAAAACGCTAAGAGCCTAGTAAGGGGAATCCTCTTTCCCTTTTTAGCATATGCATTGTTTTTGGTGGTTCATTTTGGTGAACCTGACGTGAAGGGAAAGATGATTCCCCTTACTAGGATCCTAGGGTTTTTCACCTAAAGAGAACTTGGTTTATAAAATGGCTCTCTTTCACCTAATGATATGCAATATTTTTGGGTGAGTTCATTCAAATGATTAGAGGGTTTGTGAGGTGTGTGTGAATGTGTGGCAGAAAACCGAAATGAAGAGATGCTAATCTAATCTATGAAATATAAAGTAAAGTAAAATTAAACTAATACAAGTTAATCTAAATGACCTAAATGCATGTAAACAAAAAGTAAACTAGAGTGTTCAGATCTTGTGCACTTGGAAAATGAAACTTGTAGATAAGAGGCCCCTGAATATTTTGGAATTTGTCAAAAATATTCACAGGGACACTTCCACCAAGTCGGGGGACCTAATCCTCCTGTCGGGAAACTTTATTGGACTATGTTTCTGTCAAAAGGGTGTCCAAAAATGTGAAGATCCCAAAAAATCATGCTCAGAGGGACTAGGTCGCCATTATGGCTGACCTAGTCCTCTTCTGGGTTTTGGAGGATCTGAAAGTGAAGATTTGAGTCTTCGATCTGTACTTCGGATCCCAATAGGTGTCTGGCTCAAATTCTACAGAGGATGGACAGAAAGAGGTCTCCAAGATTCAACTAGGGCTTTGTTGACTTGAGTGATCTTAATGAGTTGAGAACACCTTCTTGACACCTTTCTCCTTGACAAACCTGCATACAAAAACCTACAAATCACACATGCAAAGAGGAGACAAGGGTTGGGGTTAGAGATTAGCCCTGGGTTTGCCCTGGTCAAACCCCTTTTGAGTAATCAAACCAAATAATGAAAGGATAAGAAAATGAAGCATGAAAAAAAGGGAGAGGTAGAGTTTACCTTGCCATGATATTAGATCTTGAGTTGCAACAATGGAGGTTCAGCATTCTTGAGAGATGTCTTGTTGGCTTAGACTACTCAAACCCTAGTTTGCTGAGAAGAAGAAGAGATGAGAGATGAGAGGAGAAAATGACAATGTCTCTCATGAGAAATTAGGGTTTTGAAGCTTATTTATACAAGTTATGCCCTAATCTACCCGAAATAACACCATATAGGCCAACCTTAGGGTTTTAGAGACAATATCCCGAAAGAAAATCAAATTTAATTCAATTTTTATGCCACATAGGACTAGGTCACCCAAGGTGGCGACCTAGTCCACCTGGGAAGTTTTCATTACTTTTCGAGAATTAAAGTATGATTATTTATGTTTGTCAAGATTGTCTCATGAAAACACACTTAGATAGGACTTATATGCGTATTAAGGGGTCATTATAGTATAATAAGGGGTTAATTAAGTGATGATAAGCCTAGGAGAGTGTGAAAATGTTCTACAACACCTTACAACACTTTGGCACAAGTCTTGGAAATGGATGAAAAGAGGCTAAAAAGGGTCCAAAATCCATAGGCAAAGGTCCAAATGAGCGAAAAGTGTCAATGTCTACACTTTTTGGCGACACATTTAACCCCCACTTTAGTGAGAGGATGAACTTGCTTCAAACTCACACTAAAGTAGCCCAATGGAGATGACAAATAACAACAAAGAAGAAGAATGGGAAAGATGAAGGAGTTGGTCAAGCCCCCAAGGATTTGAGATTTTAAGTAAAAAAGACATTAATGGAAGAAGACACAATCAAGGGTGAATGCATTGCAGCAAGACGAGATACATGATCATGCAATGACGAGGATTGAAGTGAAGAGAAAAGGTGAAAATGATGCACTCACTGTGGGGCCACAGAACATCGATCATCCGTTGGGTGAGTTGTCCCAAAAGGTGAGAAACATACACATGGTTGGTATGTACTCACACATATATAGGTAGCTATGGGGAAATTTGTACCGCTTGTTGGGCTTCTCGCTTAAACCATACCAAATTTATACCTTGTGATAACTTTGATAAGGTGGCACAAAAGAAAGTGATGTTTGAAAATGATTTTGTTCAAAGGGATTTTTCTTTGTTTGTGCGATGTCTCAACCTAGGGAACATTATGCATAATGTTTCCAAGGGAGGAAAAGTGAAAATGTACTCATATTTTATCCAAGAGGAAAAATACAAATGTCTCAACTTGAGAAACATTGTGTGTAATTTTTCTAAGAGAAGAAATCACAAGAAAAAAGAAGATCGCACAATGATATGTGAGTGCTGATGTATGCCCCCACTTTAAAGGAATTGTGAAACACCGTACTATGAACAATTTCTTTAAAGTAGAAGAGGAAGAGGACATGAGAGCTTGTTCGAAAAACCCTATGCCGAGTCATATGTTTTCAAAAAATTATGTCATGAAGAAAGGGGTGCATGTCACATGCGAGTCAATCTTAATACATATCATCCATATCCCAAGCTTGCTATTATATGTTCATGAAAGGTTAACGATAAGTATGAAGAGACAATGACAAGTGACATATGAGGGAAGAGGATAATTCACCCCTTGCCCCCACTTAGTGCAAGACAAGAGTAAGTCGAGGATTGAGGGAAATACGAAGTAGAGTGAAAGTTAGTATCGATTAGAGGAATTAGGTACCCCCACAAAAGGGAGAACACCAAGCTCCTTAAGATGTTTAATCTTTCTACTCAAGGCCTTAAATGTATTAGTGTGATGACCATGAACTCAATGGTAGGCACAAAAGGAATGTTTTCTTGAATATTTCTTTCGAGTGTAGGGAGGAAGGGAGATTAAGTGATCTTGGAGGAGTCTCAACAAGATACCCTCTTGATCAAGGGTACAAGGTGATCCTTTGGTTGGAAAAAATGAGTGTGATTTCTTAGTAGAGGATGTCATACTTACGCAAGGTGCTATAGATTGTGATATCTTGTATACTCTTGTAGAGGAGTGTGTAAAATCTCAATCAATGGTGGGTTACAGGATGACATTGGTTGTAAGAAAAGAGTCCTTTGTTGGTTTCAAAGGATCACTTTCTAAGGTTGGGGTAGAAGGGTGATTTGGGATAGTGTTGTTGGGAGGTGAAGGCTTGGTGGTTTCGATTAGAGGATAGTAAACAAGACCATGATTTGTTGTTTGTGTGTGAGGCTTGATAGGGTTACAGATACCTTGTTCATTAGCACCACAACCTTTTCCACTATAGCCAAATTGTTTTAGAAGCTCATAACCTTTTCCATAGAGATTTTTCAATGCTTTTGGATCAAGTGATTGTTCATTATTTGCTTCAGTGGCTGAAGTAGTTGAGGTGGATGCATGCGAAGGATTAGCTGAATCTTGTGTGGACAAGACTATGTGTCCCTTTTTAGAGTTGTTTTCTATGATCTTGGATTCTCCCATTAAGGGAGGGGTGAATTCTAAGGAACCCCAATCCTGATCTAAGGACTCTGGTTGTGTAGGTTCCACTTGGGTGGTTGGTGTTAAGGTGTGGAAGTGATTCTCTTTGGATTTTTCAATTTTTAGGCAACTCTTAGGTTCAGGATCAACATCGAGTGTGTACACTTTGTTGTTGTAGATGTACTTCATCTTGCAATGAAGAGTGGAAGGCACTCCATTCATAGCATGAATCCATGACCTGCCTAAGAGAAGATTGTATGAAACCTCATGAGGCATAACGTGGATTTTAGTGTTGAATGTGGCCATTCAGACTATAAGAGAGATAGTGATCACATCGAGTGGTTCCTTAGTGACATTGTCAAATCCACGAATAGGGAGAGAATCAAGTTTGATTTGGGATATACCTATGCCAAGCCTATCCAAAAGGCTCACACTACACACATTAAGAGCAGATCCAGTGTCTACAAGAGTTCTCTTTATCCCTTTTGTTTTGTATTGAGATATTATCATGAAAGCTTCATTTTGTTTTTCTACATCCAAATGAGGGAGCTCACTTTGGTGAAAAATAATATCAGCATTTATTTCAAGAATAATAGCTTCTATGTCATTTGATTGTGTATTAGAAGGGATGGGAACTTTTTGTAGGGCATTCTACATCATGTTATGGTAGTGGGGGGAGACTTGAATAAGGTCCCATAAGGATATTTTTGTGGGAGTATTCCTTAATTGGTCAACAAGGTCACACTCCCTAAGGAGGGAATTCAAGTGAGGGGTAGCAAGTAAGATGGGATTAGCTAAAGGTAAGGGAGTTGAGGTTGATGGTTGGTAACATTGTTTGTTGCAAGTGTAATATGTATGAGCAACGGTATTAGGACTCAGTTTTTGCAACACATTAGGAGTAGGTGGGTAGAGGGTGAATTCAGATTTAGGTTTGGGTGAAGGGGGGTAAAGGGTGGGTTGAGGTTGAATAATATTAGCATCCCTTAGGGAAGGAGAGTCTAATATAGGCTCTACATCATCTTGTAAGGGCATAATATTATTAAGGAAATGATCAAGGATAGGATTATGAGGAGAGGAAGGATTAGGATGGGATTCTATTTGATCATCAAAGGTCTCATTTTCTTGTTCCAAACAACCTACTCTAGTAGGAGAGTTTGGAAGAGGTTCATCACATGCTATACTACAAGGGGAGGAGGCATCAAGAGAAGGATCACTATGATTTTCAAATAGAAAGGGAGGGTCAAGAGTCTTAGGAATCTTAGGAGAAGGATCTTCTAACACCAACATGTCCTCTTTGCATTGAGGATGGACATTAGAAGAAGGGAAAGGTTGATCATCATAGTTGGGGAGACTAGGTTAGGTAATGTTTAGAAATGTGTTTGTAATGTCATTTTCTTGTGTTAAAATATCTTCCCAAAGGGGATGAGGAGAAGAAAAAGCAAGACCTTCATGATGCTAAATGATTGTACCTTCTTTTAGCAAGATACCTTCGTCACTAGAAGGAGAGGTATCAAGAGAGGAACAATTATGATCATCATGATTGTCTATGTTTGTATTTTCTTCTAACACATCCTCTTCACAAATAGGAGAGATAGAAGGTTGTGTATGTTCGAGACAATTATAAACGTTTTCATTTTCTAGACTCTCATAACTAGGGAATGCATTGAATGAATTATTAACATGTTTATTTACTAAATTTTTCTTTGCAATTTTGGAAAAAATTGAAACTAACATGTTTGAATAATTTACAATGCAATGTAAAGAATTAAAAGGAAATACAATTTTTAGATTTCAAAGAAGGCAATTTGTTGATTACACTATTAGTGATCTAAAAATGAAATTGTGTAAATGCAAAATTGAAAATGTACAATGCATGAAATGAGTTGAATGAAAGTAATTCTAATAAAATACATGTAATAGAAACACAACCTATTGATATAGGTAGGTAATGGCACAAAACAAAAGCTCAAAAACTAGGTTTTTAGCTTTGAAAGGGCATTTTTAGAAGCCTAAAGGGACTAGGTGCCCGGAGTGGTGACTTGGTCCTTTTGGTGATTTTTTTGAGATTTTTCAGGTGTTTTGGATTGATTCAGGTGGTTTCTATATAAGGAATGCAGACCTAACATTAAAATGTAGAATTGCAAAAATATTTAATGTTCTAAAATGCAGAAAAGCAACCTAAATGCACTTTTCACTAATGCAAATTTTGAAACCCTAGGATGCAACTTCACTAATGCAACATGCAATGCAAGTTAATCCTAGGACAATGAAGGAATCTAAATCAGACAAGAGGGTGTAGGAAAGTTAGGTTCACCAAAATGAACCACCAAAAATGATGCATATGCTAAAAAGGGAAAGAGGATTCCCCTTACTAGGCTCTTAGGGTTTTTCACCTAAAGCGCACTTGGTTTAGGAAATGGCTCTTTTTCACCTAATGATATGTTATCTTTCTAGGTGAGTTCATTCAAAGGATTAGAGGGTTTGTGAGGTGTGTGTGAATGTGCGATAGAAAACCAAAATGAAGAGATGCTAATCTAATCTATGAAATGTAGAGTAAAGTAAAACTAAACTAATACAAGTTAATCTAAATGACCTAAATGCATGTAAACAAAAAGTAAATTGGAGGGTTCAGATCTTGTGCACCTGGAAAATGAAACTTGCAGATGAGAGGCCCCAAAATGTTCTGGAATTTGTCAAAAATATTCACAAGGACACTTCTGCCAAGTTGGGCAACCTAGTCCTCCTATCAAGAAACTTTGTCGAGCTGGGTTTCTACCAAAAGGGTGTCTAGAAATGTGAAGATCCCCAAAAAGCATGCTCAGAGGGACTAGATTTCCATTATAGGTGAACTAGTCCTCTTTTGGGTTTTTGAGAATCTAAAAGTGGAGATTTGAGTCTTCGGTTTGCACTTCAGATCCCAACAGGTGTCTGGTTCAAATTCTATAGAGGATGGACAAAATGAGGTTTCCAAGCTTCAACTAGGGCTTTGTTGACTTGAGTGATCTTGATGAGTTGAGAACACCTTCTTGAAACCTTTCTCCTTAACAAACCTGCATACAAACACCTACAAATCACACATGCAAAGAGGAGACAAGGGTTAGGGTTCGAGATTAGGGATTTTCCTTAGTCAAACCCCTTTTGAGTAATCAAACCAAATGATGAAAGCATAAGGAAGTGAAGCATGAAACAAAGGGAGAGGTAGAGTTTACCTTTCCATTATGTTAGATCTTGAGTTTCAGCAATGGAGGTTCAAACCTTGGATGTTTCTTGAGAGATGTCTTGTTGGTTTAGACTATACAAACCCTAGTTTGCTTGAGAAGAAGAGATGAGAGATGAGAGGAGAAAATGAGGATGTCTCTCATGAGAAATTAGGGTTTTGAAGCTTATTTATTCAATTTATGCCCTAATCTTCTCTAAATAACACCATACAGACCAACCTTAGGGTTTTAGAGACAATATCTCGAAATAAAATCAAGTTTATTTCAATTTTTATGCCACATATGACTAGGTCACCCAAGGTGACGACCTAGTCCACCTGGGCATTTTTCATTAATTTTTGGGAGTTAAAGTATGATTATTTATACTTTTTGGGATTGTCTCACGAAAACACACTAAGATAGGACTTATATGCATATTAAGGGGTCATTGTTAGAGTAAAGGTTTTAACTTAACTATGTTAATTAAGTTACCTTTATTCCTCTCTTAATATTTCACTTTAGTTTTGCATATTGTGACATTTAATTATATTAATTATTAAATGTCTACCTATTAGGGTTACTTTTAGGATTGCACAATCTCCTTTTATAAGGATTTATCTTTGTATTTTATATTCTCTCTGATTAATGCATTCTCAGCTTTCAGAGCACCCTTGCTTTTTTGTCTCCATCTCTTCTTTATGTGACAAGTTATTTGCATGCAAGTGATCTTCAGGGTTTATGAAGTTGGCTTTCACAACTTCTACATGGTATCAGAGCTCCAGACCTACTGCTTCCTATTCATCTTCTAAATGTTTTTAGAGCTTCGAGGGTTTGGGGTTTATCTCTTTTAATCTAGGGCATACCTTGTTGATTGAAGGATTTTGACTTCAAACAAACCTTGCCATTGAGTCCACAATGGCCCAAAACCCCTAAATCAACTATTCATTCATCCATTTTGGACACAGTTGAACCAGGAGGCAAATACAAATTGGCCCCAAGGCCGTACGACCCCAGGGCACGCCTTCCAAGGCAACTAATTCCAAAAAATAAAAAAAATGTGGTTCAAAACTACACTTCTAGTTCACAGGAAAACTGCCACCTAGCAACCACTCGACAACCACCAAGCGGCCTCCAATCCACCACTGTCATCGCCTCCCTCCACTCTCCATCCCTTGAGGGCTTAAGGTGCTAGCAAGCAGTCCTATCAGTGCCCTGGCGCCTTCGCCCAACCCCTGTCGACATCCCAACCCTCGCCATGGTCACATGGGTGACCAAGGGCTTCAGCCCCAACCCCTAGCTACTAGCCCCTTGGTCCTACATGCTACCATGGGCCGAAATTTTTTAGCCCTTGAGGGCCAGAAGTGCTTATTGAGGAAATCAGAGCACTTTCATAGAATCAGACGTATTTTTTACGTACGATCTTCATTTTTCAAAAATGAGACATCGCCAAAAAGCTGATTCGAATCTGGATCTAGTGGTGCAAGAATTTTTCCAAAATTTTATAGTTTGGTTGCCTTTTTTGTAGTCAAATTCAGATGATTTTTTTGCACTCTAGTGGGCATAACTTGGTCATTTTTTCCCTATTTTGTGCAAATGAATAGGCATTGGAAAGCTGGTCCAGTGCTCTACAGAATGATCAGACTTATTTTCCCATATTTTTCCTCAGGTATATTACATTCATATTTTTGTGTTTTCATAGTTTGCTTAATTACTTGAACATTTTGGCACTTGGGAACCTCTTGTTTGCATCATTAGGCTCTATTCCATTTGATCTACATGCAATAAGGTTAGTTTTCTCATATTTTTTTCATTTGAAGAGTTATCATAGGTTTCTCTACTCACCCTTCAGTTGTTATTCTGGAATGGGGTAATTATGAGTCATTGGCAAAGGGGATACTTACACATTGTAGGTAGCTTAATATTTTTCCTTATTTGTATGATCTCATTCCTGAACTAGCCACTTCAGAGGGAAAATTAGCTTGGGATATCATTAGAGATCACATAGTAGGACTTATATTGTCTAGTGTTGATGATGACACTATGTGGGCTATATCGAATATTGATTGTCCCCACCCACTTTCGACACATCTTTGGGAGATCTATGCAGACCCCAATATCTCTCCATTCCTAGAGGATCCTGCTTCAGATTGTCTCTTACCCATTTCTTGGAGAGAGAATACACCCTTTGATCATGATAATTTAGAGGAGCTTGAGTATTTCGACACCCTTGCATGTTCCAATGGATCAGAGGCTTGTCTCATAGTTCCTACTCTTCAGATTGAGACTTTATCAGCATCTCCTGTTGGTCCTGGTTTAGTGCAACAAGGCATCATTCATCTTCCAGACATAGCTACTTTGGACTCTTATGTTGCAGACATATCTTTCTTGTTTGTGGAGTCCTATATTGCAAATTTGGAGGATTATTTTGAGGACATTCATCTCCTCTACCTTGACAGCCATGTTATCACTATATGCCTACCATTATCCATGCATTCAGAGGTTGCGTTTCAGGATTCTCCACATCAGTTTGGATTTGGCATCATATGTTTCAGTTCAGACAGAGAGACTCTTTAGCATCCTATCATGGCACGCATCTTGAGACATATTGGTTCATCACTCTTCACAGGGTTTCTTCGACATCATCCTTTGGATCCATTTCTTCCCAAGGGGAGTACTATCATTTGCCACTTCAGGATCTCCTTTTGGATTCTACATCAGGCATCTACCCTTGCGATAGGATTTTCTTCATTGCGGGGGGCCTTCTTGTCTCTTTCTATCTTTCATATGGAGAACATTGTATATGTATTTATATGATAGAAGTTGTCTATGGGGGGTATCATGTAATCCACCTCCTATCCTTTTTTCATTAGTGCATTGCATCCCTTTCTTTGAATTCTATTTTGGGGAGGAGTTTTGTTCCCACTGGGTTTTCCCCTTTACCCCATTTCCTTTAGTTTGCATTGCATTTGTAAATGGGTACCTGATCAGGCCTAGTTGTCGGGACCCATGTTTACTTTCATGCATTTTAATTACTTTTGCTTTCTTGCACATGTTTGTAGCTACACTCTTGCTCATCTTAAGGGGGGGATTTAGAGTAAAGGTTTTAACTTAATTATGTTAATTAAGTTACCTTTATTCCTCTCTTAAGATTTCACTTTAGTTTGCATATTGTGACATTTAATAATTATATTAATTATTTAATGTCTACCTATTAGGGTTGCATACTCTCCTTTTATAAGGATTGATCTTTGTATTTTATATTCTATATGATTAATGCATTCTCAGCTATCAGAGCACCTTTTTTTTTTTGTCTCCATCTCTTCTTTCTATGACAGGTTATTTGCATGCAGGTGATCTTCGGGGTATGTGAACTTGGCTTTCACAACTTCTACATTCATTATAGCATAATAAGGGGTTAATTAAGTGATGACAAGCCTAGGAGAGTGAAAATATTTTACAACACCTTACAAAACTTTGGCACAAGGCTTGGAAATGGGTGAAAATAGGCTAAAAAGGGTCCAAAATCCATAGGCAAAGGTCCAAATGAGCGAAAAGTGTCAACGTCTACACTTTTTGGCGACACAATTATATTATATTAAAATTCTATTATATTATATTATTGTATTATATTGTATTAATACTAGCATATATATAAAATATGCTGAGAGATATCCTTCTCGAGGCATCTATTTTCAATAAATTTTCTCACATAAAAGTGTAATAGATGCCTCGAGAAGGATATCTCTCGGCATATTTTATATATATTATTAAAATTATATATATATGCTAGTAGCAGTTGCGACACAACATGTAATATCTTAAATAAATTATTTTTAAAATTTATATATTCTATATTAAAATATTATAATAATTAATATATTAAAATATGATAGTATAATATTTGTAATATTATTTTTTTTTTTTAAATTATATATAATTTAATTTTTAAATGTTAAGTTAAAAGATATAGTTAGGCTTAGGTTTCAGGTTAGGATTAGGGCTAGAGATATAGTTAGGGTTAGGGTTAGGGTTAAGAGATATAGTTAGGGTTAGAAATATAGTTAACATTATGATGAGGGTTAGGGTTCACATCAAAATTAGGGTTAGGGTTAGCATTAGGATTACGATTACAATTAGGTTTGTGTTAGCGATAGTATTAGGATGATGGTTAGGGTTTGTGTTGTAACTATTAGGGTTATCATTAGGATGACGGTTAGGGTTTGCGTTAGGGTTAGGGTTACATTTAGGTTTGTGTTAGGGTTAGGGTTAGCATTAGGATGATGGTTAGGGTTTGTGTCAAAATTTGGGTTAGGGTTAGCATGAAGAATAGTTTAGGATTAGGGTCAAGTTTAGGGTTAAGAGTTATAGTTAGGGTTAGGGTAATAGTTGGGGTTAAGGCTATCAAGATTAGGGTTAGGGTTAGGGTTAAGAGATAAGGTTAAGGTTAAGTTTAAGGTTAAGTTTAAGGTTATGGTTAAGGTTAAGGTTGAGGTTAAGGTTAAGGTTAATGTTAAAGTTAAGGCTAGATATATAGTTAGGATTAGGGTTAGGGTAGAGATTTAGTTAAGATTAGGGTTACGATTTGCATTACGATGAGGCTTAGAGTTAGCATCAAAATTAGGGTTAGGGATAGCATAAAGATTAGGGTTACAGTTAGGTTTAAGGTGAAGGTTAGGGTTAAAAATAAGGTTAGGGTTAGGGGTTACATAATTGTTATGGTCATGCTTAGGGTTAGGTTTTGAGTTAGAAATATCATTAGGTTTAGGGTCATTATATAATTAGGTTTAGGATTAGAGATTTAGATAAGAGTAGGGTTAGGGTTAGGGTTAAGAGACATAGTTAGGATTAGGATTAGGGTTAGCATCAAGATTAGGGTTAGGGTTAGCATCAAAATTAGGATTAGGGATAGCATGATGAGTAGCTTAAAATTAGGGTTAGATTTAGGATCAGGATTATGGTCATAATTAGATTTAAGATCAATTTTAGGGTTAATATTATGGTTAGGGTTATGATTTACATCATGGTTATGGTTATGCTTAGGGATAGGTTTGTGGTTAGAGATATAATTAGGTTTAATGTCACTATGTGGTTAGGTTTAGGGTTGGACAATGGCTTAGGAATATGGTTACATATAAGATTAAGAGATATAGTTAGGGTTAGGGTTAAGATTAGGGTTAGGGCTCGAGATCTATAGTTAGGGTTAGGGTAAAGAGATATAGTTAGGATTAGGGTTAGGTTAAGATTGATTTGCAAACATATATTAAATAATTTGTTAAAAATATAAATATAAATATTAAATTTCAATTTATATAAAGTGTGTAGATATTTGTCAAGGAATTCAATTTTTTCAATTATATAGATCAAAATCAAATTTCATATATATATTTAATTTCTATTATCATTTGTACAACATCATTTTTTAAATTATTTAAAATTTAAAATTAACACTAGATAAAATATGTAAAAAAAATTTAAACATTTGCTTAAAAATATTTAACTTATATTTGAGGCACATTTAATATTTCATATAGATTTGGCACACATCCACTTAAAAAATATATTTAATACCACACATAAAAAAACAATGTACATTACAAAAAATGAGTAGCACAATTTATATGTTGTGAAAAGAAAAAATATTAGAATGGAAGTCTTATATGTTGCCACACATCCTCTTCAAATTTTTTTTTAAGTATTATTTTTTTATATTATAATATAAGTTAAACAAAATTAATAAACCTTTCCTACAATGTGTACAAAGTTTGTAAATATAAGAAGTTTTGAAGGTCAAATAAGAAGTGATTATACTAATAAAATCTCATTCTAATGGTGTAAATACATTACAAATTCTTCAACGATGAGAATGGTATTACGACCTTTATTTTCATAGTGATCACGATATACTTCTTTAAGCATATTTGGAAATGCAACTACTATACTATATGCCTCATGAACTTTTTTTGCAACATCTTCCATTGTCATTATTTCTACTTCTTTGACATCATCGATCATTAAGCTTGTATTTTCAGTTTATTTGATGATCTTATTGCAATACTCTAAAATTGTTCTTGCACATTTGTTTATATGGGTTTCAACAAAATCATTTGACCTTACAGAGGTAGTTGGGCTTTCAACTATGATTTCTGATTCGTTGTGTGAATGTCCCATTTTAAATTAGATTATTTGTTGAAGATAAAAGAACAATAAAATTAAGGTTAGCATTTAAGAATGATAAGAACAAAAGTATCCATAATTTTTCATTTAAATAGATTTTTGAATATAAAATTTAACCATTTGAATAACATATTAAATGGCTTAGTATGTTGGGATGTCACCGAAATCATTTGAAATACCACCAAAAAATATAATTTCATAAGAGAAAATTAAACTTCATATTTTATATATATTATTCTGGCATAAATACTATGTTTAAAGATTAATTTTTCAAACATTTTTTGTTAAAAGATTTTAAAATATTTCCACTTAACTAAACATTTATGCATGATTAATAAATCTAACACACATTTTTTAAAATATTATCAAAATTGAATATACTCATAGATACAATGCTTATTGTAGTGTCCCTCCGTAATTGACCTTTCTTGGCATTTGAGTAAGTTTGTTTGGATGATTGGTGATGTCCTGTTGTTGTTCGTTATTATATTGTTTAGTTTGATTTTGAAATGATGTGGTAAATTAAATGCTATAAATAACCTTGTTTAATCAATTTAGTTAATTTAAATTGATTTTGAATAAAAATAATAATTAAATAAATTATGTTTGAGAAAGGTATTATGTGGATTTTGATTATTGATAATTTGTAAGTAAATTATATGTTTTAATAAATAAAAAATAATAATAATAAATAAAGATAAATATTATTATTATTATTTTGGTGTGAATATAAATTAAATTGGAGAGAATATATAATTTTAAATAGAATAATTAATTTGAATAGATTTTTGCACAAATGTAACAACAAGTTTTAAATGGAAAAAGATGGAACGTGTGCACATGCATGACTCCAAAACGATTTGCGAATTAAAAACTTGTTTTATTTGCTGATTTTTTAATTTGAAAACTTATTTTTCTTGAATTTTTAACAATGATCATTTTTAGAGAGGTTTTCATTTTTTTGGGGGGAGTTTCAAAGGGGAATGAGATGGAAAGGAAATTCCTTTGTAGAATAATCACATGCCATAGTTTGATCTTGAATAAAATTTAAAGATTTGGAGGAATGGGGTTGCAAATGTGAAGAACTTGGTCTCGGCCTCGAATAGTCGTTTTAGCCAACTTGCTTTCCAGCTCGATCTTTCATTCCACTGGGAAGTCATAAATTGGACAATTATGGCGTCAATCGCTGAAGACAGTCAGGTACTTTGCATTAATATTATTTTGTTTTGCAATCCATTTTATTGTTATTATCGAGGTTCTTCTTGTTTTTATCTGTTTGAGCCATTGAGTTCTATTCGCCTTCTATGTTTCAGAATATGGAGCTCATTTTAGGATATTTCTTAAAAGAAATGAATTCGTATTCTAAATCCAACTACCCAATTTAATTAAGTGTTTTGACCAAATATTTAATCTGTGCGCTTAAATTGAAATTCTCCAAACGGTAAATCATGAATATGAAGTCGTGTTGTTCACATTTCCTTGTGCCAACCCCTATTACCTTGAATGACTCTTATATGAATCTCTACAATGTGTATCTTCCTTTTTGCATAGACGCCTATTCTATGAGGGCTTCCTTGAAAAAATATCTTTGTATATATTCAGCAATCAACTCATTTCTTACCAGCCATGAGATGACATCTCTGTCAAACAATTCAGGTACCTTCTCTTTGGCTCGGGCTACACTAAATCCCATCTATCCTTTGTGCCTTAATGGTTATCTAGGCAGCTATTCAAAGCTTCCATTTTGACAGCTTTAGTGAGTGCATGTGTATCTCATTCCTTGGGGTGAATGTGTATTTGGAATCCTGCACTTTGCCTCTTTATGTTGCTCATTTTATGTTCTCAACTGCGATTGTTTTCCCCTACATTTCGTATCACCCCTTTCCTCATACCTGAGATGTGTTTTAATTCATTTTCCTCTCATTGATTACCCTCCATAGAATTTGGTGTGGATACTTGTGTTGATATTCAATGTTGATTTCGTGGTATGGAATTCACTGGAAATTCGCCATGAGTAGTTCGATGTATTTGTGTATATTTTGTATGAATGGCGTACATAAATTATATTCGACTTGCCTCATCATTGGTATTCGATGAAAGTAGAATGAGTCTGAAGTTCATTGTATATGAGTATGTATGGTAGATCGATTATCTGTAGTTTGATAAAAATATTTGAAGTTGACATTTGAATTATATATCTATATATGTATTATATATGTTATTATTTGTATGATTCAATATGCATTGCAAATTGGGGTTGGGGTCCTAGTTTGGTTGACTAAATCTTTCCTATTGTAGGAGGTTGGTCATGAGGTCTAGTCTCCCCCACCCCCGTGGTATCGAAGGGCATGTCGCGCCAGCGCCGCCGGTCACGTTAAAAAGTTTACCAGGCGTACTGCAGTTTATAGGGGGTCGTACTACCCGATTCTTGCTGTCTAATAAAAATATATATATATATGCATTGCAAATTAGCTTTCTATATATATATATATATATGCATGTATAAATATTATGATTTTAAGTAATGGAACAATTTTGTCTATGAGATAGGGAAAATGTTATTATAGTTTAAGGATTAAGTTATTTACTTTTATAATGGAAACTTGAGTATCTAGGTTCATCTTATGGAAATTAGTTCAGTAGAGGTCTATAGTGATTTAAAAGCTATAAGAAGGTTTTGTCTTAGAACTTAGTTATCATGCCTTAACATTTTAGAGTATTTACCACAAATTTAGTTAAGTCCATAATTTTAACTTTCATAGTCATGATAAGAGAATTTTAAAATTGGAATTGTTAATTGGATAGGTATCTTATTAACTACATTGTACATATTGTCGTAGGGCTTGAATTTAATCTTTGTCTTTTATTATTCTTATTTCAATCTAGCTAAGTTTATTATTGTCAAGTATCACTTTATACAAATTTAGTTTTCATACATTGATTGAGTGGAAATTTACCAAGTTATGTTATCATTTAATAAATTGTGTGAATATTAATAATAAACTTAGTTGTCTATTAATAATTGATTCACATTCTATTCAATAAGATCAACAAAGGTCTATAAAGTTAGTGGATCAGTTATTGAAAATGTTTTACATATAAGAGCTCTTTGGCCAAGTAGATGTCTGAAAGATATATATAACCTATACTATAGTAAAGGAATCCTATTAGGAGAATTAAGTGGTAAGATATATGAGTAAAGAAAATAGAATTTGAATTATAGAGTAATCTTAATTATGTTATTATAAAAGATAGATATTTCAATTATAATATAGTAATTATGTTGGCAAAATTCTATGCTATGAGTTGTATTCATTTATAATTGGATCATTAGTTAAAGTATGTTAATTAAATTGAAGGAAGTGAATGTTATTAGTTTATTTGCATGAAGGAATTCTTAGAATTGATAAAACTAATGCATTTCTAAAATTGTGTTTATCATACAATTGCATATTCATTGTTTGTTATGTGATATTGTGGTTATTGTTTTATTTTGGAATTGATTGTTATATGTGAGTGAAATTGTGAGTTAGCTTAGTGTTCTTCATGGATGTATTTTGGAGTGATCATTGTGTTGAATCTAATTTTTTTTTTTAAATTGTGGTTGATTTTTATATTGATTTGTTTGTGTTAGTTTTGGTTTGAGGTTGAAGATCTCTTTAGTGATGTTACCACTTGTTATCATTCACTTGTTGAACTGTAAATTGTGGATTGAAATTATTTTTTTGATATCATGTTCTTGTTACCACTTTGATGGGGGAACCATTGTGTTATTTATTTGTGATGTAGGAGCACCCAGTGGTGTAAGGGCAATCCTACATCACCCAAAAATATATTTACTTTCATTTAGATTTTTGTAGATGTTCTTGCATTTTTGGATACCCTTTTCGTCAAAGAAGAATTCACAACTTTCACAACTGCTTTTCTGCTTTTTCTGCTCAACTGCTATTTTTAGCAGGTATAAATTTGAAGACATAAGGAGACATAAATTTAAGGGAAGCTTCGGGATATAATAATAAACACTCGGGTGAAAGAATCAGGCGAAGATCATTCACGGTTCAAAAGTTATTCAAGTTTCAGTTTCTACTTTTTGCCCTACAAAATCTTCGGAGCTAATTTTGAGGGACTTAAAGGCTCTGGATAGGCCCGAAAATTGGCGGAAAACGAAAGTGGTTAGCCTTTAGGCCCCATTTTTTGGCACTTCATTTTCGCAAGACCTTTCCGAAAAGGTATTATCATTGAAGATCCGATGGTTAGATCTTGAGTTAGGGCTCCCAGAAGTTTGTGCGTAATTAGAATGTTGTTTTGGCTCCAAATGGAGAATTGGGCTATTTATGGAGTATTTTCTGACTCTTGTGGGCAGGTTTTGGGAAAAGAAGATCGCACGCTACGAATAGGGGAATTTATGTAGTTTCTTTCTATAATTTGCATGTATTGCAGAACTTGAGGATTTGAGATCCTCTGCATGTAAAAATTTCATATTTTGAAAATAATAAGAATCTCTAGTTTTTCTGTGTGATTTTCTTGTGTCTCGGGTTGCACCCTCATCAAGTGGTATCAGAGCGGGTTTTTTTGAGCGTGTGGACAGATCGTCGATCGTGAGGCAGTTCGCACCAAGACTGTGGTTGTGGGTTCAAGATATTCAAGATGCCTCCAAGACTGGCATGTGGTAGGCGAGGTGGTGCCGGAGGTGCCATAAATGCTGGTGGAAGAGATCCATTAGCGGCTGAAGGTTTTAGAGCCCTCCAAAGATAAATTAATGCATTACAAAGAGAGTTAAGAAGAGGGGTAAACCTGAGAAGGGGAGAAGAAAGTGAGGATGAAGAAGAGGTAGAAGATTCAGATGTAGAAGAGGAAGAAGAAGCTATTGATCAAGATCAAATGCGGCTAATAAGGGCCATTTCGAAGATCGGAAAAAAACCTAGAGTAGAACTTCCCAGTTTTTTCGAAAGTCTAAACCCGGAAGAGTTGATTGATTGGATCAACGAGTTGGAAGAGTATTTCGACTATGAAGAAGTAGAGGACCCAGATTGGGTTAAGTTTGCAAAAACGAAGCTGAAGGGCCATGCCAGTATCTGGTGGAAAGAGGTCCAACTAGAAAGAAATAAGAGAGAAAAGGGAAAGATCGCCAGATGGGATCACATGGTGGAGAAACTAAAGAAGTAGTTCATGCCAATGGACTATGAGTTAGATCTATTGAAGAAATTGCAAGGGTTGAAGCAAGGAAGTAGATCTGTGAAAGAATACACAGAATATTTTCACAAGATGATCATCAGAACGGGACACGCAGAGGCCAACAAGGAGAAGGTAGCCCGTTATCTTAATGGGTTACGACCGAGCATTCAAGAGGAGTTAAGCCTGGTCAGAATGGCCACCATTGAGGATGCTTACCAATTTTCGCTGATAGTTGAAGAGAAGTTGAACAAAAGATTTGATAGTAAGCAAAAAGGATGAGGAGGTCAAAGCGGAAGGGGTAGCGGAAGATCTTTTGGAAGCCGAAATGAGAATGAGAAGAAAAATGAAGATGTGGGTACCAGTCGAAGCCAGAGGAATGATAACTTCCACTGCCCACATGATCAAAATGGTGCTGATCAAAGAGGTAGAGGACGAGGAAGATTTGGGCAAGGATCCGGAAGGGGTGGTTTCAGAGGAACTTGTTTCCGATGTGGTGAAGAAGGACATCGAGCCTATGAATGTCCACAATACCAAGGAAGGATAAACAAAAGGCCAGAAGGTCATGCAAGGGTTGCGCATGTAGATGAGGAGGCTCAATCTGAGCATTCAGATGATGTTGAAAGGGGAGAAGCCCTAGTGGTTAGAAGAGCCCTGGTGACTGAAGAGAAGGAGCCAGAACAGAGGAAGAATTTGTTCTGCACAAGGTGCAAGTGTGAAGACAAATGTTTTGATGTCATTATTGATGGTGGGAGCACCGATAATCTAGTGTCAGAAGAGATGGTTACAAAGTTGAAGCTGAACAGGGAAAGGAATCCACGTCCATATCGGATTGCCTAGTTACAGAAAGACCACAAAGTTCTAGTCAATCAGCAGTGCCTGGTGAAGTTCAAGATCGGAAGCTATCGTGATGAGGTAATTTGTGATATCATCCCCATGGATGCATGTCACATATTGTTGGGGAGGCCGTGGCAGTTTGACAGGTGAGCTGTAAATGATGACCATGCAAAAACTTATTCCCTGATGAAGGATGGAGTCCACCATAAGTTGAAACCCCTAAAGAAGGCCGAAGAAAAGGTATGCAGTAGTGCTAGAATTTGTTATGTTGATGGAAGGAAATTTTTAGAAGGAATGAAGCATGAGCGTGTGTGTTATGCATTCATTCCTAAAATGGATAAGGAGGGTAGTGAGAAAGTTCCAGTAGAAGTTTCTAGGTTATTGAATGAGTTTCAGGATATTGTTGCGGATAATGTACCTGAGGGTTTACCACCAAAGAGGAAGATCAGTCATCAGATTGACTTGATCCCAGGAGCCAGTTTGCCAAATAAGGCAGCTCATAGAATGACTCCTGCAGAAAATTAGGAGTTGAACAGACAAGTTGAGGAGTTGTTGAGAAAGGGTTTTATTCGAGAGAGTCTGAGTCCATGTGCAGTACCTGCAGTACTAGCACCAAAGAAGGATGGGGAGTGGAGGATGTGTACAGACTCCCGGGCCATAAACAAGATAACAATCAAGTATAGATTTCCCCTGCCAAGGATGGATGACCTGATGGACTGCTTGAGTGAAGCTCAGTACTTCACTAAGATTGATCTGAAGAGTGGATATCACCAGATCTGGATTCAAGAGGGAGATGAATGGAAGACTGCCTTGAAGACCAAAGAGGGCCTGTACGACTGGTTAGTCATGCCTTTTGGGCTAACCAATGCACCGAGCACATTCATGCGGCTCATGAACGAGGTACTGAAAGAGTTCCTAGGAAGCTTTGTTATTGTGTATTTAGATGATATTTTGATATTCAGTAAGTCACTGGATGAGCATATAATGCATATTGGTAGAGTCTTTGAGAAGTTAAGAGAAGAGAAATTGCTGATTAATCTAAAGAAGTGTAGTTTTGTGAAGAAGGAGTTAGTGTACTTGGGGTTTGTTGTCTCGAAAGAAGGTCTAAAGATGGACCCAAAGAAGGTGAAGGCTATTCTGGAATGGCCTGCCCCAAGAACTGCTACTGAGGTGAGATCTTTCCATGGTTTGGCCAGTTTTTATAGAAAGTTTATTAGAAACTTTAGTAGTATTTGTGCACCCCTAACTAAAACAATGAGAGGGGATAGAAAAGAGTTCAAGTGGAGCACTGGAGCAGCAAGAAGTTTTGATTTATTGAAGCAGAAGGTGACAGAACAACCTGTTTTGGCTCTCCCGGATTTCAATAAGGTGTTTCAGGTGGATTGTGATGCCAGTGGTTGTGTTATTGGAGCAGTGTTAAGCCAAGAAGGTAAGCCCATTGCCTATTTCAGTGAAAAGTTAAATGATGCAAAGAGAAAGTACTCTGTATATGATCAGGAATTTTATGCAATAGTTAAAGCATTAAAGAAATGGAGGCATTATTTGTTGCCGAAGGAATTTGTTATGTATACTAATCATCAAGCATTGCAGTACCTGAGTAATCAGGGAAAATTAAATCAGAGGCATATGAAATGGGTAGAATTTTTGTAGAGTTATACCTTTGTTTTAAAGCATAGGAGTGGGAAGTCAAATAGGGTTGCAGATGCCTTAAGTAGGAGGCATACATTGTTGATAGAAATGCAGATTGAGGTGGTTGGGTTTAGTGGACTCAAGACATTGTATCCGAATGATCCTGATTTTGTAGAGGCTTGGAAAGCTTGCAAGGAACCTGTTACAGTTGATAGGACAAAGTGGCTGGATTTGATAATTCAAGAAGGCATGTTGTTTAAGGGAAGTCAATTGTGTATTCCAAGGAGTTCCATGAGAGAGAACCTGATAAAGGAGAAGCATAGTGGAGGAATGGTAGGACATTTTGGTCAGGATAAGACCATTTCCATTATCAGTGAACATTATTATTGGCCTCAATTATCACAAGATGTGAAGAAGTTTGTGCAGAGTTGCAGGATATGTCAAATGGCTAAAGGAGTGAGTCAGAATACTAGGTTCTATCAGCCCTTACCTGTACCGGAGAGGCCGTGGGAGGATATAAGTATGGACTTTGTTCTTGGTTTGCTAAGGACACAGAGAGGGAATGATTCAGTATTTGTGGTAGTTGATAGGTTTTCAAAGATGGCACATTTCATCCCATGCCAGAAGACCCATGATGCAATACACATTGCTGACTTGTTCTTCAGAGAGGTGGTGACGCTACATGGTCTGCCAAAGAGTATAGTCTTAGATCGTGACACCAAATTTGTTGGATACTTTTGGAGGACCTTGTGGAAGAAGTTGAAAACAGAGTTGAAGTTTAGTTCTGCACACCATCCACAAACTGATGGAAAGATTGAGGTTGTGAATAGAAGTCTGGGTAACCTACTGAGATGCTTGGTAGGAGATAAGCCCAAGGGATGGGATTTGATCTTACCCTAGGCAGAATTTGCTTACAACGATTCTATCAATAGAAGCATTGGTAGATCACCATTCCAGGTTGTGTATGGAAGTAGTCCTAGGACTACTCCAGAATTGAGCAAGAATGACCAAGAGAAGAAGACAAGTGTTGAAGCTGAAGACTTTGCAGAACACATCAAGAATATGCATGAGAAGGTAAGAGAACACATTAACAAGATGAATATGCAGTATAAGGCTAAGGCATATCAAAAGAGGAGGTATAAGGAGTTTCAGATCGGTGATGAAGTGATGGTCCACTTGAGGAAAGAAAGGTTTCCAGTAGGAACCTATAACAAACTGAAGATGAAGATGTTCGGTCCTTGTAAAATTTTGAAGAGGCATGATTCAAGGAATGCATATGAGGTAGAGTTTCCGGATGGATTCAACATTTCCCCTGTGTTCAACATTGTAGATTTGACAGAATATCATGAGAGTGGTGCAGAGGAAGTACCAGCAATGGAACAGTATGGTATTCCATCACCTACTTCAGAAAAGGAGATCGAAGAAATCTTGGATAGCCATGTGGGAAGGAGTACCAGAAACAGGCAGTATGAAGAATGTTTGGTGAAGTGGAAAGGAAGGCCTATGGAAGATTCATCCTGGTTGACTAAGGCAGAGGTTGACCGTTTGGGTTTTCCTCAACCATCTGAGAAGTGACAGGGTCACTTTTCAAATTACCCTGGGTGTCTGATGCAGGAGCACCCAGTGGTGTAAGGGCAATCCTACATCACCCAAAAATATATTTACTTTCATTTAGATTTTTGTAGATGTTCTTGCATTTTTGGATACCCTTTTTGTCGAAGAAGAATTCACAACTTTAAGAACTGCTTTTTTGCTTTTTCTGCTCAACTGCTATTTTTAGCAGGTATGAATTTGAAGGCGCGAGGAGACAGAAATTTAAGGGAAGCTTTGGGATATAGTAATAAACACTCGAGTGAAAGAATCAGGCGAAGATCATTCTCGGTTCAAAAGTTATTCAAGTTTCAGTTTCTGCTTTTTGCCCTACAAAATCTTTGGAGCTAATTTTGAGGGACTTAAAGGCTTCGGATGGGCCCGAAAATTGGCGGAAAACGAAAGTGGTTAGCCATGAGGCCCCACTTTTTGGCACTTCATTTTCGCAAGACCTTTCCGAATAGGTATTATCATTGAAGATCTGACGGTTAGATCTTGAGTTAGGGCTCCCAGAAGTTTGTGCATAATTAGAATGTTGTTTTGGCTCCAAACGGAGAATTGGGCTATTTATGGGGTATTTTTTGACTTTTGTCGGAAGTTTTTGGGAAAAGAAGATCGCACGCTGCGAATAGGGGAATTTTTCTAGTTTCTTTCTTTAATTTGCATGTATTGCAGAACTCGAGGATTTGAGATCCTCTGCATGTAAGAATTTCATATTTTGAAAATAATCAGAATCTCTAGTTTTTCTGTGTGATTTTCTTGTGTCTCGAGTTGCACCCTCATGAATTTGTTAGACTTGCAGAGGGGAGTATGGATTTTACTTGCATGAGTTGTTTTGGTGGGCGAGGATGAAGTGAGGTTGCCAGGGTAACCCAAGATGGGGGTCGGGAACCTAGGAATATCCGCATTGGGTAACCCATATCAAGCCACGAGTGTTGCATGAGATTTATGTTGTTTCAACTGGAGGAGGATGATTTCATGATTTTTTCATTTTGGAAAAAGGTTGATCTTTATACTTGGATTGGGTTTTCATGTTGGTTCTTTGTGAAAACTTGATTCTTTACTTGATTTATGATTATGTGGGTTCTCGCCTTGCACTGTTGAATTGTTTTATTATGTAGATATTGTGGTAGGTGGTGCATGCCTCAATTTATGTGCATATTTTTATGGCTATGCTAGTTTGTGCAAGTTGACTTACCCAGTTAGTGACTATGAGTCCCTTGGTGCTAGTAGGGGGAGTGGCTTTCAATGGGGGCCTAGACCCAAAAGTGGTGCCAGGGTAACTCATTGGAAGTTTCTTAATCTAGTGAAAACACTAATAATTGATTACAGGGTTTGGGTAGTATCTCACATTAATCCAAGTAATGTAGCCTCACTCATGGATCAAGGGCTCATTTAGGCTTGAGATGAGTGGGAACACCTAGAATGGAAAATATCAACTACCTTGACCTCTTGAAAGGTATGTTGATCCTACATGAGTGAGAATGGGGGTCGGGGATCGGTTGAGGTTGTCAGGGTTTAACGAGGGTGGGGGTCGGTAACCTAGGAAAATCTACATTGGGTAACCCATATCAAGCTAATGTGTTGAAAATCTTCCCTATAGTAACATTGTGCACTTTATTTATTTTCCCCTTGTTGTTCTTGTACCTCTGGAAGCTGTCGTTCTTTATGTTTGTTGTTGCATTTCTTGTGGATCCTTGTTAGCCTTGTCTGCTTGACTATTTTAGGTTGTGGGTCCTTATTGTCATCTCCTAGCATGGGGGGTGGGCCTTAGGGTCCACATGGTCAGGTGGAATATTCTATGCACTCCATTGGGTTCCCATTCAAAGTTCGTGATGCAAGAGTTGTACCGGTTATAGTGGTTCATGAGCTTCTAGAGTGGGAGGCAGTTTTTGATGCTATGTATCGCATTCTTTTTAGTTGTATCACATTATGTAATTATCGAATCCTTGTCTTTGTTATAAGGGAAGCAAGTGATGTAAAATTGTAATTAGTGTAATGCTCTTATTCAGTGTTGTATCTATGGAAATATGGGTAATTATGTAATCTTGAAATGATGTGTATTCATATAAAAACTGTAATGAATGTATCCTTGGTATTATCTTATGATCACTCATGGATGCTATGCAATGTTATGGATGTATGCACGTTGTTTATTGATTCTATATTATGGGTTTAAAATGCATGCTTGTTAATAGGTTACCATCGTTATGAGATTGGGATCATGTTTGGTATGTTTGTAAGTAATGCAGTCATGTTACCCCAAAGGACTTAGATGATGATCATGTATCATTTTATTATTAGTGTTGTATGTTAATGTACATTTCATGTCAGTTTTACTTTCAAAAAAAAAATGTTGTAAATTTTAGTTTTTGTGTTGGCCTTTGGGGTTTATGTGGTGGGGTGTTACACTTATATAGTTTGGGAACATTTGTCATATAATTCATGTACAATCATTTCATATAATTAACCGTGGATGCACTGTCAATAACTCTCCATCTTCAGTAGCATCAAGATTAGTCTGCACTTTAATTTTCAAGTTGGACTTCACAACAGACAAGGTAGGTATACCATAGTTTTCATGTAACAACCTAAATGATGGAATTACCTAATGCACCATGAATCTAATGGATTACATTAACTTAAGAGTTGTGATAATTCATTCCTCGGGTGGGCCCATGTGATTACTAATTTTGGATGGTCCCTTAAGGAATCTCATGAACTTCATACTTAGTTCATCAGATAGAGTGTTTCTTTTCATATTTACCATTGGTCTAATTGTGATCTTCAATATGCATCTAGCAAGGTAAAGATCTCGAATCTCATGGTAAAGAGAAACTGACCAATCACAAAAATCTATAATCTTAATTTATAGATGATGAAATTTGACATATAAGCTCATTTTGATCTTTGATTCATATAGGGAGTTAAAGTATACAACATAATTGGAAAATTTTATTTGAGAAGTCTATATTCCATTGTTATTTATTCTCCTCATCATCCTATCTCTCACCCAATATCGAACACTCAGTTCCTCTATACGAAGGAGGATATTGGGTGGAAGATATGGGTGATACTTTGACAACCAATTGTGTGCCCATGTTGTACATATTTGATGTGGAATTTAACTATTGTGCATTAAAATTATTATTAGCTCTTACATTACTATTAAATAAGAAAATAAACATAATTTCTAAAGTAATTTGAAAAATGCATAAATGATAGTAAACATAAATAAAATGCATGCTATAAAAGTAACTCACTTTCGATTTAATGGAATTGATAAATAGAAACAATCTCTTGGAGCTTAGTATATTAAGTAAATTATTAGAAACGTTTTGGAAATAAATATTAAAGTATATAGTGAAACACAAAAATGACCATTAGAACACATATCTAGGAATTCATTTTACATTACCATATAAAAATGATGCAAAGTTGCATGATCTTTATTTAGCAAACATGCATGTTGAAAAGAGATTAAAAATATTTTAAATGTAAGTTATACTGGAAATTGAATTTAATAAATAACTTAACATTGTTAAATTTATAT
Organism: Sequoiadendron giganteum; assembly: GCA_007115665.2. Classification (NCBI taxonomy): domain Eukaryota; kingdom Viridiplantae; phylum Streptophyta; class Pinopsida; order Cupressales; family Cupressaceae; genus Sequoiadendron; species Sequoiadendron giganteum. Next base: position 99,181,992 of record CM021103.1, read on the forward strand.
ATGAATTCTTTATCATTTATTTTTAATCAATAGATATTACAAAAGAATACAATGGAATATTTTAAGTGGTGCCCAAAAAGAACACATATATTAAAGCCATTGAGAAAATTTCTTGAATAGACATTGTGAAAGCATGTACAATATAGTATATATAATATTAGCAATTATTATGGTGGAAAAAAAGAACACATGTATGAAATTCATCAAAGAAATTTTCCACAAAAAAGTATATTACATGAATTATCTTCTAAAAAATTGAGCATGTCTTCTTTAGCCTTGCACTTGGCAAGTTGTCTACCCATTTTCATTTTCAAATAACGGCCATATGTGAATGGTGGCATTGTTCTAAGACCATCTAGAGATTTTACACGAGATACTTCTACAAATTTCAATCATGTTCTTTCTATTGGTCCTATCTCAACCATCGCCTTTGAAAGAGTCAATCCCTGAGATTTATGTATAGTTAATGCCCATGCCAATATCAATGGTAATTGAAGTGTTTTTCCCTTTTGTATTGCTATTATTGAAACTGTATTTGGATGTTGATATTAAAATGGTATTCCTGAATAATTATCAAACTCAACCATCACATATGTTGGTGGTTCAGGTGGTGCACTTCCTGGTTTGTAGACAATCTTTTGAATATATCCCAGAGCTCCATTTACAAGACCTGCTTATATCGAAATATTCAAAGTCAACATGACCCTTGAATTCTTACTAAACAATAACTCTAGATTGAGTTCATCACTTGAACAATCTTTTGTTGTATTAACACTTCTTGTTTTTGTTGCAACAATATGTGTAATGAGATTCTTCAATGAATATAACACACTTTTATTATGACTATGAACATTTTCATTCGTGGAGAACAAATGGACACTATTTTCAAACTCAACATTGCTTGCAATATCTATATTAGTAGGGGTTCTCATCATCAACAACTTCTAGTCATCAATTTATGGGTTTGCATCTCTTAGATTTGTCAAAAGTTGACGAAATCTTTGTTGTTGGTTATTTTTTCCATCTTGTATGAATATTTTATCTAAGGTAACTACAGTTTTAAATTCCTCCCATAGTAACTTTTGTTGATGTTATAGCAGCTTTGGGCTGCACTTCCTTTGCACAAATACCAAGAAGAAGAACATGAATTAAATAAGTAGCCTTCGGCTATTTAGTTCATGGCTTCACATTTATTAATGACAAAGGGCCGACCCTAATATGATTCGCACTTACTACTTGTATATGGGCCGACCCTAGTTGTATTTATCTTTATTCATGTTTTACTTGAGAAGGCCGACCTACCTTGAAGAGACACCTCTCTTGTATATATACAAGGTCTTCTTGTCATTATAATCCCATTCTATTCAAGCAAGTTTGCTAGTAAAGAGTAGAGCAGAATTCGCATCTTCATAGCAGCAGATCCGATTTCAAGGAAGAACATATTCATTTGTATCTTGTGCATCTAGGAGAGGTGTGACTTCATTGTATTCATTATTGGTCATTGTTGGGCTTGAGTTGTAAGCATATTTCTACTCTTGTGCTAGGGTATCTTGTTGTGTTCATTGTCTTATATGTTGCAATATTTCTAAGTGCTTTCATTGCTTAAATCTGATCTAAGAAACACTAACATGGTATCAGAGCGGGTTCATCAGATTTGTCTAAGCAAGATAAAGGAAGATACTTTGTTTACTTTGTTGAAAATTATTCCAATCATCTTGGCATCACAAAGAATCGAAGGAAATCGAATTTTGTCTTAAGCAGCCCATCTGAAGTGAGGAAGAAAAGCCATGGAAAAGGAATACTATTGAGGAGTGCTGGCATTCAACAAATTCAAATAAGTCAAGAGTTTATCTCGAAATTTCATGTTGTGCATCCAACCTCAGTGTTGCAATGCACATTCCAGAAGGAGTAGGTAACACACATCTGATAATTTCATCTCTGAAGAATCCGCGCAGTGGCAATCGATGGGCTGGTGTTTGGATTAACATTATCATGAAGACTTCAGTGTGTGACATACCAATAGAAGTATTCAATCCCCGAGCATGATTCAACATCATCATCCAAGCAGGACTTCAAACAAGGAGCTTCAAGCAACATCGGATCATTGAGAGACGCCACTATCGGTGGAGTTCCAAGATCAAAAGTATCACACCTGACACCTAGTGCATAAGAGATAGCCATGTTGGAGATTTTCGTAGAGACTCATGGTCGCCAAGCTAATCCATTGGATCTCAATGACTTCGGTCATCCACATCAAGTGGGAAGTAGATTAAATACAGATCCAAGGAATGTCCATATAGCTATCAGGAATAAATCTCAGGCATATCTAGTGTTGTCCACAGATATTGCATTTAGTCACCTATTTTATCACGGTGTGGGAGTATACTAGGTGTTCTGGATGGAATCAATCACCAAAAGAAGTGTCTTACATTTCTATTATCGCATACTACTGTGGATGCCTCTCTTATGCATTACCTGTTGGTCAAAGATTTTTGAGCTGTTAGAATTGAATATTTACTATAGAAGGAGTCGGAATGGTCTAACATTCATTCTTATTGTTTCTATTATATGTTGTAGTGAGAATGATTCAAAGACATTTTTCATTGGGCTTATCCACGTCAACTTCTTATCGAGCACTTAATGTGTGTTGGCATAGATCCTATTAAATTCTTGTTTGATGGCCAAAGTCTATCGAGAGGATATCATTAGGAGATGATAATTGAAATATCCAACATAATTACTATTGTCAATGTCAATTGTTCACTTGATATTGGGTTTACAGATTTATAGTCACGTCCCCTATCCTATGACAAAAATAAGTGTATCATAGGATTCAAATAACAAGCCATGTCATTTATTTTTGAAGTGGTCAATCATTGCAGCCGCCTCATAATTGGTTGTGATCACAGCTTCTATTAATAATATTGCCATCAGGAGATGATACGGGAGCATTTCTGGAAGCAACAGTATCGCAGGTATTATATGAAACCTTCACGGGAGGATTGGTGTGATCCTGAGTGATGGTCGTGTGTATGCTCATTGGTGTGGCTATTAATTCATGGTATAACATTGAGATATCCTGAGCATCAAGCAATCTACATCCAAAAGTCATAGGATATTGAAGTCATACCGAATGAGGAAATGATCAAGCTTGGAGTCATAGCTTGCAGTCATTGGACTATATTGATGGCTAGAGATATCTCTTGAAGATAAAGTACCTTTCAAGTCATTATTGTGTCTAAACTATGAAGGGTATGGAATGATCTGAGCTCAAGTACAACGTCCAATATTTGGACCTATTAGAATAGTTAAAAAGATAAGTATTATTTGGTTGTTGAGTTATATCATTTATTATTCTTTGGATCTTGTAATTAAGAGAAACAGTAGGTTCTCTTGAATTGTGTTGTGTTCACTAGCATAAGATATTTGGAAAAAATTCATTTATGATATAACTTGTACGATTCTAATCTTGATATTTCTTTGGATAATTATGGACTGTTAGTAATCTCTATCTAAAATGCTACCTAGACAGGTTTAGGGGGAAGAAGATGATAAGAGATTACTTAGTGATGAAAAGCTTGAGGCATCTTGTGAAGAAGTCATGTCAACCAAAGAAATGACCGAGAGGGAGTAAACTCTAGAGGAACTAAGTTGGTGGCTAGAGGGAGTACATCTCTAGAAGTCTTCTTTGCAATCTCTGGAGCCGGGATCAAGAGGGAGTTCTATGACTCACTGAGAAGAAGTGAAGATTGCAGCATTGCGAGATCAAGTGGCTGATGCAAGAGATTGAAGATTTAGAGAGAGCCTAGTGAATCTAAAGAAGATGGTTGTGTTTCTCTAGATGTTGTTTTAGTTGAGGCCTGCGATGATATCTTGGTTCAATAGGAAGCAGTCTTCTGTGGGACTGAGTACAGCAGAGGCCGAGTACATTACAGATTGTGTGGCAACTTGTGGCTTCGAAAGTTCCTTGCAAGATTGGTTGAGCAAGTATTGAATCCAACGATCATCCTTTGTGTTAATCAAAGCTTTGAGAAGCTTTTTGTCTTTCCATGTGTTCTATGACAAAACGAAGCATACCACTATATCAGAGATATGGTATTGAGAAAAGATATTCAGTTGAAGTATATCAACACTAATGAGCAGATGGCAGTTATTCTCATCAAGCATTTTTGGGATAATGGTTGTGTACCTTCGAGACAAGCTTGATATGGTGGAGAATGAAGTCCTAGCTGAGAGGGAGTCTCAGTATCAGTGTTCCTTTTTTTAATGAGTTCTTCTTTGAGAGAAGTTCGAGGTGAAATCCCTTGATAATGCATTTCTCTATTGAGAGAGATTTGAGGTGTAAGCCCTTGATAATGCATTTCTCCATTGAGAGAGATTTTAGGTGAAAGCCCTTGTTTCCACCCTCTAGGAGAGCCATGGTGGATGTCATGTGTGTGACTCCATGACAACATCACATGAGGGAATCTATGATGATTTATTTGTGCTTGTGTATCACCCTCTAGGAGAGCCATGTTGAAAGTCACATTGAGGTGACAACATCACATTAAGTGATGAGCACTTGTTCATACCATCTATGGAGGTAGCCATAATGGTTGATATCACGATGAGGTGATATTCTACTTTGTTTTCATTCTGATATGATCTGTCTTGTGCAAGTGGAAGTTCATCCCTAGCTGAGAGGGAGTGTTGATGTTATAGTAGCTTCGGGCTACACTTCCTTTGCACAAATACCAAGAAGAAGAACATGAATTAAATAAGTAGCCTTCAACTATTTAATTCATGGCTTCACATTTATTAATGACAAAGGGCCGACCCTAATATGATTCGCACTTACTACTTGTATATGGGCCAACCCTAGTTGTATTTATCTTTATTTATATTTTACTTGAGAAGGCCAACCTACCTTGAAGAGGTGCCTCTCTTGTATATATACAAGGTCTTCTTATCATTATAATCCCATTCTATTCAAGCAAGTTCGTTATTAAAGAACAGAGCAAAATTCACATCTTCATAGCAGCAGATCTGATTTCAAGGAAGAACATATTCATTTGTATCTTGTGTATCTAGGAGAGGTGCGACTTCATTGTATTCATTATTGGCCATTGCTGGGCCTGATTTGTAAGCAGATTTCTACTCTTGTGCTAGGGTATCTTGTTGTGTTCATTGTCTTATGTGTTGCAATATTTCTAAGTGCTTTCATTGTTTAAATCTGATCTAAGAAACACTAACAACTTTTCTCATCTATTACTATCATATGTTGGTCTATCGTTGACTGGAGGCAACTAGGCCAAATCTCCTACAAAAATCAGAGATATACTTGAAAGATAACCAACAATATTTATTTTCAAAAAATAAATAATATTTTTATTAAACTTTAGTAGATGAACATCTATTAGTAGAATATCGAACAGTTGACTTCATTAGTCAAAATTGAATTCTATACCTGCAAAGCTTATGTGTGCACTTTGTGGGAATGCTTGTTGGAGTCTAGAATCTATGTTTTCCAACATGTTCTAACCAATGAAGCTCATTTCATCAATCAAAATGTACTTCATATGTGTCATTTCTTCTTGAAAAATGATAAGTCTTGTTCCTTCTAGCTAGGTAAAATATCGTATTGGGATTCTCAATTTTGAATGAACTGTAGAGGCTCCTATATTAAATGATGCAACTCCCGTTGGTGCAAGTAATACAAGGGGAGAATGAGATGGCATTGTGGCATTTTTAAGAGCTTGACTAATGGCACCAAGTAGATATGACTTTCCTATTCTTGTTGTTCCTTGAATTATCATGAACAATGGCACTCCATTTTGATTCCTCTGGTAGTGAGTCATAATTATATCAACTACCTTTTTTTTTTATCATTGAGGGATGTGTAGTTTATTAGATGTTGTGATTGCATATCTGATATGTGGTTGTCATTGATGTCAACACTATTAGCATTGATGATTCTGAAGGCTGTATATGTCGAGGATATTGAGAAAATTATAATAAATATATTGCAGAAACCCAATGAAGCTGACAAGGTTAGAATGTTGGAAAGTTGTGAACGTTGAGTTTCTAGTGGTGCACACTAAAGGATTGTTGCTAAGTCTATATAGTATTTTTTTCAAAAGTTTCAGTGGTACGCATCAAGAATTGAGGAAGTTATGAAGTTCTATGTGTCTACAATCATTTTGTTACTGTAGCAGGTGTTCTTGGAAGAAGAGGGTGAAATTTTGGTAATTTCAGCTGTTGTGCATGTACCTATGACATTCATGGATGAGTCTAGATTGTTCTCTATACTTGTTGTACATCTGCATTCATCGGAGTTTTTGTGATCAAAGGATTTTTCGATGTGTGCTCGAGATTTTATGTTCTTGGTCGAAATGATGGTGGTAGCATGTTGCGGATCCATGAAGATTAATCTTTTAATGTTTGGCATGTTTGAAGGTGTTTATTTGGGTCCTCACTATGTTGTGACTAACTTGTGTTGGTGTGCATTAAGATTTATTTATGTATTGAGTCCGACAGTTGTAATTCATTTTATATTTATGGTTGACAGAGTAGCTGATGTAAATGTGTGTGGTGGATATATAAGACCGATTGTTTACTCATTTTGAAGTGTGCTCAAGGTATGCTCGGTGTGTGCAAGTGATGCACATGTAAGAATAAAGATCAAATCATTCAAGAGAAGAGAAGAGTGTGGAAGAGTGTGTAGAATTTTTTGTGTGCCTAACTAAAACTATAATCAGGCTTCTGTAGAAGCTAAATTATTAGTTCAAACTCATTAAATGGATTTAATTTGATTATTGTATGTAAGGCAGTGCACCTTCCTTGAGCAGTGTTCTCTAGGCAGTGTGTCTGAATGCAAGTGCATTCCTTTTTCATTCTTCATTATACTTCTAACAGGGTATAATCTTGTGGACTAACATCCACCTTGGTTTTTCCCCTAACAGGGTTTCCACATATAAAATCTCGGTGTTCATGTGTCTCTCATGTGTTATTGATTTATGCTTGCACTGTTAATTATCAAATCTGAGATTTAAGGTTGATTAATGTTGAATAAGTTTGATTTTGATAACAACTGATTCACCCCCCCTCTCAGTTGTTTATCCTTGTTTTGACAACAATTGGTCTCAGAGCTAGTTCCTCTGAAGAAGTCTAACAGCTTGAGGTGATCCAATATGGCATCATACAAGAAGGATAGTCCTAGATTCGATGGTACAAACTACTCTTTATGGAAAGTCAGAATGGAGTGTCATTTGAAGTGCATTGGTGAACCTTTCTAGAAGATTACACAAAGTGCATATACTATTCCTCAGAATGGTCCCTTCGCTAAAGATGAGATCAAGCAAGAAAAATTTAATACCAGGGCCACAAAAGCATTATTGAGTGCTTTGACAGATTCAGAGATGACAAATGTGATAGGATTGGAGACTGCATATCAGATCTGGAAAAAGTTGGAAACATTGTATGAAGGAGATGCACTAGTGAAAAGTGCTAAGCTACAAAATCTAAAAGGAAAGTGGGAAGACATGAAGATGAGTGAAGATGAGAACATCCTCTCTTTCTCTCAAAAGATAAATGAAACAGTGATGAGCATTAGATGTGCTAGTGGAGTCTTGGATGAAGAAGAGATTGTGGCTAAGATACTTAGATCTATGCCTCCTTCCTACAAAACAAAACCTCATTCTATTGATGAACTCAGGATAGTGAAAAATGTGACAAGAGACATGCTAATTGGAAAAATTTCTACCTTTGATTTAAGTGAATTTGGTGAATCTACTCCTAAGATTGAATCTACATTCAAGGCTACTGTATCTGGGAAAAGCAAGTAGAGATATGATTAAGGAGAAAGTTCCAAAAGGACATTGAAATATGAAGATGATATGAACAATATTGAAGATGAAGAAAAAGAATTAGAATGGAAGCATTGATTGTGAAAACAGAAGCTGGAGGTCATGGTAAGTAAAAAGGAAAGTTACCTATCAAATGTTTTTCTTGCAGTAAAATAGGTCATTTTGCATCAAGATGTCCTAAAAGGGTTTCTAAGTACATACCTAAGAAGACTATATTTCAAAGGAAATTCTATTATGTTGAAGAAGGTGTAACTGTTGAAGAATCTAATAAAGAAACTGGAAATGAAGATGAATGGGTATTCATTGTTGTCAAATAAAATGGCCAGGTGTCCACTGAATCTACTAGTAATGTGAATGTTGAGAAATCTCTTGTAGAAAAAATTGAAGAAAAAGATGAGTGGGTAATTAACAACAGATTCTCACATCATATGACTAGTGACAAAAGCAAGTTTGTAAGCTTGGAAGACTATGGTGGTGGTGTTGTAAGATTTGGAGACAACACTTCTAGTGTGATTCATGGTAGAGGCACTATTTATTTTGGTGGTAAGCACAATACTGATGATGTTCTTTATGTAGAAGGCTTAAAGCATAACTTGTTGAGTGTTGGACAGATGGTAGACAAGGGTTACAATTTTTAGTTTAAGGATGGCCAATGCAGAATAAGGGGAAATTCTAGAAATATGATTGCTTTAGGTACAAATATAAAAGGTAATATATTTCATTTGAGTGTTGCTAGTGAAATTTGTTTAATTGCTCAGATTCATGTAAGTTGGTTATGACATAGGATGGTGTGTCGTGTGAACTTTGGTAACATTGTCAAGATAAGCTCTAATCAGGTAGTCATAGATCTTCCTAAGTTAGTAAAGCCTAATAACACTATGTGCAAGGAATGTCAGATGGGAAAGAAGACAAGAAATTCTTTCTGGAGCAAACAGTATAGCTGTAATGTAGTACTAGATTTGATACACACTAATCTATGTGGTATAGCCAGAATCAAAGTTCTACAAGGTTCAAAAGGTATTTTATGTTGCTCATTGATGATTATTCTAGAATGATATGGGTTGCTTTCTTAAGAGAAAAACATGAAGAATTAGAAAAGTTCAAAAGTTCAAAGCTATGGCAGAAAATGAGATAGGTCAAAAGATAAAATGCCTAAGGTCAGACAGAGGTTGCGAATTCACTTACTCAAAATTCAATTATTTCTATGAAGAGCATGGAATCCAAAGAGAGTTATCTGCTCCTTGAACCCCTCAACAAAATGGAGTTGTTGAAAGAAAGAACAGAACCATACTAGACACTACTAGAACCATGATGTTGGAAGAAAATGTTCCTCATTTCTACTGGAGAGAAGCTCTAAGTACTGCTTTGTATACCATTAACATGGTGAATGCCTACAGTAATTCTGGTAAGACACCTTTTGAGCTATGGTTTGGTTATAAGCCTACTGTCAAGTATTTCAAATTTATTGGAAGCAAATGCTACATCAAGAGAGATGATGATATAGGAAAGTTTCATGCTAGAAGTGATGAATGAATATTTTTGGGTTACACTACTAAGAGCAAAGCTTACTGGTGCTTTAATAAGAGGTTGAAGAAAATGGTTGAAAGTGCAAATGTCAAACATGATGAAGATATTGGTAGACCATCTAGATGTAGTGGATATGATTCAAATGATCAATATGATGGTAATAACAAAGGGAATGATGTTCAAGAACAAAATCAACTTCAAATTGTTCTGGTGGGCCAAGGGAATCAAGAAGCAGAGACTAGTAGAAGTGCAAAAGAAAGAACTCAAGAACAGGAAGTCAGAGAAAATCCTAAAACTCCCAAGTATGTAAGGTGAAATCACTTTGACAGTCAGATCATAGGAGATAGGAACAAAGGTGTGCAAACTAGAAGAATAATTTTGGAAGAGTACTGTCTAATTTCTAAAGCTAATCCTAGCAATATCAATGAAGCATGCAAATATGAATATTGGATGAAAGCCATGAAAGAAGAACTAATGCAGATAGAAAAAAATGATACATGGGATCTTGTTCCTAGACCTCAGAACAAAAATGTGATTGGAACCAAATGGGTGTTTCAGAATAATCTAAATGAGCAAGGTGAGGTAGTCAGAATAAAAGCAAGACTGGTTTACAAAGGGTACTCATAGATGGAAGGTATTGATTTTCAAGAAACTTTTTCCCCTGTTGCTAGAATTGAAGTTGTAAGATTATTTCTTGCTTATGCTACTTTCAAAAATTACTTTTTCAGATGGATGTAAAGTCAGTATTTCTTAATGGTGAGCCAAAAGAAGAAGTTTATGTTGAACAACCAGATGGATTTCAACTAACTAACAAAGAAAACATGGTATGTTGATTGAAGAAAGCTCTATATGGACTCAAGCAAGCTCCTAGAGCTTGGTATGCTAGATTGGATAAATACTTGTTGAAACTTGGATTCAATAAAGGTACTGCTGAAAGCAATCCATATTTCTAGTTGGATCAGAATAAAGAATTGATCATTGAATTCTTTGTTGATGAAATTATTTTTGAAGGTGATGATGATTTATGTATGAAGTTTGTTGATGAAATGAAAAGTGAGTTTGAAATGTCAATGATAGGAGAGCTGAAATTCTTTTTAGGATTGCAAATCACTCAGTTAGATGATGGAATTTTTGTATCTCAGTCTAAGTATGTGAAAGAGCTACAAAAAAATTTTGGCATGGAAGATTCAAAGCCAATTGGTACACCTATGGTAACCGGATGCAAACTTACATAGAATGATGATTATCGTAAATCAAATCAAACAAGATATAAGTCAATGATTGGTGGATTACTCTATTTGACTCAGACTAGGCCAAATATAATGAATGTTGTATGCATGGTTGCTAGATATCAAGTTGATCCTAAAGAGTCTCATGTGACTATTGTAAAAATAATTTTCAGACACCTGAAAGGTACAGTTGATCTTGGTATTTGGTATCGAAGTGATGATGATCTATTCCTGAGCACTTTCACTGATGTCGATTGGGAAGGAGATGTGGATGATAGGAAGATTACTAGTGGTAGTGCATTCTTCCTAGGGAAGAAGTTGGTATCTTGGCTAAGAAAAAAGCATAATTTTGTTTCATTATCTACTGTTGAGGCAGAATATATTGCTGCTACAAACAGTTGTACTCAAGTATTGTGGATGAAGCAAATGTTGAGAGATGTCAGAATTGAGTATGAAGAACCCAATGCCATATTCTGTGAAAATTCAAGTGCCATAAAAATTTCCAAGAATCCAGTGTTGCATTCAAAGACAAAGCATATATACATCAAATATCACTTCTTGAGAGATAAAGTAAGTGACAAAGAAGTTAGAATGGAGTATATACCTACCAAGGAGAAAATTTCTACACTTTCGCTTGGCTCCCATTTGTTGTTTCTTCTTCTTCTAGTACTATATATCCATGATCTAGCTGCACCAATTAATATGACACCTTCCATACAATAAGGCCTTGTTTTGTATCCAGCAATAAAAGATTTTGTTTTGTCTTCATTGTTTTATTCATTATTTATAGTTACAGGTTTGAACACCTCACATGAGACATTTAGATTAACAAATATTCTACTGGTCTCCACCAATGGAAGTTCTAACAACATGAGACATGTTTCTTGAGCTCCAATGTCCCTTTTTATAATTGTCTCGGTCAAAATCCTTCTATATACTTGTGCAACTAAATCATGAGGATTTTCCAAGTTTGCAAGGCACAACAACATCTAGTGATACATTTCAGATCTTTTCTTTTCTTTTGTTGCATACTTTGCAATGTACTTTATGACTGCATGCTTGGAAATAACAGGTTGCCAATCTATATTTTCTCTCCATAATTGCAATATGATGTGATTGTGTGAATTGACTCAATCATCATTTCTTGTTGGTTCAAAAAAAAATTCTCCTATTTCAGTGTCTTCATATAATTTGGATCCCCCCATATTCAAAGGCCAAGGAGCATTATACCTAAAATTAATATCAACAAACCGCATATTTGTTATGTTTTTTTGTACATAATATATAATATTGATATAAAAAATTTCTTTCATAAAATAATTCCCTGCAAACCATACTTCCTCTTTTTTTTTCATAGGCATGCACCCTCCCTACACACTGTATGCCATTCTAAACAGTTGAGGATCTCTTCATAGTCATGAGAAATATCCATCTCTGCAAGTTATCTCATATTTTTTAGACATGGATGTTGAGGAAATTTTTGGAATGCCTACAATTCAAAATACAAATGAATATATTAGTTACATCATAAGCTATAAAATAGTTTATATCATATAATATTAGATATATGTCAAAATGTTTATAAATATTCTTTTATATTTAGTTGATGTGGATCTTCTCTAGGATTCCATGCATGAACAATGGGATGAAAATATATTTCAACACTTTTTTGTTGCTCCTTATTTGACCATATGATTTCATGCACATGTGGTGAACCCCTATGTTGCCACTCATATCTTGACCAAAAATATTTAACATTCATTCCTTTTTCTATCTAATTTATTTTCTGAATATTGAATGTCTAAGGTGCATGTAATGTGCGACTATATGAGGATAGTCGATAACATTTTGTTTTCGCCAAAATTGAGCTTCCCATGGAGTAGTAGGTGTTTTTCCTTACATTAGTGCATACAAATCAAGCCAATACATATCTATTGCACTTAACATGAAGAATATTGTATAGGAGAGCCTATTTGATGAAGCATGTCTGTCAATTTTGCATGACATTTGGTCCAATATGACTTTGTACCCCTCAATGTTGCTCCAAACCGCATTAACCTATCAACCAAATGAGACTATGGCATATTTTCCATATTTTGATGTAGCTCATTGATGGTGATCGACATGTCTCGCAATCTTCTTATTGCAAAGTCTGTAGATGAATTTTGTGCACGGTGTCTCATTATCATGTTCATCATAAAATATCTAAATCTAAGCTTTTTACCAAAATGATGATCTCTATACCGCAATAGATGTTTCACAAATTCATGTAGATACACTCACCTCAATCGTGGTTCTAACCAATCAAATCTACCATCAGGAAACAATGTTGAAATTTCCATATCGAGTAATCCTGACGTGACATTGATAGGAGATGCACCAATTCTTGGCCAATCGATAAATATTGTTGGATTTGCATCAAGGTTATTAACCCATCCATGGATTAATTCCATTTCTCTTTGGGAATTAGGTGGTTTAAAGGCCATTGATTTTGTGTGATCAATTATGTTACATTCATCTATCTCCATGAGTGAACCCACAAATATGATTTCATTGGTATCAAAATCAAATTCCATATCCACTATCTTCAATCTATTAAATATATTTTCATCTAAATTTGTTGGTAGATCATTGAGATAATTTCATTCTCAACTTTGTATTTAAGTGCTTTGTACACATAATCCCTATTCACTATAAAGTTTCAATTTGTGCAATCAACATTTCCTATACTTGAGTTAATTTTGCAAGCTCCTCTGGTTGTGGCCCAAGATCCATATTATTTGAAGCTGAAAATCTATTATTTCCTCTCTTTTTCTGACATCTATTACGTATAGGACCTTGTGAACTATGAAATACTTTAATTCCTAAATAACTTTCTTGACAAATATAACACATGTTTGGTATTCTGAAGTTGTCTAACTGAACTTGAAATTTCATTTGAAATATTTTAAAATCAGCTTGATTCATTCTATTTGCATTTGGCCTATTTTGTGCATCACCTTCTTCACCCAAGTTTATGTTAGTTTGATTTCTATGTTGAGGTGTGTCAGGTACTTGTTTTATTGACCTTAAAATTTCATCTTGAATATTCATCTCAATATTTTGAATAGATGGTTGATTGTGCATCCCACTTGAAAGGGGATCAACCTATTGTATTTCTTCTCTTTCAAAATGAGAGACTTCTTCAGATGTTCTTTGATGGATATTTGTTATCATATTAGCTTCCTCTCTATTTTGAAATTCTAATTCATGCACTGTTATTTCTACCCTACGTCTAGCATGTCTTTGTCTTTGACCTTCATTGGTCCTTCTTTCCTCTTCCCTTTGATCATCTATCAAATTTTATCGTCATCATATTCTATATTCGCTTTGATATTATCTTTGACTTGCTCTTTGATATTGCCTCGTCTCCTCTTTTAATTCAAAATTCAATATTAATTGATCCATTGCAGCAATTTTTGAGTAATTTGTATCTAAGAGTTTAATTTTGTTTTCAAGAATAATTTCAATAATTTATACGAATTAAAAGAGGAAGACATCAAGAATGCATGTTTTACATAAGTATTTGATAAAAAATGATTAAATCATTTAGAAAAAATCAAATTAAAATGGCAACAGTCATATTGGATCTTATCCCTCTAAGCACGTGATGAGAGTTCAAGGTGATAGCTAAAATTTTAAAAAAATTCATACACAACTATGATTAAATGAATCTAGCGGCATTGTCATGCAAGGCTTAGAACATTACAATTTATTTTAAAATATTGCATGGAAGAATATTGCACCAAATTGGTGGATAGTGTCAATCCGCGCTTTATTACACACAAACCTAATTATATAGAAAATAATAATTTACAAAGTCATGATATTCTTGTAAACATTATCCCCATAAAGAATCTGCCATCTACCAATATCAAGTATGAGATGGATTCCAAGATTTCTATAGGTATTTTCAAAGTTGAATAGGTAGTGGTATGAATAATGATGTTTTATCATTTTAGATGTGAGCATTCTTGTATCATTGTTATACCATTCTCGAAGAATTTATGTATTATCATGTCTTATAATCCATTCAAGTGCGATATGTGGAAAATGGATCACAAGATTCAATATGAACATGAGAGTATGTTCATCAGTAGAAGCTTGGAAAGATGTTAGATAGCATAGCAAATATTTGCATGGTGGATTGAATATACTAATGAGTTCTTCTAGATGCTATGATGTCTAAAGGGGAAAAATGTACAAATGGATTGGCAAGGGAAAATGATGTGAGCTTCTTTATATTGCCTTACAAGATATTTTAGAAAAATCAGTTTCCCTCTTGTCACTATTGGAGATATAATTAGAATTCATCTCCTTTGTGTAATTGGCTCAATATCTCCCCATCCAAAATGTCGAAATATAGGAACAGGATTATGAAAGACATAATCTTCCAAAATATTTCTCAGGCATTCTTTTGGAAGCTCTTTAATTCTTTCTATTGCTAAAGATTGTGAATCCTCATGAATTTGACTATCGTTTGCATGAAATCTCTCAATCATCCTATCAAAATCCATTCTATAAAAAAAATGGATGCATTTTATTTTAATGTTGTCACGTATAAATATTTTTTAAGATTTATTTCTCAATTATTATAGTAATCAAATTTTTTCCTAGGTATGAATTTAAAGACCAAATGAAGGCATGTTCTCCTTTTTTTATCAAGATCCTAAAATATTGTTAGTGGTAGAAGGTTTCTACACTTATGTATTTCTTAATTTCAAGTTATGTAGAGTACTATTTTTATTTATATATATTAAAAAAAAAATGTTTATAAAAAATTGTAAGATAAAGATAGATTTCAAAAGTCTTACCAATTAATTTCTAATTCTAAAAATAGATATTAGAAATTTAATTAATTAACTTTTAAGATGATTTATTTTCTAATTTCATCTCAGTTTTTTCTTCTCTTTTGGAAATAATATTATTAATTCAATTTCATCTTATTCTAATTATTCAAGCTTTGAAAATTATATTCTCTTTTTATGATACAAATTAAATTCTATTCTTTTTTATATTGTACAATCTTTTAAGGTGAGTTAATTTCTATTCCTTTTTTTTATCAAACTAGTTAAATTCTACTCTTTTTTTATATTATATTATATTTTTATATTATATTGTATTATATTATATTATAATATAAAATAAAATAATATTAAATAATATAATATATTATTCTACCATCTATACTATATTTAAAAAATTATGTAGAAACTTAATGATATATTTAATTTTATAGGAATATCCTTAAATTGTTTACTTTTAAGGTGATTTATTTTCTAATTTGACCTCATTTTTTTCTGCTTTTAAAGTGTTTTGGAAATAATATTATTAATTCAATTTCATGTTATTATAATTATTCAAGTTTTGGAAATCATATTAGTGAAACAGTTAATTTTAAATTTGAAAAGTAAATATTAGGCATGTTAAAAAAATTTAGTGTTTGAAATATATTATAAATTGATTAAAGTGGATATTCAATTTAGTGATATTAAAGTTAATTAATTAGCATTTAAGGTGATTTATTTTCTAATTTGACCTCTCTTTTTTTCCTTTTAAAGTGTTTTGGAAATAATATTATTAATTCAATTTCATTTTATTATAATTATTGTTCAGCTTTGGAAATTTATATTATATTATATTATATTATAACATAATATAATATTCAACCATATATTCTATATTTAAAAAAGATGTGTAAAACTTAATGATATATTTAATTTTATAGGAATGTTTTAACTTTTCTACATTGAATATATAAAATATAATTTAACATATTACAAAAGACAATAAATATTTAAATCTTATTTTGATATTGTAATGAAAAAATATGTTTTAACTCTAGAAAAAGAAAATGTCTTATTATTAAAATTTCTTATAAAAAATAAGTAAAAAACTAAATCTAATTTTCATTCTTTTAATAGAATAACTAATTCACACCAAAATATCATATTAACAATAAGAATTATATGCATCCCACCATCAATGTTTAAGAATCTAAAATAAAAATATATGGAGAAATTATCCTTTAATATGTATGTAAACTAATAGAAAATTCTTCTACAATAACCAAGAAAGAGAAATCCAAATTTTTCTTGCAAATAAAAAAAGTAAGGCGAGTATAAATTGATATTTTACACTTCAGAAATTTCAAAATCTCCTAAATAAAATGAAAATTCATTGAAGTAGAAATAGTTTTCTTCTATGTTAGTCTTACAAAAATAGTAAAAAAATATTTTGGTACCTTGATTTATTCAGGTGAAAACGACTTCAAATTTTCTGGCAAACCCTACATCACAGCAAATTACAGAAATTCAAGAAATCGCTTACATAATATAATATAATACTCAACCATATATTCTATATTTTAAAAAGATGTGTAAAAAATTAATTATATACAAGGAAAACTTTAAGAAACCTCCCCTTCGGCTAAGGTGTAAAATCCTGGCGAATCTTGTATACTTCCCAATAAAAATATTAATTTTATTGGCAGTTTTTTTCATTTTTCAAGAAAAAAATAATCCCAATTGGCGAATCTTTTATAATCTCTAGAATTTTGTGGAAAATCATGGTGAATTGCATATTTTTATAATCGAATAAAATATTTTTCATTGGCAATTAAAACCATTTTTCAAACTATAATTTTTTTTCCATTAGCGAATTAATCTTGTTTTAAAATAAAAACAAAAAAATTGTTGGCAATTAAAACCTTTTTTCAAAGAAAAAATTATATTTTCATTGGTGAATTAAATAGAATCTCAAACTAATAAAAAAATCCAGTGGAAAAATAAATGGATATGCCAATAAAAAATCATAGGGATCATTCAATGAATGTTTCATGGATGACTGTAGTTGCATTTCAGAAGTAAATCTCTAAAGCACTAGACTTGTGAATTGAAACCTCTGGAATAACACTATAACAATTAGATTTCTATAAATTAATGGTTGAGATTTTATTAGCGTACAAATGGTTATAGAGTTTTGTTTCTCAACGATGGGGCAACCTGGGTGGGATGCACAACTTTCAAAGTGTCAGCTCATTTAATGAATTGTACGATGCCATTAAGGGATGTCTTCTCAAATTCTTTCAAATGCCAACTTGAGGTTTAACGTAATCTTTAGTAGCAGATTGGCACTTTTTTCTTTGTAAATAAATGGTCACTTCCTGCTGGTGAAGTTAAGTGAGCCTGCATATGAGGAAAGGTGGTAGCATTTTCAACTCCAGACTCAAAGTTCCCTCAAAATGGTACTTCCTAGCGATATCATGGAATGGGAAGATGAACTTGTGCCCGTCATGCAACCAGATTTGAATTGGTGGGAAGAAAAGCAACTCAACATCATTTTCTAGCTACGTTCAATGGCGTTGAAAGAGAAAACCATCTATGCCAAGTACAATAGGGTGATTTTCATTTTAGAAGAAGAAGAAAAGAAATGCGTTGAATTTCATAATTTAGTTTAAAAAATGCAGTTAGAACTATACAAAGTCTTGACACCTCCAACGGTTTAACAACATGCATGAGTCCTTTTGTGACATGTAATGATAAGGGGGGGTAGTTTCAGCTTTTGAGCACTTTTTGATTGTACAAGGTGTGGGGTGATGGTTTTGTGAATCTACATTTTTGGCATTAGAGAGATAAAAGAATATATTTCTAAATCTATGTATTTATTAATGCTTCCTTTTAATTATGAATGAATTGTGTTTCTTCATGAGTATTCTTCAATGTTTATCTGTTAGGTTAGAATGCATAGATTTTCATCTCTAAGACATTGTGTTCAAATTAATTCATTTGTTAAAAGAGAAACTATCTTTTTTCTTTACTTATTTTTCACATGTGATAAGTGATTATGAGACAAACGGAATTTGTGTCATTTTTTTTTAAATATCTTGCATCTACTTTCATGGTTAAAGCGAAAAAACTATACACCAACAAGAAAAAAGAGTTGCATTCCAGAAGTAAATCTCTAGAGCACTATACTTGTGAATTGAAACCTTTGGAATAACACTAGAACCATTAGATGCAAACATGTGGCAAGATCAAGGCTCATCGCTCATCACTCATTATATATTTTCAATGCCTCAACGTTGTACATTTAATTTAATTGAAATTTTCAATCTTTTTGAAGAAAGTGTGGTTGTCGTACTGTTAGTGTTGGCAATGATGGCGATTAATGCCATATGTGATATGAACATCCGAAGAAATTTCTTGGACAACTCATAGCTTTAATGAAACAATATTTGTAATTATTTCATATGGCTTGTGTGGTATTGGTGATTTTGATAGCTTGTCAGCTTGGGGTACACTATGCATGTAGCTAGACATCAATCAAATAAAACATTTTAATTGTACACGAATCATGATTATCATTATACCCAAGCTGATAGCAGCACTAATGGCCCATAAATAGAGATAGTAAATAGTGGATAGTGTCATAAGGGTTTTCATTTTCTAGGTTTAATAAGGATTCACAAAGAGGATGATGTGATATTATTGGGGATACTGTAAATTCTCCTACCTACAGTTATGTAGTTACAAATTAATCCGTAAAAGATGAATTTCCTTCAAGTTCAGAATGGGTGGAATTGGAAAGAAGTTTATTTGTTTAACCTAACTTCTTAGACAGGTTTTGAACTAGGATGAGGAGCTCTGATGGAGGTAAGTTCTATACCAATGCATGGAAGCTACATGCAAAAGATGGGAGAAGATTTGCTACTCCTCTTGTATCTTCACACCTCCCTATTCCCCAGCATGGTTGGTTTGGCAAGTCCCATGCAATTATTTTCAAAGAGTCATTTGTATTACATCTTCTGCATGACTCTAGTTCTCAAAGGGGATAAGTACATTTTGTATCTTCACAGCTCTCATTTCCCCAGAATGATTAGAACCCCCTTCCCCTAGCATGATTGGAAAATCCACTAGAAGAAGCTTGGAATCATGCATATATTTTTAGAGCCACACTTGTATTTTGTTGTCACCAGCAGAAGATTGGAATAATGCATTTGTTTTTACAGTTACATTTGTAGTAAGTTGTCAGCAGCATAAGCTTGGAAATTAGAATCAATTTGTAATCCATTGTAATGAGAAACAAATTGGAAAAAAAAAATAAATTGTGTCTATGTAAAGTGACACATTGACATATGTTATTTATACAAAATAGGAGCTTGCCTACTCTATAGCTACCCGTCTTTAAAAAGATATGTAGAAATGTGACATTGAAATTCAGTTGTAATAAAATAAATGGTTGTGTTGTGTTATTATTCATTATTCATTTACACTTATAGTAAAGAGTTATTTTATGAGTTCAGAACTTCAGTGTCTACTAATATATTCAAATCATTTTTTTTCCTTTAAGAAATTAAGTAATATACTTTATGCAATATGCACTTGATAATTCATGGTTATATCGAGCCATCAGGGAGTGCAATCATTCGTTCCATAGATGTTTATATATTACAACGATGTGCTTACTTTTTTTGACTATGTCGGTATATTGGGGAGAGTACCTTATGAGTCATCCTGATAGAGTATTGTTACACTGATACTAGGTTGTGAGCTATTTTATTTGGGCTATCAGTGGGGCTATGACAGGGGTTCCACCGATAAATAATTATTAGGCTAATGTCGATGGTATTGAATTTTGTTAGGAATGATGAAGTGTGGTATATTTTTGTGGTATATCTATTTAAGAAATAAATGCATGCATATTTAAAAGTAAAACATAAAGCAATACAAATGAAAAAAGAAAGTTGCCATCAAATTGACAAAAAACATTATAAACACTAAAGGTTTTTGTTATTGATTTCTAATTTTTCATTGACCTTCTCCCCCAATTCTCAATATCATTATTCAGTTTTTTAAGTTCGTTGCAACGTTAAGTTATCGGCCCCTTGGCCTTGATGTCAATCCTAGTGCACAAAAGTTTAAAACAACTTTAAAACACATGTGTCATGTTTATTGTTTTAAGTTAATATTATAAATTACTCAAGTTTCAACCGTTGGATGAGCATTTGATGTATGGTTGTAGTTGCATTCCATAATGAAATGCACAGAGTGATAGGCTAGCGATTTTAAACCTCCGAAATCACCAGGCTATAACCTTTGGATTTAGAAAGATCAACGGTTAAGAATTTGCAACTTGTAGACCTAAGACATTTCATTCACTTTAATGTTCCAATTTCAAGAAAAAAAAAATTTAAAGTACTTTGTACTACTAAGTGTCAACTGTCAAGTGCTTTTTTTTAAGTGAGAGGGTCAGCACACGGGGAGATTTTTTAAAATCCTTTAAAACGTTAAGTTACTAACCCTTTGGCCTTGATGTCAATCATAGAGCACAAAAGGTTAAAACAAATGTGTCATGTTTATTTTTGTAAGTTAATATCATAAATTACTCAAGTTTCAAACGTTGGATGAACATTTGATGTATGGTTGTAGTTGCATTCCGAAATGAAATGCATAGAGCAATAGGCTTGCCAACTTAAACCTCTAGAATCACCCTATAACCATTAGATTTAGAAAGATCAACGATTAAGAATTTGAAACTTGTAGGTCTCCTAAGACGTTTAATTCACTTTAATGTTCCAATTTTGAAAAAAAAAAAATTAAAGCACTTTTGTACTACTAAGTGTAAACTGTCAAGTGATTTTTTTTTAAGTGAGAGGGTTAGAACATGGGGAGATTTCAGTCCTCACTCTTCAGATTGCTCATTGCAGTGCACCACCCTGTTTTGGATTTCACAGTTCCACTTCCAATAAATCCATTCCAGTTTCCATGACTGACAGCATTAATCTTTTAAGAGTCAAGACTCAAAATCCAAGTAAGTGAAAGAATTCTTGCGGCTATGTTTCATCATTTGACATTTCTTAAAATCTTTTTTTGTCAAACTTTGAAGTTTAGGTTTAGAGACTTAAGAATTAAGAAAAAATAAGGAGGACTAATAGGTATTAGGGAATTAAAATTTCACAACTTCACATTGTATAAGCATGTCTACCACCAGTACCACTAGAGCAATGTTTGATAAAAAAACATTATGAAGAATTGCTTAAAACCCTAGGTTTCACTAATGGGTACCATGATATTTATGATCCTGAAATTTATGGTAGGCGTACCTTAGAACTTAAATTTTCATCTCAGAATAAGGCTGCAAATCAAATGCAATTTAATAGTATCATTGCACCGTGGGTAACTGGATTAGGGCGCATGATGTTACATGAGGTTTTCCCTTGCTTATCATGGTGTGTGCCCAAAATTATGATGATAACAAAAGAGAAATTATTAGTAAAGATAGAAAAGGAATTGTTATACATTAATGCAGAAGAACTTGGAAAAGTGTTGGGGTTTACAACCGAAGAATTTGGAGACATCCACATTGACCTAGAAAAGCTTGCTAGTGATTATGAAGTAGTGGAAGAAAGGGAGAAAAAATATTTCTTAAATAAAATAGTTAAGGATAGAAACAAATTGAAAGGTGATCATAAGCCTCCTTATGATTTGGATATTTTTAAACCATGGGTTCAGGATAGTATTTCCATGCTAGCATTTTGCCTCAGTCTGGATAGAAATTTGGAAGTGGGTGCAAGCCTCCTTGAAATGGTATTTAATATCCATTATGGTGTCCAACATGTCAAATATAATTTTATTTAGCACATTGTATAATCCATGCATAAAAAAATTTTAATGATTAAAGCAAGTTCCACCAAGACATTTAGGTTCACAACCTACTTGTGCTATCTTTTTCTATTCAAATTTAGAGGAATGTTTCAAACCAACAAGCTTCAAATTCAGCCCTATAGTAATGTTGAGGAAAATAAAATGGCTCTAGTATATGAATGGACCACTGAGATAAGGATGTATGATTCTTGAAGGAGCTACTATCATTTTGTAGACTACTTTTTGGCTCCATTGCATCAAGCAACTACAAATACTCCAATTCCTAGATTGCCTATGTCATGTAGAAACTGCATTCAACTAGGGAAAGAAATACAATTCGTTGAGTGGTAATTAATGGAAGAATATACTATTTTAATATTTTATGGATCGGGAGTACAGCCATACAAACTTCCAATAAATGTGATAGAAAGGGTTTTTGCATTGGAATATGTAAGGCAGATGCAAAGTGCTGATGAACTACACTTTCTCTGTCAACAAAAGAAGACCTTATTTCCTTCTTTACCTTTTTCATGTGGAGGGTTCAAATTCGAGAGAAAAGAATTTAGTGTGACACATAATCTTGATTTTTTTTAATTTTGATGTTATCTATCACTGGCAGTATTATCCATGTGACATCATTAAATCAATTATTGTGGCCAATAGGAATGTTGCAAGTAGAATTCAACATCAAAGTAAACCCTTGCTTGAAAACTTGAGAAACAAGGATTCTTGGGATGAGGTCAAAATAGAAATGGAGAAAAGTGCTACTGAGAATGGTATTTCTTTTGAACAATTTTCAGTAGAAATTATGGCATTGCACCAAAAGACAATCAGGACATACAACATTTTTTTATGAAAAAAGTGATAAACCATCTAGTACAGTAAAAATTCCAAGTTCTCTAGAGAAGGAAGTTACAAATAAAAATTGGTCACGATAAAAAATGACTTCCTTTTGGTCTATGAGGAAGGAGCTAGGTGATCCAAGACCTCTTGCAGAGTATGGAGATAACGAAGAAGATAAAGAGTTTAGAAAATTGTGGAATATAGATCATCCTAATGAACATGGAAACAAAGAAAGTGATGATGAATCTAATAATGATAGGGAAGAAGTAGAAAAAATCCATGTCAACTATAAACCTGGTTTAAGTGAGGCCACAAAAGAAGCATATACTTCAGGAGCACCATAGCTAAAAAAATAGGTTATGAAGGTAGCCCTTTAGGATCTGAAAGACAAGGCCCTTGGACGGTAACAAATGTTGAGCATAGAAAACTAGTTGATAAATCTAGCCTTGGGCTTAGAGGTGAAAAAGTAGACCAAGGGCATATAATTCAATTTGTTAGAGCTTCAAATCCTCATCCTCATGGTCAGATACAATCACAACTAGGACATGCCCATGGTGGAGAGCTTAGTGCAAATGGCACTTCCATTGGTGGTGATGGTATGGGTAGTAGTACTAGTAGTGGTCAACATGTGCTACAACAACAAATTACACACAAGAGGAAAGCAATACAAGATACCACAGAAACACCAGGTGATCAAGGCAAACAAAAGAGGCAAAGGATTTTGAAATGTCCAAGTCACACTATCAGTGGATCCACCACAAAGGAGTTATTTCCAGGCACTCCCCCACTACCATTTAGTATGGTTGCGACATCATTAGCAACTGCAACCTCACTCCTATTCCTTTTCCATTCAAGAATTTCATTGTTCCTGCGTCCCCAGGTTATGATTTCATTGAAGAGTTTAAAAAGAAATCAAACTTGTATAAAAAAGAAAAGAAGCAATTGATGGAGAGTGTGTCTTTTGTAGCTCCAGAGCCTACAACAACAATGGTATTACCCACTATATACACCTAAAATTGGTGTGGAGAATTTTGATTAATTAAATATGAATTATTTGATTAATTATCCTAATTTTCTCTACTGTTTGAATAAATAGAAATATTTATTCATATAGTTCACGTTCACATTCACATTTAAATTATTCTAATATCTCATCTTAATTAAATAAATAAAATTAAATACTTTGTTTGATTTAATTATCATTTTCTTATTTTATTCTATCACATCAATCTTAAATTAATTAAATAAAAATTAAACACTTTATTGATTAAATGCCATATTATTTTGTTTAATTTAATAAACAACTTCTATAGTTCATTTTATTAAATTATTTATCCCTCTTTTGCTAATTTAAATAAATCAAAATATTTGAATAAAGGCATAAGGAATATTCCATCTATTTTTCCTCAAAATTGAATTAGATATCCTATGTCTAATTTATGTCTAAAATATGTCAAAATTAATGCTTTGAAACTTCACACGAAGTTTTGGAGATAAATTGGAGACAAATTCCAAATTCTTCTCTCAATCCTCCTCCATCGATCTATCCTCTTCTATTGCTTGGTGTTTTCATGGGTAGAAACAATCTCCAAATTTCTCTCAATCTCCTCCATCTTTCACCATTCAATCCTCCAGATTGAATCCAAGCCTCTCTTTGCCATCCCTATGCATTTCTACAGCCAGGAAATCTATAAATAAAGCCTCATTGAACTAAGAAAAGGATCCCAGGTTATCAAGTTTACACTGCAAAATTTCATCCAACATCCAAGCATCCAACATTCAAGCATCAAGCATCAAGTTTTCATATCATGGCTGCCTCCTGTAGTTGCATTTATCAATTTTCATGTCAATTCATATTGCATTAGTTTCTTTTATTCATATACATATTATCAACATCCTTCTCGTTCTATAAATTGTCATTTTAACAATCATAGTGCTCACACAATCTAAGAGCCACAATGATTTAATAAATCTTTGGAAATAGAGAACAATATGATGCTTTTAGTAGATTATTGTTTTGATTTAGTTCAATTTGTTTGATCTTTGATATAATGTTGCATTAAGAAGTGTTTAGTGCTTTACACCTTATTCACACTTACAATTTGGCACCCACCGTGGGGCATTAACCCCAATTTTATCAATTTTTCTGAGAAGTGTAGCATAGGTTTTTGGCGTGTTTTGTTTCAACGCTTTCGTCAAATACTATAGCGTATCTATGGAAAACTATGGTGCTTCCATGATACTACAACACATCCGGGTATGTGTAGGATCATAATGGGCCAAAAAGTGGTGATATCTAAGCCATATGATGGCCCATGTGGCTGAGGGGTTTTTTTTAATGAAAATTGATGAAATGAAAAGGGTTTTTAGAGGAGATTCTCAGCTTTCCACCAATATAAATTATGATTTACTTTGAATTTAATAAATTATTATTACTCATTTTCTATTAGAATTATGAATAAAGTCCTTATTGATAGGCTGATTGAAAAAAATCTATAACTTTCAAACGGTATCACATTTTTTGAATCCAAAACATGTGTCACATTCTATGCTTTCAATAATATAGGATTAAAAAAAAAAAAATTGAATTTCATGAATTTTTTACCAAGTTAAGGTGGTTAGACAGATGAGCTTATATATTTTTTAAAAGTTATAATAAAAAATTCATAATTAATTATTTACTTGGAAAAAAATTATTAAAAAAATGCATCACATCGGGACATGAGTCCTCTACTTATATCTAAAAGGTTATAAGAGAATATTATCATTTTATTGTGGTTAGGGTGGTCAGACAACACCTACTTCTTATTTTTACCCTGAAATTTAAATACTACTGCATTGAAATTTCAAATTTTCACCAAATAGCTTTTCTTTTTTTAAATAAAGGTCTAGTAGTTTATAAACTACATTCAATTTTCCATAGATTATATTTTTACATTTTTTTGAAATAATATAGATAACTTATTCAAATTTATATGTTAAGTTGTCTAACTCTGATTTTTTGTCTTTTTATTGCCACTTAAGGACCTATTTTTTCCATGATGATCCTCCACATCCCCATCCATCAAAAATTCCAGTGCTGTCAACTCTAGCACTTCCATGACCTGTTTCAGCGCTTCGGTGACTCATTTCTAGAAAATCAGATTTAGCGCATCCATGGCAAATTTTGGCGCTTCAGTCTTCTGTTTTGGTGCTTTTGAATTCAGCGCATCAGGTAAAAGTTATAGCGCTTAGGTGGACTATTCCAATGCTTTTGTAAATTTAGTCTAGATCCGACGCGACCACAGCCAAATTTTATTTTTTTCACAGTTAGACTAAAATTTATCAATCCTAGGATAGTCACTTTTGGTTTCTAAAATGTATCAATCCTAGGGTAGCCACTTTTGTTTTCTTAAAGAAAATTTATCAATCCTAGGGTAGTCATCACATTTTTGCAGTATAAGTTAAAAAGAACAACATGATTTATGTGAAGCAACACCTTCACATAGATTAGAAAATTATCTTTTTGGGCTTAAAACAGAACAACTTATATGTTGTGCTTGTGGTGATTAGGCTTATGTTCTCCCCTTAACTGGGTGATCAAAGCGCCAGATTCACTTTTACTTCATGCTATTTACGCTTTATTGAATCCTTTAGAAGCTCTGCCATAGTGGGAAAAAGTACTCACCCTATGGGAACAACCTAAGTGGGAACACCTAAAGCCAAGGATTCCAACCCACTATAATAAAAATGCAATTTTTTGATGAAAGTCCAACTTGATGATAGTGAGCAAGATAAACATCCCCAAAATCTTTGTTCTAAAGATTGGGAGGTCTCCTGAGGGAGTTTATCAATTGTCGCACCGCACAGAAGCCCTATCTATGAACCATAGAGTAGTATCTCGCTGAGTCAGTATCCAAACATTGTCATACTCATGGTGCAAGGGGAGGGAAGAATCTACCCCCAAGACACTCACCATATAATTTCCAAGGACCATTTTCTCAGAGGAAAAAAAATCCAACTCCGAGTACGTGCCTGGAAACGACAAAAACACGGGCGCCCTCTAGGGGGTGAGATGGCTGTGTGCATCAACACAATTCAAGATGTGTGCTGTGAGTATAACGATGACCTATTTTTCCTTAAGTGTGAGTCTATCTAATTTGTGTACTTTTTTCAAAGCAACCCATGAAAATCAATAAGGACCATGAATGGTTCTTGAACATACACGATCTATTCAATGTAAAACAATTATCTCACAATTGCTTGCTGTGTTTTCACAAAAATCATTAAAATCAGATTAAAGATCATCCTGAAAACAACAAGTCAAGTTAGGTCAAGAAGTTCATGATTCAAAAGTGGAAGTCCACCACATTTGTCAAGAGAAAAATCAAAATTACCAAACCCAAGAAACCCTTTGGTTATCGAGATACTTTAAGAAGGTGTTTTCTATATCATAATCGGAAGATATTTTTACAACATAGATCCTTCATCCACATATATCACGATTTTGCTAGGGGTCACACTTTAGATTATGCAGTAGAACCACTCTATTCATGAGCCTTCTTCCAAAGGAGAGCTCTCACACAGTATCACAACTGTAGTCAATGCATATGTCATTC
The DNA here is from genome assembly GCA_007115665.2 of Sequoiadendron giganteum. Lineage (NCBI taxonomy): Eukaryota > Viridiplantae > Streptophyta > Pinopsida > Cupressales > Cupressaceae > Sequoiadendron > Sequoiadendron giganteum. The sequence continues at coordinate 99,209,717 of CM021103.1, forward strand.
TTATTTTTTGAAACCCATGATAGAGTATGCCACAAGGCCAGATCAAATTTTACAATAGATCTAGTCTTAAAATTCTTATTTTTAGCACTCTGGAGAAACCTATTTCAGTGCTTCGAGTCACTATTTTAGCGCTTTCATAAAACAATGCTTTTGGGTATTGTTTTAGCGCTTTCATCAAATGGTGCTTTCATCATCTTTTTCAACACTTTCAGGCACTATTTCAGTGCTTCTATCAAGATAGCGCTTTCATCACTTTTTATAGTGCTTTCAGGCACTGTTTTAGTGCTTCTGTCAAGATAGCATGCCCTCACCTATTTCAACGCTTCAAAATTTTGTTCTAATGCTTCTGTGAAATAGCGCTTGTGTACTCTGTTTTAGCACTTTCAAAATAGAGAGTTCAAAAATCTTACCAGCCACCCTGTTTGTCATTTTATCCACAGTTTTTACCAGAACATAAGTTTCTTTTTATCAAAATCACTGTCTAGAGACCCAAAGCAAATAGGTTTATACAAATTTCCAATCTTATCAACTGAAACAAGATCTTGCAAATCAGAAGTGTCAAATCAAAATACACAATCGATTACTACACTGAAGTTCCATCATCAGGATACTATCATCCTTTATCACGAAACCAAGTATAGTAAACAAATTTTTAACATAGTCTCATCAATAAGATCAGTCATCTTATTTGACTTTATTAAAAGTTCAATTGACATTTTCTAGCATAGAAGATCAACATTTCAGAAGAAAGGGTAAAAATTTGTATGCCAATCTTCACTAGATCCCAAAAATAGAGACTCTTAGAACAAGAACTTAAAACATCGCAAGAAATGGTAGAAGAAAACCCTTGGAACAATCTAAACCAAAACGATAAGAAAGAAATAACTCCAGAGGATATTCAAACAGCTCAACAAGATCCCAAGTTCCATAAATTTATGGAAAAGATCTTAGAACAAGACATGGAGAAATATCTTTTGATGTTGGCTGAATTGGGTGCTAAAATTCCCAAGGAATTTGATGTAAATCATCTGAAGGAAGCACCTAGAACAACTGAGACTAATATACTACAACCCACACAAACAATAGATCCATTTGTTGCTTTGACATCCCAAATGCAAGTGTTACAACAACAAATACAAGATATGACAAAAGGGAGTACCAAAAGGTATGTGATACAAGACATTTGTCCTTATCCTTTCGATGCAACAGTTGGCCTGATACCTTTTCCAAGACACTGTGAATTCCCAAAGTATGACAAGTACAATGGAAGAACGGATCCGATAGATCATATTTGAGAATTCAAAACAATGAACCTTGAGTTTTCCCAAGAGGAAACCTACTTAATGAGATCATTCCCAAGGAGCTTGGGAGGTGCATGTATGGAATCGTTCTCAAAATTACAACCAGGTATCAGGACTTTTGAAGAACTTCTCAACAAGTTCATTTCCTAGTATTCATTTAACATCCAACATGATGTTACAATAAAGGACCTTTATAACCTAAAACAAAACAAAGGGGAGACGTTCTTGTCTTTTCTACAAAGATGGCGATGATTGTTCGCTAGATATCCTCGATCCATTCCTGAGGAAAAAAAATGAAGTTGTTCATTGACAACTTCACGAAGGAAATGAGTTATAGACTTGAATTGCAATGTCCTCCCACATTAAAAAAAGTAATAGAAAATGGTCTTAAAATTGAAGAAGCACTAGTCAAAAGAGAAGTTATCAAGCATTTCAATGATAAAACAAATAACACAAATAACTCCTCCAATCAATACTCAAGCAATGATAAGCCAAAATTTTGGCAAAAGAATCGAAACACGGCTACAAATGATTCCCAAAATGTCAAAACGGTTTTTAACTTGACAACATCTACATCAAAGAATTGAAACAATGATCAAATTGTCAAGTCAAATATCATACAAAGCAACGAGATCGTAAAAACACAGTCATATCAAAAACCATCAAATCAGCGTAGGTTCACACCTTTAGGCCAAACAATACAATCAGCAATGAAATAATTAGTCACTAGTGGCCTTATCACTGCACGGCAAGCCAAATTCTGGGATCCAAAGGTCAAACCACCATGGTGAAATGACATAGATTAGTGCAACTTCCATTATAGCAAAGGCCACAAAACCAACGATTGTATGGAGTTAAAACACGTGATACAAGATCTGATCGACAACAACAAAATATATGTGGAGGGACCCCAAAACAATAACGATCATTCGGCCTTCAAAGACCCTATGCCAGACTATGACAAAGGAGCATCATCATCTTAAAACAACAAAGGTAAGAACATCAATCATGTCTATGACAAAACAATCCTTTGTCTATCTGAAGTAGAGAGTGATCATACAGTTGTTCATGACATTGACAAAAACAAAACCAACAACACTACCCCTTTGGATTAGCTCCCAATCATACAAAACTCTGAAAATCAAATCAATGTCTTAAAAATCAGATACCATCAGGAACATCAACCAGCAAATGTAATGACTAGGGGGTAATCCAAGGTAGTGTTAAAGGGAGTTGGGTCTACACATGCAGTTCCACCTCCATCTCATTATAACATCGTCGATCAAATAAAAAACATTCCTACATAGATATCGATACTAGAACTCCTTAAATTATCACCATCGCATAAGGAGGTTCTAGAACAAGCACTAGTAGCCACTATGGTACCAAAGAATCTAGATGTTTTCCAGTTCCAAGCTATGGTGGGACATTTGACTACCCCGCATTGTCTATCATTCTCTAAATAGGATGATGTCTCACTAAACCATCCCCATAATACCGCACTCCATATCGAAGTCTTAATCCACAATCATCGTGTTAAGAGAGTCTTAATAGATGGGGGAGCTGGTCTGAACATTTGCACTCTCAAGTTAATCCGTGCACTAGGGTATTCGATGATGCTATTGATGCTCGAAGGAAAATGACTATAAAAGCATGCGATGATGAAGAAAGATCATCTAAGGGATTAATTATGCTACCCATTCAAGTGGGGCCAATGATGAAGCACATAGCATGTCAAGTATTGGAAAAAGAGTTAACATACAACATACTCTTAGGATGACCATGGATCCATGAAATGCAAGCCGTACCTTCAACATATCATCAATTTTTAAGGTTCTCAATAAATGGATAGGAGGTGACTATATCTGTTGATTATAATCATCCTCAACATTGTGACACACTTAGAATCTCTCAAGATACCTTTATGCCTCACAACAAGGAAGCATCTAGCTCAAAATCATCCAACGAAGAAAACTGTCCAAGTATCACCACTAAGTGGGTAGAGAAGAAGGGTAAAGAAAAAGAAACAAGTCCTGTTGAAACTCAATCAACAGATAATACAAATCCACAAATTTCTTTATCATAAAAATTTCAAGAGCAATTCCAACTAATAGACAAGGGAATGGGGCAATATTCTATGGAGCAATCACTTAGCCTTTCACAGTTAATGCCATCTCCTAAGACATATGGTCAACCATCTATGATCAAACCTCAAACATCATTACTAGTCACAGTTCTTGAAGAAAGGTTCATTAAAACCGGTACCATAGAGGATGAATTAGACAACAAAGCAATCTTGGATTGGCTATACAAAGATGAGGAACCCTTGACATTGAATATCAGTATCAAAAATGTCAATATCAACACCGACAAATATGGCAAAGGGAAAGCTATTCTAGAAAAAATGGGTTATGAGGGACAAGGACCTGTTGGATTAAGAAAGGATGGAATCATAGAGCCTATTCAACCCCTCACCCTACATTCAAAAGAGAAGCTAGGACTAGGATACTCTGAAGAAGAAAAATAGGAGATGACAAAGAAAGTTGTAGAAAGGATCCTTCAGATCAGAGAAAGCTCTTAAACTGATTCAAATGAATATGAATGGGATCTTTGTTCTGATGTATCTTTCACCGATATTCAAGTTGATGTAATCCAACAATATGCACCTATGCATGAAGAGGGACAAGGCTCTGGGTCTAAACCATTCATAGCAGGATCACTAAATATCGATGACTCAAGTGGGGACAAATAGACCTCAAGTGAACTAGACGATCTTGAAGAGGGTACCATCATTGCCCTCGATATTCCAATAAACAACTATGAAAAAATGGTTGTCCAAACCCTTACATCCATCACCCTAAATGAATTTGATGACCTCATGCCATTAATCCATCTAGAACTTATTGACTGGGAACCTATCGAACCTCTGACTATACCAATATTTACCGACGATAATGCCATCATAAATTTCCTATGTCATAGAAAACTTGGTACAAGTTCTATCTATAATAATCATAACAACATGACTCGATAGGAGGGTGTCAAATCTTCTAGTTGCAAAAGTGAAAATAGGGAAAATAGATCTAATGGTGAAAACCATTCTATGGCAGCATTAGATCTAGAAAAAGAAAAAATAAAGAACGCATCTAACGGTAAAAACCTTTTTGAGGCACTGAAGGATGGAAGATTTGACACTCTTTCAGAACATTATCATGAGCGGTCATCAGTTCTAGTAGAACCAACACAGTCTGTGAACATTGGCACTGAAGAAAAGGCAAAAAATCCTCCATCTGGCAGAATCCATGACAGATCAAGAGAGACCGGAATTCATCAATTTCTTTAAGGAAAGAAGTATCAACTTCGTTTGGTCATATTCCAATATGCCAGGCTTAGATCCAAATCTACTCATGCATCATTTTTCTTTACCCACAGGAATCAAGCCTATCAAGCAAAAATTGAGAAAAATGCATCCCCATATCGCATTAATGGTAAAGACAGAGCTAAAGAAATTGTTGGATGTCGGATTCATAAGATCTATAGACTATGCCGAGTCGATATCAAACATTGTACCTATTGCAAAGCTAGACAATAGCATCAGGATATGTATGGATTTCAGGGACCTAAATAAAGCATGCCCGAAGGATGATTTTCCATTACCAAATATAGATATCATCGTGGACTTGATGGTAGGGCATGCCATGTTGTCAATCATGGATGGTTTCTCTAGGTAGAATCAAATAAAAATAGCTCCATAATATCTGGAGAAAATGACTTTTACATGTCCATGGGGAACTTTCTGCTGGAACGTCATGCCATTTGGTCTAAAAAATGCACGAGCCACCTATCAAAGAGCAATGACAATGATCTTCCATGATATGATGCACACCTTCATGGAGGATTACGTGGATGACATCTTGGAAAAATCTAGTACTAGGGAAGGACATTTGCATATCCTAGGAAAAATCTTCACATGGCTAGAGAAATTCAATGTTAGGTTAAACCCCAAGAAGTGTGTCTTTGGAGTCACATCAGCAAAACTGCTGGGGTACATTGTCTCAGAAAAAGGCATTGAAGTGGATCCAGCGAAATTCAAAGCAATAATGGATATGCCACCTCCTAAGAATATTAGTCAACTAAGGTCACTACAGGGAAGGCTCCAATCGATCAGGAGATTTATCTCCCACATGACAGAAAAAAGTCATCCTTTCAATCATCTGTTGCATAATAATGTGGTTTTCAAATGGGATAATGGGTGTGAAACAACGTTCAATCAAACAAAACAGTATCTAATGTCATCACCCATTCTCATGCTACCAACAAAAGGAAGACCTTTGATATTGTACATTGCCACAACAAATATCTCTTTGGGGGCACTATTAGCACAAGAGGATTATGAAGGAAAAGAACATGCCATCTACTATATCAATAGAACATTAAATGTTTATGAAATAAATTACACTTTCATAGAGAAACCTTGCTTGGCGGTGGTGTTTTCTACTCAAGAGCTGAGACACTATATACTGACTCATACAATCAAGCTAATAGAAAAGATCGACCCCTTAAAATATCTACTCAGTAAAGTTGCCTTAATAGGGAGATTGGGAAAGTGGGTCATGCTATTAAGTGAATTTGACATTCAATATGTGGAGAGAAAAGCCATCAAGGGTCAGGCAATTGCTGAACAATTAGTTGAGGCTCCTCTACCAAATGATCGACCAATGACAATGGAGTTTCTGGATGCAGACATTCTGACAGTGATGCCCCAATAATGGGTATTATATTTTGATGGATCATACATGCAGCACAGATCTAGAGCAGGGATTTTATTCATCTCCCCCCAAGGACACACCATTATGAAATCATATAGGATGATGTTTCAATGTACAAATAGTGTGGCAGAATATGAAGCATTGATAATTGGGGTCAAAATAACAATTCAATGGAAAATCACGGACTTACAGGTATATGGGGACTCTCAACTAGTCATTTATCAAGTGAATGATGAGTATCAAACAAAAGATGAAAAGTTGATACCCTACAAGCAACAAAAAGATGATTTGAAACGGTTCTTTGTCAGTATCAAGTTTGATCAAATTCCAAGAGCAGAGAACAAGTTTGCGGACGCTATGGCCACAATTGCTTCATTATTACAATTGCCTAAGAAACGTGGTTGTTATGAGTTTATTGTAGAACAAGTGTCATGTCCTTCCCATAATAGTTTTGAATCTGCTACCATCTGCCATCTAGAAACCATTGAAACCTCCATCTATGAAAAGACATATGCTTACCTAAAAGATGATAGCCTTCCTCTCGATCTTTTCGGTAACCAAAAATGAAACTTCATCCACCAATCTGCACAACATACTTTAATCGTCGACATACTTTATCGTCGAGGTCTTGATGGTACCCTACTCCAATGTCTAAAACACGATGAATCTGAAACGGCCCTACGAGAGGTTCACAAGGGTATTTGTCGCACTCATTTGAGTGGGATAACCCTAGCCAAGAAACTCCTCCGTTTGGATATTATTGGCCATGCATGGAGAAAGAATCCTATCAGTTTGTTAAGAAATGTCAAAAGTGTCAGATTCATATAATATGATTCACACACCGGATCAAGAATTGCATCCCTTTACATCAACATGGCCTTTTTGTCAATGGGGATTGGATTTGGTAGGAAAGATACATCCCTCTTTATCCAATGGACACAAGTTCATTATCACAGCTATAGAATATTTCACAAAATGGATAGAAGCAGTGCCTCTTACAACCATCACTGGGAAGCAGATCTCCTCTTTCATCTTGAATTACATAATATGTCGGTATGGCATCCCTCAATCCATTATCACTAATAATGGATGACCTTTCAAAAATCAAGATGTCCAGGAACTATGTGAAAAGTTCCATATCCAACATCATTTGTCAACACCATACTATCCTCAAGGGAATGGCCAAGCAGAGACCTCTAACAAAATGATTCTAAAAATTCTCAAAAAGATGGTTAATGTTGTTGGATGTGATTGGCATGTTCAACTCAATCTTGCACTATGGGCCTACAGAACAAGTATCAGAACACCAATAGGAGCTACACCATATACCTTTGTGTATGGATCAAAAGCCATATTCCCTATTGAAGTTGAGATTGCATCCCTTCGTGTATCACTCAAAGGAATCATTTCAGATGAAGACTATAGGGTATCTAGACTGCAGGAACTGGAATTGTTGGATGAGCGTCGTCAACAAGCTATTAATCATCTAATGGCTTATCAATAGATAATGTCAAGGAGTTACAACCATAGGGTAAAACCGAGGGTCTTTCAGGTTGGTGATCTGGTACTAAAGGAAAACCCTAGGAATTAGCAGGACAGGGAGAAGAAAGGGAAATTTGAGCCTAACTGGCTTGGTCCTTTTTTCGTCATATCAGTATATGGATCAGGGGCATATCAACTATCAACGTCAGAAGGGGATTTGTTTGATGAACCTATCAATAGTATCCATCTCAGAAAGTTCTATACTTGAATCTCCTAGTGCACGGTTCAAACTTCTAAAAATGGTTTCCTTGATGAAAACCTACCAAACAGGCATCTTCGCAACACAAAAATATAAAAAATATATATATAGAAAATACAAAAAAAAGAGAAAAATGAGAAAAATACACAAAACAAAGAGTGTAATCAAAACACATGGTGAAAACTTGGAAATAGGTGTCATATGTGATTCTAAAGATCAGCTTTCCCATCTATTTTGATACTTATCGGGATCATTTAATCTGGCAATCAGTACCATTTCATATCATATCATTAGTCTTGCCATCATTGCATCCATATCAAAATCACTTCACATAGTCAAGTCTCACTCCAAAGCTTGGGGGAAGCATCTCGACATCACTAGGGGAAACAAAAACATCGGTTTCACCAAAGGGTGAACAATAGTACAACAAGAATTGAGAACAAAGATCAAAGCACAACATCGATCACCATCAAAGAGGCATCAAACATCCGTATCATATTGAAAATCCAAAAACATGTCAAAAAGTCAATGTAGAAAAGAAAAATCCAAAAACATAGGTCTATGTTAGTCGAACTACGTGGTCTCTGCGTGTGTAACGTAGGAAAGGCTAATATTTGATCAGCCCCTGAGAGCCCTAGGATAAGTTAGTAGGATAGGTCTTTGGTCAAAATCTTGAAAATCACAAAAACATGTCAAAATCAGGATGGATGATCTAAAATCTGAATAATGATTGAAACACTCTAAGTAACAAATGGATACATTGTACTTTTTTTATTATCATTTCTTTGGAGTAACTCGATGATGTATTGCACTAGAGAAACAAGGAAAAAGAATGATATTTTTATTGTCTACTGTCTATATGTTAATCATATAAATGTGTGAATTGTTGGGGGATGTGCTATGCAAATGTATCACCAATGACATTCAGAATTCACACACTAAAATGATTAATTTTTGCCTGTTTATGCAACGAATGCTCAGGTCATCTCAGTTCAATTATACCTAGATGCTTGTGTTCACTTGCAAGATCAAAAATCATGAAAGTAGTACTCAGGTCGTCATTGTCTAAAACATACCACTAACGCTTGTACTCACTTTCAACATCCAATAAAAGCTCAATGATGACACAAAGCACAAAAGTACTGTTAAAATGACAATGGTTTTTGCATATAGTTGCATGTTAAAATTAGACCGCATCCATCATAAATTCATTATCTATAGAGTATTTGCTACATAAAGGGATTCCAATTAATGATTATCTTTTCTACAAATAGAACTAAGTATACTTGACATAATTCAAAATCATCAAAAACATATAAAAGTCATCATCTCATCATTAAGTTTTCCTCATTTCATCATTCATGCATTTCTACATCAAATAAATTATGCATTAAATTTTACTATATATACATCATGTTCTTTTTACCATAAACATTCATTACATCATCCATCCATTATCATTCATCATAAGATCATCATTTATATCATTATCGCATTTAAAATAAAAAGCATCTATCCATCCATCCATACATCTTTATCACATTTAAGAATTCATATAAATCATCATTTAGAGATTCATACATCACATCATACATCTAAATATCATATAATCTGCATATGCATTTCCATCATTTTTATCATCATCACATTTCAAATAAAATTCATTTTATCATAACATCATTACTTTGAAATAAAATCATTCATATAGAACATCACATGTTGCATAATCACATAATAAATGCATCCATCACATAGAAATCATAAACCATCATAAGATCACATCAACTACATCTCATATATATATCATCAGTGTCAAGTATACAATGAAGTCTAAAAATAAAGATACATCATCAAAAATGAGGTAAACTGTAGTATACATCATGTCTCAAAAAGGAAAAATCTCATAATCACAATAGCATCTATGATCTACTCCTGCCAGAATGTGCGAGCCCAACAGGACCAGTACCACCACCACCCCTGGAAGGACTAGGATCTCTGGGATCTCTTCATGGAGGTTGTGTCACACTCTCACTCACTGTACGAGTATGAGTTCGACCGGATCTCGACAGGGCATAGTTGACTCGGCGATCAGCAGGCACTACATCATGATATATACCCCAGTAGAACTCTACCTCTTGGCCAGCCTGCGGAACCTCTCTCATATAATCTCCCACTGAAGTACCATCGGCCACTCTCTATAAGGTCTCAGCTGTCTCCTATGCCCTCTCATCAATTTGACATGCACTGTCTCTCTTGGCTGTCAATGTGGCAACCAGAGTCTGCACAGCGGCCAACTGTCCATATACCTGCGCTAGTGCTTGAGTATGGGCCTGAGCCTGAGCCTGCATTTGAGTCTACATTTGAACCAGCAAACTCCGAGCCTATACCAACTGTCCCTACAACATCTGTACCTATTTCTAAAGACCTGTAATCTGTCTCTAGTGGTCAATTGATGGTACTGCCACTGCACACCTCTTGCGAGGCCTACTAGATGACAGACCAACACTGACTGGCCCTGCCCCTCTACCACCTCCACTGCCACCATCTTTGTCATCACTATCGTTGCGATCACTACCACTCTTTGTGATACTACCTGACAGAGTATCACCCTTACTATCTACAGAACCCTCAGCCACATCCTCCTCTACGAGTAACAGTGTTGGATCGTCTGGAATAGTGATATGTGGATGCAGAGTCAAAGCCAAAAATGCAACATACTCCTCTGTAACAGGTGCCTCTGCAATGTCTCTACGCATGTCCCAAGGTGATGGTTGTAGTACCCTATATCCCTCTACTAAGACCTCATATGATAGGCATGGTCCCCAATTAGGTACATCACTCCATTGTCTCACATAGTGGGCTACCCCCTGAGGCATGCACTGAACGATGCCATACTTCCTATACACTCATCATAGAAAAACCTCTCCAAAACAAAGGGTGTTCGGCCAATCAGGTACATAGAATCACAGAGATACCCCAACACTACATCCTCCTCATCCCACTACTCACAGTCTAGATATGGTCACCAAACGATGCTCTGTGTATCATCAAAAACTCACCTCCAATGCTCCAATTTACCCATCCAAGCCTAGGTAAATTTGCCTCTGTATCGAAACACATACGGTCTGCCAGCTGGTCTGTCCATAATTGGAAATGGTCGAGCAATTGAAAAGTGCTCCCATGCCCACACTTGTAACAAGGTCATCCCTACTGATAAACTGCGTGCCCCAAGGTATACCAATTAATGAAGCTCATGGTAGAGATGTGCCAGCATGCACATCCCCCACACATATCTCGTACCATGTATGAACATGCTCTCTATAATCGTACCCCAACCCACACATAAGGAATCCCTTTAACCTACGATCAGGGCAAAGGAAACCTCCAACGAATCCAACAAGTACTGTTGGTAGTGAAGTGTACGCATCAGCAATCCTCCTCCATCGGACACTCGGACCTACAATATCTTGATCCTGGAACACTCTGCAAAGAGCATCTCTCCCACTAGCCTCATGAGAATTGTATACCACAATCTCCCCCATAAATGGAATGTGCAAAATCCGCCACATCCTCGGGTGTGACCGTCATCTCACCAGTGGGTAAGTGAAAGGTGTTGTGGTCACTATGCCACCTCTCAGCCAAAGCAGTAAGGAGACCCTAATTAACCCTAATCTGGGGCATGTCAAGTAAACTGGTGAAGCCGCATCAATCGATAACCTGAATCTCATCTGGCATCTGTTGAGGTATCAAATCAGTGGTCCAAGGAAACCTCTCTCACATCTGGAAAGTACCCAAATCCTCCTATCATCACAATGAAAAATCTACAATCAGTGCACTATGTCTAGAAATAAAAATTCATTCTACTATCAAGTCTAATCCAAAAACTCGTATGAATTTTACGATCAAAATTCATGAGCGAACATCAACAAACCTCACCTATCATGAGGTTCATCAAACATTATCTAATCTCATCTATCATGAGATTTATCATATATTGAATCATTTCCTCACCTATCTTGACGATCATCACAAATAGGATTTCTTCTAACCTATCATGAGAGTAAGTCTTATTTAAATCATCAAAATCCAACATCAAGAATCTGGATTATCAATCATACCAATCCGAAGAATGGACATGATCGGGATTGACGAAATCAAAACTAACTAAGTCAAAATGTGCAATTCTAACATGGATACGCTACAATAGGCATCCAAAGAGCTAAATCTCAAAAGCACTACTTTATCAATCGGATGCGCTAAAACAGGCACCCAAAGCGCTATTTTATCCGAAGCGCTATTTCAGCACTTCGATGCGCTATCATAGGCATCCTAAGCACTACTTCATCCTAAGCGTTGTTTTACCACATCAATGCACTAAAATAGTCCATCAAAGCGCCACTTTACTAGAAGTGCTACAATAGACCATAGAAGTGCTATTTTATCAAATCAAAGTGCAAGAAATTTCTAGGCACTAAAATCTGACATCAATGTGCTAAAACTAACTACCTTAGCGCTAAAATCGTGAAAGCGCTAAATTATCCTACGGAAGTGCTAGAGAAAATAACGCAAGTGCTAAAACAACTACTAAAAGCACTACACCGGAGCGAAAGTGCTATAATGCGACTTGGAAGCGCTAAATTAGCTAAAAAAATGTCAAAAACAATAAAAAGCATAAAAAACAAAATTGCATGAAAAACGAGGAGGATAATGGGCACATACTGGAGGTCTGTATGCGATTGACCGTCAGTGATGTCGCACGCGCTTGAAACGGTGAGTGTGGTAAGGGATTGGCATCTTGCTCTAGCTAGCTCAAAGGTCTTTATCATTGAAGTTTGAAAGTCAAAAGGGTCCAAATGACTTTGAAAATAACCTTTTGGACTTTATATAACTTTTGACAAAGGATTTTTGGTGGCTTTTATTATATTTTGATTAATTTTATTCATATAATTAATTGAAATTCATCTAGGGGCTATATTTTTCTTCATCATTTATTGGGAGATAAATGATTTCTTCATCAAATCTTCATCAAAACATCAGAAAATCATAAAAATTTTAAAATTTCTCAAAAATCATCAAATCATTAATTTATCTCCCGAGGGGGCATATTATCAGTAATCATCTAAAAATCAATATATGGGGCATGTCTGGGGCATACAAAACTTTTTTTTTATCATTGATCCTGGCAGTAGTAGCAAAATTTTTCTTCGAAGCAACGCGTAAACACATCACTTCGAAGACGGGAAAAATGTATACACCTAAAATTGGTCTAGAGAATTTCGATTAATTAAATACTAATTATTTGATTAATTATCCTAATTTCCTCTACTATTTGAATAAATAGAAATATTTATTCATATAGTTCACGTTCACATTCACATTTAAATTCTTCTAATATCTCATCTTAATTAAATAAACAAAATTAAATAATTTGTTTGATTTAATTATCATTTTCCTATTTTATTTTATCACATCAATCTTAAATTAATTAAATAAAGATTAAACACTTTATTGATTAAATGCCATATTCTTCTATTTAATTTAATAAACAACTTCTATAGTTCATTTTATTAAATTATTTATCCCTCTTTTGCTAATATAAATAAATCAAAATATTTGAATAAAGGCATAAGGAATATTCCATCTATTTTTCCTCAAAATTGAATTAGATATCCTATGTCTAATTTATGTCTAAAATATGTCAAAATTAATGCTTTGAAACTTCATGGGAAGTTTTGGAGACAAATTGGAGACAAATTCCAAATTCTTCTCTCAATCCTCCTCCATCAATCTTTCCTCTTCTCTTGCCTAGTGTTTTCATGGGTAGAAACAATTTCTAAATTTCTCTCAATCTCCTCCATCTTTCACCATTCAATCCTTCAGATTGAATCCAAACCTCTCTTTTCCATCCCTGTGCATTTCTACAGCGAGGAAATCTATAAATAAAGCCTCATTGAACCAAGAAAAGGATCCCAAGTTATCAAGTTTACTCTGTAGAATTTCATCCAGCATCCAACATTCAAGCATCAAGCATCAAGTTTTTATATCATGGCTGCCTCTTGTAGCTGCATTTGTCAATTTTCATGTCAATTCATATTACATTAGTTTCTTTTATTCATATACATATTATCAGCATCCTTCTCATTCTCTGAATTATCATTTTAACAATCATAGTGCTCACACGATCTGAGAGCCACAGTGATTTAATAAATCTTTGGAGATAGAGAGCAATATGACACTTTCAGTAGATTATTATTTTGAATTAATTCGATTTGTTTGATCTTTGATATAATGTCGTATTAAGAAGTGTTTAGTGTTTTACACCTTATTCACACTTACACCCATATTTGACATAAATAAAGAAATCATAGAGTACACAATTGTTGTTCCTACAATTCAAAACAAACCAACAAATCAGATGGATTGATCTGAATACTAGGTGACCAATTTTCAATTGGATTTTTTTGGACTAAAAAGTATTAACAAAATTAATGTATCAAAGAAGAACGATAAATTTTTGTACACATCATTGCTAAAGCAAGATAGAGAGAAGAATAGGTTGCAAACCCAAATAGAAAAGTTACAGGAAGACCTAGCAAATGAGAAAGCAAAGAGGAAAGCAGCAGATAACAAGAGCAATGAATTAGAAAAAAGAATAATAAAAAATTTCCTCTACATCAACAAGCAACTTGAGGATAAACCAAATGAGAGAGAAGTGAATGACTAGAAGCAAAGGCTAGATGAGAGCAACAAGAAATATGATGAGGAAAAATCCACTTCAGAAAAATTAAGACTAAGAATTGTGAATGGAAATGCATAGTGGGAACAAAAATTGGAGAAAGAGAAAAATAAATGAAATATTGGAGGTAGAGTTGATGGAAGCAAAAACTGAAATTAAGTCTTGCCAAAATAAGTTATCTGCATTTTGTAGAGAAACAATGAGGCATATGAAATAAAAGATCTGGGATGAAATAATGTAGAGGTTTGATCATTTGTGTGACATTTTTCAATTGATTGATGCTATCAGACAACATTATAAGAAGCTCAACAAGTATTTAGTGGACAATAAAAATGTGCTAGAATTAGAGAAATATGCAAATCAAGTTCTACAAATAGTCTACAAAGCCAGTGACAATGAATTGAAATAAAAAGGGATTACTAATCAGATTGCTACCTCAATGACGTTGTCATCTATCATTGAAAAGTGTTCGAGAATGTGTGGAACAAAGGAATATTTGCATTTGGTTGCAAACAAGATGAAGATGGTGGATAAAAAGGTAAGGAACTTCACAGAGCTTAGTTTTCTAGAGGCTTTTGACACAAATGACCAATTCATTGGAAAGGATGATTTTAGAAAGAAGATGGAGGGTGCAAGGAAGATTGATTTGGACCAGTTTTCTCAGAACTCAGAATCAGATGTGGTGAACCATTTGGATTCCATCAGAACACTCATAACCTTGAATGACAAATTGATTGAAGAATTCAAGACAGGTTCCACTTCCACTTACAATCATGAAATGTTAACAAAACTTTAAGTCAAACAACATGAGTTAGAACAAATGGAAATTCCACCACCTAGAGAGTGGGAGTTGCTAGAAAAGGTGATACAATGACTTCATTTTTGAATCTTTGATAATATGAGTTTCCAAGCTCCAACTCAGCTTTGTGCAGAGTTGTCTTTAGGCATTGGAAATATTTTGCATTGCCAATGCCTCTATGTAATCCTTCATGTGAAAATCAATAAAAAAGCTCAAATTCAAACTTCAATAATATGATTATGTTCAATTATTTGTATTATTTATTTTATAATTTGAAGAAAATTTTTATGGTTTCAAATACTAGATACACATTAAATGATTGTTGATGTTCATTGTTGTATATGCTACTAATACTATTGTTAAAATTTTATTAAGAATTGAGTTGAGTGATGAATCACTGAGTACATGTTCAAGTTACTTTTAACACAATTAAAATATGAACTATAAGGTGATGAACTATTAGCTCATTATATTCACTTCTTGGTAGATCTTCCAAGTTATGGATGTTGAACTGTTAGCTCATTATATTTACTTCTTGGTAGAGCTTCTAAGTTATGGATGTTGAACTATTAGCTTCTATTATGTTGGGACTACTAATCCTGATCAGTATCCACCAACTTACACCTCACCCACATCCCACATACTGCAAAAATACACTACATTTGATTTTATGATTAGCACAAATTGTAAAAATTTGTGTGACCAGATCCATTTTGTGGCCCACATTACTACTTGATCATATCCATAAATAAATCTAAATCCCCATGGTATTGGTCACAGCCCCTATTCCTGAAGAATTCAACTTCAATGTACTGACAAATTAAATGTACTTCCATACACTCAATTTCAATAACATAAACAACCACTTTGGAGACAACCAAATAAGTTAATAAAATATAAGCATATGAATCCACAATAGTTGAACACTTGAAAGCAAATCAGTAATTATGTGTAACCTTCTCCATTGTATTGATCTTCAAATGATATGAATTATAACAATAGTTTATTATATGAGATGGATGGGTGAATTGGTGCAATCTATTATCTATCTTCTTACTATTTTCTACTCGAAAGTATAATTAAAATTGTGTGATGATATCCTATACAAGTCTTGATATCTCTTATATATGAGAGGCAATAAGCTACAAACCCATTTAAAAAAGTCATGGTGTTTGACAACTAAACATAACTCAAATAAAAAAATATCACAGGTGAATGCATCAATCCATTAATCTCCAAGAAGAAGCTCGTGACCACCTCAGATATGTTCAAAGCTTCTACTCCATGATAGGGCACTCATTATGTTGTCGGTTGGCATTATTACTTTGAATCTGATGGTTGTCCCATTGAATCTGATTCTGACACATCTATAGTTTGGCTAATAAATAGATTGAATGCGGAGGGGTGATGGATGTACTCATGTTCAGCATAGGTGTCCACATTAGAGATCACATGTTTCATATCATATTCCATAGACATTATTTTTTCAAGTTGCTTATGAGTGTTTTGTAAAACCATATCCTCGTCATTTATTTCTTGCAACTGGCAGTTAGAAGCCCAACAAGCTCTTCCTTCCAATCATCATATTCTCATAGATTTCCAATGCCATTATGAAGTTTCAGGATTGAATCAAAGTAGTTGAAATCTTCCCTAATCCTGTTATGATATCCATTACGTGATTCTACCAGCTTGTTATATGTCAGCAATATTTGTCCTTTCATGATATTCTTATCTAGGAGCTCCTTTTCTTCTCCATCATTCTAGGTTGCAATCGTTCATTCTCCACCAATGCAATGCATGTTTTTTTGAATAGTTTCTAATATTCATCATCACACTTCATCATTTTGTTGAATCTTTCTTTCATCATTTTAAATATAGTGTTACATTTGATGGTTTTCACTTATTTCTCCAATTCTTTTCATTTCCCCTGGGATTTTAGATGGCAATTCTTCCAATAGGCTGCATCATCCAATGCATCAAGAACTCTCTTATCATTTTCAAGCCATGGGGAGTACAAATTTGATGTGGAGGAGGAATATTTTCTTTCTCTTAGACTTTTTAGCTCCTTCTTCAGTTTGTCATTTTCCTTAATCAATTTTTTGATCTATGATGTGGTAAATTTTTCCACATTTATGTTCAATTATGCTATCCCTATAGGGTGGTATCCCCTACTCGTTGAACCAATAGATGTCCAAACACTTGGTTTGGATTACTAATTATAGCAGGTCTTTTATCATGGGGATACAGTGACCAAATAGGCAAGGTGGCTTCATCTGGGTTGTACATAGATCCTAAATATATTTTGTCACTTGCTTCTTCTATTAAGTTCATTTTATTATTCCCTTTTTTTTTTTAAGCTATCAAATACAATTGAAGAGTTAATATCCCACCCTAGAAGAAGAAACACTCCAGCTTCTTGAAGTAATTCCCTTCCTCTTTTAGGAGTGATGGACTCCATTTCCTTGTCTACCTCCCTTTTCAATTCCTCCAGAGCGGTTGCCTCCTATTCAAGAGTGATATCATGTATCTTTTGTCTCATTTTTATTCCTTTATATTTATAAACAAATGATTTAAATTCAGAATATTTAGCAAAATCACAATTAGAAATAAAATGGTGTGCAGTCCTGACCCTCACATCATCAAATAGCTCATTCGATTCCTCAAATCTTACAATATTTTTCTCTTGAGGGGGCTCGTACTATGCAATCACATGAGAACTTATTTGTTTGAGCTGATCACCCTCTTCATCACTCTCCTCTTCTTCACTTATATCAGTATCTATAGAAAAAACATACCTCAAGAGTAGGCTATGAAGGTATGTAATCCAAGGGATCTATGTCTTTAGCTTGTACTCCTAAATAGGTTGCATGAGGCACATCAAAAACAACTAGGGGAACATCCTTTACCAGTTCATTGAGATAAGTGATGAGTTGCTCAATTTTTGTTAAAGGATCTTGTATCTCACCAAATGCCTTTGAATAAGATGGGACATTTTTTCTCTTCCATTCCTCTACAAGCATAATCTTGTTATAGGCAGACATTCTTTCCTTGGTGAAAGCCTCATCATAGTTTCTTATCACATCTTTGATTGAGAACAAATGTTCATACCCTGATAGCCCCTGCAATAATCTCGCCTTGTGAATAAACCCTTCTGCATCAATTTTTTTCCTTACATCACCTAGAGGTAGGTTGTATTGTGCTAATTTACCATCAATTTCCCCATATCCTTCATTGGAAACCACTGTAAAGTCTCCAAAACATAAGGTGTTGGGTATAATTGATTGTTTGCTATGTCCTTTGAGGTGTTTGGCATCAGATTTTATCAATTGCCTCATAATTTCTAAATAAGCAATTCGGTCAAGAACTACTCGTGGTATCAAGTGTGGAGATTCTTCAAACCCATAAAAACTTATCACTATACAATCAGGGAAAGCATACTAGTCTCCCTAGTTATGTTTCACTTTATTTCTTGGGTCATTTTCCTTTGGTCTTAGAAATCTTTGTACTTCTAGGGATAGGTTATAATTGCACGGATATCCAAACAACTTCATCAGTGGTTTTACAAAAATTTCTTCAAAATAAAGGTAATGAGACCTACCAAATTGGTTGTCCCATAATGAAGTCCACATTTGTATAGGTTTCAGATCTCCATTTTCATCTATATCTTTTATCCTTAATCCTTCACTCCAGACCCCTCTGACTTGTCCCTCGTACAAAATAAAATTCATAAGCAAAGAAAAGTGTTCAAAATTAATATTATCACTATTATTTTTAATCTTTTCAAGCCCTCGATGTAGGGTGTTGGCCAAGTAGCTAGCATAATCAAATGGCTTGGCATCCTTGATTTGTATGTCTACAACTAAGACCATTGGGGAAATCGACATGAGAGGAAAACCTCTAGTCCCAAAATTTGACCAACTGAATAATAGGTGTATCGAAAATACTCTTCGAACAACATGGAAAGGAGGGTTTTCACTTCTAGAGAACCTCCTGAGTCGGCCTCCTTCATCATTGGGCCTATGAAAAGGTAATTTCCATCTCTTCTAGCTAGTATCCATGTGGCAATACTCTGTCAAGGGGTCTTTGACTGTGAATGATAAATTCAGTGAACACTCTAACTCAAATACATTAGAAATGAGATCCCTATAAATAACAAGCATGTCAACCCCACCATGTGATTGAATAGTTCTTTTCTTGGGGTCATATCTGATAGAAAGAGATTTAATTAGCTCTACATTCACAAACACATTGGACACCACAAGTCTTCACAAGTTCAACCTCCACGGATTGCAAACTAGTTGAAACCTAAATTATTTTCTATAATGGTACATGAAGAGGTCGTACACTCGTTGTAGTGTCCAAATATCTCCTAAGCCCTTATGTTTGTCCCACAGTCGATCCATTGAAGGATTAATTTGAGCACTCCTCTTGGGTCTCGTCCCTGACCTAGGGCATTGATCTATTAGGTCTTCATTTAGGAGTCTCTTAGGCTTTTTAATGTCTAGCTGATCCAAAGTCTTATTCTTTTCGGTTTTCTACTTTTTAGCTTTGTGTTTTTCTGTACTCTCTTCCATTATTTAAATCTTAAGCTTTTGATGAAAATTGTTTCCCAGCTAGGTCTGAAGTACTTACATGAGTCTCGTCGAGTCGCCTCCATATTCCATCGGTCTTTGCTGCATCAAAACTCCAAGTTTTTCCTTTCTGCTTCTTCCCTAAGAAAAATCTTCCAAGATTTTTTTAACAACTCTACGATCAACTTGTGATATAATTCACTTCAATTCTAGTTCATAAATGCACCATCCGTGGATAGTCTTTCAATCTTGTCATCGTATAAGAACATTTATTTCAAATATCTCAAATTCGACGATACCTCGAGATGTCACATCAATCTTTCACTGATAGCCACCCTCTCCACTGAAAACACCTTTCCTTCGTTCTATCAGTGGGACGCCAGATAATGTTTCCTAGATGCACCCTAGTTCCCCTTATATACTTTATGCATTTGATAATTCATGGTTACTTTTGTTGACAACTTGAATCTATCGGTATATTGGGGAGAGCACCTTACGAGTCAGCCAGATAGAGTACTGTTACATCGATACTAGGTTGTGAGCTATTTTCATCAGGCCATCAGCGGGGCTGTGATGGGGGTTCCACCAATGAAGCATTTTTAGGCCGATGGTATTCAATTTTTCTAGGAATGGGGGAAGGACTATGTCACTATGGAATTTGAAATTTGTTTATGGATGCAATGTAGGCTATAATATGGATCTTGTGACCTTGTCACACAAATTTCTACAATTTTCATTGTTCATAAAATCAAAGTGTGATATATTTTTGTGGTTATTGATATGTGGAAGATAAGTGGGGTGGACTTGGTGGAGGCTAGTTTCTTTGTAAAGAAAAATTAAATTTACTTCTAAGAGATCAAATTTAAATTTTAGTATCAAAATTCCATGGATGATGGAATACAACATAAAATATCAACTATAGTTTGGCATATGATTCATGAAGTGAAATATAAAATAAAATATCATGAAGTGTAATGATTCATAATTTATTTGAATACAATATAAAATATCATCAACTACAATTTGGAATATGATTCATGAAATGCAATATAAAATAAGATTAAGATATCGTGAAGTGCAATGATTCACAATTTCAATGTTCATTGAATACAATATAAAATATCATCAACTATAGTTTGGACTTTGGAACAATGGAAACGGATTCATGAAGTGCAGAAAAAATACCTAAAAATTGCTAATTCTCTTCTATTTCCCAAATGGAATCAGGGTCCTCAAACTGATGCTCATCTTGAGATAAAGTAAAAGAGTCATCCTAATTCTGAGTGTGCTCTTCACTTTCTTTGGCCTGTGTCTCAAATTCAACATTCATTGTGTGATTTGTGTCAATTTCAATGTCATTGTCATTTGTCCCAGTCCCATTGCCACCAGTACCAGTGCTTGGAATTGGAATGACTGTGTTGTACAACCCGTTCCCTCTTCTTTCACATGTGGAACTCCAGATTGTGAGTGCCCTTTGAAAAGGAATTTTTTGACATTATACACAGTTCCTTTCATCCTCAAGCAATTTTCCAAATTCTTGTCCATTTTGTTTCTTAACTTTGATTTCAAAAACCCTATTGTATTGAAAACTCTCTCATCCTCCACCGACCCCAATATCATTGTTTGACATAAATCAACAAGTTTGAAATATTCTAATATCGAACCACATAATATTTCACTCTGACCTAAGCATGTCCAAACCTTTTTTATTGATCCAAGTTCAAAGGAATTCTCCTTGCCCATGGATTTATATGGGTCCCTCATACCTATTGCAAAACTCCTACATTATTGTCTAAGCTTATTTTCATTTAAACTTCCTTCTATTGTCTGCCCATTGTATGTTACCTTTTTCAAAAATTGTTCAATCAATATTTTTACTTGATCATGAAAATATTTTGGGTTATCTCGATTTACCCAAAATTGAGGATACACAATACCCATGGCTTCAAGTATTTCATGTCAAGGGAATCTTTCACGAATCTCTAAGGAAAGAGATTTTGCAATTTCCTTCAAATTATCGCTAACAGATCTAACAATGTCATTAAAATCTTCCTCATTAACAGCTACTTCTCTAATAGAGCACCTAGTTGTCTTACAATGGTACATTGGTATCTCATATCCATGTACATAGGTACATAAGTGCTCGCTTGCATTAAACTATAAATAATTATCATGATTATTCAAATCAGTAATTTTCCACCACATTAAATAATTTGCGCCTTCTTGTGTTAGATCTAGATATAGATGATTGAGGCCCAAGCATGTAAGTTTACGTAGATTGGCATGTTCATAAATATACATAGTTCTATCTTGGGCTTTCTTCACAAGATTGTTCATCTCATCCAGCATGGGGCAAAGACTAGCTAAATTCAAGAGTTTCTTTATATCGCTTAACCTATGTAAGAGGTTAGGAGCTTTATCTACTGTATTGTGATGCTCGTACATCACTCCAATCAAGGATTGATATTCTGAAAGAACTTGTTGCATTGGTCCATGTAGGGAGATCCATCTAGTATCGACATCCTTGATAAGTGTGTTTCCTGGTGTTATTCCCTCAGCAAAATGTTGAAATTCTTGGAAACATTTGGGACATCGGCAGAAGTATGTGTGGATATCGTGAACTAGATTTTCAACTTTTGATATTGTAGGAAACTTGCTTACAATTTTGAATGCTAAATTCATTTTGTGGACCATGCAATGAATTCCAAGCATGTATGGTGCACAAGTAATTTGCAACTTTATGGAAACACTGCTCCTTTGACCTTGCATCACTACAGTTCCATCAGCTCCTACACACACCAACTTTTTGGCAATTGTCAACTCATCCATACCTACAATTTCATTCAAAGATTTCTTGACTAGTTCAGATAGATTTTACGATGTTGAATTGTCCTTCATTTTATAAACACAAAGAAGATGAGCTTGGTGAACATGTTGTTCTATAGTATACAAATGAATACATACCCAAGAAGTATTGTCTACCACAGTAACTTCATCTAAAGATAATGCAATGAAATTTGAGTCTTTTACTTTCTCCTTTAAATCTTCCTTTTCCAATGCAGTAAGATAGTTCACCCATTCCCATCCAGTGTTTACTAACCAATGTGAGAAGGGAAAGTGGGGAAAACTCAAATAAGATAATAAATCAAAATATTATGGGTAGTCTATCATAGGATGCCCTTTGGACAAAATATGAAAAACAACACTCATTTGAATAGTTTTTGATAGATTTGTTATTGCCATGGCTTTTCCAAAATGAGCCTCAAGTGTACCTTGACATTTATCAAGCTTCGACATTCTATGGTTATGCTCTTCATAATCCATGACCTACTTAACATGAATACATTCTTCTTTTTATTTCCATCGTACGACTAATTGTTCCTTTCCGTCTATGATTTGTTTTTCGTAAACTTTACCAATATGCTTTTCTATAGTGTCAAGATTTAGCTGCAACATCTTGTCTCTTCCACATTTCCAGCTACAAATCATGCATTTTACCTTTGTTTCCCTTTCAATATCATTTTTTTTTGTTACCCCCACTGGTACAATGGATGGGTACTTCGACAACCAACCAAGTTGAAAATTCCTTGTCAATTCCCACTCATGTCCCAATTTTGATTTTCCTTTTCTTTTCTTGCTACCAACATTGAATCCTCATCCAAGTCAATTATCTCATTCTAGTTAACTAGGGTATCCCTTGGAATATCTTATGTGGTATTGCCATCCTCATTTGATATATTTTGATTTAACTCAATGATAATCTCACTTTGACCTTCCTATGGCGGTGAGGTATTGTGAATGCCTTCTTCAATAATATTTGATGGAAGAGTTGATGATGTAGCTCCACCTTAATCTAATGGATCAGAAGCTTTTCCAATTCTAAAGTAAGACTATATGGTACCTCCACATTTTGGGAATTTTGATGGCCTCCTAGTCTCTTCATTACCCTGAGGAGTCTTACCCTTGTTGCTCGACATATTGATCTCTCACTTCGAATAAAAGCTAGAAAAAAATGTCTTCTTGTTTAAGAAGGATAGACCGACAGAGAATATAGATCACATCCCCTACTCAAAATCATCTTTAAGACTGAAGCAAGAATGGAAAACAGATAAAGAAATCTTATTATTATAACTAATAACTAATAACAGTATGAAGAAATGATCACTAAACTTTAAGTCTACATTTTCGGCTTTCACTGACTTCTGAATCAAGAAGTAGAACCTCAAAACCGAACAAAATGTGTAAGAATAAATATCAGTTTCAATTGTATTTATATCAATCCATATTTGATGAATTATGTGAGATTTTTAAATGGTATGTTAAAAATTTGGCGAATCTCGCATGCTCAGACAACGATACTTTGTAATTTTCAAGGTGAAATGTGTCCTCAAATGTAATTATTTTTAAATTTTATTGGCGAAATAGGTCCTCATAAGAAACTATTTATAAATTTTAATTGGCAAAATGGGTCTTCACAAGCAACTATTTGTAAAATTTAATTAGCGAAATGGGTCTTCGTATAATATTTTTTTACTAGTATTGGTGAATATGTAGGTGTTTTAAGACATGCTCCCGGGATTCCAGGTGAAAATATTAATTGGTCCATTGGAAACGCGTAGTCTGTTATGGAAAATTTATTGCCTAAACATGCCTCATAAAACAAACCGTTGGCGAATGGACATGCATTGGACCGATAGTTTGTAAAATCCAAGTGATTTAGAAACCCTATTGGGTATGGTAAATTCGCCAATTTCGACTTGCCTGATTCCTAGAATTCGCCAATTGACGAAGATTCGCCACTAAAATTTTCCCTGATGATATATTTAATTTTATAGGAATTTTTTAACTTTTCTACATTGAATATATAAAATATAATTTAACATATTACAAAAGACAATAAAAATTTAAATCTTATTTTGATATTTTAACAAAAAAATATGTTTTAACTCTAAAAAAAAAAAAAATGTTTTATTATTATAAAAAATAAGTAAAAAACTTAATCTAATTTTCATTCTTTAAATAGAATAACTAATTCACACCAAAATATCATATTAACAATAAAAATTATATGCATCTTACCATTAATGTTTAAGAATCTAAAATACAAAATAAAATATTATATTTAATTTTAATTTTATAAGAATGTTTTAACTTTTCTACATTGAATATATAAAATATAATTTAACATATTACAAAAGACATTATAATTTTAAATCTTATTTTGATATTTTAACAAAAAAATATGTTTTAACTCTAAAAAAGAAAATTTATTATTCTTAAAATTTCTTATAAAAAATAAGTAAGAAACTAAATCTAATTTTCATTCTTTAAATAGAATAACTAATTCACACCAAAATATCATATTAATAATAGAAATTATATGCATCTCGTCATCAATGTTTAAGAATCTAAAATACAAATCTAAAGAGAGATTATCCTTTAATATGTATGTAAACTAATAGAAAATTCTTCTACAATAACCGAGAAAGAGAAATCCAAATTTTTCTTGCAAATAAAAAAAGTAAGGCAAGTATAAATTCGTATTTTACACTTCAGAAATTTCAAAATCTTCTAAATAAAATGAAAATTCATTGAAATAGAAATTATTTGCTTCTATTTTAGTCTTACAAATATAATATAAAATATTATGGTAATTTGATTTCTTCATGTGAAAATGACTTCAAATTTTCTCGAAAATTGCATCACATCAAATTACAGAAATTGAAAAAATTGCTTACATAATATAATATAATATAATATTCAACCATATATTCTATATTTAAAAACATGTGTAGAAACTTAAATAAATTATTTGTTCCTCTAAAATAAAAATTGTGGCCATACTCTGTAATAGTTTACTATAATGTTAAAAGAAAAATAAAATACACTTAGATTATAATACAAAATTATCAAAGTATTTCTACGAAGAACATCAATCCTAAATTTGAATATTGAAGAAACGAAACAAACTGGTATAAAAAATAAAAATAGAAACTTTGTAAATAGAGAGAAGATATTCACCTTGCAATAGAAGGGAAAATATTGCAAATTATTCCCGACAGATTACAAGATATTCTTCAAAACCCAAATATCATATTAACCATAAAAATTATATGCATAAAAATAAAATATTATATTTAATTTTAATTTTATAGGAATGTTTTAACTTTTCTACATTAAATGGGTGCTGCCACAATAATGGGTTACACTTTTTGGGACATCCTGATTTTTGCTGAAATCACATATTTTTAGAAAATATAATGATTTAAGCTTCAAAAAGGTTCCATTTTAAGGGTTTTAATTGAAAAGGGTTTGATCAAACCCACTTATATCAAACCCCCTTGGATATAAAGCCACTAGTTTTAAACCATACCTATAATGGAGTCTCCTCTACACCTATCAAAATGCTGATAAAAAATCACTTTTGATTTACCTTTTAGGGGATCAAATTAATTTATTTAAAATTATTTTTTTGCAAACATGTAGTCTTTATTATAAGCTTCCCAAAAAGTATAACTTTAAATATATTTAATTTTATTATTATATTTATTTTTTATTTCTTGTGAATGTAGGTTTTTCAATGAACATTGAGGTTTTTATTTCACACATATGGAAAAATAGGAAAAGAGAGAAAAAAATTTCTTAAAAATCCATGTACACTAGCTATTGATGTTCTTATTCCAACAAAAAAATAATAAGTTAATTCAAATGATTAAAAAAAAAGTTATGTAGCTGAAAGTATAATATATCCAAATTATAATTACTCTGAATTAGAAAATTAATTCAAAAATATATATGCAACAAAAAATTATGAAAAAATATCCATCCCCTAGATAATGCTATGAAAACACTATATTTAAAAAACTAGAATTGCATGGTTTCTATAAAAAAAGTTATGCAACTGAAAGTAAGCATCAGTTTTTGAAAATGATGTTTAGTAAAAAAAAAATAAGTTAATAAAAACTACATAAAATAATTCACAATTGATTTTTTATTTTATTTTTTAATATAATTAGATTCTCAAGACAAAAAATCACAAATAACTAGTTTGCTTCATCTTAAAATTCTTAATCGTTTAGCTTCTATAGGCATACGAAAGTGAAGATCTGGTGAAAAATGTTGATTTCAATGTCAAGTTTGACCAAAAAATGTAACCCATTATTGTAGGATCACCCAAATATATAAAATATAATTTAACATATTACAAAAGACAACAAAAATTTAAATCTTATTTTGATATTTTAACCAAAAAAAAAATGTTTTAACTCTAAAAAAAAAAATGTCTTATTATTAAAATCTTAAGAATTTAAGTAAAAAACTAAATCTAATTTCCATTCTTTAAATATAATAACTAATTCACACAAAAATATCATATTATCAATAACCAAGAAAGAGAAATCCAATTTTTTCTTGCAAATAAAGAAAGTAAGACAAGTATAAATTGGTATTTTACACTTCAGAAATTTCAAAATCTCCTAAATAAAATGAAAATTAATTGAAGTAGCAATCATTTGCTTCTATTTTAGTCTTACAAAAATAGTAAAAATTATTTTGGTACCTTGATTTCTTTAGGTGAAAATGACTTCAAATTTTTTGGCAAACCCTGCATCAGAGCAAATTAAAGAAATCGAAAAAATTGCTTCTGATCTTGAACTTCACCAGGCACTGCTCATTGACCAGAACTTTGTGGTCTTTCTACAACCAGGGAATCCGATATGGATGTGGATGCCTTTCCCTCTTCAGCTTCAACTTCATAACCATCTTTTCTGACACCAGATTATCAGTGCTCCCGCCGTCAATAATGACATCACAACATTTGTCTTCACACTTGCACCTTGTGCGGAATAGATTCTTCCTCTGTTTTGGCTCCTTCTCTTCAGTCACCAAGGCTCTTCTAACCACTAGGGCTTCTCCCCTTTCAGCATCATCTGAATGCTCAGATTGAGCCTCTTCATCTACATGTGCAACCCTTGCATGACCTTCTGGCCTTTTGTCTGTCCTTCCTTGGTGTTGTGGACATTCATAGGCTCGATGCCCTTCTTCACCACACCGGAAACAACTTCCTCTAAAACCACCTCTTCCAGGTCCTTGCCCAGATCTTTCTCATCCTCTACCTCTTTGATCACCATTGTTCTGATCATGAGGGCGGTAGAAGTTATCATTCCTCTGGCTTCGACTGGTACCCACATCTTCATTTTTCTTCTCATCCTCATTTCGATATCCAAAAGATCTTCCGCTACCCCTTCCGCTTTGACCTCCTCGTCCTTTTTGCTTGTTGTTCAATCTTTTGTTCAGCTTCTCTTCAAATCTTAGAGAAAATTGGTACGCATCCTCAATGGTGGTCATTCTGACTAAGGTTAGCTCCTCTTGAATGCTTGGCCATAACCCATTAAGATAGCGGGCTACCTTCTCCTTGTTGGCCTCTGCATGTCTTGTTCTGATGATTATCTTGTGAAAATCTTCTATGTATTCTTTCATAGATCTACTTCCTTGCTTCAACCCTTGCAATTTCTTCAGTAGATCTAACTCATAGTCCACTGCTATGAACTGCTTCTTCAGTTTCTCTACCATGCGATCCCATCTGGTGATCTTTCCTTTTCCTCTTCTATTTCTTTCCAGTTGGACCTCTTTCCACCAAATATTGGCATGGCCCTTCAGCTTCATTTTTGCAAACTTAACCCGGTCTGGGTCCTCTACTTCTTCATACTCAAAATACTCTTCCAACTCGTTGATCCAGTCGATCAACTCTTCCGGGTTCAAACTTCCAGAAAATTTGGGAACTTCTACTTTGGGTCTTTTTTCGATCTTTGAAATGGCCCTTATCAACCGTATTTGATCTTGATAAATCACTTCTTCTTCCTCTTCAACATCCGAATCTTCCACCTCTTCTTCATCCTCACTTTCTTCTCCTCTTCTCGGGTTTACTCCTCTTCTCAACTCTTCCTGCAATCCATCAATTTGTCTCTGGAGGGTTCTCAAACCCTCAACTGCCATCAAATCTCTTCCACCAACATTTCTGGCACCTCTGGCACCACCTCGCCTACCACATGCTGCTCTTGGAGGCATCTTGAATATCTTGAACCCACAACCACGGTCCTAGTGCGAACTACCTCACGATCGGCGATCTGTCCACACGCTCAAAAAAACCTGCTCTGATACCACTTGATGAGGGCGCCAACCCGAGACACAAAAAATACACACACAAATCAGAGAATCTTATTATATTCAGAATGATGAACTTCTTACATGCAGAGGATCTCAAATCCCCATGTTTTGCATTACATGCAAATTACAGAAAGAAACTACAAAAATTCCCCTTTTCGCAGTATGCGATCTTCTTTCCCCAAAAACTGCCCAAAAGAAATAGAAACTAGCCCCTAAATAGCCCGTTTCACCGTTTGGAGCCAAAAACGACATTCAAATTATGCCCTAACTTTCGGAAGCCCTAACTCAAGATCTAACCATCGGATTTTCAATCATAATACCTTTTCGGAAATCTCTTGCGAAAATGAAGCTGCCAACCACTTTCATTTTTCGCCAATTTTCGGGCCCATCCGGAGCCTCTAAGTACCTCAAAATTAGCTCCGAAGATTTTATAAGGCAAAAAGTAGAAATTGAAACTTGAATAACTTTTGAACCGAGAATGATCTTGATCTGATTCTTTGGCAAAAGTGCTTATCTTTCTGTCCTGAAGCTTCCCTTAAATTTCTGTCCTCTCAGGCCTTCAAATTCATAACTGCTAAAAATAACAGTTGAGGAGAAAAATAGTTATGAAAGTTGGAAACTCTTCTTTGACGAAAAGGGTATCCAGAAATGCAACAACATCTACAAAAAGCTAAATGAAAGTAAATATATTTGGGTGATGTAGGATTGCCCTTACACCACTGGATGCTCCTACATCATATAATATAATATTCAACCATATATTCTATATTTGAAAAAGATGTGTAAAAACTTAAATATATTATTTGTTCCTCTAAAATAAAAATTGTGCCCATACTTTATAATAGTTTACTATAATGTTAAAAGAAAAATAAAATACACTTAGATTATAATACAAAACTATCAAAATGTTTCTAATAGAAGAACATCAATCTTAAGTTTGAATATTGAAGAAACAAACCAAAGAATCCTACCAAAGAACTTTGATCACAGAGAGACCATCTAAAAAAAAATGGTATAAAAAATAAAAATATAATATTTGTAAACAAAGAGAAGATATTCTCCTCGCAGTAGAAGGGAAAATGTTGCAAATTATTCCCAAAGAATCCTACCAAAAAGCTTTGATCACACAGAGACCATCCAAAATAAATTGGTACAAAAAATAAAAATAGAAGCTTTGTAAACAAAGAGAAGATATTCACCTTGCAGTAGAAGGGAAAATGTTGCAAATTATTCCCGATAGATTATCTGTGATATTCTTCAGAACCCCAAATTAATTCAAAGTCTCATCATCCTTTGTGGAGTATTCTATCGGTTGCAAGCACTTGTAACCATCTATATATAGATGGTAAAATAACTAATTAGTAACAAAGTATATATTAATTAGTTAATATATAGGCAATTGTAACCATTTAGCTATATATTAATTAATCGAAGGTAAAATAATTAATTAGTAGCGCCAATATTGTTAGTATTTGTTTCATTTAATTTCCACTCCTTCGTTAGTTATTAACAAAGATTTTTCTTCCACTGTAGATCGCCTCTTGGAAAAATTAAAGGATAATTTCTCTATAGATTTGTATTTTAGATTCTTAAACAGTGATGGCGAGATGCACATATTAATATATTAATATATTAATATATTATCTCCGAATACTAGTCAATTTTTTTAAAAAGGCCAAAAATGTTAGCAAATATTTTGCTTCCACTGTAGGTCGCCTCTCGGTGATCTACAGTAGAAACACAAATTTCTTATAAAAAATAAGTAAAAAACTAAATCTAATTTTCATTCTTTAAATAGAATAACTAATTCACACAAAAATATCATATTAACAATAATCGAGAAAGAGAAATCCAAATTTTTCTTACAAATAAAGAAAGTAAGGTGAGTATAAATTGGTATTTTACACTTCATAAATTTCAAAATCTCCTAAATAAAATGAAAATTCATTGAAGCAGCAGTCATTTGCTTCTATTTTAGTCTTACAAAAACAATAAAAAATATTTTGGTACCTTGATTTCTTCAGGTGAAAATGACTTCAAATCTTCTAACAAACCCTACATCATAGTAAATTACAGATATCAAAAAAAATTCTTACATAATCTAATATAATATAATATTCAACCATATATTCTATATTTTAAAATGATGTGTAAAAACTTAAATAAATTATTTGTTCCTCTAAAATAAAAATTGTGGCCATACTCTGTAATAGTTTACTATAATGTTAAAAGAAAAATAAAATACACTTAAAGATTATAATAGAGAACTATCAAAATATTTCTACCAGAAGAAGATCTTGAATCCTAAATTTGACTATTGAAGAAACGAGCCAAAAAATCCTACCAAAAAGCTTTGATCACACAAAGACCATCCAAAACAAATTGGTATAAAAAAAAATTAGAATCTTTGTAAACAGAGAGAAGATATTCACCTCACAGTAGAAGGGAAAACATTGCAAATTATTCCTGACAGATTATCTACGATATTCTTCAGAACCCCAAATTAAATCAAAGTCTTGTCGTCCTTCATGGAGTATTCTCTTTGAATAGTGGCAGTTGTCTATCAAATTTTTTTAAAAGGCCAAAAATATTAACAAATATTTTGCTTCCACAATAGATCACCTTAAAATATATTGAGAGATATCCTTCTCGAGGAATCTATTTTCAATAAATTTTCTCAAATAAAAGATTTTGTCATCTACCAATATCAGGTTTAAGATGGAAATAATAGGGTTAGGGTTAAGAGACATGGTTAGGATTAAGATTAGGGTTAGCATCAAGATTAGGGTTAGGGTTAGCATCAAAATTAGGATTAGGGCTAGCATGAATATTAGCTTAAAAATAGGGTTAGAGTTAGGATCAGGATTACGATTACAATTAGATTTAAGATCAATTTTAGGGTTAAGATTATGGTTAGGGTTACAATTTACATCATGGTTATGGTTATGCTTAGGGTTAGGTTTTTGGTTAGAGATATAGTTAGGTTTACTGTCACTATGTGATTAGGTTTAGGGTTAGACAATGACTTATGAATATGGTTATGGTTAAGATTAAGAGATATAGTTAGGGTTAGGGTTAAGAAATAATGACAATGGAAGATGTTGCAAAAAACGTTCATGAGGCATATAGTATAGTAGCAAATTAAAATTTAATATTTATATTTATATTTTTAATAAATTATTTAATATATTTTTGCAAATCAGTCTTAACCTAACCCTAATCCTAACTATATCTCTTTTTTATATTATACAATCTTTTAAGGTGAGTTAATTTCTATTCCTTATTTTTATAAAACTAATTAAATTATACTTTTTTTATAGTATACTATCTTTTTATATTATATTATAATATTAAATAATATAATATAGTATTCTACCATCTATACTATATTTATAAAATAATGTAGAAACTTAATGATATATTAAATTTTAAAGGAATATCCTTAAATTGTTTACTTTTAAGATGATTTAATTTCTAATTTCACCTCATATTTTTCTTCAATTATTTATGTTTTGGAAATCTTATTATATTAATTCAATCTCATTTTATTCTATTTATTCAAGTTTTGAAAATCATATTAGTGAAACAATTAATTTCAAATTTAAAAAGTAAATATTAGGCATGTTAATTTTTCTTAGTGTTTGAAATATATTATAAATTAATTAAAGTAGATATTCAGTTTAGTGATATACAATAAATTTCATATTAATTAATTAAAGTAGATATTCAATTTAATTGATTAAGTTTTAAATTAATTACTATTCTAGATATTTATTAATCAATTGAAGGTAAAATAACTAATTAGTAACAAAGTATATAAGGAAATTAGTCAACTATTGAAAAAAATTGAAGTTATCAAACTAATTAAATTCTATTCCTTTTTTTTTATCAAACTAATGAAATATATTTTAAAAGTTATTTTTTTAAAAATTTAATCATTTACAAAAGACAATAAAAATTTTAATCTTATTTTGTTATTTTAACAAAAAGAAATGTTTTAACTCTAAAAAATAAAATGTCTTATTATTAAAATTTCTTATAAAAAATAAGTAAAAAACTAAATATAATTTTCATTCTTTAAATAGAATAATTAATTCACACCAAAATATCATACTAACAATAAAAAATTATATGCATCTCACCATCAATGTTTAAGAATCTAAAATACAAATCTATAGAGAAATTATCCTTTAATATATATGTAAACTAACAGAAAATTCTTCTAGAATAACCGAGAAAGAGAAATCCAATTTTTTCTTGCAAATAAAGAAAGTAAGGCGAGTATAAATTGGTATAAATTACACTTCAAAAATTTCAAAATCTCATAAATAAAATAAAATTCATTGAAGTGGCAATCATTTGCTTCTATTTTAGTCTCACAAAAACAGTAAAAAATATTGTGGTGCCTTGATTTCTTTAGGTGAAAATGACTTCAAATTTTTTGGCAAACCTTGCATCACAGCAAAAATCGGAAAAATTGTTTACAATATATTATTATTGTAGTTATGGAAAATAAAATATAAAACTAAAACAACAAGATATGAAAACCCTAACAAGCACAATAGAGTACAAGCAAGCATGAAAATCAAAATAACAAGTGAATGCAAACTGATCTCCAAGCTAGATTTGATTTATCTCCATTGCTCTTCTCCACTTGCATGAGAATGCAATATTTTGAAGGTTTGATTGTTGATTGCTCAATTTCGCAGCATAACAATGAGATGAAAGATAATAGAAGAAAAATAGATAGATAAATAAAAAGAAATTTTGGCAGAGTAAGGATGCTAGAAGAAGATTCCCCAAATGACCTGTGAAAGGTTTGATTTATAGGAGAAGGCTGATTTGATTCGATGGTCAAGATTAAAAGTGAAATTTGTGATATGTATGGCTAGGATTAAAAGTTTATTTTAGTGCTTATGACGCACAATAAATGGGTTATGACATGAGACTAAAATTAGGATGTGAGGAAATAAGTGGGATTCTTTTATTTATTTTGGAAGAAAAGATGCTTATGGCGCACAATGAATGGGGATAAAATAGGATTTGAGTGGGAATCTCATAATTTAAATAATAAAATTATTTAAACTATTTATGCATGTGAAGAGTTTTAGTCATGTGACACATGTTGCAATGTGACAATAAGTGGGAGATTAATTCAAATATTTAATTTGAATTATTTTGAGACATGTGAAGGGGGAATTAATTAAATAAATGAGATTTATTTAATTAATTGGTAAGGTGATTAAGTGGAATAAATGGGATAAGTGGGATAATGTAATGACCTAAGGTAAAATATTACAAGATGTTTTACAAAGTCATGTATCGACTAGGTAATGTTATGACATGGACAATTTTGGGTGTCTACATTTTTCCCCTCTTTAAGATGATGTTTGAGATGATGAGATTTATGTTGAGTAACATCATTTCAAAGAAGTTAAGGTATGGATAGAGGAAAAGAAGGTGATGCCCCACCAGCCACTTAAGGAAGTGAGGAATAAGATGAATGAAGGAAAGGGATGATAGAAGAATATGATGATGCAAAAAATATGAAGAAATGGGATGATGATGTAGGATATGATAATAATGATGATGCCCCCTCGAGGGGATAGGCAGGTTGCACAAACATGGATATGCTCTCAAAATTAATGAAATGATAAAGGAGGGATAAGATGAATGATACAAGATAAGAAGTAGATGGAAAAGAAAAATGGCACACTATGCTGCAATAAAGTGAGCAATCATATGTATAATATAGCACTAGACGTGATGCACCAAGGTATAAAGACCAAGATGACGATGTGTCAAGTGCCCCAGCGTAATACAACCTTGTCTAGATACAAGATATGAATATTAGTTGGGAGTGATTCGGATTTGATGCAAATGCAAGATAAAAATGATAACACACACAAGCAAGCAAGCATGTACAAATTATACAAAAACAAACAAGGTATTGCCCCTATCAAGTTGTAAACCGATGATTAATTGATTGATTGATGATGATAATGTTGTCATTGCAGGGAACAATATATCCCTAGATCAACACAAGGACGATTGATTGATTGAGTTTACAACAAGATTAGGATCAAGACCGAAATGTGATTGGATAATTTTACTTGATTGATTAGCTTGGTTGGTATGGATTAAGGATTGACTTGCATTTGGATTATTGCTTGGAATGATTGAAGATGCTTGATTTGAAGATTTGGATGATGATTGATGAATTAAATTGAGGAATGATTTAATTGGAATGATTTTGATTGATTGGATTGATGGAGAAATGATTTGATTTGATGATAATGATTGGATTGATTAGAAGAAAGGGTTTGATTAGAAGAAGTGATGTGATTGAATAGTTTGATGAAGAAATTGATTTGAAGGATTGATTTGAAGAAGTTGAATTGATGTGCTGAATTGATTGGAAGAAGTGATTTGGTTTGATTTTATTGTTTGGATTTTTTGTTGGCTATTTAATTTTTTTGTCTTTTTTGAAATGTTTTTGATTTTTTTGGATTTTTTAAATGTTTTGATTTTTTTGCCCTTTTTTTAGGACTTTTTTGAAATGTTTTGAGATGTCAATGGATGACAATTTGGGTAGCCTTTTTGTTAGATACCAATGACAAGGGAAAACCAAGTCTAGGTGTAAGGAGATAGATGGGATTGATGGATGAAAGGGTGGGTGATAGGATATGGGACAAAAGGCTCATGATATATGGATGGATAAAAAAGGATAGGTCATAGTGAATGAAATGGATGTATGCATCATAAGAGGGCAAGGATGTGATCTCCAAAGACTATGTCGCATAGGAATAACATGCCCCATTCTAGGTACAATACTTAGGATTCTTCATGACAAAGCTTATGACACTAGGATAATGGTAGGCTTGTTTGGAAGGATGAGGTATATCAAAAGATATCCAAAGCATGTTTCAACATTTTGCCCCATATTTTTATCAAGATCAAAAAGAGGAAGAGAGGATGAATGGACTCAATATGATAAGTATATGGGTATGATAGATAAATATGGTAGGTAGGATGGACATGATATGATAAGAAATGACATGATAGGATAGATAGTGTAGATGAGACAAAGTGCCCCCAAGTGTAAGTGACATAGAAGATCAACCTACACATGATGCCTGTTTGCCAGGTTTTCATCATGGTACTTATCCAGGCGCCTGTTTACCAGGTTTTCACCGTTGGATGAAGGGATTTCTCTTTACTCTTCTTTTTTTTTGACTTTTGACTTTTTTTTTACTTTTTGATTTTTGGATAAGAGAAGGGGAATATGGATAGGAGGGACTCAAGTTTCTAGTTCCATGAAAGATGATAGTCCCACTAGAGATGGATGTCATCGCATGGACCATGTCAAATGTCATTATGCTCATAGATGTTGGTAAGGGATGACATGAAAGGGAGATGGAGTAGGTAGATGATGGATTATGATGTGGATTATGGAGGGATTGGTGGATTATGATGTGGATTATCTAGGGAAGAGGGATGGGAGGCTTAGCCAAAAGCATGGACCATAGGAATGTGATGGGGGAGATATGTAGGATAATGAGTGAAGGGTGAGGAGATGGAGGTATGTGGAATCGTTGTGAAATGGAAGGGAACCATGACCAATGGTTGCACACATTGTGATAAACGTTGAAGCTTTTGATGTGGAGGGGGTGTAGGAAGCAATGGAGATGGTTGCTTAGGAGATGGGTGATGAAGTGCTTTAGGTACCCACATAGATTTAGTATTTTTATGACTTTTATTTTTCTTGTGGGATGGAATATGAGATTCTTGAATAGAGTGGGAATGTGAGGTGGAAGTGGATGGTTGGGATTTTTGAGATGTAGATGTCTCCTTTGACTTGTTTTCTTTTTTCTTAGGTACCCAAACCATTTTTTTTTTAGACTTTTCTTTTGAAAGTATGAGCTTATATTTCTTTTTGGATGGATTTTTCTTTCATTCTTTACTTTTGTGTTCTAGGGCATGGGGACCCTTCATATTTTTTCATTTATATATAGAGGCATCAATTTTTTTTCTTTTGAATCCCATGGGTATGGTGGAAAGAGTGGAAGCTTCATGTTTAGACAATGTGTGCATTGATTGGTCATGATTAGGATTTTAGAGGATTTATGGATAGGTGGATAAGGGGATTGGATAATGGGGATATTAGGTTTTGGGAGTAGTGGAGGTAGATTAGATGGATGGATATTAGGAGTTGGAAGCAATGGTGGCAAATTTGATGGTGGAAGGTGTACGGTCACGTGCTTTTGACATTTGTAGGATGATGGATGAGGGATGGCAACATATGTTTTAGGAATATGATAGGATTTATGGTGGAAAGAGGACTTAGGATGGGTGGAAGAAGTACCAACATCTTTAGATTGGTGTCCTTGGGGTGTATAACCAAGGCCATAAGAGCGTGGAGGGACCTTGACATGGATTGGCTCCAAAATACCTTGTTCATGAAGACCTAAACCTTTACCTTGGTAGTTCATGTTTTGAAGCATGCAATGGACAATGGGACTAGGTGTGTTTTGGACACTAGACTTGAGTTCATTATTAGATGAAGAAGGTGAAGTGGATAAAGGTTTTTGTTGTTCTAAGGAGAAACATTCATGAATAGAGATGGATAGACCAATAGGACATGTTGGTGGATTTGAAATGGGGTTTATAGTGGATGTGGAAGGATCACTAGGATCTTGATTATGTTCATTTAGATCCATACTATTGGTTTGACCTTCTACATTTACTTGGGAGGGATGTGTCTCATCATGACAAGTGGATAATGCAGGATCATGGATAGGACTAGGTAGGGGTTTTATAGGAGAAATGGAGGTTTATTGCTCATGGATAGGTGAAGTGATAGGCTCTTGACCATGGAATGCATAGAGTTGGCTAAGAGAATCGTCATGGCCTTCTTGATCATAGGTAGGATCTAGATCATAGAGGGAAGCTTCATCATGAATAAGACCAAGTATGTTATGAGTGGGATCATTAGAAGGGTCTAGATCTTGATTAGAATGAGAGGTTAATGTTTCCTCATGCTTAGGATAATGCTTTTGACATAGCTCTTGGGTTTGAATGGAAATGGAAGTGGAAGAATCTAGAAGAGGCTTGGTATGCTCTTTATGATCAACAAAATGAGGGCATGATGGTATTTGACTTAGACATATAGTATCAATAGGTTGTGGACCACATGATGGAGTTGGAAGAATAGACATGACATTCAAAGGTTCGTTGGTAAGATCATTAATGGGTGCTTGACATGGGGATGGTCTATTTCGTGCTAGTAGTCTTTGGAGAAAACCATTAAATGATTCTTTGGTTGATGGATTAGAGCTTGAGAAGTTGGATGGTGGTGTTGGTGTAAGACTAGTGTGCTTTGAAATAGGAATTTTATTAGATGGTGATGGAGGACTAGTAGATGGAATGGTGTATGATTCCAAACTTATGGTGGTATTTCCCTTTTCAAAAGTTATTAAGGTGACCTAAGATTTCTACAAAGTTTTCATCATCACTAAGATCTACAAAGTTCTTATCATCACTAGGAGAAAAGTTTGACCCACCTTGGAGGATATATGGTTTTGGATTATCTTCATGATTAGGCGAAGGGGCTCCTCGAAGTATGACTTTGGGCTTGTGACTAAGATCATTAAGGATTAGGACCATTTTAGCAAGTGTTTCCTTAGGATTAGGGTGATGATGATGATTTGGAATGATTAGAATGATATGTTTATGTGTTGGTGTTTATAGCTTGATATGACAGTTTGCAAATAAATGATTACACATGTACACACATGAATCACACACGCAAGACACATAAGCAAGTTTGAATTTGAAATTATGAATGTGATGATTAAACATGCACTTAAAGAAGACACATCAACAAGTCCTAGAACTAGTAAAGTGGGTATGGCCAATTAGGTCTTAAGCTAGGATGCATGAGGTTGACTAGGGATAATTTGAAAGAAAAATCCTGCCACACAGCCAGGAGAAAGGGGTAACCCACCCTTCACCTTCACTTCCCAAAGGTATAAAGTTATTTGGGGCTTAGCCAAGAGTGACAAGATTTTAATTCTCAAATAAGTGTGTCTTTCGATTCACACCTTGATTGAGGTCGTCCCTAGGGGTGATGAAATCCCCTAGCAGGCCTCCTATGAAGGGTATGACAAAAGCGAACCAAGTGAAGTGTTTTTTAATCACACACGCACTTGATTCACACTCGCAATTGTTAATTTCTCTTTAGAAAAATGAAATGTGTAAAACAATTCAAACACTTGTTATTTTTAACCCAAAGTCAAAATGTGTGATGGAAGACAATGGTTCTTTTTAAGCCTGATTTTAAAGTGTGATTGCAAACAAGATGTTCGTTTTAAAGCCCCAAATTGAAGTGTTTTGCAAACAAGATTGATTGATTAAATGAGAGA
This sequence comes from Sequoiadendron giganteum, assembly GCA_007115665.2. NCBI lineage: Eukaryota > Viridiplantae > Streptophyta > Pinopsida > Cupressales > Cupressaceae > Sequoiadendron > Sequoiadendron giganteum. The sequence goes on from CM021103.1 coordinate 99,249,223, forward strand.
TAAAGATAATAGAATGAGTGCACCCAAAAGTTTTCACTTTCCAATTTGTTGTGTATGACTAATATTGTTGCTACTAAAGCTCCTTATGATCACCTACAAAATAAAAAAAATTATATTATAATGCAGCCATAAAAAAAGGTAAGCTAATCAGATAATTGCAATTTCAGATACATTTTTTTAACATAGCCAAATTAGATTCGATTATTTGAAGATGTTATGGATCTGAAAAATAAAAAACCAAAGAAACAACCCCTACTAATTTTCTGAGAAATTTTCAGAAATGTAAAGAAATCAGAAAAATTCTTTGTTTTGCACTAGAAAATGCGGATTTTTGAAAAATGTATAAAAATCAAAGATTGAGTTATTTCACATTATATTTGACTTCTAAATTAAATATGTAAAACCAAGACCCCCATTACAATTCCACTAGATTCCCAAAAATGTAAACATTTCTAAAAAATTCATTGATTTGCGATGAGAAAGTTAATTTTATGAAAAAACATAAAATAGTGATAACTCCTACAAAATGGTGATAACTGCTCAATTTCTTTACTGTAGCCCATTGAGATGACTTTTAAACTTTTGTAAAAATATTGTAGAGAAATATGTAGCCATTTAAAAGATATGATTGAATTTATAAAATCTCGAGTTTCATCCAAAACCTGGTAAATCTGCAATAACAACAAAAATAATAAAACCTGCAAAAAGCAAGCTAGATCAAATGATTCACGTCGGGTTCACCAATGTAGTTAGGTAAAATCAGATATAAAACTAAAACAACAAGATATGAAAACCCTAACAAGCACAATAGAGTACAAGCAAGCATGAAAATCAAAATAACAAGTGAATGCAAACCGATCTCCAAGCTAGATTTGATTTATCTCCATTGCTCTTCTCCACCTGCATGAGAATGCAATATTTTGAAGGTTTGATTGTTGATTGCTCAATTTCGCAGCATAACAATGAGATGAAAGATAATAGAAGAAAAATATATAGATAAATAAGAAGAAATTTTGGCAGAGTAAGGATGCTAGAAGAAGATTCCCCAAATGACCTGTGAAAGGTTTGATTTACAGGAGAAGATTGATTTAATTCGATGGCCAAGATTAAAAGTGAAATTTCTGATATGTATGGCTAGGATTTAAAGTTTATTTTAGTGCCTATAACGCACAATAAATGGGTTATGACATGAGACTAAAATTAGGATGTGAGGAAATAAGTGGGATTCTTTTATTTATTTTGGAAGAAAAGATGCTTATGACACACAATGAATGGGGGTAAAAATAGGATTTGAGTGAGAATCTCATAATTTAAATAGTAAAATTATTTAAACTATTTATGCATGTGAAGAGTTGTAGTCATGTGACACATGTTGCAATGTGACAATAAGTGGGAGATTAATTCAAATATTTAATTTGAATTATTTTGAGACATGTGAAGGGGAATTAATTAAATAAATGAGATTTATTTAATTAATTGGTAAAGTGATTAAGTGGAATAAATGGGATAAGTGGGATAATGTAATTACCTAGGGTAAAATATTACAAGATGTTTTACAAGGTCATGTATTGACTAGGTAATGTTATGACATGGACAATTTTGGGTGTCTACAATTATATTTATTAAAGCTTTGGAAATTCAACCATATATTATATTATATTATAACAGAACATAATATAATATAATATAATATTCAACCATATATTCTATATTTTAAAAAGATGTGTAAAAACTTAATGATATATTTAATTTTATAGGAATGTTTTGATTCTTTAAATAGAATAAATAATTCAGTAAACAATATTGTGGTACCTTGATTTCATTAGGTGAAAACGACTTCAAATTTTCTGACAAACCCTGCATCACAACAAATTACATAAAACAAAAAAATTGCTTACAATATATTATTATATCTATTGAAGATTTAGAAATTCAACCATATATTATATTATATTATAACATAATATAATATAACATAATATAATATAATATAATATAATATTCAAGCATATATTTTATATTTTAAAAAGATGTGTAAAAACTTAATGATATATTTAATTTTATAGGAATGTTTTAACTTCTCTACATTGAATATATAAAATATAATTTAACATATTACAAAAGACAATAAAAATTTAAATTGTATTTTGATATTTTAACAAAAAATAATGTTTTAACTCTAAAAAATCAAAATGTATTATTATTAAAATTTCTTATAAAAAATAAGTAAAAACTAAATAAAGAAAGACAAGTATAAATTGGTATTTTACACTACAGAAATTTCAAAATATCCTAAATAAAATGAAAATTCATTGAAGTAGCAATCATTTGCTTCTATTTTAGTCTTATAAAAATAGTAAAAAAATATTCTGGCAGCGGAAATGAAAAATGGAAGTCAATAAAACAATAAAAAGAAAACTAAAAATTGGAAGAATTTATTTTGTCAAGATTCTATGTTTAAAACAAATTTAATCAATTCCATAATTTTAATCCCCACTAAAATCAATAAAATTTTGTATGGAAGTTGCACCAATTATTTACAATTAAAACATTTTAAAATAATTTATTTTCTCTCTACAAAATTAAAGTTTCTACATAATTTTAACCCCATCTAAATCACTACATTATAACACAGAACTATCAAAGCGTTTCTACCAGAAGAACATCAATCCTAAATTTGAACCCTTTCCATTTATACGCTCACAAAAAGATGACTCAAAGAATAGTATTGAAGAAACGAACCAAAGAATCCTACCAAAAAGCTTTGATCACACAGAGACCATCCAAAACAAACTGGTCTAAAAAATAAAAATAGAAGTTTTGTAAACAGAGAGAAGATATTCACCTCCCAGTAGAAGGGAAAACATTGCAAATTATTCCAAACAGATTATTTGTGATATTCTTCAGAACCCCAAATTAAATCAAAGTCTTATTTGTGATATTCTTCATAACCCCAAATTAAATCAAAGTCTTATTGGTTGCACACACTTGTAACCGTCTATATATTAATTTTAGTAACAAATTATATATTATTTAATTAATAAATAGGCACTTGTAACCATTTAGTTATATATTAATTAATTGAAGGTAAAATAACTAATTAGTAGCACCAATGCTGTGAGTATTTGTTTCATTTATTTTCCACTCCTTTGCTAGTTATCCCCTCTCAATGAAATTATATTTTTTTTATTTTTTTAAATTTTTTTTAAATTTTTTATGGGGTTGAGGCAATATTACACTATATTATATTAATATTATTAATACTATATTATATTATTATATTATTATAGTTATTAAATGGTTTTAGATTATTAGTCTTATTTGGATAGAGATATTAATTGTTTGTTGGATTGTATTTTATCTAAGGGTGAAAATTAATTTATTTTTAGAAGTTTCCTTTTTAAATTATGATTCTTTTTCATCTGGTTTATTGAAATTTTGGTGACTATATTATCATATTCTATTAATATTATTATATTCTTATTTTTATTATATAATTATTATTATTATAAATAATAATAATAATGTATATTATATTTAAATAACAATAATTATTATATTGTCATAATATAATATGACAATATGATAATATTATAAAAATAATAATAATAAACAACTAAATAATTCATATAAATTTATATATAATTATATAATAATTAACATAATAATTATTTAAATAATGTACATTATTATCATATATAATATTATTTAACTTTAAAAATATGTTTTTCCATAACTTTAATATAAAAATTAGTCATAAATTTTTTCTTTATATTAAATTATGTAATATATTACAATTTTTATATCACAATTCAAATATATTATAATAATATTAGTGAGTATATTATAATATAATGAAATTTATACAAAAATATTTAGTTTAAATAATAAAATAATGGTGTTGAAAAATATTATATTATTATATTATATTATATTTATAAAATTATATATAATTTAATTATACCCTTTTAATAATTATTTGAATATTATTAAAACATTAAATATCATACACTTAAAAGCATAAAAGTTCAAATTATAAAAACTTTATAAAAGGATGCAAATTCAGTATTTAATTTCATCCAGTTTAATCAAAATATGCCTGCATAACCACAACCCGTACAAATTATGATATGCTGCATACATCCATGCTCCAATGTATTCCTGGAACTGAATAGCCGTTGCCCACTTTAACTAGATACTTCTTCAAGATTCAATAATCTTCTATGACGTCCATTTGCCACCACATAAAATATCCATTGGTATTATTAAATATATGGTATCAAAGTACCCAACTATCGCACAAACGCTTAGTTAATTTGAAAATTCACTGCCTCGTTCAAAACAAATGAAATTACTTGCTTTACCGTTATCACCTCAAATGAAAGTTGGGAAGATCGGGGGAAATCTCTGAACTACTTTCCTCAGTCAATTCTTGTTCTGTCTCCATTGGCCCCACAAAAATGAAGTCAAGTCAAGCTGCATAATGACTTGGAAATAGTCGTTGTCCACATTGAATGAGGCATCGTGATTTGGGACTTTTGTAATCGACTTTTCTAACGTAACCACCACGGCAATAGACAATATCCGCTGTAATGGCGGGAAAATAATTACAACGAGCGGGACATCTATTCTACAATACAAGGAAGCTTCCTAAGTGAGGTTTTCGAGGGACTCCTCTAAATTATCAAATATGATGTTAAGTCAGTATATATTTTATTGAGGTGTTTAACAAGATTTTAAAAAATGTTAGACTGATAGTTGTGCATTAGGTTCTTTTATTAGTGTGCTGATGCGGCATCACATGATTTGTTGTTTTTAAATTTAAAGAATACATTTCATTAAGCTATAGGTAATCATAATCAACACTAACAACTTTCAAATCACAAGTGTTGATACAAAATTGTCAAAAATATTGAACATTAAATCAATAAGCATAATAACAACTATTGAAATATGTTTTTATTAAATTTGAAAAATTAATTGAAATTCTAAACTCTATTAATATAACTATTAATATTAAAATTTTCATATTAGATATTAAATTATCATATTGTTAATATTGGTAAAAAGGAAATTAAATTAAATTAATAGTTAGGAAGAAACAATTGGATAATAATTTAAATAAAATATAAGAGAATTAGAATTTTATTTATAGGAATAATGTCAAAGAATATAATATGATGTTAAATTAAAATCTATTTGTCTCGAGACTAAAAATGAATCTTCACTATGTGATAAATGGCTTGATATTATTATAGCCTTTAATTTCTATGTAGGTCAACCTCATAATTCTACATTACTTTTCAATGCATAGATCTATCATGCATCTTAGATATGATCTAGTGAAATGCCCACTTTTGCTCTGTAGTCACTATGATCTCTACATCTTTCTAATTTTTAAATATTGGTAGTATTCAAGACTGCATTGGGGAGATCTATAGATCACAAAAGTCATGTTCTCCTAGGTTGACCCTCTTGTTTAAACTAGCTTTATGATGATGAAAATAATCAAATGACAATAATCTCAAGAAATGCAACTAATCTAGATGACTTTAATTCTTATTATATTATTTTTAGTGCTCTAAATCAAAAGATTCCTATAATGATTCTTATTTGCCATTCATAATTATTTTCCTTACATTGGATAATACGATGAATGTGCATCTAATGCCTTTAGAAACAAAAACATGGCAAGTAATTGTGCAAATTTGTATCAAGGTAACTCATAATAGCTAATAAAATAGGTGATAGTAGATTAATATTTGAATTTTAAATTTTAAATTGTTGAATAAAATCCTAAGGTGCAAGCTCAATCATCTACATTATGTAAACAACCTAAGATATGTAAGAGCTAATGTACAAGTGAAGGTCAAATGTGAGGGATTAAACACATGTATATGCATAATAAATGTTTTATGCATATGAATTTGTGTATAGATACAAATAAGATAAGGTCAAATATATGGAAATGAATATAAATGGAGTGGGGTGTAAAATCAAGGAATTGGTCCCATTTGTTGATACATAATGTCATTATCTCAAAATGGGCCCAAAACTAAATAGAAATTGACATGGGTGTAAAATTTCACCATTACAATTTAGATATGCAATTAATAAACAATTCTAACAATCCTCCAATCATCTCATCAATGTCAAAAGTAATAAATAACATCCTATTTTGAAAATAAAAATATGTCTCACTAGTAAATGATGTTGTCAAATACTATTCCCTAGCATTATTTTATTCCAAGTTCAATTTATTATAAAATGCCTAGTAATATAGTATTATTTTTTAAATCTTCATTTGGCATTTACATAGTTAACCTTGGCCTTTGTAATGAACTTATTAGTTACTTTTCCTTCAGGTTTAAGTATCTTCCAATAAGATATTTAAGTATCGTATGAGCTCTCTCCCTAGATCTTTCATATTCTCTTCAATAAACCAATTCTCAATTCATTAACAATTTGAAGTTTAGTTGTCTTACCAACTCCAACCTTAAAATATATATAAGCATATTGTTATTTTGTTGGTTATTCTTAAACATGAAATGATTTAGCAATCAAAGACAATTTTTTTCCAATAAAAATAGGACAATTATTCACCACTTTTTGATATGGATGAGATGTAAAATTACTATATTGAATATTCGATGTTTAAGAATGATACATATTATTTTTATATTAATAAAATGGGGGATTAAAGGGCTTGAACCCTATTTAACAAATAGGCCATAAAGGTAGATAGTTCGAGTCTTATGAGGACTGAGACTAAAATCAAAGAAGCAAAAAAATATATAATCTAAAACAAAGGACTAGAGAGGAATACAAAGCACAATAGATAGACAACTTAGAGTCACAATAATAGAACAACACAAAAGATAAGGAGGCCAGTGGTTTGCTAACTTCTATAGACCGCTAGTTGCTTACCATTCAATTCTAATAAAATCAAGGTTCACCATGAATGAGTCCTACTTAAAAACCTTTCCCTTATCATTAAATTTTTCCTTCAAACTATTGGCCTTTTCTCCATGAATTTATCCCTAGTTATTTCGGTTAGACCTTCTAGCACTTTACCAAGTTCTTTTTCTTAAGCTTGAACTATAGGACATAAATTATAGTGGCCAAAATTTTAACCATTTCTCTATTGAATGTCATAGCTTCATTAATGTTTTTGATAAAAGGGTAAAACAGGTTTTACAGGGACCCAAAACCATGAAGTTTACAAGATAGAAAAAAGACCACCAATGGTCCACCAAAAAAATACAACTGCCCAACAAAAAACACTAGCAAACAGACAAAAAAGACCAGGAGGGTCAGAAAGAAAAAGACAGCAGAAGAACACAGGATTACTTCAGAGACCGAAGGACAATCTCAGTCTCTTCCTCCAAAGCCTGCATATCAATAACCCCCTTTTTGAAAGTTTGCACCATTTTCGGGGTTAAGGGGGCCTTTCGCTTCAAATTAGCACGGGTTCTTCTAGAAATACCTCCATTTGTATCTTGGCTTTTATCTTCGGTGTCTTCAAGATCAACCACCAAGGAACCCTGCTGGGCTTTATCAAGTGTTTCGATCATTGCATTGATTATTATAGCATTGTGTCTTGCTATTCTGTTGTTCTGTTCTGCAATGGTTCTAATGTTAATCCTTAAGCCCTCAACATCATTATCAGTAATCCTGTTGCTGTGCACCGCATCTTTATTACCCAAATCTGCAATCTTAACTCCCATTTCCTCAATTTTGCTTTGCAAAGCCCAGTTTTTAATTTTAAGCTCGTTAATTTATGAGAAAGTCCAGTCTAGGATTTTAGAGTGGGATTCGGAATTGGTTTTAGCCATATAAAGAAAATCCAGGGATGGCTCTTTACCAGTATTAATAGGGGAGTTGTTGGCATTCTGTAAGTCAGGAGCAGGGCCCACACAACACTCAGAAGTATTGGTAGCGGCTTCCTCTGGCTCAGAGGACTCTTCAGAGTAAGAGACAAGGCTTTTAGCCTGGGTGGACTTACCAGTAGGGTTGTTCTTAGGATAAAGATGGATGGGCTCATGTGCACCCTCGATTTTACCCAGGTTCCTAGAAGGTCCAGCATGCAGACTAGGGTCTTTTGGTTCAGGTCTAGGGTTAGGCACATAATTTGAGCCACTGGGCTCAGTATCCTCACTATCAACATCAGGGTTGGCTTTTGAGATAGTAGGGGCATGCTCATGCAGATAATCTATAATAAGCCTAATTAAACTAGTATAAAGGATAGGGAATCTTTTGGGATTCTTTTTGTTGTCCTCCAAACTTTTCTTTAGAGAGCATAAGAGATAGTATTGGATAGAAACCCTAACCTTATGGCGGAAATGGTTGAGGAGGGCGAAGTGGTACCCGTAGACTTTTGTGAAGCGTCCATCAACTGTGATATATTCCATAATGGCACGAAGGACCTTTCTCCATATAGATTTAATGGAGTCAACATCAAAATAGTTTTTCGCGATTTCAACCAGGTTTTGCTTTTCTATGTCGTTTTTAGGGAATCTTATAACAGCTTCATCAGAGTAAGCCATGTCCCTACAAAATTTCTTACCATCCGTGGGTAATCCCGTAACTTTGGCAATTAAATCCTCATTGAGCTCCACATTCCTGCCGAATAGAGTCAAGTTGCCATCATGCCAGTTATTGGCAAAGAGATTCGTTGCCTCTAGGTTAGAACCATGAAGCTTCTCCATAAAAGGTAATAAACCTCCGCTTTTTATCTTGTTCCAGGCCTTTGCATTTTTCATATGGATTTCGTAGCTGTCTGGCTCAGTTCGCTTTCTGTCCCCACCCATTTTCGCCGACACAAAGAGAAAAAGCCAAACACAATCCTTTCTAAAATTGGCCCCGCCAAATCTAAGCACCCACAAAGCGTGTGGGGAAAACTTACTACTTACTCCACAGGGCTCGGTCCCAAACAATCTAATGATTGTGATGTGAGATATCCAACCTGTCCTCATTAAAGGGATAACACGATGCCTTACCATGTGATTTATCATAGTTTAACAGGGCACAGACTTCAACATTTAGATCACTATTATTAAGCCAGGTACACAAATCTTTACGCTTGACTCCCTCATTAGCGAAAAAATCCGCAACAGCATTGGCTTCTCTACAGGCGTGTGTTATTTTAACTTTTTCAAACCTGTCCAATTTCATTTTAGCTTCATCAATCCAAGATTTGATGGTCCATGAGGGAGGAGACTTGCCACAGAGGCAGTCAATTATGTTTTTGGAGTCTCCTTCCATCCATAAATTTTTTATATTGAGACTTTGGGCTAAATTTATAATATGATAGGCACCAGCTGCCTCCGCCAGATGATTAGTTTGAGAGCCAAGGGGAGAGGCTGTTGCACCCATGAAATTTCCATAGGAATCCCTTATAACTCCACCACAGCCCACCACCCCCGGATTACCTTTAGTTGCACCATCAAAGTTAGCTTTGATCCACCCCTCGGGCAGAAAAGTCTAGCAAACTCCCTCTTTGTCCTTTTTAACCTTCATAGTAAAACTAGACAGAATGGGGAATATGTTCCAATCCTTAGCAATACCAAGATCATAGTTCGAAAACTCAGCATTCGAGATTTTCCTATCCTTCTGGGCCACGACACTAAGATTTTCCTTTAGATATCTAACAATATTATCAAAGACCTAATCCACAGATACTTCTTTATCCCTAAAAATTCTATTGTTGCGTTCATTAATGTTATTTCTCATTTATTTATGATTTTTTCTTAATTCCTTCATGCTCTATTCAAGATTCTCACTTTTCTAGCCTCCTCCACAATTCCTTTGCCCACCTTGTCACGTTTCTAGCCTTTATTGCATTTGTACACTTTCATTTACATCTTGTATATTTTACTGGTTGTTAGTTGTTGGGTGAGCATTCATCTTAAAACATTACTTTTTAGTTAGAGGTTTTCTTGTAGTTCCTTCATGATAGAACAATCTTGGAAATTTTCTTTTAAAAGGCTCTTTTTGAGTTTGGGGACTTAGATCCTCCCATAAGATAGAACTTGGGGTTCACTTTTTCAAGGGTGTTAGAAGTAGAATGGTCCGCTAAAGAGACGCTTTCTTTATCAAGGGACATGGAAGAGGTGGGGCTCAAGGTAACCAATCCTTTGTTGGATTAAGTGTGGGGTGGATTGTATGAGTCTCCTTGAAATTATTAGGAGAGGTATTGGTGTGGCTAGATGTTCTAGAGCTAGCCTTTCCAATGGTTTTTCCTTATCTAAATGAATTTGAGGACTAGTAAAGTGTGAGATTTCAAGTTACAAAGAGGAAACAATAATGTTCACTACCTAGGTGGTATGATTTTCCAAGTCATAGAGACCTCGGGTTTACTTTTTGAAGGTCCCATAAAAGAATCATTGGGGGACCAAAGAGGGATAATAAATTATAAGATAAAAAGGATGGCAAGGGTTCAAGCTAATTGAAATATATATAAATAGTATATGAGCCCTTGGTGAATGGGGAAAACCTTATTGATTGATTCCTCAAGAGAACTATAAATCCAAAAAAGAAAGTTTATTTTAATGTCATGTCTTAAGTGATTTGGCATGGGAAAGAAGTAAGAGTAGAACCTTTTAAATTCTCCTTCTAGCATGATATAGCACTTTAGGGTCCCTATGACATCTTTCCAACACCCAAGAAGATCACCCCTTTTGAAGCCATTTTGGATTCTATTGAATTTCTCTCTTGCCCTCAAGAATTTATTCATCTCCTCATGGTCTTGGTTCTTGATTTTGTCTTTTGAATTTTCCTCTCTTCCATCTTTATCCCAACAAACAAATTTATTAGGTCCTCCAGGACTCTAAGTGAGATGCTTATGATGAAAACCAAACTATCTTTCCACGAGGAGGCAAATTCCTTGGATAGAATAAGATTGTGATCATTGATGGCTTCAAGGTAGCATGAGAGGTTTCTACTACAAACTATATCCCACACCTCCACATTATTTTATACTTTCTTGAAATTTTTGGGCTCAAATCTATTAAGGTCTCCTCCCATGGTTAGAGTTTTAGGTCTTTACAAACACACAACAATACTATTGTAAAAAAAGAGGCCAAGATTTTTTTTGTTCTTCCAAACCCCCTTTGATTCTAGTAGGTTGTGTTTTGGAATCAATAGTCTTTATTGTTATGCATATATAGATAGATTGGGTATGAAACTTAATATATTTTTCTTTAAATTCATTTGTGTTAACACTCCAACAATTTAATGGTAGTAGTAGAGGCTCAATCATCATCCCTCACTTCTTCATCGAGACTATTTATAATCATTTAAGAGAGGGTACTCTCAATATACCAATATTTTAAACCTTTTATAATTCCTCCCAAATTGGTTAGTGAATGTAGTAAGGTATTTCTTTCTCTAAATATATGATTAAATTTTAATTTTTAAATGGCTCTCCTTTATGTCCATGTTGACCATGGATAATATGATTTTGGAGTCACCTTCAAGTATTAGGATCTTGGTGCCCATGTCTCTAACAAGGGTTGTGCCTCTTGAATTGGACATGGCTTTAGCAAAGTCATTAGTTTGACTCCCTATATTCTCAACATAAGCATAGATCAAATAGACTTTACAATATATGATTAAACCCCCCACATGACCTAGGTTTCCTTTCAATGAACTATCAAATTTTAACTTGATCCATCCAAAATCAAGGGATCCACTTGGTGTTCTTTCTATTGAGTATTTTGGCTATGTCCACATACTCCAAATTTTCCACCATATTCTAGTTGATGGTTATAAGGATTTCAATTTTAGTAAGAGAGCACTTGGGTTTCTTGATTTTAACCACATAAATAAATTTTTGGATGGTTTTGGATAATCATCTTTGCTACAACATACTAGGTTTTAGAAGCGTCCCTAATTTTTTTGTTATTCATTTCATTCCAAATACCCCATCCATAATGTGGTAGAGATAGGCCCCATATTTCCTTGATAAGAGGATGATTTAAAAGTGAGGACCAATTGGATATCACTTGATTCACATTTATGTGTCAAAACCATTGGGTATTAACTTTTTCCAAGATCTTCATTCTAACCTTCTAGGAAAAGGGCAAGGTTGGAATAGGGACAATCAAAACGAAAGTTACTAAATAACTAGTTTTTTTTTCTTACATAATATATACCTATTATTAGTTAGTTGGAAACCACGACAAGACATTAGGTTGTCAATTGTGAGGATCCTCTCATAACAAGTGGTCCACTAGAAGAAAATATTTTTTAGAAGAGTACATCTTGTTGCTACTTGAATCAACTTGTAATTTCTTTTTTATGAGCTTATTATTATCATTATGATTTAACAAGTATATCTTTTGATTTTTTTTTGTGGGTATCCCATTCTTTTCCATCATTTTACCATGTAGGGTCTGGAAGGTTCTCACGACGATGGCAGTGAATGGTGATGACTCTCCACGGCTCCTGCAACTTCACATGCCTTGAGGTAACATCAAACACCATTCTCCTTTGAATATGAAAACAATGGTATTGGTTAATCATTTTCTTCTACATCTTTTATGACCCGTGAAGGGTTTATTCAATGATTGAAAAATTATTACTGCTTGTTAATGAAATAAATCATTCCTCTTACACACCTTTTCGCCGTGTGTTGTTTGATTTTATCGAGTCATGGTGCTGGTGTTTTACTCATGGGTTTTTTTGGGGTTAAATGATTTCCTCTCCTCATTTTACCGCATGCTCACAACCTGGTAAAGTCAATTGTATCATGATTTTGTCTATAGAAATGATAGGGGAATTTTGTGGGTTTGACCACATGTTTGCAAAAAATGATTTAATGGTCTCTATTGACCTTTTTATTAAAAAACCCATGTGAATATGGGCATAAATCGGCAAGCCCATTTAGTATAGGCCATTTTTGTGAAAACCCTTGCTTTTCTTCCAAATACAAGTTTTTTTTAGGTTAAATGATTAAATACGACCTGATAAAGTTGATTGTCTCATGATTTTGTCTCCAGAAATGATGAGGAATTTTGTGGGTTTGACCACATGTTTGCAAAATAATATTTTTGGTCTACTTCAACCTTTTTATAAAAAAGACATGTCATTATGGGCAAAAATTGGCAAACCCATTTAAAATACATATGTATTTGTGAAAACCCTTGCTTGGTTTTTTACAAATTTGTGTGCTTAAGGAATTATTCTCATGAAACCCTTGCCTGGAATATTTCACATCTATCTAAAAATGCACTGTTGTATTCCTGTGAGTGAGGAATTATTATTATGAAACCCTTGGTTAATTTCTTGTGCACATTTTTGAAAACCCAAGTGTGTAATCGATCTACCTCTATTAAAATTAATATCCTATTGTTGTTGAATATAGCACATATTCTTTCATTTACTATACAATGTGCTTGTACATTCTACTTATAGTTATTTTCATGAGTTGTGCATTTAACATTTATATTTATGTACTATCTTTTTACTTTACTTTATAAGTAAATGAATTTCTTTTTGTTGTCTTTACAAGATCTATAAAATGAATTATCCTAAGTTTTACACCAATTCTTTCAGCATGGTCATGGGTATATAACTCTATTTAAATACATTTTGTTTGGCTATCCAATACAACAGACTAGCATTTGTTTATATTTTTATACTTTTCATTGCACATACAATAGACCAGCATACATATATTTATCATTTTACATTTTGTGTCTCTTTTTCATTAAAAAAATCAATATATATGTGTGTATCCTTTGCCTATCCTTTGAGAATGCAAAGAATGGTATTCATCAATCATTTTCTTCTGCATTTTATTGAATTTGTGAAAGACAATGTTAATTTTATATATATATATATATATAACATAGCTTATTCAATTTGTAGATGAATGTGTATACTAATAAATAGCACAACTTATTGAATTTGTTGTGTGTTTGAATTTGTAAATGAATGTGTATAATGTATTATAAATTCATTTTCAAATTATGTGTTTGTTGTCTTTTGTTCATTGAGAATATTGATATATGTGTGTATCCTTTAACTATCCTTTCAAAATGCAAACAATGGTACTAGTTAATCATTTTCTTCTGCATCTTTCACGACCCATGATGGGTTTATTCGACGATTGAAAAACTATTACTGTTTGTTTATGAAATAGATCATTCCTTTTACATGCCTTTTCGCCATGTGTTGTTTGATTTTGTTGGGTCATGGTGTTGGTTTTTTTCCCACATTGTATGTATGTATGTATGTATGCACATACATACATACATATACCCATATATACATACATACATACATACATACATACATACATACAATTACATATATGTATGTATGTATGTATATATAAAGTTGTCTATCCATGGTGTGAGGTAACAACAAACATCATTCTCCTTTCAATGTGTATGTATGTATGCACACACATACATACATGCATATATGTATGTATGCACATACGTATGTGCATACATACATACATATATATATGTATATATGTATGTATGTATGTATTTATGCACATTGTACACATTCTTTTACAAATTCAATAAGATGCAAAATAAAATGATAAACCAATACCATTGCTTGTATTTTGAAAGGATAGTTAAAGGATATAGACATATATATCAATCTGCTCAATGTATGTATGTATGTATGTATGTATGTATGCACACACATACATACATGTACATACATAGATATATATATGTGTGTGTGTGTATGTATGTGCATACATACATACATATATATATATACATAGACATATATGTATGTATGTCTTTATATATGCACATACATACATACATACATATATATATGTGCATGTATATATATATATATATACCTTCCATCATTGTGAGAACCTTCTAGAAAGAGCGTGTGGTAAAATGATGGAAAAGAATGGGATACCCACAAAAAAAACATTAGTCATATGCATAAATCGGACTCTAAATGAAGATTAATTGGGGTGTAATGTGTTTGGTGTCTGGTGTTAAAGTAAAGAGATTAATATGTAGGAGTGATTTTAAATGGGCGCCAAAATGACTTTATAGGGTGCTAACGTGAATTAGACCCATTGACCTTTTAGCGGATTTGAATGATAAAATAGTTTTATTTAAATGTTAATAGTGATACATTTAGGTATTTTAAAAAAATTTACAATGTATATCAATGATTTTCTGCAATGTATATGTATGTATATGTTTATATGAATACATGCATGTATGCTTGTGTTTCTATGAATGTTTGCATGTATGTTTATGTTTGTATGACTGTATGCATGCATACAAACATGCAAAAAATCACAGATATATAAGGCTCCCTATATAAACATTGAATCCAAATATAATGGAGAATTCAGGCATATCATCTCTAAAAACCTACATAAGTGGCAGCTACAAATTCAAATTTGAAACAGAACAATCAAATTGAATGCATTCAATTGTCGGATTCAAATTTCTAAAAAAGAGGGATAGTAGCCAGTAGCATTCACAGTTATTCTCCTTGAGTAATATCATCTCCATACTACAAACCATTGAATGGCATCCTTTGCACATTCCGCATATATCCAAGGTTGATGAGAAACAATGAATATAAGTTGAATAAATCTTGGTATACAATTATATTAACATTTATATGTTTTTACATATATTTATCTATTCCATATGGATCTTTTAAAATGTTGAACTTGATTAATTATGTGTTTTTGTACATGCATTATTTCAAAAGTCGTAAAAATGTTTGTATGTTACTAGCCTCGGTTGTGACTACCCGTGGTTGTAAATATTTTCTTGCAAGCATAGAAGAACAAGAAGAGGTGGTGCAATAATGTTCATGGTGGGCAGTTTGGTAAATGTGTTTGTCAACACACCAAATAATTAAGGATTTTTTGTTCAAATGGCTCTATGTTTCAATTATTTGTCTATATTGTTCACTAACTAGTATGTCTTTTTATTTATTTCAATAACTATTATCCATGTTTGTTTTTTCTATTATATTTCTTATTGTTGTGGCAGACATGTAAAATGGCTAGGAGGTTGTAAAGAGCATGTCAAATTGCAAGATTACATTTCAGGTAAAGTCTTTCAAGACTTTACTTTGGCTATGACCCGGTAGGCATTGTGTTCATTTATAATGTTCATTTTTCTTATTCCATTGTAAACTTACATTTACAATTTACAATTTGATTGATTTCCAAGTGTAGCTATTGAAAAATTTAAAATTACCCCCCCTAGAGGTTCGCTCGAACCAGGGTTCAAGCAAACCCCCTTTCCACAAAGTTTTCCTTCATTTTTTTCTCGGGAAATGAGAACTATGGTGGGACCCAACATTTAATAGGTTCGCTAGAACCAAAAGTTTGTGCGAACCCCCAAAAACTAATTTTTTTCCATGGGCGTGCTTTTTGCAATTTTCCTTCCTCACTGGAATTGTAAACTAGTTTTGTGGGCTTACCCCTATGTAGGTGTCTTTTAGTGATCTTGTAAACAAGGTGAAAACTTTGACAAATTTGCAAACTTTACATCTTCCAATCTCGCTCTTCAACGTTTCTTCAACCTAGATATGCAAATCACACACTAAAGATAGGAGATTTTATTTTATTTTGTTAGTGGATAGGGGTTTTCCTTGGTCAAACCTTGTTTTGGTAATCAAACCTTGAAATGGAGGAATGATGAATGAACAAATAAGCTATGTTGTAACTCACCAAACCCTTGAATAAGATGTTTCAAACATGTATGAGATGGCTATAATGGATATAGATCTTTGACTCTTGCTTGAATGATATAAATCTTGACTTGAATGCTTGCTTGAATCATAAAACCCTACATCACAAGTATTAGCTCAAAAAAAAACATGATGCATGATTACTTTGACATGATGCTTGATACTTGAATAATGCTAAAAGATGGTTGATAATCACTCTTGAATGCTCTTGTAAACACTTGTAAACTCTTGAAAGCTCTTGTAAACTCTTGAATGCTCTTGTGAGCTCAAATTTTCTATAAGGATGTTTCATCAACTTACTAGATGAAAATGAGTGAAATAACCTTGTATATATACTTGTTTATGCCAAATTTCCCGAAATTACAATGCTATAAGTTGACATCAGATCTAAGAATATAAAATCCTGCCAAGAATTTGAATTTAATTTAGGTCTAAGCTAAGTGGGACTCATGAGTGACATTAGGCTAAGCATGGGACACATTTTTCACTAAATGCTTAGTTTAATATGAATTTCATATCTAAGCCCTAAAAATTAGGGGGGACTCATATGCCCAAGGTGGTGTATGAGTCCCAGATCACTAAATTTGACCCATATGTTACAATCCAAAATCATTAATTTATGATTGGTTACTTGATATATGTCAGGATTATCCTTGGAAAGATGCATTATTTAGGCTTGTGGATGTAAAATAAGGCTAATTAAAGCATGAATAATCCTAATTAATTAATACAACCCTAGATTAGTGTGAAATTGCAAGAAAACACTTGATAACACCCTAAATAAGACATAATTAAGTCCATTTAGTTCACAAGGTCCCAAACAAGTGTGAAAATGTAGGGGGGTACATTTTTCTACAGTACATTTAGCCCCCGCTTTAGTGAGAGGAGGAACTTGCTTCAAACTCACACTAAAGTAGAAAAAATACACATCAAGAGGGGTCCCAATTTGCTAATGCTAGTAGGATAAGATGATAGTGATCAAGAGGGTTGCACAAGTCCCTAGGATCAAGATCCTATAACAAACCAACATAGGGACAATAAAACACACATGAAAAATGGTATAAGGAGTAATAACGAGACACAAGCATACACTACCAAAAACAAAGAGAAAGAAAACAAAAATAAAAACATAAACAAAAAGGGGTGGATCAAGCTTCGAACGTTTGTCTCACATGATGTGGATTAGATCTAGGTTGTTTGTCATAGAAATTTTACAAGTGGAACACAATTTCCACCATGCAAACCAAACACACGTTCACAAGGGCTAGCGGAACCTCAAGTCATCCACTAGGTGAGCCCCCAACAAGACACATATGCATGCAACCCGTATGCACTCACATATACAAGCAAGTGGCTATGGTAAAGTCATGCCTAAGTTTGACTCCCATATGTACAACCATACCAAAGCTATACCTCCTGATAACTTTGAAAAAGCACCACACAACAATGAAATTCGAGCTCCATGAGGCTAGCAAAGATTCGTATGCTTGAAACTCATGAAAAAATTGCACATGCCAAATAATGTAAAGTATTTTTAAAGGAGTTTTTCTTAGTTCATATGAGGTCTTAACTTAGGGAACATTGTGCTTAATGTCTCGAAGAGAGGACCTATCGAATAATAGAAGATTCACACTTAGGGGATGCAGTGTGTTGCATCAAGCCACTAAGAGGAATATAATATGCTAAGAGATATTACACTCTTGAAGGAAACTACACCCAATGTCACCACAAAGTGAAAGATGCATCACATGAAGTAAGAATACTACATAATGAAACATGAAATACAAAAGAATAATGCCAATGTATGTTCCCACTTTAAAGAAATTGCTAAATACCATGTTGTGAGAAATTACTTTAGAGTAGCAAATGATAAATGATAACAATAAAAATGACATGAGATCTTAATCGGAAATCCCTATCCCAAGTCCTATGTTTCCAAATAAAGTTGTGTCATGGAAAGGAGTTGCCCCCACAATGAAATCCCAAAATCACATAAGGGATCCATGGATTCAGGGTTAGTATGTTCTTGCTACAATGTTTTTAAGAGAGCTCATAACTGTCATCATTCCACAAATATTCATGGAACAGGAAGAATGACACAAAGAGAGCGAAAACAAAGAAAAATCCTTTGGGTCAACATGGAAGAGACCTAGATGTCTCAATGCCTTGTGTCATCACCAAAAGGAAAACAAAAGACAAATGAAAAAGATAAAGGAGATTTTTTTGGGTCACATGGAAGAGACATGAATGTATCGACACCTTGTGTCATCCCCAAAAGGAAAACACAAGATAAATACGACATAGAGAAGAATGTAGATACACTAGTAGAATTTGGCAAATAAGTGATTACGTGACTAAAACCTTTAGTCATGTGACTAAAAATTTTAGTAACGTGACTAACACTAGTAGAATTTGGCAAATAAATGACTAATTTGATCATCATAAGTGACTAATTTGGTCATTGGGTAAAATCACAACTAAATAATTGGTCAGACAAATCAAAATGACTAAATAAATGACTACATAAATGACTAAATAAATGAATATTACTCCTCTATTCTTTTTTCTTTTCAATTTGATCATAATCCATAGAGCTTAAGCCCCCCTCATGGGACCCCTACCTAAGCAAGTCATCTGGTTGCCTAGGTTGCTTGGTGCACCAGAATATCTATTGGATGGAAGGAATTGCCTCTCGGTGCAATCTTAAGGCCTTCACATATTTTATAAAAAAAATTAACATTTACATTCTTTAATTTTTATTACTCTTTATGTTAATGAATCATTACTGTTTTAACTATGATTTGAAGCCAGTTTGATTTTCCTATTGTGTTAGCATGTCAAATGTATCAAAAAACAATTGTGGCCAATTTCACATAAAATATGATTTAAAAAATCCAATTGCATTTTGAGGGCTATCTTGCAAACACTTTCATTTCAAAAGGTCAAGTACACAACTATAAATGACTAATTTGATCATCATAAGTGACTATTTTGATCATTGGGTAAAAAACACAGCTAAATAATTAGTCAGACAAATAAAAATTAGACAATATGATATTAAAGTGGATAATTAAAAAGAATATTTCAAATTAAGAGAGTGGGTGGTATTATAATATAATATAATAATAATATATTATATTACAATACAATATAATATAATAATATATTATAATATAATATGATATTATATAATATATTATATTAAAATATTTGATAATATAATATGATAGTTACATAATATGATAGTTATATAATATAATATAGTTATAATATGATATATTATATAATATAATATGTTACAATACAATATTATATAATATTCTTTAATTGTCTTAAATTAAGATAATAAAAAAATACTTTTTCTATAATAATTTTTTTATTTCCCTATTCTTTTCATTTTCCCTCCCTGAATATTTGACATGCATTTTTCATTTTTATGAAACTTCAAACAAGGGAGGGAAAAATTAAATCACAAAATATGGAATGGAAAGCACGCAGGTGTTAATTGTATGGTAATTTATTCAATAGCCTACAACATCATGGGACTCTCAGTCAAGCTACTTACAAGTAAAATTCAAATTCATTCTCTGTGTTTTCCAAATTAGATTTGTATTCATCTCCATTATAAATTTCTGATCACGATATTTATCTTAATTGAACTTGACTATAAGTTTCAACTAACCTTAGTCATTCTTGTGTATGATTTGGTTTACTAATTCTGGGTGTCCAAGAAACTTTAGGTTGATCTTATTATTTTTATTTCTTGCCATGTCTCCAAGAATTTGATGAAATTTTTGTGAATCTGTGTTTAGTTGTGTGTTTTTTGGAGTTGTAGTCCTCCCAATTTTTTTAAAGTTCTGCATTGATTTAATGGATTCTAATTGAAATTTGGGATGAGGTGGTTAGACCCTTTGCCAATAAAATCCTCATGGAGTGGACCATGAATCAGTTCTCCATTACCACCATGAAATTCACAGACATTTAGATTCCTGACATTGTCCACGGGTTGTAAGAGGGCACAGACCTTGATAAATTTGCTTTCACTTGAAAATAATTTTGAGTCGGTAAGATCTAGGCTCAAATGCTAACCTATATTTATTAGAATGTTCGAGTCCAAATCTAGGTTACAAAGGAAATTCCAGACTAGGGAGAAATGGACTAGTCAATTGAGGCCAAGCGATCTAGGTGATCTAGGTTTTGCATCCAATGTAGGATGAATCATTACATACTACAAATAGTAAATGCGTAATAGTCTTGTATCTATGTGCACAAAAAGAGCATTTGTAGATTCAAAATAATGGTTGTCTGTGGGCACATTTTAGGCTTCAATACAAAATTAAAGTTGCGGGCTCACTTAGAATAATCATATTTCTCATTACTTGGTAATTTTGTTAACTCTCAAAGTCTACCGCTTTCTAGAATGCCTAAACAACAAGAAAATAGAGTAATAATGCTCATTGAAATATTTACAAGGTTTGAGAATAATTTTAGGAGATTTTTAAAACATAATTATCACAAATGACCAACATCTTATCTCACTACCCAAAAAACATAGAACAAAGAGGAAAATGATAGAAATTAATGTTTTGCAACCAATATGGGTATTTAGATAATTGCATTCATCAAATAAGAAAACATAAGAAGAGAACTTGTCGGCAATAGATCCTACTGAGTATGCATTTTGAAATGGCATCCACACAACTAGAGAAAACTAAATGAAAAGAAGGGATCCTCTCAAGTTTGAACAACCAACTTAGCAAAACATCCAGAACAAGGTAACTCAATAAACAATTTCCTCTATTAACTCAAATCTATTTCATCATGCAAAATTATGACTAACAACAACCATCAAAATCTAAGTTAGGAGACCCATGGGAAGATTAGTTTACACTTTCTTCTTTCAATACTCTATTACTCTAAACATCTATAAATTTAAAAAGATCTTGGCTTTGAAATGCTCTTCGGTTGCAATTATGTGAGTAAAAGCCTAAATGAGATAGAATTACTATAAGAAAATGGCTATATAGAGGGTTAGAAATGCAAAAAAAAAATGGGTCCATTAGAATGGTAACCAGTAGAAAGGATAAAAGTGCAACCATAAATAAATTACTTATAGTTGAATCACTTCCTCTTGTTGGAAAAATAAGGAGTTTGAATACCATCATAGCTTTTGCATGGCAGAATATTCTGAAAAGTTTTCTTTCAAATTTATGGCTATGAAAATTAGCATGCGGGGAATGAACATTGAACAATTTCTTCATAAAAATGTGGGGAACTTTATTAAGTAGACTAATCTCCTTAATTATAATTCTATTCGGTTCTTTAATTATAATCTGTCACATTACCTTCTTAACGGAAATAATATGAAGATTTAGTGGTTTTTTTCACTTGTATTGAACACACTATAATTATCCTGTATTTGATGCAAATGCTATAAAATTACATTCTAGAAAGCATAATAGTTTGTATCATTTGTGATACTTCTACTTTATGGAAGGAATCTCAAGATCTAGAATACTTTTTGTTTTTCTCGAAGTTTATTTGAGAGATATGTGTTGAAGGTTGTTTACTAATTGCATCTTTGTGTCTGATTTTCCAATCACAGTGGCAACCTCTTCGGCTTCAGATCAAGGTATTTTTTTGATCCATGCTCTTCTTATAAATAATTGGCCATAATGTTTCTGGTTATTTCAATATTTGGTTTGAGTGGTGTACAATTTTGTGGGCATATTTCATTTTCATAGATAATATATATTGTGGAAAAGATAAATTTAGATGCAAATTTAGTGTATGGGACCCACCAATGGAAATCCCATAGATGGATTCTTTTCCATTTTCGTTAAATGATGTTCAAATTTTGTACTCCTCAGTCTAGACCTCATGATCAACCAAAATGATAAACTTCAACTTGACAATCCGCCTAATACAAAATGTATACTTGAATACTGGCGAATTTTTTCTTTTGAGCTCTAAGAGTCAATGTGTATCATAACTTTGTATTGTGCATAGTTAGTTAGAGAGATTTCTCTTAGTCTTAGCTTGGCTTCTTCTTTTAGGCACCAAATATAGGGGGCTTCCATCAAAGTGACCTTACACATTTCAGGTGAAGTATGTAGGGGAGGAATACCAGGAGTGGGGCAGCCTATGTTGGGGTTCCCCATGCCTATTGAGTCAGGTCATCTAACCAAAATACAATAGAAATATTAGTATGTGTTGAAGATAATGCCTAAGAGTTCCATTTCAAGTGTTTGAATGACATGGGTAGCCTTTTCAAAAGTACTTAATAAAGGGGGTTTTATTTTTGTAAGAAAATAGGGTTGCTCTACAACTTGTGCATTAACTCATTTGCTTATGGCACATCTATGTGTAATAAAATTTTCTCTGTTGTCTATTTTTTCTTCAAGCATTGACTCTGAAAGTCACATCAGGTGGGCTCCTTATCACTCAATAAATGACCCTTAACTCTATTAATCACTATCATAACTCATTCATCTGAATTATGTATTGGCTCTCCTCCTAGCACTACAAACAGTGCAAATCTATGTTAACAGAAAAAAAACATCAAATGATTATCAAATTTGACAGTAACCTATTTTTTAAGAAAATTTTCATTCCTAGGCCATTCTTTACCTTCCTGCAACCATTTTGATATATTTCCATAATAGTTGTCTTTTGATCTAGAATCCCAGGCTCTCTATTGAGATGACATTTTGTTTTGTCAATCTTGATGGGGTTAAACGTTCAATTTACATTTGAATGTTATTAGTGAGTTGTTTACAAACGCTAGAAACTGAGAAATTTATTGTAGAACTGTCTGTTTCTCACTTCCATTTCTGAAGTATTGTAAATGGTGGGCTTGCTTGGAAAAGCGATTTGAGTAAATTAATGTCAAGCATGTGACACAAAAAATTCATTGTTGTGCTTTTCTTTTTGTTTAGTAATGTTGGGAAACTTCATGACATGCTATCTATTTAAAATTTTAGTGCATTGAAAATGGAGGGCAATTTTTGTAAATTAATGTCAAGCATGCGATACTGCAAATTTCATTGTTGTGTGTTTATTTCTGCTCAGTAATGTTGGGAAACTTAATGACCTACCACCATATTTAATTCAATGAAAAATGTACCACTAGATTAAAATAACTACTTTGCTTAACCACATTTGATACGTATATTTTCCATGAAAATTCACTTTGGATTCCTTGCCCATCTGGCCTACATTTTAGGGGTTTTTGTTAGCACTTAGCAGTGATAAGGAAATCTTTTTTAGTAGGGGATTGAACCCAAGAAAATTATTATTGATATTTTGATCCCATAATGCACATCCAATTTGATAAGATTAGAAGTATTAAGAATATCAGTTTTATTCAATGACTTTATTCATTTGTTATATGTGAATTATCTTCTATGCCTTCTTAGTGCATATCTTGGATCTCCACTTCTTGACCTATGTTTGGTTGCATCAAAATTTGAGTAATTGTGGAGATTGTTTCTTAATTTATTTATTTTTAAAAGCATGTTGAATGGCCTACCATTCTCAAGTTCCTTCAAAGGTCATGTCCATACCCAACCAATTCAATTATCTATGTAGAGTATTTAGCTTCATATAAACGAGAAAGTGTGAGGTCACATCTTTAGTTCCTAATGTTTTATTGGGTATGCTAACATCTATATGCATATGTGTTTGATTTAATGGATATATGATGTTTACTGCACATTGGTGCACTATAAGAGGAAATGACAAAAAAAACTATGTTAAGAGAAGATAATTTATTTAAATTTTTCAAGCATATCTACTAATGAGTATGTGGACCTTTACTTTTTTGTTTTGTTAGAGGAAACTTGCCCAAAGATCTGAACATGTGAAATTAGTAGATCTCCATCAAACAAAGCCATGGTAATTGCACCTTTTCTTATCTAACTTGTGAAATTTTAGGGGTTCAGAGCTTGATTTACTTGAAAACTTGCATTTAAATAATGCATTTTATCAATATTGTACTTTGTCCATAAAATATTTTGATGTCTTTAGAGTTCAAACAAATAAAGAATGTTTTGTTGCTTAAAGGTGGAGCATTGCTAATGCTGCTACATAGAAGGTAAGAATCTATTTTTTGATATATCATATATTCCAAAGGATTCCAAATTTTAGACTGACATAAAATTCACCTAAAATTTGTTACCAGTTAGGTTTACATCATCATATATGTCTGTTTTATTTTTTGTGTTACCAAGATAGAAGGAAAAACATCTATTACATTATTATGTTAGCAAATATTAACACACCTTCCAAAAGGTGGTTCTCGTTTTATCACTATTGTGGTTCACTTACTGGTACTAACTAATTTTTTGATATGTATTTCATTCAATAAATTCAGGTCCACTTCTGCACCATCTTCTTTACTTATTCTTTCATATCCGCACTATATGTCATCAATTACTGTAGGCTGTAATCTCTTATCATCACATGACAAGTTTAAGAATTGCTTACACAATTCTTGTAGCATTATAGTAGCTTTTTTTCTTAAATAAATTATTTCTTTTCTATAAACATAGCATACTTGGATATCATATTCAAGTATGTAATAAATAGTTATCTTAGAGATTGAATTATGTTAACCTTAATTGAATTTTGTGTGTATATTTTATAGTTCTTCAAATTACTGCAAATTTTTCTATCCCCTGTCAAAAGGCGGGCTTCTAATTTCTTATATTCTCCACTAAGTAGCATTAAAAGCATCCTTCTCTTTATTTTAACTCTAGAGGATAGATGGTGACTTTTCTCAGGCTAAACATTTGTCAAACATCCATCATTAGTTTTTAAAATCTAGAATATTGTGTGATTTGTTTTGTCTTGAATACTATAGTTAAGAATTAATATTTCTAGGCAATGTTATAGTGAACAAAAAATTGTAATATTTTAGCCACAGTAAACTAACTGTTCTATTTGTTGCTCCTCATGCAGGATGCTTGCAAGTCTTTATTCTAGAAGTTTATGCATTTGGAATTACCAGTCACAGGTAATGGCCATTTCCAAGTTGTATTAGTTGTGGAGTAGTTGGTTGTATTCTTTCTTGGGTGGTTTGCTTTGCATTATTCTTTTCACTTTTATTGTTTCTTATGTACTTTTTAACCAAATTTAAAATGTACTATGTTATGTTTATTGTCCAATTTAGTTTAGTCATCAATCCTATAATTATGAAACTTAATTGTACCAAAACTTAATCATTTTTCTTTGTAATTGAAAATATATAGATGAAAACACCTACAGTAGGTCTCAAAGATCTATCATGTAAGAATATACCAAAAAATATGATAGGAATATCATGTTAGTGTTGAGAAAGGTGAATCAAAAGTGGTATTAAATGAAATTGTCACTTAATACACCTTAGATATCTTACCATAATCATTCCTTGATGTTAATGAGAAATGTAAAAGGGAATGGTAATTTTTCTAGGTCATCATCAAGCTAGCCACTATTAGGCATACTTGGATACTGCCTGTTCAAGAAAAAAGGATTTTCCATTGTGTGGTACACATTCTTTCATAGGTTTTTATCACATTCCTCTAAAAATTTTAGCCTTTGTAGTCCCTATATTAATTACTTAATAATGTGATCTTTCATTGAGATTTCCACGATTCTCGACATTCTATCTTGAAACACATTTTATATCAAATCCACTTTCATTTTAGGTTTGTGAAGTATCATTGTTATTGACAGTGTCTTCATCCTAGCAGTGGCAATTCCTTTCTTAATTCCTGCATCATTGGGTTTCGATAGTAAAGCTTTTTGAAAGCAGTCGCATCCACATCATGTAGAGCCATTGTAATGCAATAAGTGTTACTAATGTGTGAAGTATGTCCAACCCTCATCCACTAAACTTGCATGACTGGATGCACCTAGAACCCAATCAAATCTTACAATGCTAGGATGTGTTCTAGAGTGCTTCATTAATTCAAATATTTTGAGAGGTTCCTTGCAAAATCCATTTTATGCACATTCTAAAATCAATCATTTCATTCCATGAGATGACATCTCTTTGAGGCATTTTGTCAAACAATTCAGGTGTTTTGCCTACGATTCCACATCTTGCATGTATGTCTACCAGAGCATATCTAGCTATAACATCTGACAAAAATTCCCCTACCATTATGCTTTGGTGCATGTTCATAGCCCATCCCAAAGCTCCCATTTTGGCATAGGAAGGGAGGACTTTGGAAAAAAAAATGGCTTTATACTTGCCAATTGCATTCATTTGAAAGTTTCGAAAGCCTTTTCAACAAACAATTTTCTACAAAATTTGCAATCATTGCATTCCATGAGATGACATCTCTTTGAGGCATTTTGTCAAATAGTTCATGTGCCTTGCTTATGCTTCCACATTTTACATGCATATCTACTGGAGCATTTCCAACCATAATATCTAAAAAAAATCCACCTTATGTTATGCTTTGATGGATGTACATACCCTGTCCAAATCTCCCATTTTATTATAGGCAGGGATTATGCTGGAAAAGGTTGTGGAATCTAGCTTTACACCTTCCAATTCCATTTTCTTGAAAGTTTCTAAAGCCTTTTGAACAAATCCATTTTGTGCATATCCTATAGTATTGCAATCTATAGACCACATTTCTTATAAGGATAATGTCATGTATTGTCTATGCATTGATGGATATTCATATCTTGTTTCAAAGCTCCCATTTTAGCACAGACAGGGAGGATGTTGGAAAAGGTTGTGGAATTTGGATTTACACCTATGAATTGTATTCACTTGAAATTTTTTAAAGCCTTTCCACCAAATTCATTTTGTGTATATCTATTGTAGATTCCTAAAGTTTGTCACCTTATATTTGTTGTAATCATCCCATTTAATCACCCTACTCTCATGCTATTGACTAATAGTCATTCCAATTGATCAAGTCTATCAACATTTGTCAATTGACCAATTCTATTGTCAAGTTATTCTCATCGTCTTGTCACACCTTTGATTTATCAACTTTATGTTAATTTGTTTAGTCAATTAATTGATTACATTATATTATTCCCTCTAATATTACCCTAGGTCTAATTAATTATCTCTAATAAATCCATGCACATATATCCAACTAAATTAAATAAATAATTCTAATTATCTTCACCCACATTTCATTTATCAATCAAAGTCAGTTTACGAATGAGTGAATTTCATGTTTCACTCATGTCAATTAGTTTTTCTTTCCACTCATCAAACAAATTTTTAACTAATTGATTGATCGAGTTAACTCTTAAATTAGTCAAATTATTTGATTGAACAATCAATATAGTTGATAAGTAGGAGGTATTTTCCACAATGTGTCAAACTATGATATTGCTATCAAAATTCAACCGTGTAGTTTTTCGAGTCAAACTCATTGACCCATGTTTCATGAGTAGTGGTTTAGAAGAACCCATCTCTCATTATAATGAGTGGTCCACTTGGCATTCATTGTGTCTAGGTGATTCTTAGAAAGGTGAAGCACTGGGAATTCCTAGGACATCACCCATTCTAGTACTAATCCAACTCAAGCATGCTTAACCATGATAGCAATATAATAATGAAGTTAGCTAATTGGTCAACTAGGCTCGTTGATTAATGTTTTTTGATGGATTTGTGGATTCTCAGTTGTTGTGCTAGTACTATTCACAATTAAATATTCTCATGGGTGCTAGCTATATCTATTTTTAACTTAAATTATATGTTAACTGAAACTGAAAGTGGGTTTAGTTTCTGAAATGGACATTTTGAAACTATCAAAAACAAGAAAATCTAAAAAATTAGGGTTTCTTTAAAAAATATTTAGAAGCAAGGTTATGAATTTTACATATAAACAATTTCAGACAATTGAACATAAATTTAGCTGATTTTTAATAGCATTAGGCTAGTTATTATTTTTGTATTCTTTAGTTTTCCTTGCCTACTTAAGGCTCACAAGTTCGATTGAGAGGCTACAAAGGCACTTAATGATGCCATTTTATGGAACCTTCATAATTGTTGAGTGATGATGTTTGGGAGACATTACCCGAAATAAATAAGAAAGCATCTCAGTACATTCACAAGTAATTTCTTGGAATTTTTGGCATGATTTAGGAAATGAGGGTTGAAGAATTTGTTTGGTGATAGCTCATATATTGTTGTGTTGAAATTGTTTAACTGGCTTGTACTTCAAAGCACAAGTAGTTTTTGCTTACTTGTTAGCGTATATTTCCTAGTTTTGTAGGATTGCATGGCACTTCTTGCTTATGAGGAGCCTGAAAATTCACCCATGTTTCATCTCTTGAGCATGGAATATCGTCAAAATGTTGTTGATTCACTAAATCGAGCAATCTTGGGTTAGTATACTTATTTTGGCTTTAGTTACTAATTTTTTGTTCTTAATCTCTCACGTTGAGGATGTTAAAGATAGTATCACTTTATCATATGGATTTATTTCCTTTGTTTTGGATCTTAAGTTATTGAACTACTCATGGAAAAATAGAAGTATGCTATATGTATCTTATCTGACATTTTGCTTGTGATTATGACAACACATGCCAATCTTCCTAGCTACACATCCTTGGAAAGGATTGTCCAAAAAACCACAATTGTGAGACAGTGACTACATCAAGAACTTGGTAAGGTAAGACATTGGCTTCATCAAGAGCTTGGAAAGTAGACATTGTAATTCGGGTTTTTGTCTTTGGTAGCTTTTTCACATAATTGGATCCTTAGAAGCCCAAATCTTGATTTCCTTATCTACATTTTCTCAAGTATCATGAATTTTTACTTTTAGCCTTTAGGCTCTATTAATAGGGATGTAAATGTCTATAAATAAATAATAAATACAAAATATAGGCTTACTCTCTTTTCAGTACAGAGTTGAATTGGTTGCTTCTCGGCAAAGTGACTAGTTGATTGTTTGCTTGTGCACTACTTGATAATTTTCTTATGTTCTTTCTAAGTTACTTTTTGTTCTAGATGCACACACAAATATGTTTAGTATTTATTATTTAAAGAGTCTGTGATGAATTGCAATTCATTGCAATATCAGTTTGTTTTTGACCATCAAAATTCTAGAGCTTATTATTTTAGTGTGATGTTTCCATTATTGTTCTTGCTACTTTGTTTGTGCATGCATTTTCATTCACACAATGACTTGGATGTTAGAGTTTAGGCTCATGTTGCTTTTTGGGAAATTGCATGCCAGCTAATACTAGGCCATTCTAATTGAACATAAATTAGTAATTACAATTCATGGATTAGTACTATCATTTGTTTTCAGCATGAACATATTTTATTGTCTAATTTGTGGCTTACACAAAATTTTGTTGTATCATAGTTACCGAATTCACCATTTACGAGACAAGTCTTTTTGAATCCCAACTAAGTTAGCAAGCCTAAATGAAGCCTGTAGACATATGGGAGAGGAATAGCAATTTTTAGCAAAAAATTACTATCAACAAATATCTTCAGATAGAGAAAAAAATGGAGCATGCAAGGAAGAAACGTAGCTATATTGGGAATTTTGCATGTAGGAAATATGTCGAGTAGCTTCTATCAACTAATATTTGGGTGAATAAATTGAGGAGTTTGTTAGTATTCTCTCTAGCATTGAAAGGTTTGTTTGTGAAAAGGAAGTGACAAATAAATATCCTTTACCATAAGGTTGTTCTTGACAAATGTTGTGTATGACCTCTGTTTCTTTAGTAATGATTATGTTGTATTTTTATGGGGTATTTTCCCCTGAATGATCTATCTATGTTTTTTGTAAGTTTCGGTTAATGAATGTGCTATTTAACTTCTTGTTAAAATTTTATCTCAGCATGCATTGATGCGCCTCTATGCCATGCTTTTACTTTTATGTACCACATCTCACTTTCTTTTTATGATATTAGCACAAACATTTTTAGAATTTAAAGTTGACTTGTGAAATGACTCAATCAAAAAATTTCTTATAGAGTCCACAAGCAACAATAACACCATTTCAGATATTGGGTGGAGAAGCTCAAATAGTGTAGGTCTAAACCTAGAAGCATTCTATTATCTATGTATTTCTCTTGTAATTCACATGAGTTTCTTGTTTTATGCTAGCCTTATTAAAAGGGGTGCCTTTGTTATACAAATAATGTTGAAACCATAGGAGAAAGTTCTAGCCAAGGCTGGTATTGTTTCACAACCAATGCCATTATTTTATTGTAATTTTGGATTTCTTTTACTTTCCTTTCACTATAGAAATTTTCATTAAGTGGAGATCCTTGTCACTATCAGTGTCTTGAAAAACCTTCCATCTTCTTTTCATTTTTCCTTTGATTCAAGGGTTGATGGGGTTTGGCTCAACCCTAGGATGTCTTTCTTTGAGCTTTATTAGATACCAATACTAGAAAACTATTACTCTGGTTTTTTTGTTTTCATGAAGTTTCAAGCTCTAATAATTTTTTCTTTTGTCTCTTGTCTCCTATGTTGCAAAATTACTTATTTATATTGTGTTGAGGTTTAAGAATTGAACATAGTTTTCTTGTTTTTTGGATGCTTCAGTAGAGAATATAGGTTATCCTTCCGTTTAAGGATTGAAATGAGATACAATGTACGTACAATGTGATATATGTTTGGATCCATTCAGATGGAAAATGTCTTACCTCCTCAGAATGGTGGTGGCATGTGGCAATGGGTTTTTGGAAAGAGTGTTGCAAATATAGAATTCATTAGTGTGGGATCCCAGGATGGCTTTGTTGGAGTGACAACACCATCTCTTTCTATAATTCTTCTGATCTATGATCTTAACCTTCCTGCATCTATACTTGTTCTCCCTAGAGTAGGGAGTGCAATGCTTATTTTTTCTTAGATCTAAGTTGAATTCTATTAGCAATGAATAACCTTTAATTTCTAATTTGTAGAAACTTTTCTAGATTGATCTAGCCACTTTCAATGGAGAAATTATTTTTCAGGTAACTTTTATTTATGTTATGGCAGCAAGTTGATCTTAAGTTGGATATTTTGTGGATTCAGTTTAGGTTGTTATGCTTGTTTTTTGAAACTAAATTTGTGTAATGATCACTACAACCAGATGCATTCATTTTCTCACTTAATGATGTGACGGTAACAACTATGGTCAATAGGAGAGCTCGTCCTGGGATATTTGGTGGTGAGGTAATCCAGTGATGATTATTCACACTCATGCATTATATATCATGACTAATTTTCTTATATTGATTTCTTCTTAGAGATATGAACTTTCAACTTGTTGTTTTTGTATGTTACTTAACAATGCTTTTGTAATGCCAAGGCATTTTGAGGCAGAAGTTAGTTGGGTGTGGCCTTGCATTTATAGTTGTTGGAGGATTTGGTAGGTTATGATCTCTTGTTGTAATAAGAGTTGGAGAATGCTTCATTATCTCTCTACTCAGTGGTTGTGATACATGAAATTGTGTTGTACAAAGTTGATTTTAATATTTTTCTTGTGAATATATTGAAAAAACCTCTGAATTTCTAATGTATTAAAGGATTATATGTTTATGGTGCATAATCTATTATCTGATGTTGTTTGTTGTTGTATATGATGCTTAGTTTAAGGAAGCAAAAATAATCTAAAATATAGGAAGAAGTCATCAGCTGATTTTTTTTTAGTTCTCAAGCCACTTGAATGTTTGTTGTATTTTATTTTAAAGGGTTGTTTGTGCTTTGTAGTATCTAGAGGTTTACGTACAAACTAAAAAAAAATAGAGAAAATGTAACATGGTGGGCATGAAAGAGAAGATGCAAAGTTATGATATTTTTTTGTTTTCTATTCTTATATGGCCATGCCAAAGTCTTATATGAGTATTGTCTTTTAATGGTACAGGAATATCAATTAAGGTTACAAATAGTCTGAGTGCTCAATTACTAGGAGCCAATGGTCGTGATGATGGTCCTAGGGTGGGTTCCTTTTAACATCTTAAGATGCTACATTGTACTAATTGTTTTTTTCTCATCTCATTTTCTAACACTCTTAGCAACTAAAGCTCTGAGCAGTTTCTATCCATTTTTCATACTCTTCATAGTGGTGCATTATCTTATTCTTTATAGTCATTTTGTGTTCATTCTTAGCATAATTCTTGAAATGCCTAGTGCCTTACTATTTTATGTTCATATCATTTTTTTTCTTTTCAATTTGTAGCCTGCTTTGTTTTAACCTATTGTAGATTACAATATGCATTAAAAAGGGAACAAATAGAATATCATTGCAAGCATATGACCCTCGGTATTTTGTTCTAGTTGTAACAATTATGAGTTGGCAGACAGTATCATTGCAAGCCATGGAGGATTACAAAGGATAAAATGTGGTTGTTAGAATCTCTTTCTTTCACATGGGCAGAGTTGTATAATGGAGAAATGAAAGTTGAAGGCATTGTTCAAGTTTTATCATAATTCCACATCCATTTCCTCCTAGATAAACATTTAGATAGATTTTGAATGTTCCTTATCAAATATAATTGTATCAAGTGGCAGTGTTGTTGATGCTGCACCTTTTAGTCTCATCACCATTGAATCCATTACTGAGCAACTTCACAGTCATATTGTAGATTAGTGTTCTATCATAGTCACTATAATGGGAAATATCACAAAACCGTTGAAATAAGTAAAGGATGCCATATTTTAAAAATCTAAATGTGCTCATTATTAGATCTTAGTTGTATTTTCATTTTAATAAACATGTTCTAAAACCCTCATTGAAATCTTATTTTTAGGTTGTAGCTCATCAAATTGGAGAGGTGAGCATGCACTCTTTACTTTCATGTGACCATGACAAGTGAGATTTCTAGATAGAAAGTTTCCATCCTTCTCATTCAAATCCTTCCAATCTTCTCTCAAGGGATGTCTAAATGGAATGGGAGGGCAAGGCTGCTTTGAATCAGGCAATATATGCACCACAAATAATATAACTACGTTTACTATATATTTTCATGTCTTTTCTCCCTTTAATGTTTGTAGCATTTGTATCGTATCTTAGATTTGTCTTCCATGGCAACCAAGAGTGCAATGAAGGATGTATTTCTTGGATCTTTGTTTAT